>OX101815.2:45691624-46434957 GCA_944452925.2 Chrysolina oricalcia | reverse complement strand
ACCTGGATAAAAATCCGTTAGGTGGCTCTACATATAGAACGTCTTCTAAATCTTACGAAAATATATTAAATACTTCCCATAACTTGTTTTCAAGACAGCTTACTCAGTGGTTATGGCGATTAAAAGGCAGACTCTGGTGTCAACTCGATCAACTAAAATACATTTAATAATTTCCAAGGTAAATTCACTTCCACTAATATATCCAATATTGATAAATGTTTTGATGCCATTATTGCTTCAAGATATTTCACCAATACTATTTTTGAAATGTCTAAACAATATTCGACCAATATCGCAAAATGTTCACATTTTACTTCTCGACCATATAACGTTTGAATATTGTGCCAATATTATCAGAATATTGTACTAACGATATTGTACCAATATAGTCAAATATTTTGAAGCCAATATTGCTTCGAGAATAATTCGCCAATATTATCAAGTAATATTGAACCAACATCGCCGAATGTTCACATTTTTTTCTCGCCAATATTGCATTTCAAATATTCTGCCAATATTTTCACAATATTGTACCAATATTTCACCAATATAGGTGTGCTATATTGGGATCATTGAATAATTGCAGATTCGAGTTGTGGGTTTCATGGCAGCCTAACCAAGAATCTGAAAATATCGGTCTAATGAGAAATTCCAGTTATGAGAAGTATGTCAAGACTAACCAAAGAAACCGTATCAAGATAAAGTTAGTATTTTTTACAGAAATGTAATTATAATTGTTTTTAGTTATTCAAATTAGGAAATCTAAGCTAAAGGAGAACCTTCCCAACCCCGAAAGAAACAGCTGGATCCCGCAAAAGAAGAGCCAAACTAACCAAAAATATTCAAATATTTCAAATTGTTGATGTGAATATCTCTTTGGTTCTGTTTATCAGAAATCAAAGAAAGGTGACACTCTGAAAGAAAGTCTAAAGAGGACTTGTCCCAGTGTATGCGCAAACCCAAGCTTCGAAGAAACAAAACCAAGAATTAAAGTCAAATTCAACGTGAAGAAGATTTTAAGTTCTCAGATTTGAAGGGTGGTCGGAAGGGTGGTAAACGGCATCTATGGAATAAGTGATGAATATCTACAATTTTTAAATTTTGGATTTTCTCCTGAAAGGTGGGAAGTGTGTTGAAAATGTCACTTACAGTTGATTAAAACGCTTCAAAGTGGGTCCGAAGTCTCTCGAAGTCGCACTGAAGTGAACTCGACTTGAGTTCGGGCGAATTCGGGTGCACTTTGGAGCATTGAGAGTAACTTCCAGTGACATTTTCAACACATTTTCCAACTCTCAGGTGAAAATCCAAAATATACAAATTGTAGATATAATTTTCTACTTCCAAATGTCGTTCACATAATTTGAATAAGATGATTTCCTTTCAATCGGCGCATTTAGAAAGATTTGCCCTTAAATTGTTTAGGATCGCGATTGTGCAGAAACTACACATCTGATAAAAACCAACTTGCGCATAGTTGAACCACATGTTATTGTCTATCAGTTTCCGCAATATTGTTTGTCCAGCTTAAGATTTATAAAAATAGTTAGTTTTTGAAAAATTGTCTCTTTTCGAGGTTTTCCCGGATTTTCTTAGTGAAAAATGCATCGATCTGGTCGTATAAAAAAACATTTTGTAGGTTTTGTAATTCTCCACAAAAGTTTTATCAACTGTAAAACAATTTCTACAATATTTTTCGAGATATTCGCAAAAAACAAAAATTATGTATTTTTTTTTACTATTTCTAGTTCAAAAATTCCACAAAGCGATTTTGCTGGGGTAAAAACCGGTATTTTTATTTACTAACTATCTTATGAAAAGTAGTATAGACTGTTTTCGTCTTTCATTTTGTGTGAAGAGATCCTCTTATTTTTATGTACAGCTTGGCCTACTAACTATTTTACATTCAGGAGAGCGTGTAATGGAAACTTAAATAATTCAAAAATAGTTTCAATTCAAATATGAAGCAAATGAAAAGTCCAGTTTCAATTTCAAGATATTCATTTGAATACCTACTCTAATGTCAATAAATGGTCAATTCACTGAAAATATGATTAAAGGAACACGACAAACAAATTCACTTACGCATATCTTTCCAAAAATATTTAAAGTGGTTTCAAAGTTCAAGTACTTATGTGTAACTCTCAAGCTAGTGCGTATATATAGGCCTAAAAATCAATCAGAATACAGTATCAATTATTACTTGGTTATTTCCTTTTCAGAAAAATGATGCCAACATATTTTTCAGTTGGCATTTTACTTGCCATTGTTGGCTTTTGTTCAGGTCTCAATGCTGGTTACTTCAACTGCCCTGATGACACAAAAGCGTAAGTATATTTAGATTTATGATCAAATCTCATTATTCAACAATTCTGAAACTGAAATATAACGAATTCATGAGTATAAAGCTTTCGAATAATTAATAAGCTTTTTTACCAAATTCTTTTTATATTTTCAAACATATTCTTAGTTGATCATTCTGGTAAGTTGAAGTCATTACTATAGAAATCCTACTAGTGAATATATCTTAGTAATCGAATTGGGCATCTAAATTTATGCACAAAAAAGAATGTGGTGAAGGGAAAACAGTATTTGTTCTCATTGTATGACATCAAAGGCATCCACCAAATTATCCCATTTTCATGTTATATTATAAGATAGTATTAACTATAATAACAGCTAGTATCTTCTTAATTCGATTACTTGAATTGAATTGAAAAAACTATCGATACCTACTTCTTCGAAGCCAAAGTTTCGTCATATTAATTTTGATAATATCCATTTCTGCTGAACCTTGCTTTATAATGCAATTGAATTTTATTTAATAATTCAAAACGTGCTTGTTCATTTGCAGAACTCTGTTTTTACTGTTAGGTCTTCATTTATTCAAACTAAATTACTATTTTTATTCCAGGGTAGTAGAAGTAGGAGATGTACAGAAAGAAGTTCCTGGAATAATCGGAGTTGAGACACTTGATGTTCGTGTTCCTGAAAGTGGCTTGTTAACCCAACAAATCAGTTGTGTTATAGTAAGTTACTTGTATTATTCAACCATTTGGGCAATCTTCTTTCCATTTATAGTACAAGAATTGCGGAACGTATTGAAGAAAAATTATTGAGTCTTCCTTTTCTTCTATTTCCTATTTTGGAAATATCAAGTAGCTAGTCATGAATTTCTGTAATGGGATTTTCATCTTCAACAATATATGAATTATAAATTTAATGGAATCTATAGAGATAAAAAAAATCAAAGCAGATGAGCAAATCTTTCTGACTGAAACATCAAACACCATCCGCTTCTAAACTACACCATGATAGGAAATAAGTAGTTCGATCAAAAGAGACACACTATTACCAAAACATTTGGATTAATGTAACCCTTGATAATTCTGTGAAATCGGTATTTCAAAGTCTGCGAAAAGAGGATTATTTTGATTTGATTGGATGTGATGTGATTGTGTTTCAATTTGAATTTGCTTAGCAATGAGTGATTTATGGTTTTTGAATTTATAATCATGTTCGTTCGATAAAGTCGAGTCAACAGCCATTTTCCCGTGGAATTTTGGGAATCAATGTCGATTTCCTTGAAAATTTGGTATTTATAACCTTTCTTAAAATCTACCCTACGCCGAAGCTAGCTTTTTCCCTGAGGGTGAAAACAACCTCATCTAGGGGATGAATAACTTTGATTCCGAGTTATTAGCGACTGAAACTGAGCATTTTTTCATTGAAAAAATATACGTTTATAACCGTATTTCATGTATAACTTAAAAAAAAAATATTTTATCAAAAAAATCATTTTGAACAAAATTGTAGCTGATAAAAAGATATTCTTGTCTGAAATATCTATGTTGACCCGATAACGACAGAATTATTGCTCTTTGAAGGATGAACTTTGAATTGAGAACCTTCAATCTCAAATAACTCGAATATGCTAAAAATTTTGGGAACAACTAAGGAGACATTTTATAAAGAACATTAGAAGTGATTCTTAATGAGTTCTGATAATAGCCTTCTGCATGAGAACCCAAGTAGCAAAATCTGTTTTATAAGAGTGATATAAACTGCTATACAACAAATCTAATAAAACTACAAATATACTATAACGCCCTTTACAGCTTCAATACCGTACGTATACAACCAAAAAAGGCTTTTAACTATTTATATCATCTCAATAAAATGTCTTTATGTGATAGTTAAAAAACTGTTTTATAATTATTTATACAGCATATCCAAATATGCGGTTTACAACCATTATAATCATATTTCTTAGGGATCCTATAAAGCGGTTTAAAACTATTTTAAGAATAGCGATACGAACATAAAAAACTTGTTTTATAAGGATGATATAACGCTGTCTGGTCAGTGTCCTATAGATGAACAAAAGTGAAATTATATACGATACTTTAGAGACGCAATTTACAATGAGTATGTCGAATAACGTTGACATAACGTGGGACGATGAAACTTCATCGAAATGGTAGTCATAGTTCGAAAAGATAAAAGTGAAACAGTCGCCATAATAAAAACGTGAAAATATGCGATATCATTGGGTTTATAAAACTCTTGAAATGTGTTCAGCACCAAGAATTACCCTACGCAGCAAAATTTTCTCATTGAATATGTATATATTTTTAGTAAAAAATAAAATCGCCTTGAATTAGTATCAAATTGGCCGATCTGATAAAAATATTAAAATATGTACTATATTTTTTGAAGTCATTATTTTTGATCGGAAATACCTGTATAATGATCGATTAATTAAATAAATAGAGTGTAGCGCTCTATATTTTTATTAAAGGTTCATAATTGCTTTAAATATATGTTTTTATATTCCAAAATATTTTTCGTGAACAATGGCGGCTACTTGCAAATGATCAAACCCGCAAATAAATATGGCGTTGAGTTATACAATAATTATGTGTCAATAAAAACGTTAAAGAAGAAATTTATTCTATAAGAAACCTTATAGAACCTAATGATTTTATAGAGCTCTTTTGAATGGCGCTAAAAAATAATTTTTCCAGAACAAACCCATATTGATTTTATTTATTTCAGTGGTTGCCACATATTGTGTTTTTGAGTCTGGTTTAGGGGTGATCATGTAAAAACACTGAAAGAATTTTAATAATTTTTTACATGATAAATTTCCATCTCATATCTTGTCATATTACAACTAAAATATTTCCAAATTAAAGTTAACATCGGCCATATTTTGATTTGTGTTGTTTTTTATTCTGCAAAAATGGTCAAAAATAATGTATCATATCACATAATTTTCGATCCCCGAGATAGGGAGAAAAATTGTTCTTTATCTTTCACCAACACCGAGGGTAACTTAAGCATCTTCAAAACAACCTGCGACTGCTATTATTTTTGAATAACCAAAAATGTTAAACCAAAAAAGCGTTTATTGCCATTCATGACAACTTCTAGGTATTTATCATATCCTGCAAAACATTTAAAATGGCAAAATCTGAAAAAAAAGCTGTGAAATAATTGATTATATACACACCATACTTACTAGGGTCCTATATATTTTTCAAAATTTTTTGTTAACAGCGATAGGTACTTTAGAACAGCAATGCTAATTATTGCCCCGTTTAATTTATTCCAACGTATTCGTACACAAAAGAGATGAATCCGTTGAGTATTGCCAATAGTATATATTAAAGTCATTAGGTGTATTTGAAGTTCTGCAACATGTGGCAACCCCGTGTACCATCTTTCTGTGAGTATCGTGCATGGAAACATCAAGCGGCATTATAAATCATAAAGTCATACACGGTTGCTTGAAGCTGCGCTTCAAAATTAATTCGTTAATTTGTTCGGCGCCGGCGGTATAAAACCTAACCTGTAAATTATAAAAACACGTGGTGGGTGAAAATAAGTTATTGTGGAAGTATTTCTTGTAAAAAATGCTCAAAATAGTGGAGACGGAGGAAAAGGGTAGAAAGGAAGTAACGATTGTACCGGAAAGCTGGGAAAATGGTCAGGGAATATTATTTTAGCCCAAAAAATTTCCTTCCAAATTGCAAAGAGACGCAACATCCGCTCCCGACCCAAGTTGGTATACTTTTCGTTGCAAATTGAAAAGGAGCCACTTGCCTTCTTACGAAGTGGCCGAGGCGGAAATGGAAAGCATGCTGGAATCAAACGATACAACAGAGCGACATCAACACCAATACCGTCCTGTTTTGTAATTAATTCTGACCTACTGTTTGATGAACCTAAAATACCAAATATATTAGTTATGTCGACTCTATCAAAGAAAATAAATATCTAAAACTTACAGTCATAAGATTCATTGAGTTCACCAAAACTACAATCATCTAAAATCTGCAGATACTTTTTTTTTCACATTTCTTTTGAAATTGCTGCTCCTTGTTATTTTCTTCCAAGGTGATAATTCCATATTATTTAACTAATTCAAGGACTGAGGAAATTATAGTAACGCAATATAATTATTAGTTGAAGATTTTATAATGCGGAAATTTGTAACAATTTTGCTCTTTAAATTTCTACAAGAATTCAAACTTGGGCATTGAAGGGTTATTATAAAAATGTTTTATAAAGTATTTATTGCGCACACACTGTAACGTTTTTGTTCCAAATACTACTATTTTGCCCTATAAACTGTTTATAACGGAGTAAGCGACGCCTTTATAGGTAGACTATATAACAATTTTATACTTATTTTATAGAGCAATTGTCTCTATCTTTAAAAACTGTTTTATTCATCACACTATAAAGCTTTTAAACAGCTTGTATATAACTGTTATAAAACTGCTTTGTACCGCAGGACTTATACAGAAACTATATAATCTTCATAAAGCACTTAAAACACTCTTTCAAAACAGTTTTAAATTGGTCTTATAATGCGTTTTAAAACTATTTCAAGCCAAAAGCAAGCTTGAATTTTATAATGCAAGTTGTATAAATATTTATAGGACAATGTTATAAAAACATTTTTCTACAAACACAAAAATGTCGCAGTCAAACTCACTAAGTGATAAAATACTCCTTAATTCGGCATTATAAGATACTAAAAAATATATCAGTTCCATAAAGCAATGATTTTGCTACTTGGGAATTGTCTGACTTATGACCAACATAAAGTCACTTCCTGTAATTTTTTCATCAATGTAACAATTAAACCCTCGTCATCATAACCCCAATAGAAATTACTGGCTCTCCTCTTGCAATTAACTTAACTTAGGTATAATTGATATGATCTATGTGATATTACTGGTTTCGAATGCTTGTTTAAAAAAATAATTGATTAAATTGATAACGACATTTTCATATTTTGAAAAAAAGTGCATGTTTCTCAAATAACCCAAAAAGTATTATTAATATGAAAAAATGTTCCAAATATCAATGGTAGGATTTTTTTTCTAAAAAAGATTATTTTTTTTTATTTTCGTATAATGAAAAACACCTTGACTGCCAAGAAATTCATACTGCATTTCCCTTGGTGCCACAGAGAAAGGGCACTGTGTAACAATGATATATGAGATAAGCCTACCATTCAGTTATCGCTTCACATAGAGATTTCAAATTTGAAGTAGGAGCTATAAGATTGAAATATACGAAATTTTAATTAAAACGTTCCTGACATAATCCTACAGGACGAGTCAGAAGTGCTGACTACTTTTTTATAGAAAATTGCACCTTGTCCATTTTCATCAGCTTAACAATTTTCTCAGAATACTTATTACAAAAATATATGGTTTGTTAATATTCTTCCATTAGATGGAGCTGAAATCGAAAAAGTTTAATATTCGAATCGAACAATTCGAATGTAGTGGGTAGGGTGTAGAGATGGATTCATACACATATTTCTGTCTTTTTAGTCCAAAATAATAATAATAATAATAATAATTACAAAATAATATGTATTTACTGCCCAATAAAAAGAATAAATAGATCACAAAAAGAATAAAATTCGAAACATAAAAAATTATTAACCGATAGGTAAATCAAAACTGACTTCTAATGATTGTTTTGAGTTCGCTTATGTAATAATATCATATAATAATAATAAGAAACTCGGACTGTACTTAATTACTTTCGGAACGCCGATATCATTTTTCCTGGACCAATATTTGGTGGTTGTTCAATTATGTAGATATTTGAACGGTTCGATATAACGAGCAAAATCAGTTTCAATGGGAAAGTTGACTTACCCAGACGTTGACAGGAAGCTGGAAAAGGGGATGATGCAATGGTGCGACCTCTTCCTGTTCTTTCCGATTTAGTTTTAGGTACTAAATGATCACACGAAATATATCGCGAAATTGGCCAAAATTACAGCAAGGGCTGTTCTGTTCTGGGTTTTATTCCGAGCGAGAATATCACGGCACTGCTCGTATCGGTGTTCTCTCCTTCCACTTGGTAGTCACGATCGGTATGGATAAAAAAGGGGCAAAAAAGGCAAAGGAAACTGAACGGGAAATACGGAGCAGTAAATAATGAAATTACTCGATTCAATTTTCTATACGCGACAAATGCATAGTACCAACTTAATAATAATGATAGGAATAGTAATAAAAAATTTAAAAAAATCAAAGTAATTGTAATTACAAACAAAATTAATCTAGTTATGAAACGTATATGTTCTGGAGTTACAGAACAATGATAAAATGTTGACTTCTGGTGAATTTTATGGACGAATAGACCAAGCCACATAAAAAATTAACATGAAATTACATGAAATTTGGAAATATATTTTGTGAAAGAAAGTGTTTCTGATACATCAGTCGCAACAATCATTGTGTTGTTTTTGTCTGATAAACTTTCATATTTCAGAAGAAGACCCATTGCTGATAATGTTGATAGTAGTGTATCGCTGGATACCAAACTTGTTGGTAAAAGAACTCACTATATCATAATTTTTCAGACACTTAGAAAGAGTACTCATAACTGACGAAATGAAAAACAAAAGTTTGTGAAAAGATGATATTTGTTCAATACAGAATGATCTCGTAATTTGTGTCATTAGTGGAAGGTTAAATGTAATATATTTGTTCTCAATACCAAACACCGTTAAACACGGTATCAATGAGTCAGAAATTGCCAACTTGGTTAAAGCGATATGAAAATCAAATAGATCGAAAAATGTAGATGTGCAATTTATTTATTTATTTATTCGAAATTTGGAATACCAACAGGTTATTACCCATACAAGCATCCACTAATACAATCAGTTACAGAGATAATATTCTTGTCTAAACAAATACAAAAAATACACCTAATTATATCGAAGGTATGAAAATGAAATATATGAAATACGGGAAAAATAGTAAGCATTCTCATTCATGATAACAAGTTACTTATTATCGTGACATTAGGAAATAAAAATGTTTTTTACAGTTTTTTTAAAGGAATATAAGGATATGGAAAATATTTCTACATCAGTGCAATATTTGTTGAATGAATCACACATTCTGGTCATTGGAGAATTTTTTCTTAAATTTGTTTTATAATTGGGGCACGCTAATAATTGTCTATTCCTGATATACCTTTGAAGAACATGATAACATATCATTGACACTAATTTTGGTGAGTCATAACAGTTTGTTGATATTTTGTAAATGATAAGTAAATCACTGATAATTCTTCGATGTTCGAGAAGTTGTATCTTATAGTGGGTACGAATTTCACTAATACCTGTATTTACATATATATTAGTCATTTTAAAATAGAGGAATCTCACAAATCCATTCTGAAGCCTTTCTAATCGTATTTTATGTATGTTATAATGATGAACCAGGAGCAATATTACATAATAAAAGAAAAGCTTATGAAGATGATTCTGACGTATAATTACCTATTCAGAAATTCAATAAATTAAAAAAAAATCAATAGAACTACTCATTTTCGATATAACGCAAGTCCACCACAATAGATTTATTCTAAAATAAAAGAGCCCATCAAAAAAGCACAACTCCTACGTGTCCCAATGACATTACCGTTAGACTCCGTTATTTACATTTCTAGCTGCGGTCATACAGTCATATTCTAAGTACAATTTTTACTGCCGCTTATTTTGCAGTAATTATCTGTACATTATCTGTACATTGTAACTTAGCTTTGCCGACTTTTGGGTTGACTGGCAACTATTTTCCGCGAAACAAGCGGCAATAAAAATTGTGTTTAGAATGTGACCGCAGCAATCAAGAGCCACCATCACCGAAAAGTTAAATTTCTTCATCATCCCTTCCAGCTCAGGTTTTTTGGCATACTTATCAAGAGTGGGGGTGGAGATAATGAACTCGATAAACATTGGCAACACAGCACCTGTCCGTTCTCGATTACAGCGCCAATCAGGTATAAATTTCCCGATCGTAGAATCTGTTTCTTGCAAAAACCATTGATTTCAAGATTCAAGATTCAAGATAATTTTTGTATGGGCTCAGTGGTCCCATAAGAATTCCGGAAACTCTCAATTTTTTCAATTCATTATTTTATTTAAATTTTTTTTCTTAAAAATTATCATAACCAAAAATTACTGAGGTTCCGGAATTTACACAAAAACATTGAGTAATTCAAAAAAAAATTAAAAAATTTTCAAACAAAAACTGTGGGCTGAAAATGAATTTCCGTTTTACCTAGGTAGTGTTTGCTCTTAATGTAAATAACCAAGTCTATCCGTAATATGTCATTGGTGTACCCCAAGGACAAGATACACCTTAATCAGTTATAAAAGATCTTTGAATAAAGTCCATCGTCCGCTCTAACAGAACTAAATGCCATAAGAGTCAAAAAACATTATGACCCAATTTTTCAGAGGAAAGGAAGGAAAATGACTTACATATTTTTCTGAAAAATTCATTTAATTTCGAACATTATCCATAGTAATAGACTGAAGGCCTCACAATCCTTACTGTAGACCTCACAATCCTTACTGTAAATTCTTGTTCTAGTCTGCTTTCGGTGTGGTAGTAGATATTTACGATATAAGTGTCGTGAAGATTCATATTACGAAATGAGATGGAAATTTGTCAAACGATGCCGTTAGGCCGAGTTTGATAACCCATTGAGTATCGGAATATGAATTTACGATAAGAATATAGGTAGTACATTATTTTACCTACTATCAATAATGTTAATTATTTACTCAAAATTATTCAATATTCCTGAAATTAATTATATTAGAATCATCTAACAAGCAAGCGTTGCGCCCATTGTTGATTTATTTTGCAAACTGTCAATTTTGATGCGTTCACTTCAGTTTGGTATAATAAGTATCGACATGAGTTCCGACTATGAAAGTGTGGAATCTGATATTGAACTTGCTGCAAAAAACGCAATACAAACCCGAGTACCCGCTAAATCCCGCAATAGATACGGAAAAGAAAATAAGCGATTTGAAGACTGGTGCAGTTCAAAAAAAGTCCGTGATATATCGGAGAACACTTTATCAGCTTATTTTGCTGGGAAATTGAAAATTTCAGACCTTATTAACTGATAAATCCTCAAATTTATAATGAATTAATTCTTGTTATCCTTTTCCATTGAATAGACCGACATTTAAAAAGAGAAACAAATGAATTTTACTAGTGCGGTAAAGTATCTCATTACAAAACTCATATCAGTATCGTAATATTTGATATTACATATTGGTAGTGGGTAAAATATTCTTAAATGTTTTGAAGTGAATCAATATAATTACCTCTCTATCTCTACTATTAATTGTGTCGTTAAGTTCACAATCATTTATAGTGTTCGACAGACCCCTTCCGCTTTTGTAATATTTGAGCCAGAAAGATAGAGAATTGAATCAAAATGGAGTTGAAATGGGAATGAATTTTCACAATAACCTGAAATTTTGAAAGTGTACAAATTTGCCTGCAACGTAATCAACTTCCAATTTACGCTGTCTAAGTGGATGATGTTCCATTCGGTGCATATAAAAGATCGATAACAACCATATTCACAAACGATTCATGTATTAATACATCACTTATAAAAAAATACGAGTTCAATATGACCTATATTCTTTATCACCCAGTACAATGACAGAGTTTTAAGAAATACTAATTTGAGATTAACTGTGTTCATATAGATTACCACGATCCCTTTGTAGAAAAAGTGTTTGAAGCAGCCGTAGTAGAGGTGCAAAATCGGCAGTCATTATGACCGCTATGGCACCACAGGAAAGTATTGCAGCGATCATAATGACCGCTATGGCACTCAAGGTGTTAAAGAAGATATGGCGGTTCAACGTTTACATTCATGCACTAATTGTGGCTTACCCAACCCCTCTGAACTCACCCGTTTCATGGGTTTCAAACATTTTTAAAAAGTTGTTTGCTTAAAAAATGAAGAATCTAATTTTAAATAAGCAAATAAATGTTGCAATAATACTTATGCATCTCGCTTCTTTTAGGGGTAATTCTGGAATCATATTATAGTTTGTTAATTTAAAAATACTACGGACCAGCCCAGTACATTTAACGGTAACGTTGATTCTGTCGCGAATGTGTGTCAAAGGACCCCGCACGGTTTTTATGGAAAATGGGTCCCAGTCGAATTGGTTGAAAATTTAGTATAATGTGGTTTATGATGTCCTGATCAAATGTCTCAATAGGCACAACGAGATCTAATGGACAGTTTTTGAGATACAGGGTGTCAAACATGACGAGGCAGCGTTGTTACTTGCCTTTAAAAAATCAATAATGTGGCGATTATTTTGTTACAAACAGTTGAGGATAAAGATTGCAATCTTAGTATTGTCAACACGAGTTATAATGAAAAGTTCTGAGACCCGTATACAGGGTAATTAATAATTATATAATTTTTATATAATTCTTTGAACAACATGAGTCAAACGAAAAAGCTCGTAGACCTCCAAAATAGGTATATATCATTTGATTTTGATATTGGGTGATCTAAGATTACTATTAAACAGGGTCACGCAATTTTTTTTTTGTGGTTATATATTTTGAATTTTTTTAGGAACATGTGTACACAAATTAATCATAAAGTAAAAAATTAAATGAAAATGGTCAATATTCGGTGGCTCTTGTCTATTTGTTGCATCTTATACGGATCCTGGTCAGATGCAGATATCACGTGGGAGACTACTACATTAAAAATGTTGATGGTTTGCATACCACAAAAAGCATACGAAATTAGCGTTATGTGAAAGGTATCGGCACTTCCGAGCACCAGATTTACAAGTGGAATAATATCCAATCTAGGGAGTTTAATTATTTGTAATACGTGTATGAACAATCAAATTCATTGTCACTCAAACTACTCTCGTGGTATATTCTCGTCAGATTTTTTGCTATATCTTTGTAAGTATGACAAGATTTCTCATCTTATGATCGGTTAATATTATGTTATCCAATAATTATTACCTAATGGACGGTTCTGAAATATATCCTTGCCTATCTCAATGACGTGTACATGATTTAATCCTTTTGAAAATATAGCCCTATATTTAACAGATAATGAAGATGTTCATCGCCGGTACATACCGCGTGAGTCACTAATTATTAGTCATTTGTTCCATCTTGTACAGCATTTACTCTTGTAGCAATACTCGTCCCAATTCTGTAATCCCGAGCATTTCTGCTAATGTAACAGTTACAACATTATTATTTTAAACTTCAAGAGTTTGTTTTAGATAATTGCTAAAATTCCAAATCAGCATAAATGTACAGGGAGTATAATCCTATTTGTCTTGTAATTTCCTGTATGTGTAATCTGAATACATATTCAAATTAAATATATTGAATTTGAAGGTGAATATGTTATAATCATTTGATTAAACCCTTTTTTGATAACTTTAATTATATCTGATAATAAAGCCGGTCGTCACATTTAATGAATCACCCTGTATATTACAACGAATCAATGTATCGCAGTTGTCCAGCCTTAATTCAATACCCTGTACAGAAAATGAAAATATGAAGCGCACGGTGTTACTAGGCGCGGTGTTACTACATTCGATTGAATCACCCTCAGTAACCTCAGATCACCCAATATCAAAATCAAATGATATAAACATATTCTGCAAGTGTACGAGCTTTTGCATTTGACTGATTTTGTTCAAAGAATCACAAAAAATTTATGTAATTAATAATAACCCTGTATACGGGTCTTAAAACTTTTCATTATAACTCGTGTCGACAATATTAAGATTGCAATCATCATCCTTAAATGTTTGTCACAAAATTATCGCCACATTATTGATTTTCTGAAGGCAAGTAAGAACGCTGCCTCTTCATGTTTGACACCCTGTATCTCAAAAACTGTCCATTAGATCTCGTTGTGCCCATGGAGGCATTTGATCAGGACGTCATAAGCTACATTATACTAAATTTTCAGCTAATTCAACTGGGACCCATTTTCCATAAGAACCGTGCGGGGTCCTTTGTTTTCAGTATGAATGTCAACATTTTTTCTCATTATTATGTACTGCAATAAAAATTATAACCGCAAGTTTAACATTTTCGGTCTGAGGAGTAGCTTTTATAAGGGTTGAATAAATTTCTTTAATATCATTATTGAATTAGTCTTAATTCAATATAAATTATGAAAAAAAATATTTGAAAAAGAGTTATTTTTTAATAATTCATATTCCCAGGGGGTGGTTTATAAAGGTTGAAGCATTTTGGTAGATAATAATTTTATTCTAATAATAATTCAAATTCAATCACGCATTTTACAATTGTTTCAAATTATAATGAACCTCTTTGATACATAGTAGTTTTGAAAATACTATCCCTTAGGGGAAGACTTATATGATTAATTATAAAGTCGTTTGAGAATATCAAGTAGTCTATAAATGATTAATTTAAACTTTGTTTTAACAAAATGTACGTTTTTCAATTTTTTCAGCAATAAAAAGCAGAAATATAAAAAGCCTGGTTCGGCACAGGGTAGATTTTGAAGTAGGGTGTCAGTATATCCAAATTTTCATTTGAATCGGTGTTGGTTCTCAAAATTCCACGGTTTTACAGATTTTTACTGCTGATGACTGGAGTAACAATCTTCAACAATTTGTTTCGTGAGTTTTATGTTTTCAGAGGGCGCAAAATTATAGTTGTTTCGTAAATATTCAATATTTTTCACATCAACTTTGGAAAAAAATACACACATATGACATATGACTTGGGTGCAGGATGCAGTTTAACTGAAAAATCCATCTTGTAAATCAATTTAACTTGCTTGTAGTGGGGAGGCAGATCGCAAAAATGACAAATTTGGCACACCCTTAAAACTAACCAGCAACCACGACGCTAGATTTTATATTTCAGTAGTATAGATAACATTTTGATCGGTGTTTAGTATGTATGAGTGGGACTCTATTTACTGGACGCCAGTTTGGAAAATGGCGGATGCAAATATTTGATTGTTTCTACTTTGGAAACCACTCAACCTAAAAACTGAATCTTGGTGTCAAATTATATGTTTTTGGGGCAAGGAATTCAGAAACTAATCAATCCATTCTTACAGTGACCGACAAAAAGTATGTACCATATGGGAAAAAAGTTTATTGTTAGACTATTGGAAAAACATTTCTGGGGAGAAGTTTGTGCATGTCCGATAGCCTTGGAATCGATTTTAACACATGTCACATGACCACTAGTATGGCGGCAAATTGTGAGAATATGCCATGAAGAGGCAAAAAGTGGGGTAAGATGCCAAGATATCGAAAAAAGTAATTTTTAAAAGTTGCTTGAAATTCAATTTTATACTCACGCACAGAGTTTCAGAAAATAAAACGAAAAAATTTGAAATTGCAAATTTTTTACAAAAATTAAAGTTTTTTTTTTCCGAATGGCTTGACGATAGTGAAACATTCCTGTTTTATTTATATGACAAAATTATCTAATTTTTTCCGTATCTAACAGTTATATTAGAATTCCAAGACTTTTGTGATGATATGGCACTCTAAAAACATCATGTTGCCTGATTATAATGAAGTTTTAATGATAATGCTGCATGAGCATTTCAAGTTGCACGCATACGAAGCCTCTTTAATTTGACGCACTATTCTCCAGTTTATGGGCAAAGTGAAACAATCATGCACGATTATCATCTAAACTTGGTCATAATCAGGTAACCAGAATGTTTCCAGCTATTTCACTACTATACAGTCTTGGAATTCTGATGTAACTGTAAGATACGAACCAATGAACCAGCGAGGGTTCTAGCAAAAACCGTAATTTTCAATTTAATTATTTTATTATTTCATTTCATTATTATCAAAGTACAAATGTTCCACTACAGTCAAGCCATTCATGAAAACACTTTTTGTGAAGAGATTGGAAAATATTTATAAAAAAATTGCAATCTCAAATTTTTTAAACTCTGTCTGTGAGTATAAAATCAAATTGCAAGCAACTTTTTTAAATAACTTTTTTCGATATCTTGCCATCTTATCCCACTTTTGGCCTCTTCTTGGTATTATTTCCAATTTGGCGCATAACTAATGGACATGTGATATATATCAAAATCGGATTTCAGGTTATCGGATATACAGGGTGTCCCACGAAGTTTTGGACAGGGAATATCTCAGAACTCGAAAGTAGTGGAGAATTGTAATTTTGGGGTTCTGAATTAAAGCAATTGTTGCAAATTTTTTTGATACTATCCCGGTGAACATTCAACTTCACAATTATAAGTCATATAATGGTTTTCATCAGATGTCTCATGCGTTATGTTGAATGAACTTAACCGATACGTACTTCAGAAATCGGTCATACTCATGACTAAATGATATTCCAAAATTAAACCATTTTACGTCGAACGTTAGCTTTAACACATTTCAATTATGTTGCATTTTTGATCAAATTAAACGATCAATACCGTATAATTACGAATGTATCATTTGAATGATAGATAACTTTGACGATTGCATATTAACATATTTTTTATGTACTTTATCAAATATTATCTCTTCAATAATTTGCAGACATCAAGATAGATATGAAAATATCTAACTTTTTTTCCAAATATAGTCGTATATACATCTTCATTAAAATGATCAATAGTAAGACCAAATATTATTGCATATTTTGCTAGACGTAATTTATGTGCCCCAAAAAAAATATATAATTATTGATCGAAATAATCAATAAAAGTTATTATATCATTAATACATATCTTGAGTGACGATAATTTTGAAAACCGAAAATATACGTATTATTTATGTGTGTTTCCAAGAATCGTCTCTTCATAGTTTTCCTGGCATCAGGCAAAATATGAATATTTTACATATTTCCTAATATAGTAATGAAAATATTATATTGTATTCGATCCATTCAACGACCGAATAACTATGTATTTTTGCATACTTCACCTGAAAGTTGAATGACTAAAGAATTATATTCATTTATTGATCAAAATAATCCATATAAACTATTCCATCGTGGATACATCTCCTGGGTAATGATAATTTTGAAAATCGAATGTAAACATATTATGTATATATGTTACCAAACTTTGTCTGTCCAAAGTTATCCTGGTGTCAGACAAAATCTGTGTACTTTTCGTTTTCCATGATATGGTAATAAAAACGTTTCATTCAGGTCAATACTTTTTCTAACCAAATAACCATGTATTTTTGCATACTTTTTCCAATGTATGTTAAATACCTGAACAAATATGTTCACCTATTGATGTAATTAATCAATAAAAAGTATTATATCATTATATCTTTTGAGCGATGGTAATTTTGAAAATCGATTATAGACATTACTTACATATGTTTCCAAACATTGTCTCTCCAAAGGTTTTCTGGCAACAGGAAAAATATGAAAATTTTACAAATTTTCTAATATAGTAATGAAAATATTATATTAGA
This sequence comes from Chrysolina oricalcia, assembly GCA_944452925.2. Taxonomy (NCBI): domain Eukaryota; kingdom Metazoa; phylum Arthropoda; class Insecta; order Coleoptera; family Chrysomelidae; genus Chrysolina; species Chrysolina oricalcia. Next base: position 46,417,133 of record OX101815.2, on the reverse strand, counting down.
TTAGATACATTTGACGACTAAATAACTATGTATTTTTGCATACTTTGCCTGACGTACCTAAGTTGAATATCTAAAAAAGTGTATTTATTTATTGATCAAAATAATCGATATAAACTATTATATCATAAATATATCTCTTGAGTGATGGTAATTTTGAAAATCAAATATAAACATATTATTGAAATATGTTTCCAAACATTGTCTAACATTGTCTCTCCAAATTTTTCCTGACATCAGGCAAAATATGAATATTTTACATATTTCGTAATATAGTAATGAAACTATCATATCCATTTTATGAACAAATATCCATGTAACTCTGGGTACTTTTTTGCATACCTTGCCTAACGTGAGTTGAATATCTAAAGAAAATTGCTCATTCCATTGATGCGTGAATTGCATCTCTTTCGTGACACTTCTGGATAACATTCTTCCTTATCTCATTCATAGATAAGAGTCTCCAATGGAAACTGGACATTCAATAAATAATCAACTATCTGAATGAAAATGCAAATTTTCACTTTCAGATTTTTTCTCTCAAGTTATATAGGGTCTTTCTCAATATCTATCAGATGTAGTTCAATGTCCATCGTGGCTTTAGCCGGGGAAGTAGTTGTTTTCTGTTAGATATTACAAAAAAGTTACTTCAATTTTATCGTAGGGTTTTTCCATTTCCAGAGGAGTCATGTATTGATTCTCTTTAAAACATGAATCCCTTCCAAGAGAGGTTATCTTGTACGATGGAAAATAGCGCGTAAATTCCAACTTTTAGTCTCAGATGCTTCCCCAACTGACTTTATGAACATCCTGTTCATATTTTCAATGAAATTGACTGACATTATTTTGTATACAGGGTGGTTCGAAAATAGGGGTACGTTAACCACTCGTTTTTTAGTTCGGATAGGGGAGAGCATGTCATTCATAAATCTAACATTCCTCAGTATTGAGAACGTCGGTCGCATAGTTACTTCATGTATACAAGGTGAGTAAAAAGAAACGGTCCAACTTTCTTATAAAAACGCTGTTTTAATTTCAATGAATAGGTACCCTACCCTGTATTTCGAAAAAGAATCGGTTGAGGAGTCCGAGATATCGCCATAAATATCAGCATAGGTTTCCGGACTTGTTTACAGGTAATATACTTCTGAATGTACGGATTTTATTGATACCCCATATACTCCAGCGGAGACTGAAATTGATTATTTTCGAGCAATTCGTTTTGTTGAAGAAAATTTGGAGTGGATTGATGCGGTACCTATTCCTCTCATGCAATACTTTATACCTTAAATACATGGTGAATGAAATGTTTTTCATTTGAGAGCCCTGTGTAACCCCTTTTTGACTTTTGGGGCTAATGCTCACGGCAGCTTTTATGTTTTGTCTGGAAGCAATAAATAGGTCGGGGTAAGATGTTGACTGTCAAATTTTCACTGGGCACCACCCATATTTGATGATTTTAAAAGTGGGAAAAATAAAGTGAAATGAATGATACCTATCCAAAAAAAGGTACAAAATATTTAATGAAATTTGTTGTAAATTTGAAAAAATCTTTGGTTACGGTAAATGATGTGTAATAAATCAAAATAAATCAGACAGAACTTAGCTGACGGGTTTACAGCAATTATTCGAATTTATTTTCTCCTCTCATAGATCTATGGTTGGCTCACACGCATTTTAGTATAAAAATAAAGAATGTACAAAGTGAATACTACTCTTTTTCGACGACTGCGATTTGATATAATAGTGCTTAGTATTATAATTGGTCTGGTTGTTCCCACCGAACCAGTGGAGCTTGTACTTGCATTCAGAAGAAAAACACAGTGAAAATTAGATAATTCTGACCTGTGAATCCTGGATGTGGTAACACCACTAATAATTTCTGACAGAATTCTAATATCTTTCCGTTCTGTGTCCCTACAATTTTCTTCAACTTTTGGTAATGTTATTCTCCCTTATTATACGTATGACATCTTGGATATTAACCAGTTTATTATCGATATGGAATAATGGTAGACGAGACAGGCTTTTTCTGGATGGAAAAAAATAAGGCCGGCAGATCTAAAAATGGAATTCCTGAGTTATCAAAATCACTTGATTATCAAATTAATAGCACTTGAGAAACCCTACATACCTTCTCGCTGGAGAATGGCCTCTTTTTTATGAGATAGTTATGTAGAAAGTCATTGATTTGTAAAGATTATCGCAAACATTCTAGCTATCAGTACCCATTCGCTATCTATTTCGGAGTGAAAAACCGACACGATGAATTCGTATTTGAGCCACTTCGAGTTCCTCAACATCGTTCACAGTTTCGATTATTTTATGTTGGCTTTTCAGTGTACAGACTGTTTCTAAAATAGCTCTGAACTTTATTTATATAAATAGGACAATTTTGCCGTTACACAATCACCCCCCTCCCTAAAAAATGAAGATTAAAAATCTTCATTTAGATTAATTTTATTTTGTACTCCGATTTTCTCATTATAAAGCTAACACCTATGGGGCTAAAGTTCTAATATATATTTTATGGTACCAATTTCATACTCACTCTCATTCATACTCTTACACCTAACTTACGCTTATCCTAAATAAACTCCGGAGTTATATCTAACCTATTACCTACCAGCTCGAATCCATAGAATCGTTACATTGTCCATTGGGTTCAAGAATGTGCATTTCTCATGCAATAGCATCTGACAATCAATCAAATTTATTCTTCGACACAATTAATACGCAAAGATACATGTTTATCGACTAGTCGTGATTCCGTTCGGATACATCCGATTCAGAACCCGATATAGAATCCGATTTTGGCAATATTTTTATCCCATGATCTGTGATCGCCATCAATGTAACTGCGAATGGCAGCACCCACAGTTCGATTTGTCCTTTCAACAAAATTGGATTGGGGATGGTACCTCGCGGTATACCATATCCTTGACTTATACTGTTTCACGAGATTTCTGAACCGTGAACTTGTGAATTGTACGCCGTTATCGCAAAGTATGTACTGTGGCACTCCGTACACCAAAAATACCTCGTTTTCTATGAAACGAGCAATACTAGGGATTGTCGCTTGACGTAAAGGGCAAAGAATGGGATATTTCGAAAACCAATCACTTACGACCAAAAGATAAGAACACCCATTAGAGCTTCTAGGAAGTGGACCCATCAAATCAACCGATATAATCTGCCACGGAAACCTTGCTTTCTTCTCTGCTCCCATGAACCCAAATCTACCAATATTTGGTGATTTCTGAGAATTACACATTTTACAGGCTCTAATATAATGGAATATGTCTCTACGCATTTTCGGCCAGTAATAACTAAGGGATATTCGAGCATGTGTTTTCGCGAAGGCCAAATGGGCGGCTTTGGGATCGTCGTGACATGATTCCATAATAGATTTGCGCTGCGCTTTCGGTACCAATAATTTCCACTCGGATATATTAGTTTGTAAAGGTACCTTTGCGGGGATGAGTTTATACACATAGTTTTGTTTAACGCACCACTGGGGGTACATTTCCGGTTGATCAAGGATTCTTTTGCGCATATTTGCGTAAAACGAATCTAACTCTGACAGATCTATATCTAACGTAATGCAATCGTCCTGGTCAACTACTTCTACATATTCTTCCTCTTGAGTGGGTTGGTCGACAGGGTGACGCGAAAGAGCATCTGGTACAACATTCAGTTTACCTTTTCTATGGACGATGTTAAAATCGAATTGGCTCAATTTTACGCTCCATCTTGCTAGTCTACCAGAAGGTTCGCGCATATTATGCAACCATTTCAATGCAGCGTGATCGGTTACTATCGTAAACGATGAACCCTCTATAAAAGGTCGGAATTTGTCGCATCCAAACACTACCTCTAAACACTCCCGCTCAGTACAGCTATAATTACGCTCGGATTAAGACAAACTTCTACTCGCAAACGCTATCACCTTTTCAATACCCTCTTTTTTTGCGTAAGGACGCATCCCAGTCCTGTATCAGAAGAATCAGTTTGTATACAGAAAGGCAGCGAAAAATCCGGCGATGTAAGGATGGGAGCCGAAACCAAAGCTTGTTTGATGTCCAAAAAAGCTCTTTCGGCCTCAGGCGTCCATAAAATTCCTTGACCATTTTTCGTCCTTCTAAAAGAGAATTTATAGGGGACATAAGTGTACTAAAGTGGGCAATGAAACGTCTGTACCATCCACACATTCCAACAAACCGTTTCACCTCTGTAGTCGTTCGTGGTTGAGGAAAATTGATCATCGCCGAAACCTTATCAGGATTGGTTCTCAAACCCAACCTGTCAACTATAAAACCCAAATATTTCAGAGAGGGCTTGAAAAACTCGCATTTTTTCAAGTTTATGGTTAATTTTGCGTTTTACAGACGACTAGCCACTTCCCGTAGTAGTTCTGAATGTTCCTCAAATGTTTTTGAAACGATAATAATATCGTCGAGGTAAACGAAAATGTTTGGTTCAAGCTTGGCATCGAATACTGCATCCATAAGTCTCTGTTGACATTGAGCTGCATTCGATAGACCAAAGGGTAAGACCTTGAAGTGAAAAGAACCTCGTCCAGGAATCGAGAAAGCGGATTTTTCTTTTGACTCCTGAGATAGAGGAATTTGCCAGAATGCGCTACGGAGATCAACAGACGAAATGTAGCAAGTATTATTCAACATATTCAGGATGCGATCTATATGAGGCAATGGATATGAATCCTTTTTTGTCACTGAGTTCAACTTTCGACCGTCAAAACAAAAACGATAATCACCGTTAAGTTTTTTTACGAGGAGAACTGGAGATGACCATTCACTAAAAGATGGCTCCACTACTCCAAGTTTCAACATTTTATCGAGTTCAGCGTTAAGATGACTCAACATAAAAGGAGACATTAGATACTGCCTTTGCCTGAAGGGCTTAGCATCACCGGTATCAATATGGTGCACAATTTTGTTTGTCAATCCTAATTTATCGGAAGGGCAAAGTTTTTTAAACTCTGAAATTACCTCTTTAACTTGCACTAATTGAGATTCGGAAAAATCATCCCACGTTCCAATACGGTTTTTCTCAATAGGTATTGAAGTATCTACGGAAGATATCTCCAATCCATCCGCGATGCCTCCGGTCCACGATCTCTCGCCAAAATCTACAATCAACCCGAAGTCTTTACAGAAATCACTCCCAAATATAAAGCTTTGCTTAAGAGATGGAACAACTAGAAAGGAAATTACCCTACAGACTTGTCCAACACAAAGTGGTAAGGTACTACTCCTGTAACTATTTGTCGTTTGCCATCGGCGGTCTTAACAAATTTATGGGAAGACTTCTTAATTTTCAAATCAAACATATCTAAAACGTCCAATCCGGCTTCTCCTACTATTGAACTATTTGCTCCTGAATCTAAAAGTCCAGTTATACTTTGACCCAATAATTTAAGCGAAACATAAGGTCTGTTATCCTTGGGTTTCTCTAAAAAAAGAGGCGAGGCATGATCTTCCGATTCCAACAAAATTATATTTTCAAAAAATTTCCTAACCTGATCTTAAATTTTTAGTTGCTCCATAGTACGAATTGGTGATTGACTTTCTGATCGTTGTGAAGTTCTGGTCCCAGGATCAATACGAGGTAATATCTGGCCAGAAAGATTTACCTCCGTTGCCCGTTTCCCGAACACCTACTACAGTTTGTAGTAGTTACTTTTTGTTGCCCGCATTTATAACAAAACACTCCACGCTTCATCCTACAATTTCTAAAAGTATGGTTTTCCCGACCGCAGTTCCAGCATTTGACTGGACTCCTTGAAACGTTGGTTTGACTCTCTACAGCTTGTACTCTAGGTACTCTCTGAGTATTAGCTGGCCTTCTACTTTCATTGTAGTCAACATGACTACTAAAGTTTTGATTGAGCCCACGAGAAGTTGAAGGAAAATTATTATTGCGACAGTTTCCATTGCAACAGCATTGGTAACCATCCTTTTGATGATTTTGTGTAATTTTGCCACTCGAAGTCTCTGACAAAATGTCTTCCTCAACACAGTCAAGGCTAGAATAATTTGATCGCAACGACAGAACTTCCTCCCATCGTTTACAAACTTTCACCAGTTCCGCTACTGTTGAAAAATCACTCAAGGCTACCTTTTCAAAATATTTGAACAGAAGGTTTTTTCTGATGTTATTTATTTTTGTAATTTCTGCCGGGGGAGAACTCAAACGCCTAAAAAGTCCTTCCATTTCAGTTACAAATATAGTGACTGATTCCTGGGAGCGGTGTTTTCGTTCTTTTATGGTTTTCCATAAAAACTCATCGTTGTCCTTCGGTAGAAAATCGCTCATTAATTGCTTTTTCAACGATTCCCAATCTGTAACTAACGATTTGGCATATCGCCACTAATCTAGCCCTTTTCCTGAGAAAAGATCAACGGCCGAAGAATACAGCTCAGCCGGACTAACGTCGCGTGCTTTTGCTAACTCTTCAACTCGCTCTATGAAAGCTTCTACCCCGAAAGTCTTTGAAACACCATCAAAGGTAACACCCCATTTATAAAGAGCAACTGATTTTGACTTCTGCGCAGGCGCCGTAATTACCATCGGGTTCTGCGCAGCTGCTTGATTTTCGATAGCAGTCGGACTCGTAAGTTTTTCATAGAGTTCAGCCTCTAGTTGGAGACACGTCGCATACGACTCGTTTTTAAAGGAAATTTGATCGCCTGTAGCATCAGCTCCTAGCTGTATTCTTTGCACTCTAGCAGTTATATGCATCAGCCTAGAACGCAATCTCAAAAACATACTATCCGTGGCGGGTCCCTCGAACTCATCAACTAAACCTTTAATATTTTCTAAAGTCTCGGTAATAGTTACTTGCTCGTTTGCATAGTTGAAGTCAGGATCAACTATTATTAAGGCTTTGCCTTTTTCTTTGAGTAAAGCGCGACCAAGAATTTTTCTTTTTTCATGAACATCTCGATTAGTAAGAATACCCCTAATTCTCAACTCATATGTGATTTCGTTTGCTAGCAAATGATTTGGTTTCATCTCTTCTGCCATTTTGCCAAACCGAATGCAAAAAAATATTTAAGTGCCACTTATGCGAAACTACAATTAAAATGTTCACTTAACTTGTATCCAACGGTAGACCGCTAATTAAATAAAATATGAAAGATGGGTTGATATTTCACCTCTGATAAAACAATTCTGTTCTAATATTCACCCTGTACCATAAAATCATTCAATAAACATGGACCGCTAATCACTTTTCATAAATAATTTAATGCAAACTATAAGTTCTTCTTGGGGCACCTATGTATAAATAATCAACGATTACATCCACATACACCACGTATACACTAATATTAGAGTTTCCTCTACAATTGTCTCGCCTTTCATTACCAATTACCAATATTTTATTTATTTTCTAATTTTCGAAACAGCCTGTACAAATGAACACGATATGACCATTCAAAAAAACTGCAATCGATAGCCACACCGTTGCAACAATAAGAAAGGGAATTCCGCTTTTCTTATAAAAACACAGAAAGGTGATTTGCAAAAAGTATAGAAATATTAATTAAACTTAATTGTTTTGTGATTTCAAAACCCTCAAGTTATTAAGCAATGCAAGTACAACTTATCGCCGGTATGACAGGGAGAAAATGTTAAACAATTATAGACTCAAAATAAAATATCAAATTTCATTTCACATACAAGACTTCAAAAATATTTGAAAATTTGACGATACTGAAAAAATCGGCCCCACGTTGTAGGCGTCACTTTTTGTAACCCCTTTTTGACTTTTGGGGCTAATGCTCACGGCAGCTCTTATGTTTTGTCTGGAAGCAATAAATAGGTCGGGGTAAGATGTTGACTGTCAAATTTTCACTGGGCACCACCCATATTTGATGATTTTAAAAGTGGGAAATATAAGGTGAAATGAATGATACCTATCCAAAAAAAGGTACAAAATATTTAATGAAATTTGTTGTAAATTTGAAAAAATCTTTGGTTACGGTAAATGATGTGTAATAAATCAAAATAAATCAGACAGAACTTAGCTGACGGGTTTACAGCAATTATTCGAATTTATTTTCTCCTCTCATAGATCTATGGTTGGCTCACACGCATTTTAGTATAAAAATAAAGAATGTACAAAGTGAATACTACTCTTTTTCGACGACTGCGATTTGATATAATAGTGCTTAGTATTATAATTGGTCTGGTTGTTCCCACCGAACCAGTGGAGCTTGTACTTGCATTCAGAAGAAAAACATAGTAAAAATTGGATAATTCTGACCTGTGAATCCTGGATGTGGTAACACCACTAATAATTTCTGACAGAATTCTAATATCTTTCCGTTCTGTGTCCCTACAATTTTCTTCAACTTTTGGTAATGTTATTCTCCCTTATTATACGTATGACATCTTGGATATTAACCAGTTTATTATCGATATGGAATAATTGTAGACGAGACAGGCTTTTTCTGGATGGAAAAAAATAAGGCCGGCAGATCTAAAGATGGAATTCCTGAGTTATCAAAATCACTTGATTATCAAATTAATAGCACTTGAGAAACCCTACATACCTTCTCGCTGGAGAATGGCCTCTTTTTTATGAGATAGTTATGTAGAAAATTATTGATTTGTAAAGATTATCGCAAACATTCTAGCTATCAGTACCCATTCGCTATTTATTTCGGAGTGAAAAACCGACACGATGAATTCGTATTTGAGCCACTTCGAGTTCCTCAACATCGTTCACAGTTTCGATTATTTTATGTTGGCTTTTCAGTGTACAGACTGTTTCTAAAATCGCTCTGAACTTTATTTATATAAATAGGACAATTTTGCCGTTACATCCGAAAAAATCAGAGAAAATTGAAATGTATCAGAAGCAATAACCCAATTTGGACCTAACGAGCGGATGGTGGTGAAAAACACAATTGAATTCAAGAAATCATTGAAGATAAACGTTGTAGCCGTACGTCAGAGCCGTCATCAAGCCAAAGTCGTCGATAAGGTTGGGATCAAATCTCCATTATTTGAGAGTTGATTAAATTTAAATGAATAAATATTTTATATGATTTCTGTGAAATGTGGGGTTTCTACTAAATGAGGGATATTTTCCAATCAAGCCGACGAAAACCTAGGAATGGTATATTTGGTGTACAATCAACAAATTAATGGTGAAGGTATTGTACTTTCCAAAATCCTATACAAGATAGTCCGCGATAGTAAATATCTACGTTTTGTGGACATTTCTTCGATGAACTAATTTTGAAATGTTCTTGAATAGTTTTCACACAAAAAAATTGGATTAACATAAATTAATCAACTTTTTCAAGACAAGGTTTCATTGAATTGCACTGAAAAGGAAAAATAATATTTCCTCAAGAGTGCACTTTATTCTGTGACTGACAAATTCAACAACTTGAGAAATGCGATATTATGGGCCAGTTGCATAAAAGCCAGTTAAATATTTAACGTCGCGTTAAATATTTAACGTGGCGTTATATGCGAAATTGGGTTGCATAGAAATACTGATCATTGACTTGACGACGCGTTAACTTAACGTCACGTTAACTCATGATGATGGCCGTTAAATCTCAAATATCGGTTGCATAAAAGCCAGTCAAGTTTTAACGTCACGTCAACTCGAATTTAATCGTTTGTTAACTAATCAGAGCCACACCAGTGATTAAAGTATCAATCAAAGTGACGGATGAGAATTCCGCCAAACTCTTTTGAATATTTCAAGAGTTTTTGTAAAAAATTTCGACATTTTCAGTTCTTGCTATTATTGAGTGTACATAAGGAGAGGTAAATGAAAGATTTTAACACCATTGAGGTAAATATAATATGTATATATTTCAGAAAATGTCTACAACATCATTATCTTCACTATCAGAAGAAGAACAAGTCGTTCGGAGACCAAGAACCTTTCGAAATAGAAACAATCCATTCGAAATGTATGATGATATCGATTTCTATCAACGGTTTCGGTTTTCTAAACGTGTGGTGATGGAATTAATCCATATAGTTGAAAATGAGATCAAGCCCGTTACCAAAAGGAACATGTCGATAAATCCAATGAATCAGTTACTATTAACGCTGAGATATTACGCGACTGGTGCATACCAACAAGTTTTAGGAGACAGTTTTAATATACATAAATCGACGGTTTGTAGAATTGTTCATCGGGTAACAAGGGTAGTCGCGAGATTGAAAAATCAATATATTAACATGCCAGATGCTGAGGAAATCAACCAGGTTGCTGTGAATTTCTATGGAATTTGTGGCTTTCCTAGAGTAATTGGAGCAATAGACTGTACTCACATCAGAATTATATCTCCGGGAGGGGAAAATGCAGAATTATATAGAAATCGAAAAGGTTACTTTTCTATAAATGTTCAAGCAATTTGTGATGCAAACATGAAAATCCGCCATATCATTGCACGCTGGCCTGGATCGGTTCACGATAGTACTATACTAAATGATAGCCCATTACCTGCCTTATTCGAGAATGGTACATTTGATAACAAATATCTACTTGGTGATAGTGGGTATGCTTGCAAACAGTTTTTATTGACACCGCTTCTCAATCCTCGTAACGAGAGTGAAATTGCCTACAACAGATCTCACATATCAACTAGAAACATAATTGAAAGATGTTTTGGAATACTAAAACGTCGTTTTCCTTGCCTTCATTTGGGCATGGCCTTAAAATTGGTTAATGTTTTGCCAGTAATTGTAGCTTGTAGTGTCCTTCATAACATCGGAATTGAACTGCATGACAATGGGCCCCTTCCTGAAGAATTTCCATTGGAAGTGTTGATTGAAGATGAAGAACTTGATGCAGCAGTTGAAAGAAATGAAAGCATTGCAGTTAGGACAGCATTGATTAATACAGTGTTCAGAAGATGATTACTAGTTTTTTTGATTTGTTGATAGCATGTCAAATCTTTATCTCAGAAATACTTTGGCAGATTTCAATAACATTTCAGTTTGTTTTTACTTATTACAGTTACTTATCCAGAACATACCAACGTGACAAGCAGTTTTTTATATTTGTTTCGGATGGAATAATAAATGATAATAAAACTTTGTCGGTTCCCGAGTTTTTGTGTACCTCGATTTTTTCCTAGAAAAATCAAAATTCGTACATATATTAACTCGTCTATGAACTTATTTGAAACAGAAACTAAAATTCAAAGGAAAATTTCCGAAAATTTGAGATTTTTTTTTGTATTTTAAGCACTGATGTCTCAAAGAGTTCAGAGACGAGCAAATTCATGGAAATTACCTTCATTTTGGGGTTATTCAAAACAAAATAAGTATCATAAAAGTAACATTTTTAGTTAGTCCATCAAGTACTTGCACTGCATTGTTTGGATCCTTTGGTGTAGTAATGAATATATTGGAGTTTCATCCCAAAACCAAACCGCAAATTTTCCACACCTCGAAACGTGTTTCAATCACCAAATAATCATCTTCAAGAGGAAGATTAAACTTCCTCATGAAGACGATCACTTTGTGAAAATTTGCGGTTTGGTTTTGGGATGAAACTCCAGTATATTCTTTAGTCCATCATCAAGAACAAATATGATAGAAAAGTATATATAAGTCCATGTGCATACTGGGAATCTGAAGTTGAAACAGTATATGCTGAAAAAAAAAATGGAATGAATTAAAAAAAAATAGTAGTAGGTATGTGTGCTCAAGACATTTACATGAACCAAATCCATAATGAGTATAACAAGATTTTGTTTAAAAATTGTATTTCCAGAAATTCAAACAGTATGTTCCGAACATAAAAAACTAATGTTTAATATACAATAAAACATTACTCAAATTGAAAATGATATTTTCATTGGGAATTCTCCAATTTTTTTATTTGGAGGGAATATATTTTCATTTGGAGTTTATGCTCCTTTATCATAAATTTGGTTTGCACATTGGCATTGGACAATTTCCTGTTAAAATATTTAAATTTTATTTGTTCTGCAGTGAGTCTTTTCTTTCGCTTTACTTGATTTTTCTTTCTACGGAGGACAATATTTTCCTTCAATAGTTTTGGCACTTCGGGTTGGGGTTGTGGTTCTTGATCATGGATAGGTGTAGGAATTTTCACTGGAAAGGCAGACTCGGGAACAGGTTGATACTCAGGATCAGGGGATATTGTTTGCACCGTCTCTAGATCTTTACCTAATGGAGATTCAAAAGTGTTATATTCCAAAATTTTCAATATCTATCTCTGCATGTGGATATAGAAGTAAACGAAAATAAAGAATAACAGAAAATTATAAATGATCCAAAATACCACTAATCTGTTATTAAATTCTTGCATTCTCTCCCAGATTTCTGGATGATTTGGATAGGATGTATCATTTGGTACGTTAAGCAAAAACCAACTACTTTCCTGGCTAAAACGCTGTACATTGAATTAAATCTGTTGAATACAGTTATGAGAATGAAGAAATGATAGCTTTCATTCAGAATTTTTCACTTAGTTCAACATGTCGAAACAAATGTAATGGGCGAACTTATAAAATTGCATCATATCATGGAAGAATATCACTACTTCAAAGTTGACAACATACTTTGTAAAAGTTGATACTTGTACTGAATTGAAATGAGTAGGACCTATAGCCTACAGTATAACCCGAGGTGGAATCTGAACCACATAGATATATTTTGGTGATGCTGACACGTTTGAAACCATGAATAATTCATTTTTCAAAAGAGTAGTTGATGGCAACTCATGATATATAGATATTTATAATCAGAAAAAGAAAAAAATCAATAATTCACCAAAGTATTCCACAGCATCATCAAATCGATTGTCCAGTGGTGCTACCTGATCTGCTATGACTGCCAGAACTTGTGCTGCAGCATCGTCCAATTCAGGAGTTACTCGTCCCCCTCCAGTTTTTTTTATTTCTCTCTAAAATGCAATGATCATTTTATTTTATTATGAATTTTCAGTACAACATATTTGAGCAAACAAGTTGTACAGACCTTCGGTACAGTACGAAGGTGAACCTAAACTAAACAAACATAATTTTAAATAATTTTGATACTCACTTTATCAATTGCCGCCTTTCTCTTGGCGTCGTCTAGCTCATCTTCTGTGAATCCAGCATTATAAATTTTATTCAAGTATCGTTTTCTCTGAAAGCATTATATGTACATATTATAAGTATATATTATCTTACATACTTACATTTTCATCTGCAACTGTTTTTTTTGTTTTTCTTTTCAAATTGTCCCCTAACATTCTAAGTTGCTTCCAATCTCTTGGTACGCTAGAAGAGCTATTGTACTCATTTTCAATTTTGATCCATATTTCTCTTTTTTTCTTTATGGATATATTGTCTGACCTTTTACATTCAACAATGGCTCCATATCTGATCAGAAAGTAAAAAGAAATTTTATTTCCTATACATATTTATCAAAATAATTCAACTGAAAACAATTATTATAACTTACTTTTTTAAAATATCCAGTAACACAGTTTTATCCACTTCCGTGTAATTCGCACCTCTTTTCTTCTTAGAAGCAGAAGCCTCCATTTCTCAATACTATTTTTTATCCCAACGAATATAAATTAATCGATTGACAGCTTCAAACCTAACCTAAATAATGCATTAAATGACAATAATAGCGTTGTTGTCACATTTTTGCCGTGATTAGTTAACGAGTTGTTAATCTAACAGAAGCAGGTTTTATGCAACGCATCTGATATTTAACGTAACGTCAAATATAACGTGGCGTTAGTTAATCAATTGATTAACTTTTCTTTGTGCAACTGGCCCTAGGTGTTGGATTGAACTGATGCTTCAGAAATTGATGAATCTTATATAATTTTTTGAATTTTCATTTAACGATATGAATTAACTCGTTTTCACACCTTCCCAGAGGTAGAGTTTATTTTTCTTTCAGTGGTATCCCCAGTATGGCAATTCCACTATGTATAGATAAAATATGCCTAACTCTTTCCTAATATTCCGAATCTATTCTCCGATGATGAAGTGTTATTGAGAGGTGTTCGCGATTCGATAGCCTTTATGGTTCGAATAAAATGAGGACTTCCAACAGGTGAAAATCTTACTATAACCCTATAACCAACCTAAATGAACTTTAATTCGATTTGCACTAAATAACGACTTCCCAAAGATTGGTCGGGTTGATGCTGTGTCCCGGCTCATCCAGGGCACTTTTGGTCAGGAACGTTACTGCGATGCAGGGAGAACGATATTGGTGCAGGCAAACACATACCCACACATGGGTTAATTGTACGGCACTTTATAGCGGAATGGCACTATTAAAAAAACGATAATAGCATCAAAAATTAATAATTATAGTAAAAGTAAGAAGTTCAAACCGGGTGTTTCGACAACTGAGCAGAACGATGATTTTTCAACACTATCTTTGAAAGTATTTATTTCTTCGTATCGTGATTTTGCACGTTTTTCACCGGTGGCTCCAGGGACGGACAAGGCCTCACGATTCAGTGGTCGTTTTAGTACAAATCTTCATTGATGTAAACATATTCAATTAATAATCAAATCAAACTCGGACCAGAAAAGCATTCCGAAACAGAGAGGAATACAATTGAACTGATTTTATTTCTGCTGTCCATTTTAATGGTAACTGGTAATAATCATTTTTCTAAAAGTAAAAAAATTATTTTAATGATCGTTCTCATTGTTCTGTGATTTGAACACCAACATCATCTGGAGCTCTTCAATGAGCAGGATTGGCAGTGCATCCATCCAAAAAGAGAAATCGATCGAAAATTAACGTCACGTCATTCACCTTGCATATGAGGTATTGCATGATTGGAATAGGTACTAATCTATACTCCGAATATTCTTCAACAAGAATAATTGCTGGAAAATAGCCCATTTCTGTCTATAACTATATGGGGTATATAAAATCCAAACTTTCAAATGTATATAGCCGACAAACGAGTCGGGAGACCTATGCGGAAATTGATGAAGGTATTTCGGACTCCTCAAACCGTACATTATATAATAAATTCATGAAAATTAGTCAATTTATTTTCTAAATTCATTGAAAAAAAAAAAAAAATTTCTAAGAAACTTTGACCGTTCCTTTACACTCACCCTGTATAAATGAAATAACTATGCGACGTTCTCGAAACTGAAGAATGTTTGATTTATACAGGGTGGGGCACCGAAAACGAAACAGATCGAATATCTTCAAAACGCATAGGTTGTGAATAAAATGCAAAAACAGGTCGATTTTTAATCCAAAGGGGACATCTTCCTATCATAATCTCAACTGTCATGTCTCTCCCCCAACCCCTTGCACTATCACCCAAACAATTTGAATAGGGAAAGAAGTAAGTGTGACACATCATTAAAAAGGTAATTTCATAAGGAATTCAGCCATGTCAATTTTTGCCACCCAACTTTTTATTTTGGCGCCCTCTTGCGGGAAAAATTAATGTTCCGTATTCCAAATTATAATACTGCATTTGCAAGCTATTTTGACATAAATTCGGTGAGTAATAGTAATAGTAATAGAAAAAACAAAATGGCGGCTCCATATTGGCGGACATGATTTGCAAGTTAGGTCCGATTCGATTCAAAATTGATATGTGGTGGTTTTCAAGATCGGAAATTATGATTTGTTCGTCAATGCATAAAAACAAGATGGTGGCTCCAAGATGGCGGACGAAATTTGCAATTCTGGTCCGATTCGAATCAAAGTTGATATGTGGGGATTTTCAGGGTGGAAAATTATGATAATTTTGTCAATGCAAAAAAACGAATATGGCGGATGAAATTGGTAATTGTGGTTCGATTCGATTCAAAATTGGCATATGAAGGTTTTACAAGTTTCCAGCATGACTACAGTTAATTAATTGAATTGATGAAAAAAAGATTTCTGAAAATCCCTGAAAATCTTCACATACTAATTTTGATTCAAATCGGACCAGAATTACAAATTTCGTCCGCCATCTTAGAGCCACCATCTTGTTTTTTTGCATTGAAGAACAAATCATAATTTCCGACCTTGAAAACCACCACATATCAATTTTGAATTGAATTGGACCATAATTGCAAATCATGTCCGCCATTTTGGAGCTGCCATTTTGTTTTTTCTCTTAGAAAAATTTCATAATGCACTATCACCGAATTTATGTCAAAATAGCTTGCAAATGCAGTATTATAATTTGGAATACGGAACAGTTATTTTTCCCGCAAGAGGGCGCCAAAATAAAAAGTTAGGTGGCAAAAATTGACATGGCTGAAATCCTTATGGAATTACCTCTTCAATGATGTGTCAAACTTACTACTTTCTCTATTCAAATTGTTTGGGTGATAGTGCCCAAGGTGTGGGGGGAGAGGTATGACAGTAGAGGTAATGATAGGAAGATGTCCCCCTTGCATTAAAAATCGACCTGTTTCTGCATTTTATTCACAACACGTGCGTTTTGAAGATATTCGATCTGTTTCGTTTTTGGTGCCCCACCCAGTATATGACAGCCTCTCCCCTATCCGAACTAAAAAACGAGGGGTTGACGTACCCCTATTTTCGAATCACCCTGTATAAAGAAATAGTGTCAGTTAACTTCGACCAAGATTGAGATAGTTCATTCAGGCTGAATTGAATCCGCAATTCTCATCAGAGAACGTCATTGACGCATGCTATTCCCAGAATATACAGTGTGAGTGTGTCCCACTTACCATGCTCACCATGGGTATCTTTTTAATGGTAAGAGATACGAGGTCGGTTAAATGACACCAAATGTGGAGTTCATCAAGGCCAACTATAATGTGAAATAATATTTTGATAAAATCTATTCGTTTTTGTTATATACACAAATAACAGATTTTGATCATTTTTTCACGTGAATTTTGACCCACTTCTGGCGGTCTTAATAACTTGAAATGTGGCATATGTTCATAATTCCGGTGACAATGCACTATGGAATTTTTATTGAAATAAAAAATGGCGGCTCTTCCAATATGGCGGACAAGATTTGTGATTATGGTCCAATTCCATTCAAAATTGGCATGTGGGGGTTTTTGAGGTCGGAGATCATGATATTTCTGTTAAAATTTCTGAATTCAAGATGGCGACTTCAAAATAGTTCTTGTTTTTTATAAATGACGATAACTTCGTTGTAATCAACAAAACGCTATTATAGTGACATATTAATTAATTTTCATAGTTCCTCAATCAACTCGTCCTGAAATTATGTGACAAATCATCTTGGTAATTAGTGATAGCGTTGGAATGTTAAAATTGTAAATAAATAATGCTTCTATTGTTTGATGTTGAAGAGAAAAGACAAGCAATAGAAGTAAAAATATCGTTGAAAATTTATATTTCTGTTTATCTTAGTGTGTTTCAAACAACTCTCATTTAATGCGCATACTATTTTTTTATTGGTGATCCGTTTTACTTATTTAAAGCACGCCTCAGCGTATTTAAATCGAACTTTAAAAAACACGCGTTTTTAAATTCACCATGGTAACATCAACAACTCGAGAAAAGTGAAGTCTAAATGACAACTTTTTGATTATTGATCTGACAGAAGTACCTTGTAACGTCCAATAAATTTATTTCTGTTTTTCCCCTTTTCATGACAACAAAAGGTATACTGATATCTCATCACGAATTCAATCATTTTACGTTATTAGTTCTTATTTCCATTTCATGTAGTAATATTGAGAGTATTTATGATTTCAAAGTGCTCCAGTAAAAAAAATTAGTAACGTATTCGTGGATAACTGGTCTTTCAAACACTTGCTCTATCTCTAACTATTTCGACTGCGCCGTCGTACACGAAAAATCGCGCGTGTTTGAAAGACCATTTTACAGTATACCGTGATATACTACTTCTATGTTCAACATTTGACTTTCTATTGATTATACTGGACTTCCATATTACTTAATAGAATCATCGGTGAAATATTGTCTATTCGTTCATTATTATAGAATTTCTATAAGATGGTGCAATTTTTTTTCAGGTAACTGACTTATCGGAAGATGGAGCAGGTGGTACAGTAGCTCTTATTGGTGGAGGGCTTGGCTCCAAGTACATAGAATTGAAACTCACTTCAGGCTGGTTCCGGGGAATGAAATATCGTATTCAAGTCTACACAGATACTCCTTCAAAAACTACCACTACAACTACTACCAAAAAACCGTAGAATCAATTCTTACATAACTTTATAAACATTGATGCAATGAATGTCGAAGGAAATTCAAACTCACGCATCGTAGTTCGAATATGAAATAAAGATGTCATAGTAAAATATATGTTTTTTCCACACCCTCAGTATGGTTGGTTGGTTACTATAATAATACACTTATATGTTATATTCATAATGAGAGTCATTATAATACAGATTTTTCTTAACGGTACAGATTTTTAATCAATAGAAACTCCTAATTTTTTATTGGTATTGATAAATTTGGTGATTTAGGGAAGCAAATAGCGAAATAATAAAATATGTCTGATTCGAATTTATATACACGGCATTGTTTTCGAAGGACATCTGCAACCGTATTAGTTGATAGTAGGGATATAAATGTATCAAATCGTCATGGTGGCTGGAAATTCAATTCAGTGGCGAAAGGTTACATTGAAAATTTGTTTAAGAATAAAATCAGCATTTCCAATAGCCAATAGCCAATATTGAGAATAGCAATAATGAAATAAATGTGAATATTCCTTCCATTTCCAGATCAGTGGGACCTGGAAGAAACTTTTCAAACTGCACAATATATGGACGTAGTTGAGCAGAAAACGTCTAACTCAAAATTTGCAATTGTTCAGAATTTCAACTTGAAATTGTGATATGTGCCGTGTTTATACCAAATAGGTTACATATAGTCCAATCAAACGGTGTTTTGGCCAGGAAAAAAAAATAGTAATTGTTTTCTAATTCGCTCTATATGTTTTTTGGCTCGCTGAATCCAAATTTCGACTTTGCTACTTCCCTAGGAAATGGCTTCATAACGAAAATCGTAAAAAAATCAAAATGTTCGTTCTTTTTTCAGTTTTTTGCCAAAAACTCATAAAACTACACAATTTTCGAGGTAAACTACTCAATACAAAAATAAAGTAAATCAAATTTACTACAAAAAACACCACTTAATATATTTTTTGGTTGAACAGTTTGGCCGCGAGAGTGCGCTGAAAATATGCCAAAATTTCCTATTTTGTGAAAACCAAGTTTTTTCGTTAGTTTTTCACTTGTTACTAGAAAACTACGCTTGTAACTACAAGAATGCTTAGCTTCTGCACGAATGACATTTAGTTTTTAACAAAATGCATACCATAATCTCTTATTTTGGCCACACCGTGTAGCCACTAGAACGCATTCTGATGTTATGTCATGTTATGCGGAACCGTAGCCCTTCACGAAAAATTCAGTATTATAACTATCTATTCATTAAAAACTGTTTATTTGGTCTTTATAACACGCAATAAAACAGAAGTTATATATGACCTAACATTTTTGTGATCTTTAGAATTTAGTAAAATTTCGAGTGGCCTCTCAATGTCGATATTCAGAGCGTGTTTTGTTAAAAACATTGAACGTCAGTATTGTCATACGCAGTTATAAGAATAAGTAGCTATGTCCGATACAAATTGTGCTATTTGTGATCGAATGTTGACAGATGGAATCCCGAAGGCATTGGTGAAAGAAAAAGGGTTGAAGTCATTCGTTCAAGCTAATTTGAGAAAACAGGATGATAAGGTCAATTCATTCAAAAGGGTATCCTCAATCGAAGTGCATGATTGATGTAGGAAGCAATATATGAAAGAAACGTGTACTGTTGCTGCCAGCAAGTGGGCTGAGGAGGGTAGATACAGTCAGGGTCACGAACTTCAATCATGCAAACCCATATTTGATTTAAAAAATAATTGCTTTTTGTGTGGGGTTGAGATGTCTCCAAACTATCAAGCAGAAACAAAACAAGTTAATCCCAGCTTCACGGAATCCTGTGTTTCTAGTTAGGAATTTGAACCTGAGGGCGAACGTTTTAAGACACAATGTAATGATGAATATTTTAAAGACACAGTTTACAATCATTTCCAAACTTGGTAGCTGCTGATGGACAGTACCATTCGTCTTGCATGAAAAAACTACTCATCCGTGCCCCTCCCCTAGGAGTCAACAGGGATCGTGGTCTACCCAAAGATGAAGTAGATAGACAGTTGCAAGCAGTATTCAATTACCTCGAAAGAAGTTATGAAGAGTGCCAATTCACCTCAGAGGAACTTCTGAGCAAGATTGAAGGTGATAACCCCCACACTAGAAAACAGTTAGAACTCGCTTTATTGAGAAGTATGGCAAAGACATATTTGACGTACTGAAAAAATGCAACTATTTATCCTTGGTATCAATGCTACTAATTTCCCTTTCATTTTCCAGAATAGCAACCATGGCCTTCAACTGTTAAGCGTCTCAGACGGTAGCTGTCCGTAACATTTTTTTCGTTCAGCAACTTACAAGTATCGATGTTTATAATTAATATAAAAATTTATAAAAATTGTTTTTGTGAAACTTTTTATGTAACTTTTATGTGTCTGAATACCCATACATGCTTTGGACGAAAAGTGGATATTATTTATATGCAGTAATTATGAAGACCAAATAAATAGTGACTATTATAATAGGTCTCAGCTGAATTTTGGGTGAAGGGATATGGCTATGATATAAAATTTCAACTTGCTCTAGTGGTTACACGGTTTGGCCAAAACAAGTGATTACGATAAACAATTTGAAAGGAATTCAATGTAGTTCTATCCTTATTTGAGTTTTTTTTTGTAATAACAAGCTTAGTTTTTGAGTTACAAGCGAAAAACTAACTAGTAAACTGGATTTTCCACGAAGTAGGAAATGTTGTCCATTATTCAGCGCGCTCTAGCGGCCAAACCGTTGAACCAAAAATTAGTTTGAGGAATAATTTTTGTAGAAAATTTAATTTTCTTCATTTTTGTATTGTATGGTCTACCTTGAAAATTGCGTAGTTTTATGACTTTTTGGCCAAAAACTGAAAAAATGTTAATAATTTGGAGGATATTTCCGTTTTTCGTTGTGAAGCCATCTCCGTGGAAAGTAGCAAATTTCAAATTCAGATTCAGTACCTACCCCAGAAAACATATATAACGAGTGAAAAACAAACTACTGTATTTTTTTCCTGAAACATGTACCCCCGGAGATGATTTTACTGAACTAATAATAAAACAATGATTTCAGCAGGCACTTGATTTTGAAATTGTGAAGACTCAGTTAAGGTATTCTTTCGAAACTATAAGTTTTCACAATGTTATTTGCAAATTTGTTGGTTGGACGTTTTTTGTGAAAAAGTTACTAGAAGAAATTTTGATAAAAAATGTTCATGTGGGTTGGTACATTTCAGATAAATGAGAAATGACCTTTCTCATAGTTTTTTTGATAAGGAACAAAATCACGATTATATTTCAAATTCTAAATCATTGACATCAATATCTTTTAGAATATTGGGACAGCTTTTTATAAATTTCACCATTGGTTTCGCCAAGGTCACAACTGAACCAATAACTCGGAAAAAGTCTGGTTTATCCTTCCTCGTCGCTGTATGTCCAAACAAAATATGCTTTCCACATCAAAATCGGTCTTCATAAGTACATAATATGTGTTTTCTTCTTCATTACCAATTGCCTTGCCTTCAACTAGTTGATTTTTTCCTTTTCGGTACTAATTTTTCTATTGAATCTTAGTTGCTTTCTAAAGTTTTTATGTTCCTGAAAACCACTAATTTTTCATTTCACTTATTATTCATGGATTTTTGTTACGTCACAATTTTATGATATTGGTATATTGATAGGACGTTTATAAGTTGGCACTCGATGTTTCCAAAATCTTTGTCGTGTGGAAAGAAACTATGCCTGGGGACAAGGAATTTAAATTGTATATTTTGAAAATTTTGAAAATTACAGGCCTATATCAATTATACCCATATTTGGTAAGACTTTCGAAATAATTTTGAAAAATAGGTTGGAGGTATACTTTGAGAGTAGAAATCTCCTGATCGAGTGTCAATTTGGTTTCCGTAAAAGCTGTTCCACAACTCAAGCGGTAGCTAGAGTGGTTAGAGAGGCTGTCGATGGCTTTGATGAAAGACGGCTGACGGCAATCAGTCTCTGCGACTTAAGCAAGGCCTTCGACTGCGTTTCTCATCATATTCTACTCAATAAACTCTATGACTACGGTGTGAGAGGAGTTACACTCTCGTTATTGAGATCCTACCTGAACAACAGAAAACATTGTGTGGTTCTTGGCCGAGATGTATCTGATTTTGAGTTGATGGAAACAAGAGTGCCCCCAGGGCTCTGTATTGGGTCCCCTGCTTTTCATAATATACATTAACGATTTTTTCTATCATATTCTGCCCAACAAATGTGTAATTTTTGCCGACAACAGCACACTCATATGCTCAAACGAAAATTGTCAAAATCTCATTGCAAGTGTGAAGCTCATGGAGAGTCAAGCTGAGAAATGGTTTACTGGCAACCTTTTGAAGTTGAACAAAGAAAAAACACAAAGCTTGATATTTCCTGTGGATAATAAAATGAAAAAAGGGGATAAAGTGAAACTGCTAGGAATTACACTAGACGATACTTTAACTGGTCTCACCATGTTGATGAACTTTGTTCTAAACTATCATCATATATATTTCTCCTAAGGCAATTAAAGACCATAGTCGGTGAATCGACTCTACTAACAGCGTATTATGCTTTATTCAAGTCCCATGCCAGCTACGGGATTGTTCTTTGGGGAAACTCTACCTCCCCAGACAAATTTTTCAAGCTTCAGAAAAAAGCTGTTAGAATTGTGACGAATGCAGGTTTCATGGACACTTGCCGCCCGATATTAAAAAAACTGGGAATAATGCCCCTTCCTACACTATTCATTTACAAATCTCTCCTTGAAATTCATGAAAGTAAGAATGATTTCAACACCAACTCACAATTTCATGATCACAATACACGATCACCTGGTCTCATAAGGCCTGCAAGAATCAAGTCAATGAAATGTTCCTCCAATTCCCTAGATGTACAACTGTACAACATTCTACCATCAACAATCAAAAAGTTACCTTTTCAATCGTTCAAAATAACTATCAAAGCTCAACTGACATCAAAATGTTACTACAGTCTGAATGAATATATGGCCGACCCCCTATGTTAAACTGGATCCTGCATTTTAACATGTTGATTACTGTCCAAGTGTAGGTTTGTGTGTATATATATTTGTATATATTGTATGTATATTTATATTGTATGTGTTTGTTTTCGCTCTTTTTCTTTAGGTTTTATTGCATGTTATTTTAACTGATGATACCAATGTATTCACTGTTTTATATTTTTACCTGACTTGCTACAAATGTAACCCTACATAACGTGGTCAAATAAAAGCTATCTATCTATCTATAGTTTTCAAGTGAGCACTAGCTTGAAGAAGACTGGACATCATTAGGGTTAGGTTATTGCGGTTCTGTCATCCACTGGAATCAGGCCACAAAATCAAATGTTCAACAGTATTTGGTATATTCCCAACATATTTTAGAAGGTAAGAAACAACCTCCTCTGCGCTCCTCTATCAGCAGTCCCTTCAACTTTTCTTGAGTTTGCCATACTTGTTTCTCATAAAAGATTGAATTAGTTGGAATCTGGGACAACGGAAGTTTTTTGAAGATCTTATGTTAAACATTCCAGGTTATTTTCTATTCAACTATAGCCAGATCTTTTTGTAGCTCATTCCTGGCCTTCTGTGCTGAATCGTGGTAGGTGTGGAATTGTACTTGCATCAATGTTTGATTATACTCATTTGGTTCTTCCTGTATTTTGCATTTGTCCTTCTGTCATTAAATTTCAAATTCACCTTCGTTTCTGTATGTTATAAATTTGAGATAATGAAAGATTGGGCGGTAAAAAAGGCAGAGGTTTGTTCACGACAGTATTGAGATAACTTCCTGAATTCTGTTTTGAGGAGTTTTATTATTTGAACCCCCTTGTTGTTCTTATTTCTTGTCAAGAATACAAATGTTTTCCGGCGTTTTTTTTGTTTTTCGGCATTTCTACTACAAAGCTTGCAAGAAACAGTGTTTCGGCGTTATAAGAACCGAGGTTCCAAAAGCAAACAAATTCTTGTTCGCCTTCGTCCACAGAAGGAACCTTTCGACA
This sequence comes from Chrysolina oricalcia, assembly GCA_944452925.2. NCBI lineage: Eukaryota > Metazoa > Arthropoda > Insecta > Coleoptera > Chrysomelidae > Chrysolina > Chrysolina oricalcia. Next base: position 46,392,916 of record OX101815.2, on the reverse strand, counting down.
TATTTATGGGCAGTTACAATTATAACCATTAAGGCATTCTTCAGCAGGTTTCAATGTACGCCTCTAATTTTCTGAATAATTTTTTGTTCAGCTCGAATGAACGAAAATTTTATTTTTCGACCTCTTTCCGGACGACCAGCAGTCGTGGATAGAGCTCTCTTCATGTGATGATGGTTTTAATTAATAACACAATTTGTATTTTTCCCTTCCGGGCATAGCACTGCTTTTATTAGAATGTTTTAAACAATCCAGCATAATGATAATGAACGTATTATAACAAATTTACACACAATCGACATATTTTTGAAATCACCAAGATGCCGATTTTTATATATATAAGCCAAAATGAAAATTCCAAACTCATCCAAGTGGTTTGAGCGATTTCAGAAGAAATATTTTTCCATAAAATTAGCTGTGCAATTCAAATTTTAAAAAACATCCAAGCCACTTGAACTTTTTCAAACAAACAAAATACATATTATTTGCACGTCATCTTGGAGAGTTGAAGTGATTCAACCCACTTGGTACTTTTCAACAGTGAACTCAACGTGCAAATTGACATCAATATACTTTGTGTAGACGTAATTCAAACCACTTGAACTTTTTATTCGAAAAAAAATCCAGTTTAACCATGTTTGTGGGTTAGAATTTGTGTGAATATCTAGGTAGAAACGACGTTGTAGTGGACGATTTCTGCATATATAGAGAACAGGAATTTAGTAGTCTACCTACAGAATCCAAGATGAATTTTGATAATTTGTGGGTTGGATGTTTTCTTCTTATAATCCATACAATCTTGATATTTTTATGATATCAGATTAATTACTATTATTATGATCAATATTTATATACAGAGAATGTTTACAGTTTTCCTATATCCATGGTACTACCCGAGGTAATATCATTAATCCCAACGATGTAGAATTTTTTATTGAAATACGACTAATTACTGTTATTGTGTTCAATACGAATATAAATATAATATTTATAGTCCAATAACCACAGATAAATTTGTGCCAAAAGTGGAAATGAATTGTAGCAGCATGGAACTCGGCACGTAACTTCTTGACATTGTGTTTAGTGAGAAAAAAAATACTTCAAGTTAAAAAAAAAAGTTATCAGAAAATAAAAGGGCTGTTGAGAAACGGCTTTGATGGCTTTGAAGAGTCGATATTATAATTATCTACAAAATAGTACAAGAATACTTCAAATTGAATATAGGTTAGGTTGGATGAGGTTAATGCTTCATATTTCGAGTAAATCCGACTTGTTGATCTCTGAAAACGGAGGAAAACGTCCTGAAAATGCGAGCAGGAATATCTACCATATGAAAAAAGAGGTAGTAATATATTTTCTTCCAGAAGGACCACCGCCTCTACCAGTTCATGGTTGTTCTCTTGTGATATAGTTTACTATAAAATTGTCGTGACAGTCCCGGTGATATTTTGCAAAACTAGCTACTAAATCGACATTGGCTATTCTCGTCATAAATACTTTCAAAACTCTATCCAAACAAGTAGTTACCACTGTCTTAATAGTCTCGGTTGACGCTTTAGAAATTGCCCGGAAGGTCGCTTTTTTACCTTGTGCAGATTCTTAGTCCACAGATGAAACAGCAATGCGGGAAATCGAAGCTTTCTGAACTGTTCCTAAGTTTGGATTTCATTGGAGAGTATAAACCAATACGGGGGTCTGTCCTATGGAATTTTTCATTGCCATAGAGGAAGGAGGCCTGATATGAGATAGCAGCCTATTATGAGATACCGTATTTTCTCACCTAGTAAGAGTCTCCATCTAGCGACAACCGCTAAAACTAACTCATCGGAACATCAAATGTTAGATCAGCTAGATTTATTTTCAGTTGCTCTTACGACCCGCCACGTGTACGTGTTTTTACGCATTAGTGCAATACCGAATTTTTATTAGTGTTCAGTTTGACGTGATTTTTTTGTTGAAAAGGTGAGGAAACAATTAAGTTTGTTATATTTGCTTTGTTGTATTGGAGTTGCTTTATTGTTCAAACATATAAAACGCGTGGCAACTCAATTAATTTTTGAGAAAAAAATATGTAAAGAATTTTCACAAGAGATTCCTAATATGAGATACCTTGGTGCTCCTAATACGAGATATCTCATATTAGGAGAACTTTCTTTTTTAAATAATTTCAACGAAAGCTGTTTGCAGATGCCTAGAGTCAAGAAAAAAAGGATGCAGTGGGATAAAAATGCCATGATAAGGGCTGTTAAAGCGGTAAGGAACAAGGAGATGGGGTACCTGATGGCCTCTAAAACATTCAATGTTCCTAGATTTTTTAGTTATTGTTTAATTTTTTATCAAATTTTTTTATTTTTCAGGAACCATTGAACGATATGTAAAAGATAACAGACGTGCAGAGGACCTCGTAAAAATAGCTTTGGGTAGAAAACAAGCTTCACCTGATGTTTTGGAGAAGCAGTTAGCAGACTACTGCATTGAAATGGAAAAAAGTATTACGGTCTTCGGAGGAGAGATGTCAAATATATGGCGTTTCAGTTAGCAATCAGAAATGGCTTAAAGCATCCTTTTATCACAGGAAAGGAATCTGCAGGTAAAAAATGGCTCAGGGGGTTTTTAAGAAGGCACCCGCAGTTGTCTGTACGTACAACACAGGCAATATCTGCTGCGAGAATTAAAGGGTTTAACGCCGAAAACGTTGCGCAGTTTTTTGACATATTTGAGAAGGAGATGGAAAAAATTAATTTTCTTAATTATCTAATGTCGACGAAACAGGCATTACGGTTGTGCAGCATAAACAAAGCAAAATCATCGGCTTGAAAGGAAAAAAACAGGTTTGTGCCATAACATCACAAGAGAGGGGAAAACTCCTCACCGTTGTGACATCCATGAACGCTTCTGGTACTCTTGTTCCGCCCTTGATAGTGTCTCCTCGTAAAAATATGTCGGAACATATAATGCATGGTGCACCTCCTGGATCAATATGGGCCTGCCATCCATCTGGATGGATTCAGACAAATATTTTTACGCAGTGGTTTTCACATTTTGTTAAGTTTACTAAACCAACAAAAGATGATCCGATCGTGTTAGTTTTAGACGGTCACTATTAACACACGAGAAACATAGAAATCATAGACATGGCTAGAGAGAATTATGTTTCAATTGTGTGTTTACCACCACATGCCACTCATAAAATGCAGCCACTTGATGTGGGTTTCATGGCACCACTAAAAACATATTATGCTCAAGAAATAGAGACATTTCTCAACAACAACCCAGGAAAAGTTGTGACACACACCAACGTCTGCTCGCTATTTGGGAAAGCTTATAATCGGGCTGCAACAATGGAGGCATCGATTAATTCATTCAGAAAAACAGGTCTCTTTCCTTGTAACAGACATGTTTTTAGAGAAACTGACTTTTTGGAAGAAGAGCAAAATCTACCTACACAAGAAAGAACTGATATTGAAATTGAAGGTGCAGATATTTCATTAAATGACAACAATATTTCAAATGTTTAGTTGTGGATGTTTCTGCAGAGTCCAGAAAAACTATGGCGAGTCCATCAATATCATCAGGCTCTGCCCACAACAAGTGCTCTGACAAAAGTGATAAACTTTTGCTAGTTTCTCCAAAAGACGTTTGTCCAGTGCCATCAAATTCTTCAAATCATGGTGAAAACTCTAATAAAAGAAAAGGCAAAGCAAGTTTAATAACATCTACTCCATATAAAAAAATTGGAAGAATCCATTACCAAGAAACTAAAAAAAAGAAAGATGTGAAACCAAACTCTTTGGGAACAACAGATACAAAATTCAAGACTAAAAGTTTGAAAAAGGCTGAAATTACATCGAGCAGCTCAGATTCAGCAGCCCACAACAAGTGCTCTGACAAAAATGATAAACTTTTGCCAGTTTCTCCAAAAGACGTTTGTCCAGTGCCATCAACCTCTTCAAATCATGGTGAAAATTTTAATAAAAGAAAAGGCAAAGCAAGTTTAATAACATCTACTCCATTTATAAAAAAACTTGGAAGAATCCATTGCCAAGAAACTAAAAAAAAAAGAAAGATGTGACACCAAACTCTTTGGGAACAACAGATAAATAATCCAAGACTAAAAGTACCGAAAAGGCTGAAATTACATCGAGCAGCTCAGATTCAGAAACTTATGTGCGTTATGATGACTCTACTGATGAAGAGGATTACAATGATGAAGAGTGTCGTTTTTGTCAGGGAAGATTTTCCGAAGACACCCGTGGAGAAAAGTGGGCAAGATGTATCGTTTGTTTTCAGTGGTTCCTCGAAGATTGCGGCGAAGTTGTTGGCACAACATTTGTTTGCCCTGTATGCGAAAAAAAAAACAAGAAAAAAAAAACTTTTGTTCGATTAAATTTTAGTGTTGTTACTTTTGATTCTCATTTTGATTACTTCTGAAATAAAACAATATATTATATTCTTTCAGTTCTTGTTTTTATTTTTTGGTATCCTATTATGAGACAGTCTTTTATTGGGAACCCTAACTATCTCATATTAGAAGACCAATCTTGAAAATGACAAAAGTGATTTTTTTTTATTTATTTCCACTTTACAAAAATAGTTAACATTTTTAATAAATTTGATTTGTTAGGGTGTGAAGTATACACAACGATCTATCCTTTAGAAATAAAGCCACTTCTAAAAGTTAAATTTGTGCAAAATTATTCAAAAAAATGAAAAGGTGTCTCATATTAGGTCCCTTTCCTCTAATTGAACTCCTTAGAACTTGAAGCTCTGCCGACATTTTTTATTTATTTTGGCGTCCGCCCGTTCATCAAGTATTCTGTATTTTCTCTACCAACAGATATTAATGTTTCAAGCCCTGCGGGAGTAACAAGACACCAATCCTGGCCAACAACAGAGCTGTGCCGAACACTGACAAAAAGTGCTTCGAGTACTAAGCACTCTTGAAAAGTGCTCGGGAGTCTCGAGCAGTAAGCACTTTTTTTTATGAAGTGCTCGCGATTACTAAGCACTTTCAAAAAGTAATTCGATTTAGTGAGCACTAAGCACTAAGCACTTTTCAAAAGGGCGAGACCGTTAAGGTAAGCGTTCAATTTCGTGTATTCCAAGTTCATATTGCATTTGGAAACAGTTTCACTTGGAAAACTCAAATTTGGTAGGTGAACTCAGAAAGGATTGTAGTACTTGAACATATTGACATTGATTTAAAATCGAAAATTGAGATTTTTTTTTGGGAAAATGAGTCAATACTAGATTTTGTTTCATTTCAATAGAAAGACCCATAAAAACAGTACAACTTTCAACTGATAGGGAATATCGTTTGGGAGATTAAATTGATTTCCGAAATAGGCGGCGAATAGCCAAATTGAATTATAGAGCGTCGATTACCAACATTCTCACTGATTTCTTAGGACTACAAAATTTCATATACTTACTCGTGGGAAATGTATTTCATTTCATGCTCATTGTACAATATACTAATTTCGTATTCGATACTCATCGTTCATTTTATGATAAGTATTTCATTTTATCATTAAATTTCTTTATGAAAGTATGAATAATTCTCCTTATCATTCGAATGAAAATCCACATTTAAAAAACAAGTTTATCAAACCTGAAACAAATTTTGAAAATATCCTCATGAGTGATGAGTGAAAAGTGAACTCAATCATTCAGTTCTTGCATGATAATCTATATGCATCTCGAGGTTTGTGTTTGACATTCCAGTGACCTTTGTATACTAAGCTATAGAGGTATTTTCCTCCACAAAATGAAAAACGCAAATGAATTATACTAATTTTGATAAGATAGTTCGTTAATGAAAACCCTAGTTTTTGCCCCTGCAAAATCGCTTTATGGAATATTATAAACAGGCACTAGTGAAAAAAATTACAACTTTTTTGGTGTCTTAGAAATATCTCAAAGATTATCGAGGAATCGTTATACAGTTATGAAACTTTTGTAGAGATTTATAAAAACTACAAAATGAATGCTCATACTACCGGATCGGTGCATTTTCCACTGAGAAAATCCGGGAAAACCTTGAACAAGAGCTAGACCATTCTTCAAAAATTTATAATTTTCATAAATCTGAAGCTGGACAAACAATAATGCGAAAACTGATAGATAATAATACGTTTGTAATATATTTATAGTCGAATTCACTCTAAAATAATTTATTTAACGAAATACAATGATTCAATAACACAACACAATACTTTAATTTATATAAAAATCACGGAACAATTTATATTCGACTTTCTCCTCACTGACTGTCCGTCTCTCTGTTGCGTCGTTCTTTTTATATTTACTGTTCACTTCTCCGAATGCTCTGGAATTTTCCGGACAAGCCATCGAATCGTGCATGGCGCCTCGAAAGTCATTCGCGGTCACGCACGGTCTGCGTGAGCGTTCAGGCCCGGCATCACCCGCAGCTCCACCACACGTTGTTCAACTGTGCGCAAGACGATTTTTGTCCGATGTATAGTTTTTGCACAATCGCGTTATGAACAATTTAAGGGCACATGCGCCGATTTTAGGGAAATCATCATATTCAAATTCTGTAAACGGAAGTAGGGATCAATATCTATAAATTGTATCTATTGGATTTTTTATTGGGAAATGTGTTGAAAATGTTACTGAATGTTGATCAAAACGCTTCAAAGAGCGTCCCAAGTCACCCGAAGTCGCACTGAAGTTAAATCGAGTTGAGTTCGGGCGACTTCGGGTACACTTTGAAGAACTGGTCTACAGATGTTACACCTTTTTTATTACTATTTGCTAGTAGTTGTCACAGAGTATCGCAAATGTGTTCTTGAAGAAAGGCTTTGCCAGGTGTTGTGCAGGTATGATTCGGAAGTCGTAGGGGGATGTTGGATTATTTTCTGTTCAATGCTCACCAACGGAACTCGTATTGTATAGAAAATTTGAGAAACACTGAATTTTCGAAAATTAGTTTTCATTTTTCATGTTTAGCAATCAGTAAGTTATACTTGCATAAATCGAACATGTACGCCACTGAATACTCTAAATCACGGACCACATGATTTTCATACAAAATATGAGTTCAGTGATGGAGTATTTCGAATAAACTCTAGTGTTCCAATTGCATTCAAGCTGGAGTTTCAGGGATTCTATAATTTTTGTAAAAGTGATTCTATTAACGGATTTGATCAGTATCAGTGGATCAGATGTTGAAATCAATAATAAATTTTGGGAAATTACTTGAATGTTGTAATCGTTCGTGTAACATCCACACCGTCTCATGGAGTAGAAGTTTGTCGTGGTTGCTCTATATGTAAAGATTAATTTATATCAATGTTTGAAAGTCTGTCTATACTGTGAAATACAAGTGAACTAAGTGAAATCAACTCAAACCTACATTGATTATGGCATCAACACGAGGTAAAACAAATAAGCCGGAAGAAGATTTACAGACGGTTGTGATAACATTGGTGACCAAACTTTGCAGTTCAGATGACATTGTGAACCAAATTACCCTAACAATTGTCAACACGCTTAGTGAAAAATACGAAAGTAGGCTAAAAAATTTGGAAAATGAAAACTCTTTGTTGAAAAATGAGGTTAAAGATTAAAAAAAAAACTTATGAACAAATACAAACGATAAATAAAAGCTATGAATCTGAACTGAAGAAAAGGTCTGATAGAATTTTTGGCATGAATGAGTCGAAAAATGAAAAATGCAGTGACTCTGTTATTGACCTTTTTGTTAATAACATGGGTGTGCATATCAACAATTCCGACATTGATCACTGTTTCCGTGTTGGAAAATACGAAGCCAACGAAACTCGCCCACTTCTCGTTAAATTTCTGCGCATGGACTCAAAAAATGAAGTGTACAATAATAAAAAGAAACTGAAGGGTAGTGGAATTATAATAAGGGAAGAATTAAGTAAAGAGAAAATGGAGTTGAAAAAGTGCTACCAATAAACGTGGCAGGAACGCAAACATATGGACCAATGGTGAAAATATTTTCAGAAAAAATGGAGAAAACATCATTAGAATCGACAATTTGGATGACATCAACAAGTTTGGATGATGAATCATTATTTTACAAGTATTCATTATATATATATATATATATATATATATATATATATATATATATATATTTATATAGGTATATAAGTAAATAAGTTGAATAGTTATCAAAAGTAGTGAGGAGAGCACGTCTTAGTCAGTGCATTTTTTTGTTAGGTTGATAAAACTGCTTCACATTTATTCATTTTGTTACACTTTTTATTACATTCCTTATCTTTTTAAATTTAGAAGGGGCTCATAGATCTGTTTTCTCATTTAAAACTCGATAAACTGAATAATTTCTTTTTTAATTCGTTTAATATCTCCGTTGTTTTTATCCAATTTTTTCTTCACTCGACTGCTCATATACAGTGGTTTCAACAAATATAAATTTACTCAAAATAGGGCATATCAACATATGTTCACTATTACCTTCAATCAATGACACAAGGTTAGCAGTAAGGACTAATAGTTTTGATATTTTATGCATAACTGAGACTTGGTTACATACAAACATCACTAACGATATTATTTATATTGATGGATATGATTTTTTCAGAAAAAACCGAGGCACAAGGGGTGGAGGTGTGAGCATTTATTCTAGAAAAAAGCTCAATGCTTCAGCAATTCAAATACGGGATAACCCAATTGAACACATCTGGATAGAACTGAAACTAAATAAAGATGAAATAGCCGTCGGTGTTATATACAAACCTCCAACTTTAAATTAAAATTTATTTATTTCTGAATTTCAAGATAACATGAGTGTGCTTATACCAAAATATCATCAACTAATATGTACAGGTGATTTCAATTTGGATCTGTTCAATTTCTAAAATTTAACAGTTCAGTCGCTTTACTCTCTTCTAGAAGAATTTGATATGAAGCAGATTATTGATACACCAACACGCATTACCTCTACCACTGCCACACTCATAGATCTAATTATCGTTTCGAGCAAAACAAAAGTGCTGGATAAAGGTGTCCTCGACTGTGATTTGTCAATTGACATATATAAACATTGAAACGATCTCTGAACGTTCGAGTTCAAGGATACTGACGTATAGAAATTTTAAAAATTTTCGTTATGTGTTTTTCCAGAATGATCTGCTTAGAATTCCATTTTTTCACATTTTTGATATTAATGATGTAGATGGCAAAGTTAATTTTTTGGTTGAAAGCATCACAAATTTGTTTGATAAGCATGCTCCCATCATAACAAAAAAAATTACAAAGCCTCCTGCACCCTGGCTAACAGAAAATATTAAATCCATGATGAATATCAGGGACAGGTCACTCACTAAATACAAAAGAAAACAAAAAATGTAAATGACACACGACAGAGGCTATTGAAAGATAAAAAAAGGCTTTCTTTACATATAAGCTAAAAAATGCATCCAACAAAGAGTGTTGGAAAATTAAAAAAAATAACATATGTAGCAATGAAAAAAAAATCAGTTGCCACCCGAGCTATGTAATGCTGATGATATCAATAAGTTACTGGTGAACTCACTTCCTACTCTACATGTAACTGACTCAGTTCTGGGTCAGTATAAAAATTTGCAGTTAACAGATTCTAAATTTAATTTCACACCTGTTGACGAATTGAACATTCTTCACATTAAAGGACAAATCAAAACTAATTCCACTGGCTGTGACGGTATGAATTTGAAAATGATAAAATTATGTAGTCCACATATTGTTACATATTTGAGACATATACGAGAATGTATTGATATCTAGTTAGCCTAGACCAGTTTCCTGCATAAACAAAATATTGCGTTACCATAGCACGAACAATAACTTATTGGAAGTGTCAGTGACGTCAAAAAAGTAACCCAGAGTTACGCAATGAATTGAAAGAAAATATATGTCCACCGAAATTGTGGAAATCGAAAAATTGGAGTATCGAGCCATCATCAAGTACCTGTATTTAAAAGGGTTAAGAGGTGAGCAGATTTACGAAGATATGCTTTATTCCCTTGGTGATCAATGTCCTTCGTATGCAACCGAGAAAAATTGGACTGCAAGCTTCAAAAGAGGTAAATTCTTCATTGAAGATGATGACCGATCGGGAAGGCCAGTTTCTGTGTCAGTCCAAGAAAATATCGATGCAGCTTCTGACATGAAACAGACCGTCGAATTGGGCTAAAACGGATATCTGAAGCACTGAATATTTCATATGAACGCGTTCATCATATAGTTCTCGTGAATTTGGACATGAGAAAAATTGCTGCAAAATGGATCCCCAAATGTTTGAATGTTGATCAGAAGCGTGCAAAGGTAGTAGCATCGCGTTCGATCTGTGCTCGATTTGAAAACGATGTAGACTTCTTAAACCGAATTGTTACTATGGATGAGAATTGGGTACATTTCTACGATCCAGAAACGAAGCAACAATCGATGAAATGGCGACACTCCGGTTCTCAAAGACCTAAGAAGTTTCGTGTCCAAAAATCTGCTGGAAAAGTTCTTGCTTCAGTTTTTTGGGATTGTCATGGAATAATCATGATTGATTTTTTGGATAAGGGTAGAACAATAAACAATAACTGGAGATGACTATTCTACATTACTAACCACTCTACGGGAAAAAATTAAAGAGAAAAGACGCGGAAGGCTATCCAAAGGTGTTTTGTTTTTGCAGGACAACTCCCCTGCACACAAATCTCATGTTGTCATGCAAAAAATTCGTAATTTAGGGTTTGAATTACTAGAACACCCCCCTTATTCACCAGATTTGGCTCCGTCCGACTATCATCTCTTTCCTCAACTGCAAAAAATTTAATAGGTCGTAAATTTTCCTCCAACGAGGAGGTAATAAAAGCTGTGGAGGTCTGGTTTGCAGAGCAAGAAGAAATTTTTTTTTTAATGTCTAGAGTCGTTGCAGGTTCGCTGTAATAAATGTATCCAATTAAGAGGAGAATATGTTGAATAATAAAATATTTTGACATTGAAATTTTGTTTGGTTCTATGGTAGGCTAAGAATTATTCAATATATCCTCGTAATCAATTTTTGTTTTGAGAAAAATGAGTTTCCGTCTGTGTGGAAGAGTGCTGTTGTCACTGTGTTACCCAAAATTACTACTCCTACAGAATTTAAAGATCTTACAGGAATTAGTATTTTACCAACGATGTCAAAAGTAATGGAAAAAGTCATGGAAATTCAAATTAATAGTTACTTGTTGAAAAATTCACTGCTTCCCACAGTACAATCAGGATTTAGAGCTGGCCACAGCTGTACAACAGTACTACTGCACGTAGTGGATGACATAATGGAATCATCGGATAAAGGTAAAATTATTGTTTTGGTTCTACTTGATTTTAGTCGAGCTTTCGACACAATCAATCACGAAGTGTTACTTTCAATATTAGCTCATATTGGATTTAGTCCAAACACGGTAACTCTGTTGAGTAGCTATCTAAACAATAGGCAACAAAAAGTACGCGTGGAACAGGAGAACTACATATTTAACTCTCACATCAGGTGTACCCCAAGGTTCCATTCTGGAACCAGTCATGTTCACTCTATACACTAGTCAGTTTACCAGACATATCAAATGCAAATCTCACTTATATGCTGATTATACCAAAATTTACTATTCATTCTATACAAATGATGTCGTAGATGCATGTGCGACTAAATAGCGACCTGAAAAAATTCGCCGAGCTTTCTGCAGAGCATTGTCTTCTTCTGAATCCAAGTAAATCTAGTGTCCTGTTATTTGGTCCAAAACAAAAGAAAAATGAAATTGCAGATGAAATCAATATCAGTATTGGACAAAACAAACTTGAGGTAGTAAAACATTGTAAGAATTTAGGTGTCATCATGGACAGTGACCTGCGCTTCGAAAAACATATTAATAAATTAACTCAGAGGGCATACAATTCCCTGAAAATTATATATAGCCGCAGAAAATTTCTGCCAAGAAAAATCAAAGCAATGCTTTGCGAAATCTTAGTTTTATCCATTTTGAATTTTGCTGACTGTATGGACCAAGTCTCACTTATATTTGTAACAATAAATTACAAAAAATCCAAAACTCTTGCTTGAGAATGATTTTTGGCATTCGAAGTCGAGAGAGTATCAGTCATAAGTTGAAGGATATTGGTTGGCTGAACTTGAAAAATCGTAGGTTCTTACATGCAGCATGTCTATTTCATAATATCATCAATAGAAAAACGCCTATTTATCTTTACAACAAATTGAAATTTTGAACAGATGTGCATACATTGAATCTACGATTCAAGGGTTTATTGACACCCCCTACACATCGTACCGAATAGTTCAAACGATCGTTCAGTTATCAGATAGTCAAAATCTATAATAATTTACCAAGCCATCTGAAAAAAATGAAAGAAAGTTGTTTTAAAAAACATTACAAAGGGATTCTACTCAATACGCAGAATATGTGAAATGAGCCCTCCTTTCCCCTTCCTTGTGAACAAATGTGTCTAGTAGGTAAAACTCTGTTCTCTATTATAGACTGGTGTGTTTGAGGTTGAGTGGAAGCGCAGCTAATATAAACAATTCACTATAATTTGATGTTATCAATATTTTTCAATTTGTAAGCTGAACTCCTCCTATTATGCCGTTATTTTTCATGTATACAGTGTGTCCCACTTATCATGCTCACCATGGGTATCTTTTTAATGGTGAGAGATACGAGGTCGGTTAAATGACACCAAATGTAGAGATTATCAAGGCCAACTATAATGTGAAAAAATAAATTGATAAAATCTATTCGTTTTTGTTTTATACGCAAAAAACAGATTTTGATAATTTTCATGTCTCCTCCGTCTTCTTTATTTATCAAAATATTCGAATAGGAATTTCACATTCTTATAGCAGTTTTTAAATGAGATTTTGAAATAAATATGAAATTCATACCAACTCTTCTAGAATTTGAGATATCAGTACCAACTTTCGTTTTTCAAATGTAGGTCATAGCTCATTATAACCCAGTTATGAATAATTTTTTTTTCTCTTACAGATGATATGTCACAGTGATAGTTTTTTCCTGATAACAACGGAGTTATCGTTATTTATACAAAAACAAGAACTATTTTGAAGTCGCCATCTTGAATTTATAAATTTTAACAAATAAATCATGATCTCCGACCTCAAAAACCCCCCACATACCAATTTTGAATGGAATCGGACCATAATCACAAATCTCGTTCGCCATATTGGAGGAGCCGCCATTTTTTATTTTTTATTTCACCAAAAATTTCATAGTGCATTGTCACCGGAATTATGAACATCTGCCAAATTTCAAGTTATTAGGACCGCCAGAAGTGGGTCAAAATTCACTTGCAAGAGACATGAAAATGATCAAAATTTGTTATTTGCGTATAAAACAAAAACGAATAGATTTTATCAAAATAGTTTTTCACATTTTAGTTGGCCTTGATAAACTCCACATTTGGTGTCATTTAACCGACCTCGTATCTCTTACCATTAAAAAGATACCTATGGTGAGCATGGTAAGTGGGACACACTGTATAGTATATTGTTATTAAAAAAAAAAACTTGAATGGACAATAAAGACGCTATTATTATTATTATTATATCAATGTTGATTTGCAAGACTCAGTGATTTATAATTCTTATTCAAGGAGTTCGGCAAATGGCATGTCTGTTTATTGTGTACGGAATCATTTCGGTTTCCAAAATTATCCAAATTCCGAAGGGAAATGAGCATTGAATCACCATCACAAGGTTGATAAAATGTGATAGTACCTACTGTTCGAGTATCTCAGATCAGTATTGGGTACAAGTGACAAAGGTTAAGTGGTTTGTGCTCCATAAGTGGAATTTCCAAAAGAGATACTAATTTGATGAATTATAGAAGGCTATCGCATACCACATATCCCGAATTCCCTGATGTTTTGCTGACATTTTTGGAAAAATTAGTTGGGCGGGTCCATAAACTCTGTATATATGAATGAACAGTTTTTATCAAAGAAAACACATCATTTGTCCAAATTGTCAATATTGTTTGTTGTAGACGGTATTATTCATTAAATGTGGAAACATTCTTAATTGAAAAATTGAACCAAAACATGACTCCTTTGGAACTGGAAAAAACCTACGATGAATTCAAGTTACTTTTTTGTGATATCTAACAGAAAATAACTACTTCCCTGGCAAAAGCCACGCTGGACATTGAACTACATCTGATAGATATTGTGAGAAGGCCCTGTATAAATTGAGACAAAAAATCTGAAAGTGAAAATTTGCATTTTCATCCAGATAGTTGAAATGAAAAGAAGCAATTGTGATATCTTACAAATAAGAAATAATCAACTATCTGAATGAAAATGCAAATTTTCACTTTCAGATTTTTTCTATCAAGTTAGGTTATGTTCATATCAGATGTAATTCAATGTCCAGCGTGGCTTTTGCCGGGAAAGTAGTTGTTTTTTGTTAGATATTACAAAGAAAATCGCTTCTTTTAATTTCAACTATCTGAATGAAAATGCAACTCTCCACTTTCAGATATTCCGTCGCAATTTATATAAGGGCCTTCTCACAATATCTATCCTCCCGATTACAAAAAAAAACAATTTGACCAAGGCTATTCTTTCTGGATGAAGGATTTTGTGAGTCAATAGATATTTCAGGATTTGGTATGTATTTCATCAATATCGTAGATTATCTTTTTTATCTCTCCTTCTGTTCATTTGGAGTGTGTGACAATTAGTTTCTATACGCATAATACGTGTAATTGAATGTTCAACAACGTTCCTAATAGAGTTCAGTTCATTATTCAATGAAAATGTGTGGTTCAAGTTTATTTGTTTGTTTGATTTCATTAGGTACTTTAAGTAATGTCTTATGTAGCAGCTTTATAAATTGTCCTGATATAACAAAAGCGTAAGTAATTAGAATAGGTAGGTACTGTCGATAATAAATACTATAATGGAGACATATCTGTGTTACAAGTGTGTGTATTTGTAAGATAAAAAGACTGGCAGTTTTTTTATTTCAATTGTGTATGAATGAATAATATATTAGATTTAAGTTGTTTGACCTTATTTCAGCAACTTATCAAAGTGAAGAACTCGTTCTCTCGTTATACAGTCGTAAATGGTAGTTTTTATCGTGTGTATCCGTTTAAAATGCTGGACATCGGAGGTAAACAACACCATGTCATAAGAGCTAGTTTTTCAGTAGGACAACACTTACAGGTCTATTCACTATATTTCAACGATATCGTTAGCAGTCGTAACCAAGCAATAAGCCGTTAAATAACGAAAAAATCACAGAATCATATTCACTATCTGTTTCTTCATCGCTATTTAACACTCTGTTAGTCTCTGAGAGATGCAACACTTAAAATTGACCAGATTCTTTGTTTTAGGGTTAAGGCAAGATCAGAAATGGTTAACAAAATTATTATTCATCAATTAAATATAATATAAAATCGAAAAAACGACTTTTTCTCAACACTACGATAATTCAACAAATACATCTGAGAGATGCATCACTTAAAATTGACCAAATTCTTTGTTTTGGGTTAAAGCAAGATGATCATAATTTATAAATGAAAACGTGAAATAAAAATATTAATATTCAAAACAAACACAAAAAATTCAGTGCAAAAAATATTATGATCAAAACAATAGTTAATACTACTTTCAAATTTAGTCGCGTGGCATCTGTTATATTTACTTGGCCCTTCAGCTTGCCGTGGTTGACTCCACGAAAGTCATAATAGTACATATGCTCTTATCCAAATTAGGAAGATAGGTTGGGCGGTAAGTCAATATTGTAACATAGGCCACAGTAACAGAGCCTAAGGCAACGACTGCATCTCTAAGATCGGGCGGGACCATCGGAGTGTTAATGATATATCGTTGCCAAAACATCGCTGAGCAGACGACCAATTTGGCTGTCAGAACTGTCAAAGATAGTAGACGTGTTCAGCAAAAAAATTATACTCACTCGTCCTTTGCAAAATTTAAATATTAATCCAATAGAAATGGATCAGTTCAAGCGGGACGTATTGGTTGTGATCCTAGAAGAACTGCGAAGAAGGTGTTCTGATGATTTATGAAGGTAAGTAATTCGGATCAGGTATCTGTTGTTCCGTAAAGAATTGAATTGGAGATTCAATGGATAGCTCGAGACTCGACACTCCTGAAGAAAATTTTCGGAAAGATTTTAAAATAACCAGAGAACGCGCGTGGGAGTTATTCAACGGAATGAGCGATCACTCTGCAATGTCCCTCAGGAGTACGAGGATACCTTCAGTTATACAAGTAAACAAAAAATAGTAAATTTCCGTTCAATAACCAATTACATAGTTTTCTTTTAGCATTGCATTTTTTGCTCATGGCAATTAACAGATGTCTATGGCAAAAGATAAATCGTGTGTCATGTCCCAGTCTTCGGTTGGCAGCAGGTGTATTCACGAAGTATCAGAAATATTGGTTGTTTATTTGGCCCCTATATTTATATAAAATTCCCAACAGAGCAGTTCAGTTTGGCTGTTAGGAGGTGCCAAGTTTCTTTGAGAATTTCTGGTTTACTTGGTTCATACTTATGGTACGTAAATGATAGTTTTTTTTTTCAAAGCATCCAAATATACGGAAAATTGTTGCCTTTATAATAGTTTCACTACTTCACAATACTTCACAATTCCGTAATATTCACCAATTTCCATAATTGATTCAAGTTTCCGTATAATAGTCAAATAACTAAAACAGGCAGTTTCAAAATTTTGTTTTCATCCGTCATTCAATCACAAAACATGAATTTATATGTACTAACCGACCCAAAAATTCATGTTGGTCGTTATTCATTCGGTAACGATTGAAGTCGTAACGACATTGTTTACAGAATACGAATTTCTGAATTGTCGCTTAGATTGACGTAATCTAAATTGAACTATAATCGTTAATTAACGACTCGTTAAATAATGACTTTTTAGAAAATAGACCTGTAAGTGTGGTTACAGCTTTACTATAGCGTATTGTAGCAACGGAAAGAACATGTTGGAGAGATTTACACCAAAATGACGCTAAGCACAATGCCCTTAAATGTGTACGAGTGTTCTGAAGTCACTAGTTCACGTGTATCATAATCAATTTTTCATTATGTGTGCTTTGTGACTTCGAAAACAACGCTGGAAATTAATTTCAGATTAGGAAAATCTCTCTTATCTTTTATAACATCTAATCAACTAGGTATTGTACATCTGATGTCACGTATTGTTAGCATGGAGTCTTATTTGATATTTCATGATTATGATAAAACTGAGAAATTGGCATTAAATCCTGTCTAATCTTGCAGATTTCGCACGCTTCTAACAAAGATATGACAAAGATTATAATGCAGTTATAATATAAAAATTATTTCTGAATACATATCAAGAGATTGTTGTGAAATACCAGAAGAACGATATCTCGTAAAGTTAGGCAGCTATTTCGGAAAACTATTATAACTGAAGGAGAGTGGGAAGTTCACCAAGAATATATCAGGATTGCCAATTACAAGGGATGTCGAATATCCAGTCAAATATCAAAATCAAACGAGGTCATATTGAAAACCACTTTTTAAACCATTCTCAGCATTTTAGATTTTAGTTTTTGGAAAGTTCCGTATATGACCAACATTTGCTATACTTTGCACTCTTTTATTCGAAAAATTCTTATAACATAATAGCATGGGGTCAATGTGTGGATCTACATAAAATATTCGTCATGCAGAAAAGAATGTTGAGAGTTATATTCAATTAGGGACACATGGAATCTGGCCATGATACCTTCAAAAATAGTAACCTGCT
The DNA here is from genome assembly GCA_944452925.2 of Chrysolina oricalcia. Taxonomy (NCBI): domain Eukaryota; kingdom Metazoa; phylum Arthropoda; class Insecta; order Coleoptera; family Chrysomelidae; genus Chrysolina; species Chrysolina oricalcia. Next base: position 46,375,091 of record OX101815.2, on the reverse strand, counting down.
GCTGTTACATCTATTTATTTAATTGTATACTTGTATACAGTGCGGCTTTTTTTAGTCCCCCCTGTTAACTTTTGAACGGTTTGACATACAAACATGAAAAAAAAATTTGGAGGGTTTCACCGACACTACTTTTTGAAACAAAATATATGGTTATTGCTCGACAGGGGGCGCGGGGGGACACATCAACTCAAAAATTTTAAATGGCCTTCTTAACTAAAATATTTGCAACTTCCGGTCTCTTTCCGTTATACCGGAAGTTGAGGACAACTTTCTTATTTCAAACGGAATACTCCGTATTTTAATACATATTTGAATTTTTTGGCCCATTTTAGGCCCACTTTGTATAACTATGCCTATACCCAAATTTGTTAGTTTTCGAGATATTGATTTTTTCTGAAAAATTTGACAGTTACAGCACCACTCCGAAAAAATCGTAACTCATAGACAGGTTTTTATGCCGTCTGCATTGCTCCTTTTTCTTTAAAGTTAAATAAATAGGAGCAATGCAGACGGCAGCTCTTCGTCGGTAGGCACTATGGGTTCGTTTATACTTTAAAACAGAACCCCTGTATGGCTAGACACCTGTAGCTTGCACCAATTCTACTATCTGACCCTTCTCTCAGACGGAAACGATATCCACCTTGAAGATTTTTTCCATCCAGGAAGTTATGTTACCAACATTCAAATATTTCGATATGTGCATGTTCCATGCTTAACCGACCAATCTGACCATCATAAAAATAATGGTGTGTTTGTTTGTCTCTGATCAGAAACCTCAAAAGCTAAGTTGGCTACACTGATATTTTAACATGACAGTTGACAGCTGACAGTTGAAATATCATCGAACAGCTGACAAATAGAAAATAAACGTAAACATGAAAACAATCAAAACATTTAGTTCATAATCACTTTAAACTCTAAAGATTAAAACAAGGACATTAATTCGAAGACACTTCTTATGAACCTTCTCAATAACCAGAACTCAGACATACATACGAAGCACTAGTTCGAAGACAACATTGGATGTCAAAGTGAGTAGGATATATTTTCTTTCGAAGAAATTCCTTATTTACTTTTAATAATTTTTAGATCAACACTTGCAAAACGTAAAACAGATCAGACTTTTCTAGTAAGCAGAAATACAAGCACTACTTGGAAAGCTATACAGGACCACAACCTATGCAGTTTCAATGAGAACAATTCGAAAAGTAATGATTTATTCTGATGGTGCATCCAGAACTTAATCATTCTCCTCGTAGTGACAACTTGTAAAATGTGAATTGATCATTAAATGTGGTTTTCAATGGAAATTACCATGGGTGTATTGATAAGGTTTCTATGAATGACATTAGACAACCAACTAGGAACATATAAGTATGTTCTGTTAAGGCTCATTGAAAGTAGGTCACCACAGGGTAAAGTCTACATTGCTTTAAAGCTTTATAAAAAATTAACAAAATGAAGTAGCGAAAATTTACATGCTACATCACCTCTCTCACAAAAAAAAAGATTTTATCCTACACTGGATCATAATTTTACCTCTATATTCTGGAATATATTTTTGGAACAGTAACTATGCGTACTAAACATCCTTTTAGGAGTCACTATCGGGAATAGTCAAAATCAGAAAAAAGTCATAATCGGGAAATGTCTCTATCGGTTAAGTCTATCCAAAATTTCCAAAAACAAAAAAGCATTACCTAATAATATACTTAAACTAAAACATACTAAATTTTACAAGGAGGAGCTCGAAAGAAATCAATGTTGTACTCAATCAACATTCCAAAAATATAGTGATTTCTACAAAACTCACTATTTTAAGTCAGAAATATTATCCAACTGAAACATCTGAATTAGACCCGAAATAAGGTTTCAAGGCCCCAATGTGTCAGTCACCTGCTGGAGCACCATTCTCAAACTCTAGAGAATAAACCAAACGTGAAACTTGTTTTCGTACTATGCATAATACATATTTAGGTGCTAATTTAGCACTGAATTTGGCTGCAGCTTCAAACAAAACTTTATTTCTACGCCAAACTTTATCACCAACCGCAAATGAGAAGTCTCTCTTTCTCTAATTGTAGACTCGTGCATTTCACTGATAGGTTTTATGTAACTTTTCTTTAACTTCATCAAAAACGGTATCTAAACCAGAAATTTTATCTACATAATCAGTCTTATCAAGCTGTAATTCAATGTCTCTAGTACTTGAGATATTTCCATAATATTTTCCAGACAAAGGAATATTTCTGGCAAAAACTAAAAATGCAGGAGAATAATTATGAACTTCATGAACAGATGTATTTATGGCAAACTGAATTTTTGATAATTCTTTATCCCAATTTTTATGATCATCAATGTAACTACGTGTTGCTTGTCTTATTGTTTCGTTCTACAAAATTACACTGGGCTGCATACCGCGGTGTAAACCAAATTTTTACTTTATATGAATCAGTAAGTGCTTTGAATATTTTTCCTGCAAAATAAGTAGCATTGTCTGTAATAATTATTTGGGGAGTTCCGTACACTAAAAATACTTGATTTTCAATAAATTTAACTATACTAGGAGCTTTAGCATGACGAAGTGGACACAACAGGGTATATTTTGAAAACCAGTCTGCAACTACAAGTGAATAAGTGAAGCCACGTGATGATCTGGGAAAAGGTCCCATAAGATCGACTCCTAAAATTTGGAAGGGAAATTTGACTTGTTTTTCACAGCCCATCAAACCCATACGTGAAGTGTTAGTTAATTTCTGTTATTGACAAATTTTGCAAGAACGAACAAACTTCTTAACATCATATAACATTTTTGGTCAGTAGTAATTTTGTTGAATTTGAGAAAAAGTTTTATAGATACCAAAATGTGAACAAGTAGGTGGATCATGAGAATCTCTAATAACTTCGGAATATTGTGTTTTTGGAACAAGTACCTTCCACTCATTCTCATTAGATTCAAATGGAATTTTTGATGGGATATATTTATACAAAAGATTATCGATAACTCTCCACTGGGGAAATGAATTTGGATCACTTAAGACTTTATTTCTAAGTGAAATATACCAATCATCAATTTTTTCAGCTGCTATATCTATCAAATTTAACTCTGGGACATTATCAGGTGGATCTTTAGGTGGGATGCGAGAAATAAAGTCTGGGACTACATTAAACAGAACCCTTTCGGTGTATCAACTCGAAAGTATGTTGTCGGAGTTTCACAGCCCATCTAGCAAGTCTACCACACGGATCTTTATTTATCCACAAAAGGCTGCTATGATCGGTATAAACTTTATAACAAGTTCCTTCAATATAAGGACGAAATTTATCGATAAGAAATATCAAACTAAGTAGTTCTCTCTCTGTAACTATACGAGACAAGGATCGAGAAGCGTAGGCAATTACTCTTTCTTGTCCATCTAACTCCTGTGTCAAGACACCCCCCACCCCATAATCACAAGCATTACAAGCTATAGTGAACGGTTTTTAAAAATTGGGTGAAGTTAGTATAGGAAAAGAAACAAGTACACTCTTAATACGAATGAAGGCATCTTCAGCCTCGGCAGACCAGGTGATTGGTTGCCCTTTCTTTTTACCTTTTAAAAACCTGAAATAGGAGCCATTAAACTTGAAAAATTTTCTATGAATCTCCTGTACCAGGAACACATGCCAATAAATCTTTTGATTTACGTACTGGTAGTAGGACGTGGATAGTTAACCATAACTGCGACCTTATCTGGGTCAGTTCGAATACCTTGTCTATCAATAACATAGCCCAAGTATTTCAACGAAATCTTAAAAAATTCACATTTCTTAGGATTTATGGTTAAATTCGCATCTTTGAGTATATTTTTTACTTCAGTAAGAAGAGCCAAGTGTTCAGAAAATGTTTTCGACGTGATTATAATATCATCAAGATAAGTGAATATGTTGGGCTCATATTTGGCACCAAATAAAGCGTCACAAAGCCTCTGCTGAGTCTGTGCACTATTAGATAATCCAAACGAAGTAACAGTAAACTGAAAGGAACCTCTTCCTGGAACAGTAAATGAAGTTTTCTCTCTTGATGATTCATCTAGCGGAATTTGCCAAAAAGCATTTCTAAGATCAATGCTCGAAATATACTTTGCATCTCTAAGCTGATTTAAAATTCTATTGATGCGTGGAAGTGGATTGTAGTCATGTTTTGTAATTTCATTCAGCTTTCTTCTATCAAAGCAAAAACGATATTCCCCTGAAGATTTTTTAACCAAAAGAACTGGACTATTAAAAGGACTCCGAGAAGGCTCTACAACTTTAAGCTTAATCATTTCGTCCAGCTCAGTATTTAAAATTCTCAACATGTATGGTGACATCAAATATTGTTTTACTCTAAAAGGTTTTGCATCACCTATATCAACTGTTAACTTTATTTTATCAGTACGACCTAGACGAACTTCGCTGCTTACTTCATTAAATGACTCTATTACTTGTTGTGCTTGAGATTTTTCATTTGGTGATAATTCTAAAAGATCACATAAATCTAAATTCTGAGTATCAACAAGATCACTAGAAACCACTTGTACCGAATTATTTGTAACCTCACTATGAACTTTCCAGCTTTTATCCTTAAAATCATTTTTTATCTTGAACTGACTGCAGAAATCACTACCAAAAATAAACGAATGAGGAAGTGAAGGAACAACTACTGTAGGGACAATCTGTATAATGTAACAGGCAAATCTACAATCCCTTGAACTGACCGACCAGTACCATCAACAGTTGTTACATATTTCATAGCTGAAACGTTGGTATTAAGATAAAATTTTCTCAAAAATTTTAAAGATTTCTGGCCACAAACTGAAACATTGGCACCACTGTCCAATAGGCAGATAACATTTTGATCAAAATTTTTAACAGAAATGTAAGGTCTATTATCATAAGGCTTTTGAATAAAAAGTGGCGAAACATTATTATTATTATTAAATGATGATTTATAAAAATTCTTTACGTTAAGTTTCCAAGCATTCCAATTATCAACATCAAAAAATTTTGAATATGGTCGTAAAGAAAAATTGTTCTTAGCTCTATAAAATTGTGGAGGAGAACCCAAGCCTAACTGATTTACCTCCTTCTTTAGTTTCCCTGACATTTTTTACAATCCTTGGAAGTCACATCGGGACAACCACACTTGAAACAAAACTTTTTAACTGTACAATCAGTAGCTCTATAATTTCTGAAAGTATGATTTGGTTGTAAGCAACGCCAAGATAAGACTTGAATTGGACTAGAATTAGTAACATAAACCTGCTTATTTCCAGACTGATTGAAATTTAAATTGTTATTGTATTTTTTATTCCTAAAATATTTTCTCTGAGGTTTACTATTTTTCCTAACATTCCTGTCGTCATGAGAAGACTGAGTATCTGAAAAATGGGCAAGATCAGGATCAATCAAACAGTGTGTCGTTCGGAAATTTTGAGAACCAGAAGCTAAACTGAGTATATCGGCTTCCTCTAATTTTTACATAAGTTACTCAAGGTTTCTAAACTATCTATATCACTAAGAGCAAGATGTTTCCTATATTCAGCTTGAAGACCTAACTTGATGAATTTTATTTTTGTTGGTTCCTCTGCACCTCGACTAAGTCTACCAAATAGTGCTTCCATACAAGCAATAAAAATAACGGTTCATTTCTACCTTGTTTCCTAGTTTTTATTTGTTCCCAAATTTCATCATCATAATCTGACACTAAAAAAATCTTTCCTCAATTTATTTACTAAACTATCCCAATCATTTACTTGAGAACGAATTTGTCTATACCAAAATGTTGCTTTACTAGTGAATAAGTCACTAGCTGACTCAAAAAGATTAACCTTACTAATGTGTCTAGCTTGTGCCACTTCTTCTACCCGTTCAATAAATGATAATAAATTTTTTGGTTCCCCATCAAATTGAATATTTAATTTATACACTGGAAAAGATTTGGGTGTACTCGGTATATTTCCACTAATATTTACTGCGTGTGAAGCATTTGCAGCATTAGAATTCGGTTGAAAAATTGTAGAGTTAACCAGAAGCTGTTCTTCTTCCTAAATGTTTTCGATAAGTTCTGCTTCTGATTTTAAAGCTGTAGCATAAGTTTCATTTTTAAAATTCAAGACTTCAGAGTAATTTGGATCTTGAGCATTCAACTTAATTCTCTGAATTCTTAAGCATACATGATTTAAACGAGTAGTTGCTCTTTTATAAACGGAATCAGTAGTAGGTCCTTCAAAACCTTGACGGAGTCTAAGGTAGCTTGAATTTCACCTTTTTCTATAACGAAGTCATTGTGAAGATCAAACAAAACATGCACATTATCACCAGCTTGTCGTTCTTTAGCAAGAAGTCTACCAAGAATTTTCTTTTTATCATCTTGATTACGATCTGAAATTACACCCCTAATTCTCAATTCGTAATTTGTTTCAGCTTGAAGCAAATGATTAACTCTGAATGCTATATCCATAATGAATCAACACCGCAATATCTCAAATACAACCTGAAATATATCTAATACCACAAACCGCAGAAATCAACGATGCAGAAATCAACACCTCAAAAATTCTCAATTATCCGTCATCACTAAAATATTCTTCAACTTCCTGTCAATATTTCAACACCAATGCTTGCGAAACAATGTTCATTTATTCATCGATATGGACACTCAACTTTTTAATTACTGACAACGAAATAACATATGCAAAATTCTAACTCGTGCCCCACGTTGGGCGCCATTTTTATGCAACCCTCTTTTCTTTAAAGTTAAATAAAAAGGAGCATTGCAGACGGCAGCTCTTCGTCGGTAGGCACTATGGGTTCGTTTATACTTTATAACAGAATTATATCATTGAACAGTAACAGAATGGTCACAAAAATAAGAGGGGGCGCCACAGCAACTTTTAATATGTCTATGTCAAAGAGTACTCATTTGGGAAGTTGTGCAACCGAATAAAGACAATTAGATGTTATACCCAAAACTATAAGAGACTTTACCATACGATGTTGTTAAGTTGAAAAGTGTTAATCAATAAATAAATAAAACATAAATAAACACACAAACATTTAATATGAATTAATCTTCACTGGTCAGAGTAACAGTTTCTCAAAAATAAGACTGATTCTAATAATATTCAATATTTGGTATCTGTTGAATCTGAGGTTAAAATTGTAAGATTTAATTAGGAAATCAATGTTCCCAGCGCATAGTACTATGTGGTGGTTTACAGATAGTCGTTGAAAGATATAAACTTCAATCGGGGATAATATCAATAATGAATAATAATAAATAATTAAAATTGAACTTGTAGGATTTCATCCAATATAAAAAATTAGAAAGTGAAACCTGTTCCTCTGGTGACACCAACGTGAAGATTTTTGGACTAGATCCTAGGTCAACCAGAACTGGAGTGATGAAGGAAGGGAGTCTACGAAGATTATCAATGAAGAAGGCCTCATCACATTTGACAGCAATTCAACAGTTCATCAAGCAATACCAGGCATTCTATACTTCAGCAAATCAGCTATACTGGAGCCATAATACCATAAATATCCAACAGGAAGACGTGGGGCTCAACCAAAGCTTGGGAGATACCCAACCAGGCAAGGAAACGTGACAATTCTCTGGGTCAAATTCCTCCGGGTACAACAACAACACTTCCGAGTAGGGTTTTATCTTCTAAAAAATGTCGGCGTGGTACAAAGTTTTCAAACGCCAAATTGTTCCAAGATAGGCATTCATCAAAAGCCAGGTCTTTGGAGTTGATAGCGAGATGAGTAGAATGGAATATCCAAAAAGGATCACTTAACAATTTCAGGATTCGTCAGCCGAACAAAACCAGGAACCCCTGTATGGCTAGACACCTGTAGCTTTCACCAATTCTACTATCTGACCCTTCTCTCAGTCGGAAACGATATCCACCTTGAAGATTTTTTCCATCCAGGAAGTTATGTTACTAACATTCAGATATTTCGATATTTGCATGTTCCATACTTAACCGACCAATCTGACCAGCATAAAAATAATGGTGTGTTTGTTTGTCTCTGATCAGAAACCCCAAAAGCTAAGTTGGCTACACTGATATTTTAACATGACAGTTGACAGCTGATAGTTGAAATATCATCGGACAGCTGACAAATAGAAAATGAACGTAAACATGAAAACAATCAAAACATTTAGTTTATAATCACTTTAAACCCTAAAGATTAAAACAAAGATAATAATTCGAAGACACTCCTTATGAACCTTCTCAATAACCAGAACTCAAGACATACATACGAAGCACTAGTTCGAAGACAACATTGGATGTCAAAGTGGGTAGGATATATTTTCTTTCGAAGAAATTCCTTATTTACCTTTAATCATTTTTAGATCAACACTTGCAAAACGTAAAACAGATAATAATAATAATAATAATAATAATAATAATAATAATAATAATAATAATAATAATAATAATAATAATAATAATAATAATAATAATAATAATAATAATAATAATAATAATAATAATAATAATAATAATAATAATAATAATAATAATAATAATAATAATAATAATAATAATAATAATAATAATAATAATAATAATAATAATAATAATAATAATAATAATAATAATAATAATAATAATAATAATAATAATAATAATAATAATAATAATAATAATAATAATAATAATAATAATAATAATAATAATAATAATAATAATAATAATAATAATAATAATAATAATAATAAGACTCCCTCAGCCCTCTTCTCTTCTGCATCTCACTATTGCCATTGTCCGTTATACTCAGGAATACCCGTGGGTACAACTGCGGCACCCCCAGCAACCGGAGGCATAAAGTCACCCATCTGTTTTACATGGATGACCTCAAACTATATGCCTCTGGAGAAAGGGACCTACATCAGTCCCTTAGGGTGGTGGAAGAGTACACGCATGCTATCGGAATGGAATTCGGGATCGACAAATGTGCCACGGTTCATCTCAAAAGAGGACGATGCGAGGAATACGGAGAGGATGTCCAGCTCGTAGACGGAAGCATCCTACATCATCTGGATGCCGGAGAGACGTATACTTACCTAGGGGTGGAGCAACGCCACTCCCAAGAGGTATTCACAGTTAAGAACTCTCTCCGCGGCAAGTATAAGCATAAACTCCGACAGATCTGGTCATCAGAACTGTCGGGGAAGAACAAAGTTGCTGCAACCAATATGCTTGCCGTTCCGATCCTTCTCTACTCTTTCGGAGTAATGAAGTGGACTAAGGAAGAGCTGCGACAACTCGACGTTAAAACTCGCAAAGTGATGCATCTCAATAGGTGCTTGCATCCTAAATCGTCCGTTCCACGGTTATACTTTCCCAGACAACGGGGAGGCCGTGGACTTTTGAGTTTGGAGTGTATGCATAACAGAATGGTTCTGGATGGGGCCTGTAAAGTCATCAGGAGTTCAGATCCCCTTCTCTGCATGGTCCGCGACCATGAAAAAGCAGGGATTGGAGCATTTCTTTTTAAGGCAGCAACCCGTGCGGCCGATGAACTCGGTCTCGTATTCGACACTGAACGGGCTAACCCAAACTCTGTCACCGAGTTGGGACCCGTTCAGCAAAAAGCTCATATCAAAGCTGCGGAGACAGAGGTCCTGCTACAGCTACATATGGATAAGCCAATGCATGGTGTCTTCTTTCACAACATCGAAGACCTTGGCTTATCCAAAAGCTTGACCTTTGCCTTCCTCAGGTCGAGTGAGCTAAAGTCGGAGACCGAGGGATTCATAATGGCCTGCCAGGATGGTGTCTTCAACACCCTCGTCTACCGTAGTCGCGTGATGGGTATAGACGTCCCTGACACCCGATGCAGGGCATGTCGTGAGGCACCTGAGACCGTAATGCATTTGCTATCAGCATGCCCATCTTATGCGGTCTCAGCCTATATCCACAGGCATAACGCGGCGCTACGAGTGTTATACTACCATCTACGACACTCGTACGGTATAGACGAGATACCGGTGTTGCCTTATGTTCCGGGGGATATTGAGTCCATGGTGGAGAATGAGAGGTGCCGGATCTATTGGAACTACTCATTCCCCACCCTCAGGCAAATACAAGCCAATAAGCCTGATGTTGTCCTCCTCGACCACCAAAGTAGAACGATATTCGTCATGGAGTTTTCCGCTCCAGGAGAAATGAATATCGTTCGAAAAGAGGAGGAAAAACGGACTAAATATCGAGATCTTCTCTTTGAACTCCGCAGGTTATATCCGGACCATTCTGTCAAAATGGTGGTTCTGATCATAGGAGTCCTTGGTGGAATGATGGACACACTGCTCTCCAACTTGAAGATAATACCTGCTTGCCGTAATATGGCAGAAATCTTAGCAGCGCGAATGCAGAAGGCCGTCATCCTTGGTTCGCTCCGTCTACTCAGGGCACATGATTCTCGGACCCAATAGTCACTCACCCTACGGACGTAGGGAGTGGTTATTGGGGTAAACGACACCAGCGCGCCCTCCGGATGTATCGGAGCACCGGAGACAGGGCCTGACTGGTACATTCCCAACGGGAATAATAATAATAATAATAATAATAATAATAATAATAATAATAATAATAATAATAATAATAATAATAATAATAATAATAATAATAATAATAATAATAATAATAATAATAATAATAATAATAATAATAATAATATGGTTCATTATGCATAAAAAGGTACATTTTATACATAAAGGGAAAAGGTTAGCCCAAGGCTATCTTCCACCCCTCCCATAAATTATATAGTGTATGTAATAATATAATTATAATACTTATTTACTATCAGAACAATGATAGAGAAAAAGAAAAGGATGAGAAAAATTGAAAAGGATACAAACGTATAGGTACTAATTGCTATTAATATTCTTAGTCTAAGATACTATTGGTCAATTTCATGACAATATCATATTCATTGAACCTGATATTAGCACTGAGCAGTAAGCAGCTGTGATTCAATTTCTCTCTTGAATTGATGAATATTATGGTGTAAAATGGGTAAAATTTCATTCAGATAACTGGGGGCAATATAAGAAAAACATCCTTCAAATTTGGAAGTACGGTGCCCAGGTATGTTGAATGAGTTAATTCTCAAATTGACCAAATGTATATCAGAATGCCTGCTTACTAAACTATATAAATAACTAGGAGTTTTAGTTTGGAGCAACTTAAACAAGAAAATTGTTATCAAATATTGGACCCTGTACCTCATATTCACCTCCTTCATTTTTAACAAAAATGGTGTGACATGTTCACCAGATGGTATGCAGCATACGAATCGCATGCAAGCATTTTGTATTCGTTGTAACTTCAATTTGTTATATTGTGGCAAAAAATTGTAATACACCGAACAACAGTACTCGATATGGGGGTAAATAAGGGTTTTAACTAGCCTGAGTTTCATTCCTTCAGATAACTGATACCTGAACTTATACAGCGATTTGAGTTTGAAAAATGATACTTTATAAATGTTTTTCACATGTTCATGAAAAGACAAGGAGCTATCTATGGTTACGCCAAGATTTTTAGCAGTGTCTACCCAGTCAATGTCTGCGTTATCGAGAGTGAGCCTGAAGTTTCTTTGAGTTTCAACTTTTTGTCCCTGAGATCCTATGCATAATGCCAAGGTTTTGTTTGGATTGATTTTCAGTCCATGATGCTCCGAGTATAGGAATGTTTTATGCAAATCTGAGTTTATATTGGCTACGCAACGTTCTGTATCATTATTACGTGAAGACAAATATAACTGTATATCGTCTGCGTATAGATGTACCTGACAATGTGATAAGGAAGATGGGTAATCGAAAATAAACACAGAAAACATCAAGGGCCCCAATATGCTTCCCTGTGGTACACCTGAAGAGGTTTCTTTTAAGGATGACCATGAGAAATTATCCAGTTTGATCCTCTGTGATCGGCCTGTGAGATAGCTGGTCATCCATTTAAGAGAAATATCATCGAATCCTATGAACTTAAGCTTGCTAAGGAGCAGATCGAAATTAACTAAATCGAAAGCTTTGCTTTGATCCAGCAATACTAAAATGGTGACTTCTCAACTCACTTTTCTAGTAAGCAGAAATACAAGCACTACTTGGAAAGCTAGACAGGACCACAACCTATGCAGTTTCAATGAGAACAATTCGAAAAGTAATGATTTATTCTGATGGTGCATCCAGAACTTAATTATTCTCCTCGTAGTGACAAATTGTAAAATGTGAATTGATCATTAAATGTGGTTTTGAATGGAAATTACCATGGGTATGTTGATAAGGTTTCTATGAATGACATTAGACAACCAACTAGGACATATACGTATGTTCTGTTGAGGCTCATTGAAAGTAGGTCACCACAGGGTAAAGTCTACATTGCTTTAAAGCTTTATAAAAAATTAACAAAATGAAGTAGCGAAAATTTACATGCTACAACAGTAACAGTTGAAAATGTGAAATTTCACAGAATCACACCTTAAGCATCAAGTCATGAACAGGTCCATCGAATTTTTGAAAATAATTCACAGGGTGGTCGAAATTTCTACCTAAAAGAAAACATCGAGGAATCTGAAAAAACACGATTTTTTCAAATGGATACTATGAAAAAAAAATATATTAAGTTCATAAAATACACCCCTGGCAAGATGTATCCTATTTTGGGAAATATATGAAATGTAAATCATTCGAAGCAATACCAAACCAAACAAGTTTTGAAAAAAAATGAGGTTACAACAAATATGTCAAAATTTGAAGCGATATAATTGATGTGTATTTCGTAGTTTTCTATTTGTGTGCAAAATGTCTCGTTTGGGGTATTCTAATGAAAATTTCCTGAATTTAATAATCATTTATTGGGAATGCAATAAGATAATGGACAGAATTTGTCGTGTTTTTGCAGAAAGATTTCCAAATCTACACAGACCCAATAAAAATTTTCTGAGAAGACTTCTAAGAAACTGCCGTGATTTCGGATCTTTTTCGTCTGTCATCAACAAAAAAAACCACTCGTAAACAATGAGGACATCCAAATTGTAGTTTTGGCTTACTTCACAGCTAATCCAGAAAATTTGTTGAAAGAAGTAGAAAAGTCACTTAGAATTTCATGTTCGTCAATAACCCGGATTTTAATCAAACATAAGTGGCGTCCCTTTAAATATCACCAGGTTCAAAATCTGAAACCTCACGACTTACCTGCACGAGTGGAATTCTGCGAATGGTTTCTTATCAAGATACAGGAGGACCGTGAGTTCATGAAGAAAATTGTATGGACAGATGAAGCCAAATTTGCCAAGAATGGTATGTACAACCGCCATAATAGTCATTTTTGGGCAGCAGAAAATCCAAAGCTCGTTCACCAGCGCAACTTCCAGGACTCATGGAGTTTTAATGTTTTTTGCGCTATAAAGAAAGACCGAATTTTATGTTTATATCTTTATGATGAGAATTTGAATAGCGATAGATATTCGCATATAATTAGGAATGTGGTTGGTTAATCCATAAGGCATGATTCTGAATAATACCGTTCCAAGTTATGGTATCAGATGGATGGAGCCCCTGCACATAGTACTGCTACCGTTGTTGGGTTGTTGTATGGGATGTTCGAAGATCAGTGGATTTGCTACAATGGGCCATTTAAATTTCCTCCTCGCTCTCCAGACCTGACGCCACTGGACTTCTTCATCTGGGGATATATCAAAGAAAATTTTTATGTGGATCCTGTGAGTGATAAAGAAAACATGAAACGAAGGGTCCTGAGAGCTTTCAATAATTTGATTCCTGACTCCATACAGAAAGCTACAAATAGTGGTATGCAAAAAAGAATATATTATTGTTTAGAACAAAACGGCAATGTCTTTGAACACCTGTTGAAATTAACCACAATATTATTTGAATTTAAAGAAATTAAGTTAAATTCTAAAATTAAAGTAAAATCTAACATTAAAAAATATAAACAAAATAAAATTACTGTATTCGATATCAATAAACAGAGAAATAATTCATCTCTCTGATAGTATTTTATTTATCTTTTACCAACGTCAGATTTATTATTAGTTCATTTGATTTCAAAGCTTTCTTGGTTTGGTATTGCTTCGAATGAATTACATTTCAAATATTTCCCAAAATCGAATATATCTTGCCATGGGAGTATTTTAGGTATAGGACATTCTTCGTGAATTTGATATTTTTTTTTCGTAGTATCCAAAAATAATAGAATAGTGTATGGTTTCCATTTGAAAAAATCGTGTTTCATCAGTTTTCTCGATGTTATGTTTTAGGTGGAAATTTCGACCACCCTGTAAATTATTTTCGAAAATTCGATGGACCTGTTCATGACTTGATGCTTAAGGTGTGATTCTGTGAAATTTCACATTTTCAAGTGTTACTGTCTATGAGTTATGATTTTTTCGGAGTGGTGCTGTCACTTTCCAATTTTTCAGAAAAAAATCAATATCTCGAAAACTAACAAATGTGGTGTAGGCATTGTTATACAAAGTGGGCCTAAAATGGGCTGAGAAATTCAAAAATGTAATAAAATACAGGGTGTTTCATTTGAAATAAGGAAGATGCTCTAAGTTTTCGGTATAACGGAAAGAGACCGGAAATTGAGAATATTTTATTCGAGAAGGCCATTTTGTAAAACCCTCTACCACAAAATAACAAGTTTCTATTTTGAATCGTTCTCTATATATTCCTAACGAACGCTCGTCGTGAAAGACCCTGTATAGTTATATATTATATCATTAATATGTGATGCAATAGTACCATACTATGTTCACATATACACTATTAGATTTAATTATCTATTTAACTGATGTTTTGTTGTTACTGACTGATGTTATTTCATTGTAATTTTATTTGTAATAATGTAAAACTATGTAACTGGCTCAAAGAATTAATGAAGTCTATCTATCTATATATGATGTGATGAATGATGGGAGTGAGAATTCTCACGAAGTATCAAACAAATGATACGAATGAATTCGACAAATATCATTTGTTTCTAGTGAAATCGGTGAAATTTTGAAAAAATATCGATTGCAGGTATTCATCCCCAGCCATTTTTGGATATCCTCTCTACTGCTTGATACAGGAATACAGGAGGCACTAGCAATATGTATGGTTGATTGGTTGGTTAAAGACTGACGAGAGAGATGCCTAGTTCACCTTTAAGGTCTTCATTAACCAGCTGGGATCAGTTGCATTGTTCGGTCGTCAGTGGTTCTTTGTCGAATTGGCCTGTATTTTACACCAGGTCTAGAAGTCTATTCAGTAGTTGTTTCGGATTCATGCCTGTTTCTAGATTGATTGGGGCGAATGTTCTGTTGTGCCTGTTGTACAGGGCATCGCAGTCGAAGATGACGTGAGAGGTTTTATTCTTCTTGTTACCAGTCTACACTCCACGGTTTCTCCATTTTTTCCCATGGTCTGTAGGTGTTTTATTTCTGATCAGTGAGCCAGTGAGTACTTAGATCTGTTGAGGTTGAGGGTGTCAGCAGTAACGGTTTGGCTTAGGTGCATCACCGTGGCTGTGCTGTGTCGATGCTCTTCGATTTGGTCTCAATTTGTTTGGTGTTTTGATTTTTTCCATCAATTGATTAGGTATCCGCATCGGGTTTTGCTGTTGCCAAACTCTGGTTCTGGGTCTACAGACCGGGCCTACAGCCTCTGAAACATCGATGAAAAACTGACCAACGGATTGGACATCATCAAGAAAGATCTGCTACGGAATGGGTACTCCGACAAACATATAACAGCGGTCCTTAACCGCAGAAGAGGCAACACTGAGAAATCAGATGAACCAACACAGCCTACCTACCCTATGTCTTTCCTATGTGAGAGGTTTATCGGATGAGATAAGGCGAATTGGATCAAGGTACAACATCCGAACATGCTTCCGATCAAGTAATACCATCCGTAGCCAACTAACAAACAACGAGACCACCCAACGAGAATAGTGACTCCAAAAACTGCATTTACCGTGTGCCGTGTGAATGTGGGATGGATTATGTTGGAGAAACTAAGAGGCCACTAAATGTGAGAATCGGTGAACACAAGAGATATACTCAGCGAGGAGAAACAAAGTCGGGAATGGCAGATCACGTATGGACTAATCAGCACAGTATCGCGTGGTCGGAAGCCGAAGTTATCCACAAAGAACAGCATTGGTATAAGATAAAGTTTAGAGAATCGGCTTATATTCAGAATAATGACGTGTTCAGTCAGCCGAGCATAGAGATTCGGAATGTGTGGAAGCCACTTATCACTCAGCTAGAACGATTGAGATTTCAATAAAAACTCTGTGTCGAGACCTATCAAAATCGGTCATCAATAACAACACTCACCAAAAAAAGATCTTTGTAATACATTAATTAACATTGATGATCTGAGAGAGACCCCACGAAGATCATAATTACCGTTATAGCAGGTACATCAGTTGCAGGCTGTATAATAAGTATCCGAAATATCTTGTCGCATTCACACACTTGATAACGACAGTAGATGTTAACACTGTTGAAACGTCGTGACTCAAACACATGCAAAGAATTTATTTTCTTTGTTTCTAGACAATGGAAGTCCAGAAGAATTCTAGTAGCAAATAAAATGTTGATAATTTATTTCAAATCGAGTTCCTAGATTCTTCTCTTTGCATGTCCTTATGGCATGTGTCTCAGCTTGGAATACTATGGTGTTGTTGCCAAGTGGTCTTTTTGTCCTCACCCCATATATTTCAGTTCCTACAACTGTTTCTGAACCATCTGTTTACCAGATTATGTATCCAGATGATAGTGATTCTACTCCTGAGTCCCATTCATTCCACTTGAGCTGTGTTCTATACGGTTTTTTGTAAGAGTACTGGAGTAGCAAGTTGTCCGATATCATTTCCAGTTTGGTAATGTTGACTTCATCGATGATTTTGGTATGCCCAGTTTGTGGTTGGGTTCTCCAATTACCTATTTGTTCGAGTCTGTATGCACTCATCCTGGCCTTCCCCATGACTGTGACGTCTAAAGGTGAAAGGTTTATGATAATTTCCATAGCAGCGGTTCTACAGCTATTCATAGCACTCGTGTTACACAGACAGGCAAGACTCTGTTTTCAACCAAGGTTGATTTTCAACTATCTCTGTTTCATTTTGGGCCACCACATAAGTGAACCATATGTGATTATGTGTCTCATGATCGCGATATAAAGCCAGTGCATGACTTTTGGTGTCAGTCCTCATGGTTTTTCAAGAGCTTTTCTGCACATTATGAACGATGATTTGCTTCCGTTGATTACAAATTGCATATGCATGTTCAAGGTGAGTTTTGTATCTAAGTACAACGCTAAATAATTGACAAGATCAGCAACATGTAATTCACCAAATCCTTTTGCATTTGAAGAAAATGACTATAGTTTTGCTGGAGTTTGCACTCAGTCCTTCTCTTTCACACCATTCCTCTATAGTCCTCAGAGCAGTTCGCATCAGCTCAGAGGTTTTTTGGGCATACTTTCCGTGTACAACTATGTTGTCCGCATAACCTTTGGGGGATTGTCCCTGATGATTCCAAGATTCCAGAAGTTTGTCTACTACCATGTCCCACAGGATGTGGGATAGTATCCCTCCCAGTGGGGTTTTCCTAGCAATTTCCTGCTTCGCGGAGCCTTCAAACATGTTGATCTGGGCCTGTCGATTTTGGAGCATTGGCAGTATCCACCTGCTTCTCCTCCTGGCAGCTGAGACCATACTTTGGAAAGATGTATTGTCGAAGGCTCCTTCGGTATCTAGAAGAGTTCATAGTACTATTTCACTTTTGCCAAAGTGTCCTCCAGCCTTGAGACCAATTGGTGCAAGGCCGTTTCCCACGGTTTTTCTATTAGATATGTTTATTTGTAAAGGCTAGTCTCTAAGAGCTTCCTCCCGTATGTTTCTGCATATCAATTTGTACGAGCTCTTCTGGAGAAAAAATTATAAGCTTCTTGGTCTGTGAGCCTTGGCCTGATCGTATGAGTTTTGGTAAGTACTCGAAATGAAGACCATGTTCACAGATTCCCGGGTTTGTGGTATTCAGCAAAGTGCTAGGCTAATCTTGTGAAGTATCTACAGTTTTGCTGCTAGGTCTTCAATTAGGTGGTGTACTAGGACATGAAATATTTAATCTGGTACAGGCTATTCATATGAGCTCAAAGAGTGTATTGCCCATATTACTTTCGGGTATGTTACGATCCGCTTTGCCACCTCTCAGTCAGCCCTGATCGCCCTTAGTTGAAGTTTGGAAGGGTTTTCATTGGTTAGATTTGTAACAATGGTTGATCCTGGATATATTGATTGAGCAGTAGTCCAACTGATATCTTTCCGGTATCTGTGGGGACAACAGTGAGTTTTTTGAGAGTACCCACTGGGTTTATATGGTTTTTGGAGAGTATGCGGTGGAGTCTTGCACTCTCTGAGGTTTGTTCTATGTCCTCACAGAACTCCCTCCATGCTCTTCTTTCCTCCCTTTCGATTGTTTTGTTGTATTCTTGTAGTGTTTTGGAAGTGCTGAGGAACTTTGCATCAATGGGCCGTGTGCATGAACTTTGTGCAAATGCTTTTTCTCGGATTTCTTGAAACAGACGTACTTATTCATTTTGTTGAGTTATGAGAGAGACAAACCTGTAGTAAAAGCATTTGATACCTTTTATGAATAGTACCCAATAACTGACAGATGTAGATCAATATCTATCGTAGTAATAGCTAGGAAAGAATCAATTTTTCGGGTGATACATCCACCATTTTTCACGTTGTGGGAATGTTTGTAGATAAGGGTATGTTGACTTGGTCGAATTAATCCGTTTCAAAGACAGGAACGAAAATTATTAGTGGTCTTCAGTTTTCTGGGAAAACCAATTAGGTACGGACTTTTCTAAAATAATGATGTTTATCTTTTTTTTTAAGTACATCCACACATCATAAATAACAGAAATTTGTCAATTCGGCACAATTCGGCAATCAGTAGAAGAAAGTGACTTTTCTTGTTGAATATCTCCCATAACGACTGAGTTTCTTCTTTCTGAATCTGTACATAATTGAATTTCCGAAATTATAGTTGACACTCTTTCTTCAAGGCAAGTTCTGGTAGTGGAACTCGAAAAGCAGGTGAAAGGGACTATCGGAACTGCTACTCTCGATTTCAAGGCACCTGAAAGTGATTTTCTTGATACGGCCATCACTTGTATAGTGGTAAGTTTTTTACGTCAACTGAACAGGAAACTTTCGATTTTTGTTATTACCTATTCGGCCGTTACTTTTGAAGATCCATAGTAAGTGTACACAGTACACCAAAAACGATACGATTTCCACAAACTTCACTCAAATACATGTTTCGCTTTCAATGAATATGCAAGCTGAATAATCATTTATATACCTCTCTGCAATTATCAATGAGAGCTTCCATTTCCAGGTGAGTAATAATCAAAATTACAGAGAGTATAAAGCCTCATTATATCTACATGAATGATAAGACCTCAAAGATGTAATAATCTCTACTTCCAAGAAAATAAATTAAAATCAAGTTGGTCGTTAATAATTCTGACTCGCCCTGTAGGATTATCTCAGGAATGTTGTAATAAAATCGCTTGTATTTCAATTCTATACCTCTACGTCAAATTTGAAATTTCCATTTGAACTGATAGTTGAATGGTAGAAATTTTGATATTAGGTAACATGACATGACATGATTTTGACGAGTTGAACATTTTCCTCCGGGAAATTAATACCAACTTTGACTGCATAATCCTAACAGAAACGTTTTCAGTAACAAATCCAGAGTTTTTCGAATTGGAAGGATACTATTCTATGTATAATCAGGGAACAATAAATAAAAATGATGGAGTCGTGATATTTATAAAAAACTCCCTGGAATACCAACATCGCATAATAACTATCGGAATTTATAATTTTATAGAGGTCGAAATAAAAATAAACGATAAAGAAACCATGCTCATTTCTTCTGTATACAGACCACCGTCAACATATCCAGAAACATTTCTACAAAATCTACTGACTTATTTTGAACAGACGAATAACAATAAATCAAACATCCGTATATTTGCAGGAGATATAACTATTAATATATTACAAAATGAAGACGAACTTGTGAATAACTACACAAATATCCTTACTGAATACAATTATGTTTCAGTAATAAACAAATGCACGCGAGTTCAAGGAAGTTCTAGCAGCTGCCTTGACCATATTTTTTTTAAAACATACTCTGATGAATCTCTTGATCTCTGAACTGGAATAATCCTTGATTCATGTATAACCGATCATGCCGCAACCATTCTCCATATACCACTGGACCTGAAACAAAAAATCGAACAAGGAAAATATAGAAGTTATATAAATCATGAACAATTGAAAAAATTCAGATCTTTTTTAATTGTTCATGATTTATATAACTTCTATATTTTCCTTGTTCGATTTTTTGTTTCAGGTCCAGTGGTATATGGAGAATGGTTGCGGCATGATCGGTTATACATGAATCAAGGATTATTCCAGTTCAGAGCATGAAATGGTACAGGCTCCAAGAACTGAGTACGCAAGAAGCAGCGACAAATTTTATAGATACAGTGAGAATTACCATTGAAAAATATACGAAGAAAACAAAAATCAAACGGGCACAGGTAAAGAGAAAATGCTGGATGACGGACGGATTGGTAAAATCGACTAACACAAAAAAGGACCTTTATAGAAAACATAAAACTAATCCTGAACTATATAAGGAAGAATACTTGAATTACAGAAACTTACTAAATCGACTCATACAAGAAACAAAACGGAATTATTACATTAAAAAAATCGAAGAAAGTAAGAATAGTCCCAAAACCTTGTGGAATATGATAAAATCTTTTTCAAAATCCGAAACATCAAGAGATGACATCAAGGAATTATTATCAGATGAAAATAAATTAATAGAAGATGATCAAGAAAAAGCAAATATTTTCAACAAATACTTTGCTGAAATTGGAATTAAATTAACGAAACAAATAGAAATTCCAAACAGACCACCACCAAAAAGAAAACGCCTAACACAATATTTTTTCCTGATACCTACCACAACCTACAGAAGTAAGAAGTGTTGTGGATTCCCTAAAGAGTGTAAAATCTCCCGGTTACGATGGTATCAGGGCTGAAATCTTGAAAATAATAGGAGAGGAAATTTCTGAACCGTTCACTATTATTGTAAATAAAATATTCGAAACTGGTATATGCCTGGAAGAGTTCAAGTTGGCGATCATCATTCCAAATTATAAAAAAGGTGTCAAAACGAACCCTGGAAACTATCGACCCATATCTCTAATAACAGTTTTTGTCAAAACTTTTGAAAAAATACTCAGAAACAGATTAACTGACGGATAAACAATATGGTTTCCGTCAAGGAATATCCACACAAGACGCAATTGCCAACCTAACTTCAAAACTTCATAGAGCGATAGAAGAAGGGGAAGCTACCATATTCATATTCCTGGATCTCTCGAAGGCATTCGACACAGTGAACCACATTCTTCTGTTAGATGCACTAGAGGACGCAGGAGTACGAGGGACTGCATGGAAACTATTCAAAAGTTATTTAAATGACAGAAAACAATCTGTTCGAGTAAATGGAAATTCCAGCACTGAAAAGATCGTTACCTGTGGTGTCCCTCAAGGCACAGTTCTGGGACCAGTTCTATTTGTATTATATTTGAACAACTAACTTACCATGGACAGCCAAGGAGAACTCTTCAGTTTTGCAGATGACACTGTGGTGCTCTATAAAGACAGCTGTTGGAATAACCTGAAAATGAAAGTAGAGTTAGATTTTCAAAATATTTTGAACTGGTTCAATCACAAATGTCTCACAGTGAACTATGAAAATCTCGGACGATGGAAAAGTAATCAAGTCTACTGAATCAATTAAATATTTAGGGATAACGCTCTATAGACACCTAAGATGGGATTTACATATTCATAACTTATCCACCAACCTGCGACGAATAATATACAAATTCAAATTCTTCACTGGAATCCTTAACATCAGCAGCTTCAAAACTCTATATTATGGACCCATTGAGTCGCGCCTACGGTACGGAATACTTGGATGGGGAGGTGTGGTCGAAAGTCACCTGAAAAAACTAGTGGCATTACAAAATTTGTTTCTGAAAATCATATACAAAAAAGATCATATGTACTCAACCAATCAACTTTACAAAGAGTCTGGATGCCTCGATCTGAGGCAACTATTTTTTTATAACATTGTTATCATGATTTTTCAAAACAGACATCAACTAAACTTTCTTGAACATAAATATTCCACAAGACAAAAACAAAATTTAAACATTAAGACCAATCTGTCAAAAAAGCAAAAAGTCAACGATGCTATACTTACCTGCTGTCGAGAGTTTATAATACTTTGAGTCTAGAAATGAAACATCTACTGATGAAAGCAAACTCCAAGAACTTGCTCAAAAAAAAATTAAAAATGTATATTAAAAGTATAGATAGGCTAAGTATACATAAAATCATTGAAACACAATAAAATTAATCACATTTTATTTCTCCCTCTCTTTCCCATGGTTGATATGATGATGAATATTTTCTGCCTTTATGTTTTCTTGTTTTTGCATTATATTCATTAATAATTACGAGGTTAATTGTAAACAAGAGTGATTGAATTAGTAAACCCTACGCACAACTTCTAGTTTCTGTTGGTTTGCAAAGTTTATTCGTCTCTGTTCTATCTATCTATATAAATTGTTAATATACTGTATACTCGTATTGTACGTTGTAACACATTGTAGTTATTGTATTGTTATGTAATTGATGATGATGAAGAAACATTATTATTATTATATTATTATGAACATGTCATTCCGGATAAAAAATCATAAATGATTGATCATATCCAAAATTCGAAACATAAAATAGATAAACTGATGATTCAAAAATCCTCCACACATGCGAAAAAAGGAAAATGATGTATTTGTTGGAATGTATGGAAATTGAACAAGTAAAAGGAATATCCCATTTCTATTATCCTCAACGAACAACTCAATTCAAACAATAGCCCTCTCCTGAACCTATAACCCAATTCCCAAAACCTACATTTATCAAATTATTTGTTATGTTCATTTATCATTGGTATTGATTTTGAGAATCGATATACGGCTACTAATTAAGGTATATCCTAGGTATAAGCAATGTAAGTATAAATACTCAGATTTGGATGTAATATAGTAAGTTTTGAAAATGGTGTGATAACCGAAACTAGTCAACAAATATAAAATTATCATGGAAAATAGACAAAAAGTGTTTTATTGTGTATCCTCAGTGAGTTCTATTGATAATATTTTGTACCAATTCAGTGAATTTCTGAGTATCTGATTATAACCAGATACATCCACAGAAGCTTTTCTTTCATTCTGTTGCATAATATTGCTTCTGGTTCATCGATTGCACATCTAAATTTGTTAATATATTTGGTTTCCATATCGCTTTTATTAGGTTGGGAATTTCGGACATATTGGTACCGAGTTCGATGGTTTTTCACAAATTTTTGTTTTTGATGTCGACAGTTACATGTACTCTTTCTTAGTGCCTAAAAAATTATGATATAGTAAGTACTTTCACTAACACGTTTGGTGGCCAGCGATAAATTACTATCAAAATTAACAGCAAAGGTTCTTATTCTGGAATATAGAAGTTTATCAGACAATTTATCACAACACAATGTTTGTTGCGGCTGATGTATCAGAAATACGTTCTTTCATAAAATGTATTTTCAATTTCCAAGTAAGTAGAGGTTTATTCATTTTCACAACACAGTTTCTATAGCTTTATTTCAAACTTAATAAGCTTTTGTGGGTAATATCGCTACATAATCAACCGTCATTTGAAAGGAACAGGCGATTCATTGATACTTAGATAATATTTCTCTAGTTATGAATATCATTTTATGGAAACTGATGCCAGTAAAAAAGGAAATTACGTACTCCCAAGAATAATTAAAATACTTTCTTTGTCATGATTTGTGGGGAGAATAGGTTTCGAAAGGACATATCGATAGGCCATCAATTGGCAACATGTATTTATCTCATGATCTTAACTCTTTACATGTCCTGTGAGCCTGACAAATACCAGGATATTATTTCTATAGGTTGAGTTCCATTCATGAAGCCTTGACTGGGTAGAAGTACCATTTTGTTATTCAACCAAATTTGATTGATATACAGTAAAAATCATGAGAATGTTTTATACAGAATTATAACAGAATTCAGCTATTCGTTTATAAACTGCAAAATTTCATTATTTTCATTATTGACGATGGCTTCATCATCAGATTCGTCGGTTATTTCATTTTAAAAGTTGAACATATCTTCTTTATTGTCATATGTCGAAGCCCACGAGTTTTTTTTTTTCAGTTTTTTTATCTTTTTTGAATGTTTTTATTAAGCACACTGGAAAAGTCTTCCTTTCTGTTGATGAAAATCTTCAGATTGTGTAAAATCAATCACTTCTTCGAAGAATGAATTACTCTTACATGTTTTAACAATTTTATGTATGTTATGTTGATAAGCTATCAATCAATGAATATACTTCTTTGAATAATTAATAACAACATTGTACTAAAAAACAGAAGAAACTGCTTACTTGATCACTACAGTCACATGAAGAGCCACTGTGAAAAGCCAAGTTGGATATTGTGGAGAAGCTGCGGTCGATCCCAGTTAACACAAAATGATCTCAGAGATGGTAGTGGGCTTCATTTTCATGTTTCAGATAACATCAGTGAATCTAAAAGTGAATTCCGTTACTATCGCGAAAACATCCATTCAGTGCCTCAGTACCTTAAGGTATGAAATAAACAGGAAAAAGATAGCGAAATGTTTAGACATTCCAAAATTTTAACCAACCTGCTAATTGTGATTCTCTTAAAACATCATCACAATATGAATCAATTGTCTTGGACTCACTTTGCAAATTACATGCCGATATAACACCTCCTTATGAATCAAATTCCCTGTTGAATCAAATCACTGCCACATCAATATTTAATTAGGAACCTGAATAAATAAGAAATATGGAAAATTCGAGGTCGAAACAAATTTTGCCCTTTTTCAACATGAATAGAAATAATACCTCAATTTTATTATCTATAGCAGAAGGTAATGAATTATGGTTTATAATATATAACATGGGATTCTAGAATAGTATATTCTGTAACAAGGTTAGAATGAAAATTCGATGCGAGTGGAAAGTTCCGAGCGCGAGCCGAAGGCGAGCTTGAAGAACCACGAGCATCACGAAATTTCATTCTAACTGTAGTGTATGGCCCCGTATACTGATTACTAATAAAGAATTGGTGGTCGATTACATAAGCGATAGCTATCATCGATGACGAGGATAAAACTATACCAAGTAAGTACCAAAATATAACTTAAATGGACATTGAAGGTGTTAAACACCGGATAAATGATAAAATGGCATGGAGCCGTAATGGCATCGGTGTTAAACTCCGGATGCATTACTTTATTCAAAGCCGTAATGGCAAAGGTGTCAAACACCAAATAAAAACATGACTGTATAAAGAGTAAGGGCATCGGTGTTAAACACCGGGTGCATTACAGATTCATTCAAAGCCGTAATGGCATGGGTGTTAAACACCGGATGCATTACAGATTCATTCAAAGCCGTAATGGCATAGGTGTTAAACACCGGATGCGTTACAGATTTGATCAAAGCTGTAAGGGCGTAGGTGTTAAACACCGAATGCATTACACATCCATTCAAAGCCGTAAGGGCGTAGGTGACAAACATCGAACAAAAACACATGACTGTGTGAAAACGTACTGGTTACACACAGAAAAAAATTTGAATTCTAATGCGTTTTTACATACTATGTAAAAGTAAAAGTACACCAAAATGTGCAAGCTTCCGAACAACTGAATGAAATGAAGCTGTTGTATTTCAGAAACGATGTTGAACATTCCATCTCTCGAAGCATTCGATTGTGATGGAGATGTCAGTTCTGTTGGACTCCGATGGAGAAAGTGGATAAGAGCCCTCGAAATATACTTGGAAGCTGCCTCTATAACTGATTCGAAGAAAAAGAGAGCGAATCTTTTACACCTCGGAGGACTAGGAATTCAAGAAATCTTTTACAACTAACCTGGTGCAAATGTCACAGATACTGATTGTGAGGATGGTGATTCATATACTATCGCCATTGAAAAACTTGATCAATATTTTTCCCCGAAGCAAAGTCGAATTTACGAGAGACACCAATTTCGACATTTGAAACAAGAAACAGGAGAAAAATTTGAGAAATTTTTAGTAAGACTGAGAAACCAAGCCGAAGAGTGCCAGTTCATGAATGTAGAAGAACAAATAATTGACCAAATTACCGAGAAGTGCCTCTCCGTTGAACTTAAAAAGAAAATATTGGCTACTGGGGATTCAATTACTTTGGAAAAAATTATCGCCGAAGCAATCTCGTCAGAAACTGTTGATAGGCAAATATCGGAGTTCACCGAGAAGCCGGGTTGTAGTTCAGCTACAACCGTCAATCTACTTCGTCAGAAGAACATACTCTCAACAGCAAAATGTATGAGATGCGGATCTGGAATAGAAAAGGGCCAAGTACACGATTGTCCAGCAGTCAATAAAGTATGTCGGAAATGTAACTTTAGAGGCCATTATGAAAAGTGTTGCCGCTCTAAAAAAAATTAATAAGAACCAGAGGGGACCGCCACCAAAGAAATTCAAGCAGAAACAGCCAAGAAATGAAGAAGTGGACTACGTAGAAAACCAAGAAGATGTGGAGTATGTATTTCACATTGACGATGACGATGTGGTAGATTGTAAGGTAGGAGGTATTGTAATTAAGATGTTGATAGATTCTGGATGTAAATCCAATATCATAAATGATTACACTTGGAGATCCCTAAAGAAATGCGGAATAGTAGTTCAAAATCAAATAAAAAAGCCTAACAAAGTATTTTTCGGTTATGGATCTAAAGATCCCCTAGAAATTTTGGGTTTATTTGAAGCAATAATCGAAATTGGACCTCAAAAAGAAGTGGCTTCTTTCTATGTCATAAAGGATGGAAAGAGGAATTTGTTAGGCAAACAAACAGCAATTTCTTTAGGAGTCCTCAAGATAGGCCTGAACATTAATAACTTGAATTCTGAAATTTTCCCAAAATTGAAAGATGTTCTCATTCACATTCCCATCGATAAAACCGTTGAACCTGTGAGCCAACCTTATAGGAGGATACCCATAACTCTGGAACAAAAAATCAACCTGAAACTTGAGGAGCTTATGCAAGCTGACATAATAGAAGAGGTAAAAGGTCCATCTGAATGGGTATCACCCATGGTTCCTGTTCTCAAAGAGAACGGTGACGTCAGAATATGCATCGACATGCGCAAGGCTAATACCGCTATCTTGAGGGAAAATCCTCTACCCACTATGAACAGCCTTTTACCAAATTTTCGAAAAGCTAAATATTTTTCCAGACTCGATATCAAGAATGCGTTTCATCAAATCGAAATTTCTCCGAGATCACGGTACATAACCACCTTTATTAGTAGTAAAGGTCTCTTCAGGTACAAAAGGCTTATGTTTGGAATAACATCTGCCCCAGAAATCTTTCAAAAGACTCTGGAAAAAATGCTACTACCTTGTCAAGGTACAGTTAATTTCATTGATGACATCCTAATTTATGGAACAAGTGAAGAAGAACATGATCATAGGGTTCGAAATACAAGTTCGATTTCTTGGACATAGGTTGTCGCCGGAGGTGGTCAGACCATTAGAAGATTACGTAAGCGTAATACAATCTTTTCGGGCTCCAAAAACAATAGAAGAAGTAAAAATTTTTTTTGGGTTTTGTCAATTTCGTCGGTAAATGGATACCAAATATCGCTACTCTAACAGATTCATTGAGGATATTATTGCGGATGAAATTGAGTAAGCACGCAAACATTATAAATTACTGGGAAGAAGACCAAAACAATAACTTCAAAAAACTCAAAGAATCACTGTCACATATCAAAACCTTGGGTTACTATGACCCTAGCGATAGAACCCAAGTGGTAGCAGATGCAAGTCCAGTGGGTCTTGGAGCAGTTCTCATACAGTTTGATAAGGAAGGCCCCATAATCATCGCGTACGGCAATAAAAGCCTCACAGATTGCGAAAAAAGGTATTGCCAGACTGAAAAAGAAGCTCTAGCTTTGGTATGGGCAGTAGAGCATTTTGGTATCTATTTATATGGAAAAGATGAATTTGAACTGGTCACAGACCACAAACCACTTGAAGTTATATTCTCACCTAGATCTCGTCCGTGCGCAAGAATAGAACGATGGGTTTCACGATTACAATCTTTCAACTTCAAAATCATTTATAAGCCGGGTAAAACAAACATCGCTGATCCTCTATCTCGATTGTGCCAAACAAATCCTAGCACATCCTTCGAGGCATACGATCAGGTTAGCCAAATTGTCGAACTGGCTCGCCCCGTAGCAGTAACGATGCAGGAAATACAAGAATCGTCACAAACTGATGAAGAGATATTAGAACTCAAAGATGGCATTCAAAACAACAACTGGTCTGAGTCTGTGAAGCGGTGCCAAATCTTCCAGGAGGAATTTTGTCTGTGTGGTGATATTCTCCTGAGGGCTACAAGAATAGTGATTCCAAAGAACTTGCGACAGCGTGTACTAGACGCAGCGCATGAAGGTCATCCGGGAATAGTGGCTATGAAGGGTAGGCTCAGAACGAAAGTGTGGTGGCCAAAGATAGATGAACATGCTGAAAAGATCGTGAAAACATGTAAAGGGTGCCTGTTAGTTTCAACACCCACTATCCCTCAACCAATGAAAAGGAGGCAACTGCCAACAGGACCTTGGATAGACGTAGCCATGGACTTCATGGGCCCTTTGCCTACAGGAGAACATTTGTTTGTAATAGTTGACTATTTTAGTCGCTGCAAAGAAATAAAAATAATGAGGAGCATCACCTCTATGAGCACAATAAACATCTTGAAAGATATATTTTCAAGATTGGGGTTTCCCATGACTATCACATGCGACAACGGCAAACAATTTATAAGTGAGGAAATAAAAACGTATTTTGAAGAAAACAGCATAAAAATATTCAACTCCATTCCATATTGGCTCCAGATGAATGGAGAGGTTGAAAGACAAAACCGGGATATCTTAAAGAGGCTTAAAATTAGTCAAGCACTCAAGAAAAATTGGCGACAAGAACTGGTAGATTACCAAAAGATGTACAATAGTACTCCGCACTCAACAACTGGAAAAACACCAAGTGAGTTATTCTTTCGACGCCAATTCAGAGATAAGATCCTTAGTTCTGGTGATACCGAAAATAGCATATTTGAAGAACATGCCAGAGAAAAAGACCAAACACAAAAACAAATAGGAAAAGAATATGGTGATAGAAAAAGGAGGGCTGGAGAAACGGACTTGGAATTGGGCGATAAAGTCTACAAGAAAATATTGATTAGAGAAAATAAAACAATGCCAGAATTCGACCCAAGCACACACACAGTGGTCGATAAAACAGGTGGGGATGTTGTGATTCGAAATGACGACTCTGGTCAGGAATGTAGAAGAAACATCGTCCATCTGAAGAAAATAGAAGGAAAATGGAGTGTGTGTGACGATTCAAATTGTTGAAACTTTATTGTTTTCAGATTATTGTTCAGGTCACTTATATTTATTTCTTTCATTATTATTATAAGCTATTTTTATTATTGGTCTTTGATGCATACTTATATGAATTGTTATTGTTATAACTTCTTTGTCGTTACAATATTGTTCAGGTCAGTATTACTTATTACTTTCATGATTATTATTATTTGCTATTTTAATTGTTGTTCTTTGATACATACTTATATGAATAGAATACTTATATATGCTTTGTATTTATATTAAGTTAGCCATGGTAATATCAGGTTGTGAAAACGTATAAATGTTCGTGTTATTTTCACATATAAGTTACATTAGAAAAAGGAAGAGATGTAGTGTATGGCCCCGTATACTGATTACTAATAAAGAATTGGTGGTCGATTACATAAGCGATAGCTATCATCGATGACTAGGGAGTCAGTAGATGCGAGACGTTTGTGGAGTCGAGACTAAAGTGTGCAGTTAAATAAAGTGTTTTATTTCTATTTCCCAACGAGCAAATGGTGAACTTTACACTAACCGAATAGCAGACTATACTTTCTCCACGATCAAAGATAGGAAACGTGACAGCAATAATTTTGACCTTACTCAAATTTTGCCGCTAATGTTATTATTGTTAACCAGTGTGAGAATATTATTCTATCACAAGAGAGAGAATGTAAATACATTTAAATTGCGGGGGCAGAGGTGTTGCAGAATATTTCTTCAATCTCAAGAAAGAGAATTCCAGCATTCTGTAATCAAATTTGATTTCAGAATTGGCAAATTCTGTGATGATCGTGGAGAAAACAAATACGTGAGTTGATTCCATAATATATACTTTTAATAAACAAAGCATTAAAAGCACTAGTTAAACATAAATCATAACAAAATTTTAAAATACAGAAAATACTAAAATACTAAAATGACGCCGTGCCATCAACCCGATACCTACAAGTTCTACACCCGACTCTCGAAAGTCTCGATAAACAACGCTCAATGCCGGTTATTTAGGTCACTGCTTCAGCAATGAAATCAAAATTCATGTCAATGTGCTTCGCAATTTTCTGCACATTTCGTACCTCGAAGCGATACTAACGAGAAGAAAATTGTGAACAATTCATAATATTTGACATCACAAAGCGGTAACAGCAATATATATAAGTAACTCATACTGTTACCACAATAATCAAGAAAGCGACATCGCCTAGAGGTTTGTGTTAACCGGGATGTCGGACCTGAACGCTGGTTGAATCCGAGAACATTCCTAAGGCTTTCTAGAAATATCAAGAGCATTCCGCCAAATAAACGGTGTATATAAAAAGAACCACGCAGCAGAGTTGGGCAGTCAGTGAAGCAGAAGTCGAACATAAATAGTCCAGTGTTTGTGATATAAATAACAATTGTCCGAAAATACACAAACTGTCTACTTAAACGAACACTCTGTAATTTATTTATTTTTCAATCTCACTTCTGACACAACTGTAGTATATTCAAACAAATTCACTCTAAAATAATTTATTTGACGAAATACAATGATAAAACCATTACAACACAACTCTGATAAAAAGAATTTTATGCATAAACTCATAATTGCTTTGATTCAAAGAGATTGTATTCTTGAATAGGTCCAACCAAATATCATTTTGATTTTTTGACGGAATCATCTTTGCCACTTACAAGGAAAATAATTTGAAGCATTTGACAGCGACATAAAAAACCAGAAACTTTCTCTTGAAAATGCTAACCACTCGTGTTGGCGAAACGTCGAGATCTTCTCTCAACATACGTCGGCCTTAAGTGAACACTTGCTTCATAAGTTGGTTGAGGCAAGAATATTTTAGCTTCAATGATGGGTACTTTTTTTGTTGAATCATGGGAGTAGGTTGAGACAAGAACATTGCAATTTCAATAATGAATACTATTCTTCTATCAACTTGGAGGTTGAGTTCCAATCTGCACTTTGCACTCGGTTATAAAATATAGAATGGAAGCCATTTTCATTTTGGCAATATTTAATAGATTAAACAAAGCATAGATTCACAACTACGAACAATTTAGGTATAAATAATGGCTTAAAATGAAAATGGTTTTAAGTTCAATAACTGTATTCTCAATAAAACCAGTTAGTAGTGACGCATATTGCAGTTTGATTGAATACATAAACAACGCCACTCGCTTTTAGACACAAAACTGTACGTACGTAGGAGACGAACAAACAAATAAAGGACCCCGCCACAAACCTCATGAAAAATGGCTCTTGGTCAAATTGGCTGAAACTTCAGGATATTGTAGATATCAATGTCCTGATTAAATGTCTCAATGTGCGCAAGGTCAAAAAATGGACAGTTTTTGAGATAATCAGAGTCAAAGGTTGGCAAATTGATGTGTTGAGCTATCAGTGGTAGTTACGTTCGCCATGAACAGATTGCTTGTCTAAGACTGTATAGTCCCGAAACTCGGACCTGGAGGTTTTCAGGGACGCTGATAACGATTCTTGGGTCAAAATTGAAAAACTTACATCATCGGTCCCAATATGGCACTCCAAGAAACGTCAAATTTTTATATTTTCGAAACCCGATGAAAACTTGTCCCAAGTGGTTCTCAGGGTCTCTGATAACGATTCTGGGGTTAGAATTGAAAAATTCAAGTCAGTGATCCCAATATGGTCCTCCAAGTCGTTTTTCTCGAAATTCCCGAATTTGAAGAAAACTTGGCCCTGGGGTATTCATTGTTGGTCATCACCCGAATACCCACTCAATAATAAAGTTGGTGCAGCCATCGACATTAGTTTGAATTATTCTTGTTTCTGGTTCTTGAAATGACAGATTTTATTAATCATTTTTGTGATAATCGACTGAAGCTATATTATCAAATTATCATTCCACAACTGCGAGTTCTTGCTCCATTTCCAAATTAGCATCGTTTATAACGTTCAATAAACCTTTGTCAGAATATTTTAAGTTCGTTTGATGTCAATTGTAACCTAAGTGATCAACACCTACCAAAATATACACCACTCCACACGTGACCCAAGATATTTTGGGTACCTTTTCTCAAATCTGGGGTCAGAATTAAAAAAATCATCTCATGGGGCCCAATATACAGGGTGTTTCTTAAGTACGTGTAGAAACTTTAGGAGCATTTTGCTGACGCCGAAATCAGAAAAAAAGTTCCCATAAACACATGTCCGCAAGTTATTCGTTTCTAAGATACAGAGTGTCAAAGTTTAATTCTTATATTTGTTTTTTGTGAATAAATTCCAAAATATATGTGATATTCGAGTAAAGTTTGGTATCTGGGATAATTTTTCAATGACAAAATCAAATTTTATGTTAACTTTGAAAAAATTTATTGCTAATTGGATTTATTTTAAATTTAAAAATCTTGTCATTCAAAATCACTTCCATCGATTATTTCAAACCTCAATAACTCGAAAACAGTTGCTCGCAGTGACCTCTACCAAGAATATATTTTTTACACAAACTAAATAATAAATATTCCCAGATACCAAACTTTACCAAATATCAAAATTATTTTGATATCATTCACAAAAAATAAAAATAAGAATTCAACTTTGACACTCTGTATCTCAGAAACGAAAAACTTGCGGACTTATGTTTATTGTAACTTTTCTTCTTATTTTGATGTTAGCAACACGCTCCTAAATTTTCTACACCCTGTATATGACCGCCCGTCAAAATGATCTAATTCTTCATACTATTGAAACTGTATGAAATCTGGCCCTAGAGAGTTTTTGGGGTCGCTGAACACAAATCTGAAACAGCTTTTGAAAATCGACGTCAGTGATCCCAGCATCGTTCTCAAAAAAGGACCATTTTTCGATTTTTTTTTAATAAATCAGCATTTTCTAGAAGGTTTTGAGAAGACAGCCGACCTCAACCCCGTGAGTTTTTCTATTATGGCCTGGGATTCATTATCAGCGAACCTGAAAACCACTTCGGTCAAGTTTTCATGGCGTTTCGAGAAAATCGAAAAATGGGTCAATTTTGGTGGGCCGTATTGAGACCTTCGACGTGAATTTTCCAATTCTGATCTCAGATTTGTTATCAGCGACCCTGAAACCCACCTGGTCCAAATTTCCATCGAGTTTTGGGAATATCGAGTAATTTGAACAATCGATATGCAACTACTACTGATAGCTGAAAACGTCAATTTGATGGCCTCAAATTTGATTATCTCAAAAACTGTCCATTTTTGGACCTTGCGCCAATGGAGATATTCAATCAGGAAATTGATATCTAGAATATCCCAAAGTTTCAGCAAATTTCACCGAGAGCCATTTTCCATAAGGTTTGTTGCGGGGTCCTTTATTGACTGAATACATTTTTAGAAAACTTGAGACGTATACCAAGTAACACGAGGAAAAATAATTGAAAAACTGGATGGAAATCCCGAACATCTTGAAGAGCATTCGGAAAATCCAAATTTTAGGCAACAAAGACAAGCTGTCATTGCACTGAGTTTTCTAGTGAGTAGTCAGAATACCCAACCCCTGGATACCGACTTTATCACCATCTGTTGATACCCTCATAATTAGAGCACGCCAAGCAAAGCTGGCGTCCAAGGCACCGAGAGGGACATATAAGTTTGCCGTAGTCTCAGAGCCAATTGCAAGCGCTTGACCAAGTATGACAGGACTTGCTGAATTTGGTTCCAAATTACAGAAGACCCAAATTCATTAGTCGACAGGAAAGCCTGTGGATAATCATTCTAACTCAGCTATTGTCCTCAACCCATTATTTACGCCAACGCGTAGTGTTATTATTGTGTTGTATTGTAACAAATACATTCAAATCACATTGACGTCTCTCACTTTGGTCTTTTCATCTGTTCATCCCCATGATACTAGTATCATGGTGCAACCCGTGCCACATTCCATCGTCTGCAAATTGTACAGATTGAATTGTCTTTTTATTGAATGGTTGACGTGTTGCTTTCATGATCCGCATCGTGTAATTTCAGAGGACTAGGTTTAAATAGAAGAGTTTCTCGATGTGTGCATTAAAATTCTTTAGGCACTAGCGGGCGGTGAAAGACACTTTACCGCCCGGTTTTACAGGCGTAAAGTGATACTTTAGCGCCTTGGGTCCATTATGGCCCGCGGGCAGTAAGTTTATAATTTTCCCAAATTGTCCATATTTACACATCAATTCATGCAACACCCACCACGAAACAATCAATTCAAGAAAAACTCATTTAAAAACATTTATTCATGATCTTTATTATCAAAGCCTGAATAATATTAACCCTGCGTTACCCGCACGGTGAACGCGGCGCTCACTTTTTTTTTTTAAATGTGCGATAACTTACACAATTTTCCAATAATTTACATATCCACCTAGGTAATCCTAGACACATATTTTCCAAGTCATTCATTCTTGCTTAGGCCGTAATAAATGTATGTAGTGTCATTTGATATTTGTTTGAAGTAATAAAAGTGAGCGATTCGCTCACTTGTGGGTAACAGTGGTAGTATATTTTTGGTAATTTTTATAAAAAAATGGAGTTTAATGAGGAAATATAATTGTTATAATCATTTCATAGGGCGATTTGAGTATTATTATAATGGATTCAAAAGAGGAGACCAGACACCAACGTATACAAAGTGAAATTTTTATCTGAACACCTTCTGTTGATATTTTCACCTTTTAACGTTTTGTTTCAGATTAACATAATGAAATGATATTTGTTTTTATTTTAGACTATAAATTATTTTATTTTAACTAAATGACGTAGTAAGTTTTTTCATATTTGCGTTATTTTATGCAATAATGTAAGATTATGGGTAATCATGAGCGCAGCGCTCACCCGCGGGCAATGGTGTCATTATTTGTAGTGCGGGTAATGCAGGGTTGAGATTGTACAGTGACCGGCAGATTTATGGCAACAAATGGAAAAACAGTTTATTTCAAATTTCACAGAAAATTTTATTTTTTATAAAGGTACCAGCATCCTCCCAAACTCAAATTGCACTATCCACATTTCAATTATATCCTTTCGTATACGAGGGAGGTGAAAAAAATTGAAAGTGGCCCAAGTGTAAAATACCTTTATTTAAAAAAAAACACAAAAAAATTATTCAAAGCATTGACTTAAAATTCAGAGAGTGTTCCAAATTTGAATTCATAGCCTCCTATTCCAAAAACAAGTTTTCACTGATTTTCTCCTTTTTTTATCTCACCCGCCCTATGTATGTATTATGAGGATTTGTAATATCAGAGTAGGCTCATCATTGAATATTATTTAGACGACCGGATAAACTTAAGTTTCGCCCAACTGTCATCTAGAAAATTGCATTAATCGTACTTGGTGCTGACAAAACCTCATTTATTGTGGCCATTCAGAAAAAAACAAGTATTTTTCGAAATCAGCTACAACATACGACATCTGCAGTTCAAAATCAATTGAAAGCAATCTAACTGTGTTGCAACCAACGTGAAAAGACAGGTCGTAACAATTGTAAATATGACATACTATGATCTGTGAAGATTAGAAGGCAACTCGAAACAACTCCATTCTCAATTCACTTTTAATGAAGAAATATCCAAAAAGCAAACTCCATACTTTACATAATAAAAATCGGAGCTCCTATTGTATCAGTCGATGTGTTGTCCTTCATTTGGAATACACCTGATGGTTCTTCTATGCATTTCGTAGTGTACGTTTCTGAGCATTTGCGGGGTGATCATTAGACAACAATTTCTTATTATATCCTCCAAATGTTCGATATCCCTGAATGGCCGTTGTCTATAGACTTTCTTCTTGAGGTACCCCCACAAAAAAATCCATAGGAGTTAGGTCCGGGGATCTAGCAGGCCACGGATTATTTGAGTATCGCCCTATCCACTTATTTGGGAATTCCGTATTCAGCCATGCTCGAAGCTCTTGAGTCGAGTGGATAGATGCACCATCCTGTTGAAAAAACATGTTGGCTCTGACACGTAATGGGAGGATGGCAAGGTAATCGGATAAAAACGTGTTTAACATTTCCAAATACCTTTCTGCATTCAAATTTTGTCGAAAAAACACTGGACCCACAATCTTATCATCCAAAATTCCACACCAGATGTTTATTTTGAAATTAAATTGATCCTTACATTCGATTCTGAAATGTGGATTTTCATCTGCCCACCATCTACAATTTTGTGAACTTACTGTACCATTCGATGTGAAAGTTGCTTCATCAGAGTACAT
The DNA here is from genome assembly GCA_944452925.2 of Chrysolina oricalcia. Classification (NCBI taxonomy): domain Eukaryota; kingdom Metazoa; phylum Arthropoda; class Insecta; order Coleoptera; family Chrysomelidae; genus Chrysolina; species Chrysolina oricalcia. The sequence goes on along the minus strand of OX101815.2, from coordinate 46,338,126 downwards.
TATTTTTGTGGAGAAATTATTATCTTCTTCAACTTCGCCTTGGAACCAGAAAGCAAAATACAAACGTGCATCAAAGTTTCTTTCTTTGAGTGTATGAACGAATTTCGGTGTATGGTCTGAATTTGTTCGTTTTCAAGACTCTTCTAATTGACCGTTCGGAGAAGCCAATCTTTTTTTGCCTTTGAGATAACGGAAGTCTCGGATCCTCCACAACAGATAAAACAATATTCAGGGCAGCGTCTTCATCTACAATAACATTTCCTTGGTGTGGTATTTTATGTTTGTTCTCAACTGACCCAGAATTCTTGAACTTTTTGTAATTTTTGCCACCGTTGCATAATGGATGCCTCTCATTGAATATATTTGTCAAGATAATATTTACCTACTATTTTACCAATGTGTTTCAAAGCCAACTTTGCGTATTATACCAATTTTCTGTTCACTGTAGAGCTTCGTTTTGATAATAAACGATCATTTACGGTAACCATTCATTTGGGAGACATGTTTTCACGTAGGTTACAACACAGTTGGATTGCTTTCAATTGATTTTGAACTGCAGATGTCGTTTGTTGTAGCTGATTTCGAAAAATACTTTTTTTTTTCTGAATGGCGACAATAAATGAGGTTTTGTCAGCACCAAGTACGATTAATGCAATTTTCTAGATGACAGTTGGGCGAAACTTAAGTTTATCCGGTCGTCTAGATAATATTCAATGATGAGTCTACTCTGATATTACAAATCCTCATAATACATAGGGCGGGAGAGATAAAAAAAGGAGAAAATCAGTGAAAACTTGTTTTCGGAATAGGAGGCTGTGAATTCAAATTTGAAGCACTCTTTAAATTTTAAGTCTTTGCTTTGAATAACTTTTTTGTGTTTTTGGAAAAATAAAGGTACTTTACTCTTGGACCACTTTCAATTTTTTTCACCTCCCTAGTATACGAAAGGATATAATTGAAATGTGGATAGTGCAATTTGAGTTTGGGAGGATGCTGGTACCTTTATAAGAAATAAAATTTTCTGTGAAATTTGAAATAAACTTTTTTTCCATTTGTTGCCATAAATCTGCTGGTCACTGTATATCAACAATGTAGTTGTTACAATTACCAAAGTTGAGGATGGGATGTTCCCCTCTTTTTTTTGATAAAAAAAAAATCCTTATGGAAAGCTTCTTTACAAACATCCTCATCGCTATGAAAATAAGTATTCATTGAGAATATTTTTGGTTTGAATATGAATTTGGAGACCAATTTGCAGTATACCAATGAAGAACTTATAGTTAACTAGTATTACTAGCAACTGTATTTCAGAATATTCTACATATACTCAAATTCCTACAAAAGAGAATTATATTCGAGTAATCAGTCGAAATAATTGTTAATGTTCAACTTACGATTGCCCCTAATATTCAAACTAACTCTCAAGTAAGTATTCTGAGTTTTTCTCTGTCAAATTTTGACGTTTATTGACAATTAAATCATTGCTCCCGTCAGATACAATTTGTTTCTCTACTGGGTGACTAAACCTCAGTAAATCGATTTTTTCGGAACTCCTGCTTTATATTTGAAAACTAATTATGATCAATGAAAGTATTTTCAAACTACTGAATTTCAATTAATCAGTATCATTCACAGGCAACATACTTTTCGTTATTGATAGTATGGAACGTGTATCCCATTGAAATTCAAGTATTTGTGATTCGTGCTCAACCACTAGTGCATAAAATTTTGTATCACGTGCGTAAAATGCGTTTATGGCCTTCAGCGTGTAATAACCCTCGGTTGACGCTATCGGGCCATTATTTACGCCTCAGGCCATGAACACCTACTTCACGCCCTTGATACATAAACAACTATTATGCACTAACGGGCGGCAAAGTACACTTCACCGCCCGATTTTACAAGCGTAAAGTGATACTTTAGCGCCCGCGGGCCCATTATGGCCGCGGGCCGTAAAGTTGGTAAAGTTCTCAAATTGCACATATTAACAATCATTTCAGTTCAATGAAGATATAGAAACTGCTTCCATCTCGTGAACCAGAATTGACTAATCAGCGGAGTGTGTATTGGTTTGGACGGGGAACAGATGGCTTCAGTGCTGTCTGTGTTGACCTGCCCTTCTGCAGGTGGTCACCCTGTCAAAATCAAAACATAATTCTGCTGGTTGATGATAGAGGACACTTGCAATTGCGTCCTCTGATGCTTTGAGGAACGTTGCACAAGTAGCTTTTTAATTTAATTCAATACCCGTCGTGGTCTTAGCCAGGGGAGTAGTTGTTTTCTGACAGGTGCTTGCCATAATAAGCCTACGCAGTAGGTGTTTATGGGAGTAAAGGGTTCATCATCGGTCGGTAACGACTGTTCGTTAGAAGATATACTCATTTAACAACATTTATTCATAATCTAAATTATCAAAGCCACAAGCCTGGATATTAAAATTTTATATTAACAATATTTTTGGTACCGTTACCCATGTTAGGGATGGAATATTCACTTTTTTCTTGAATTTGAATTTAATTATTCTTTATAAAGAGCTGCTTTACAAACATCCTCATCGTTATGAGAACAAGTAGGTATTCATTGAGAATACTTTCAGTTTGAATATGAATTTGGAGACCAATTAGCAGTATATCGATGAAGCACTTGTACTTCACTAGTTTTACTAGAAAATGTATTTCAAAATATATTTGGCAATGCATGCATTTATTAAAATTCCTAGTAAAAAGAATTATAAATGAGTAATCAGTCAAAATAAGTGTAAATATTATACTCACGATTGCCCCTAAGTATTCAAACTAGCTCCCGAGTAAGAAATCTGAGAATTTCTCTATCTGTCAAATAATGTTGACGTTTCTTGACAATTAAATTATTGCTCGAGTCAGATGCAATTTCTTTCTTTACTGGGTAACTAATTCTTAGTAAATGAGTTTTTCGGAATTCCTGCTTTAGATTTAAACAATAATAATAAGAAATGAAAGTATTTTAAATTAAATTTTTTAAATTGAATATCAATTATTCACAGGTATCGTTCCGGCACTTATGATCATTGAAATTATACATACTGTATGAAACGTTCAGCCCATTAAAATTGAAGTCAGTATTTGTGATTCGTGCTTAACCACAAGTGCATAAATTGTTGTATGTGTCACGTGCGTAAAATGCGTTTATAGCCTTTAGTGTGTAATATAATTATTTAAGCCTCTGGCCATAAACGCCTACTTTACGCCCTTGATACATAAATAACTATCATGGACTTCAGCGTGTAATGGCCCTCAGCGGACGCCCTCGGTCCCGCCGGGCCATTATTCACGCTTCAGGCCACAAACCTTCGAAGAATCGAAACATTTACGTTAAAATTTTTATCTCAACTATTTTCAGATCATTGACCTATCAACAGATGGAAGTGGTGGAGAAGTAGACATTGTGAATGGTGGTATTGGATCCAGATACGCAGAGATTCGCATCACCTCTAAATTATTCCAAGGACTACATTACAAAATCGAATTATACACAGCATCTTGATAGGATTGAAAATATGCATGCACAAAATAATATCTTTGAGTAGGAACAACATTGTTTTTATGATCCTCAACTCGTTATCAAGTCCCTAAATGAAATGTTACTGTTTGAGTCACATTAGTTGTAGGTAAGCCAAATATTTCCATGTCGATTCTAATTGGAATTTTTTATGTTCAGATTAAAACAATGTGTCTCCCTAGATATTCAATTGAAATGAAAATAATTATTAGTGAAGTAAAGTTTTTTTTATTAAATGTATACCCTTCCCATAGTTTCATCATACAAGATCATGAAATCTTGAGAATCTGAGTGATTTTTTTTGGAACTGAAAGGCTTATTGGGAATCACCAGAGCCATCAAGCCCTCTTATAATATACGGAAGAAAGCTGAAAAAGAATACACTTCTTATGAAAACTGACGCCACATTAGAAATTCTACTGAAAGAAGTGACTGACAACAATAACAACAAGACATATAGGTACTATCTTCATTTCGAAAATTTACCAATATTTGAAAATTCTCTCCGACTGGTCTGAGTATGTTGTCTAGGGTAACGTTTTCGATAGTCAAGCCGTCTTCATGTATAGCTCGGACAGACGAACAGGACAATTTTTTTTGCTGGTTTGGAGGAAATCTTCTATAGAGAGGTAAGGAGTCTCAGGCTCAAGATTCCAGACCAATTGTGTCGCCTAGCTGTCTGACAGGATGTTTTCAAAGTTTCTCCTGTTGTTCTCCCTCACGCATTGAAGAATGGCGTAGACCTCTGCCTGAAAGACAGAGGTGTGTTTGCCCAGTGGGTAGCTGATGACAGTACTCGGATTCCAAGAAAACACTCCACCCCATTTCCAGTCTTGAATCCCTCTGTGTGCCAGTGTTCTTGAGCTGCGAGCCGTCCCACTCAGTTCTGTCTGGTATCAGTTCTCTGAATTGGTTGTTGAAGCAGTATCGTTTCCGAATGTGGTCCGTTCTCGTTACCAGCACGTACCCAATCACAATTCTAACGAGGCTCATGTGTCTCATTCCAACGTTCAAGTTGGGTGTTTCCTGCAGTCTAGAGATACTAAGCCTTACTCCCCTTTGCACTACTAGGTGGAGAGGAGGCAGTAACAGGAGTTTCTTCGTGGCTGTGATTCCGGAACAGGCAAGTCTTTATACCTAGCTTAGTCTTGTTATAGATCTTCTTTGTTCTGTCTTGTGCTACCACACCAAAGAAGCGTATGTGATGAAAGGCATGACCATCCGAGTTATACAACCAGTGCAGCATATGTGGTTTCATCCCACATTTTTTTCCAAAAGATCGTCTGGCCATCACTAGTGTGGTCACCGCTTTATTTGTTGTTTGTTCTAGATGCTGGTTCCACGTTAGCTTGAAGTCGAGAATTACTCCAAGATATTTGACTTCCCCCTTTATCTGAATATTTTCTCTTCGAAGTCGAATAGGTTCTAGTCTCTCTTTTTCGTCTTCGGGTGAATGCTACTAAGGTTGCCTTGTTAGGGTTGACGTTCAGCCCCTCCAGGTCCGTTCATCTCGTGACCACGTTAAGAGCCTCTTGCATGCGGTCTCTCGTCATTGTGTTAAATTTCCCTTGTGCTAAGACTACTATGTCATCAGCATATCCAAGGGTTCTATGTCCTGCGTCGTTTAGTTGTACCAACAGCGAGTCCGCGATCAGATTCCACAGAAGCGGAGATAGTACTCCACATTGCGGGCATCCTCTGGTCGCCCTGGCTACTATGATTTACTCTCATACTGTAATGTGTATCAACTGATTCCTTAGCATTGAGTCTATCCAGGCAACACATGGTTTCACGACGTCTCTGTGTCTAAGAGCTCTGGTTCTCGAAATATTGTCGTAAGCCCCTACTATATCTAGAAAGGCTGCTAACAGTACCTTTCTATTTTCCAGCGTATTCTCCACCCTCCTTATCACTTGGTGAAGTGCTGTCTCCGTTAAACAGCTAGTACTGTAGGCATATTGTTCACGGAGCAGTGGTCTCTTCACCAGTACACCGCCCCTTATATGTCTGTCCACTAGCTTCTAAAAAGTCTTGAGTACAAATGACATAAGACTAATTGGTCTAAGGGACTCAGCCGAGTCCTGTCCTGCTTTTACAGGTTTCGGTGTAAGAGTGACCCTAAAATGCCTACAAGGTTTTGGGATGTACCCGTGGGCCAGACTGCCTCTGAGTTACAGAGTCTGAATTGCAGTTCTTCCTGACCCTTCTGCAGCATTGTATGGTAGATCCTGTCTGGTCCGTGATTTGAAGGGTTCGAATGTGCCTATTGCCATTCGAACTTTATCATAGGTCGCGATTATCTTTGCTTTGTCCCAGGCTAGCCTGGAACCCCTCTTCAGAATCTCCAGTTCTTTTGGGTTTCCCATAGCACGTGTTTGTAAATATAGGAATTACTTGAATACGGAGAACATCAGACCAGTATGAATTCGACAGGATTCAGTGACTCAGGTGAGACTCTGAAAGGTGAAGTTAGCCGTTATGGCACCAGTTTTCCAGAGAATGTGTCAAGGCAATAACAGTTTGAAACAGGTGTGGGAGGCGGTCCTTAATCTTCATCTAGTTTTCTGAAACATGTCAAACTTTTGCTTTTGAAACTATAGATTGATCGAGAACGTTTTAGTATGTAGGTTATACTGGAAAACGATTTTCGGGTCACGAATGGACAGAATACTGTTGATTGTTTTGCCAGAACATAAATGTCAGATAAAAATATTTATATGATGAAAATTATGCTCTTCAAACAAACAGGAATGGACTAGTTTAGTGATGTTGAAAATACCATATTTGACGCGATGGAATTAAAATATAAATCAGAACTAGTAAATCAGTGTTTTTTTCAATCCATCATTAAATGACTGAGATATAGATTATTTAAATTTACGTATTTTAGCGCGGAACGTCTTTGGTCTCCGACTCGTCTATGACGTCACACCACATGTCTGAGATCGCCAGACCACAAATAATTACGTATTAGATCCTTAACCGCGCCAAGGCACACATATATAGTACTTTTAGGTCCAATTAAGTCACGCCTCATTAGTTTGCACCACTTCTTCCTTTTATTCATGTCATTTGGTACATGAAAAAACAATTTATTAGGGTTTTTTAATTGTAGTGCTTTTACACATTGGCACAATACAATATTTGTAGAAATTTTTTTAAATTTCAGCCATCGTGTGAAGAACAATACACGACACGAACGGCGCAAGTGAATGTACACCGGTAAAGTAAGCACTCAGTGAAACTGCGAATCGAATACCAGTCGCCTCGTTCATGTGGCGTGACGTCACACATAAGAGCGCTGCGTACTATGAAATTATTCTTCCAAGCGCAACTTCTAAGTCCCATTATTTTTTCATTTCTAGAGATATTTCAATGATTCTTTCACATTTTTGTTCCATTTTACTTAAACTTTTAGAATCAATCTGTAATAATAAAAATAAATTATTCCATTATGATGATATATTTCGGAACGAATGAAGCCCAGTAGGTTATCATTCATTTTAATCATTTATAGAGATAACAGGATAAGTATATGCGTTTGAGTCTTACCGACAGAACAAATAGAATAACCATAGATAGTATAGGTGTCGATGATACACCTGTATACAAACTATGATAAAGGAAAATTCCATGTGAGTACAGCATTTCTGATTAGAGCTATCAAGAAGTACAGATCGAAACAAATTCGTCTGAATTTTTAATACCAATCAACATTATACTTACCTCCACTGATCAAATAGAAGAATGAGAAAACGAACAGAGTGAATTGCGAAGCAACCTTCACGATCAAATACTTGCGAACTTTTTCGGGGATTGCGTAATTTCGATTTGTTCGAAACAGTCACTATATTTGGTCAATTTCTGGATTCTTCAAAATATCTAATTTTCACTATACCAACCTGCAATAATGAATCATTTTCTGTTGTCATGTTCATTCACCATGTTGGGACTGGAAACACATATACCAAAAATGCCATACAAATAACATCATTTCTTCAACCCTAGTTCATCAGAAATTTCTCTGGAATTCTAGAATCGAAACAGGCACTCGAAACTCATTGAGTGCCCCCATTTTCTGATCAAACCATGGAAGGGTCTGAGCCACATACGACCAGAAAAAAGCTAATGTTTTTACGAACAATAATTTTGGAATGTCGACTCTGAATTTAGTGGAGAAATAATTTTGAATAAACCTTCCATCGATAGTCACTATTCACTCCTAGACTAGCTGCTATCTCAGAGGGCTTGTATCCTCACTTGTATGCTTCTTAAGTCAGTACTCTATCAGACAGATAGATCTCTCTATGTGGGGATCGTTGAATTTTCTTTGTCATCTCACTTGTTAACTCGAGTGTCTTGTAGATATCCAATCACACATCAAGACTATGTCTGCTTTTTATGAATGATTCGTTTGTCCAAGTGCAAACCCAGTAGAGAACTTCGAGTATGACAGTACCAATTATGGTATTTCAACGATATAAATATGGACCTGGTCTCTAAACAAACGCGATTATTCCAGGGATGATGCTGCCAATGATGTTTGCTATCACCATCAGCAATACTATTGTGCATGACACTAAGATGAAAAGGATTAAATTTCCACAGATTATTTTTTACGCGACAAGTTTCGATACGCTGTATCTTTTTCAAGCGAATGTAATACATTGAATTATTCTACGTTCAACATTACTTAAAAACCCTTCTTATCAATTGAGGTAATTAGGACCTATACCTATAATAAAATAAAAATTGACCATACAATTTGGGTACCTGTTAATCTCAAGACATAGCTACTACTGAATTAATTGAAAATGTTTAACAAAGGGGAACTATTGAGGCATTGTTTATATAGAAGATAGTTAGTCAACCTTATGGGATTTTAATTGGATCAAAATGGATGCGACATGTAGATGGCGATAGTGAGCTCGCATCCAAGTCATGTCGTAACTTCAGTGATCTGGCCTACAAGTCATGTCGTAACTTGATTATAACAATTGAAAAGCATTAAAATCAGGGTTTTTTGAAGAAACCTGCATTAAAATGACTTCAAATATTCATGTTTGTAACTAATCACGCTAGATGACACTCGCGTTTGTGTCCACAGGCATTGACTAACTATGTTCTATTTAAACAATGATTGAGGTCCAATTGATCATTCAGTAAACAATTCAAGTTTTTCAATTTAATAATTTCCAAGAATTCTAAATAATTAGGTCTAATACCCTTATTTTCAACGTGAAGGATTTCAAAGTTTTCATCGAAGTCATGGTCTGCTTCCAAAATATGATTGGCATATGTTGAATGTGTTTTATTCTTTACATGATTCATACGGTGTTCACGTACGCGGCTTTTGAATGGTCTACCAGTCTGGCCTACATATACTTTGAAACAAGATCCACAATGCAATTTATAAACTCCTGATTTTTCAGATTTTTGTGTTTTATCTTTATTATTTTTGATAAACCTTCACGTGTTATCTGTTCTGAATGATACTCTTAAATTTTGTTTTTTTCAAAAATTACGCTATTTTTTCTGAAACGGGTCCTGAATAAGTTAAAGTTCTGTAATTATTGTCAAGATTCCTCATAGTGGGGTACACTTCTTCATCTGAAGGTTTGATCATGGGAAATCCGCTCTACTGGCAGATATCTTCATGGACAACCTTGAAGGAATAATTCACAAGCACCCACTCTCGCAACAGTTTTTCTATTGGTACAGATATTTGGATGACATTATAGTTTGTTGTAAAGGTACCAACAGACAGTTAGACACCTTTCATAGATATATTAACACTATTCACCCAAACATTAAATTCACAATAGAAATAGAAGTAGAAAAATCATTAAATTTTTTAGATTTGACAATAGGTAAAACCAACAACAAACACAATTTTCCTATTTTTCATAAACCTTTCCATACTGACATCACCATTCATAATAATTCGATACATCCATATACAGTGCGGCTTTTTTTAGTTCCCCCCCCCCCTGTTAACTTTTGAACGGTTCGACGTACAAACATGAAAAAAAACCGTTTGGAGGGTTTCACTACTACTACTTTTTGAAACAAAAAATATGGTGATTGCTCCACAGGAGACGCGGGGGGACACATCAACTCAAAATTTTTAAATGGCATGGGGGGTCGAGTGTCACATCGTTGAAAAGAGAATTCAATTCTCTTTACAACCATCTAAATATGTTTGAATTTAGTTGAGGAATTTTTTCCCAATTTCGATTTTTATGCCTATCGAAATTATCTAGTTGATGTGCCCCCAGCGCCATCTGTAGTGTAATTGCAATATTTCTTCTCTCAAAAAGTAGTATCGATAATACCCTTCGCAATGTTTTTGGTTTCATTATTCCACAACAAACCGTTCAAATTTATCAAGCTATGACATGTTTGTACGTCGAACCGTTCAAAAGTTAACAGGGGGGGCACTAAAAAAAGCCGCACTGTATACACAAAATATCAGCATACCAAAGTATGAGAGATAGATTAGTGAATATTTCTCTTTTTGAATAAAATTTCTGCAAAGAATTAAATATCATAAAACAGATACCAGTTAACAATGGATATCAAGTCAAATTAATAGAGAATATTCTTGCAAAAAATTACATAGAAAGGTTATCCTAGAAGTGTACCCCACTATGAGGAACCTTGACAATAATTACAGAACTTTAACTTATTCAGGACCCGTTTCAGAAAACATAGCGTTATAATTGAAAAACCAAAATTTAAGAATAGCATTCAGAACAGATAACACGTTGGGAAGGTTTATCAAAAATAATAAAGATAAAACACAAAAATATGAAATATCAGGAGTTTATGAATTGAATTGTTCATCTTGTTCCAGAGTATATGTAGGCCAGACTGGTAGACCATTCAAAAGCCGCGTACGTGAACACCGTATGAATTATGTAAAGAATAAAACACATTCAACATAATATGCCAATCATATTTTGGAAGAAGACCATGACTTCGATGAAAACTTTGAAATCCTTCATGTTGAAAATAAGGGTATTAGACTTAATTATTCAGAATTCTTGGAAATTAATAATTTGAAAAATTTGAATTGTTTACTGAATGATCAATTGGACCTCAATAGTTCCCCTTTGTTAAACCTTTTCAATTAATTAAGTAGTAGCTATGTTTTGAGATTCACAGGTACCTACATTGTATTGTCAATTTTTAGTTTATTATAGGTAGGTCCTAATTACCTCAATTGATAAGAAGGGTATTTAAGTTATTTTCAACGTTGAATGTATTACATTCGCTTGAAAAAGATACAGTGTATCGAAACATGTCGCCAACACTGTACTTGACCAAGCTATAGAGGTTTTTTCCCCCACAAAATAAAAGACACAAATGGCCAATACCATTTTTTTCAAAATAGTTAATGACAACCCCAGTTTTTGCCCCAGCAAAATCGCTGTGGAATTTTTTAAGCAAGCAATAGTGAAAAAAATTACTACTGTTTTGGTTTCGGAGTCTTTCTTTTTCGCGCCTACAGACATCGTAGAGATGAAGCAAATTTTCAATGAAATAAAAAATAAAAATGCATCTGGGTGGGATGACTTATCGTTACAAATATTTTCATGTCTCTCTGAGTTCGCCCTTGAGGTACTAGTTGAAGGCTGTAAATTTTTCATTTCTCACAGGAGTTTTTCCATCATGTTTGAAAAACGCTATAGTCATTCCATTACATAAGGGGGGTGATACTGATAATCCTGCAAACTTCAGACCCATCTCAATGTTACCCACACTTTCGAAAATAATAGAAAAACTCGTGAAAAAAAGAATAATGGCTTTTCTGAATAAGCACAATTCTATTAACCCTACTCAATTTGGATTTCAAAGAGGAAAAGGCACAAATGATGCAATTTTCAACCTTTTACAAAATGTTTATTTGAAAATGAATGATAAAGAAGTTGCTGCAGCGGTTTTTTCTGACTTGACAAAGGCCTTCGACTGCTTTAATCACAAAATATTGTTGCAAAAATTAGAGGTATATGGGTTCAGGAAGGTAGTTATCCAGTGGTTTGAGTCATATTTATCTGGAAGAACTCAAAGCGTATCTCTTCAAGGCTCTCCTTCAACATATCCAAAACTAACATTCTCACTTTTAAATGTAATCTTCCAGAAATTCATTTAGGAAATCAAGTGATAAGTTGTAGGTCAGACACAAAATTTCTGGGTTTACATATTGATGATAAACTGAAATTTGAAGATCACATTGAAAGACTCAGACGAAAAATATCATCAGGATGTTTTGCAGTAAGAACCACTTCATGGGAACTTGGTGAAGATATGGCAAAGAGTGTGTATTATGCATTAGTTGACTCACATCTAAGATATGGAATTTGTTTTTGAGGATCATGTAGTCAATATCTTTTTAATACGGTTTTTGTTTTGCAAAAAAGAGCAGTTAGGTATATGTGCAGAGCTAAATTCCAGGATTCTTGCAAGCCACTTTTCATTAAACATAAAATTTTACCACTACCGTGCATTTTTATTTTAGAAGCAGTATGTCTCATTCACAGTAACTTTAAAAACGAAATCCATACGATTACCCATTATAACACCAGACAGCCACTAAATATAAAATTACCAGTTCCAACATTGACACAGGTTAAAAATTCTATAATTTATAATGGTAAAAAATTATTTAATCATCTACCCAACAAGATTAAAATCATAGACAATAGAAGAAAATTTAAAAATTCCGTAAAAAATCTTCTTTTGGCAAAGGCTTTCTACTCATTAGATGAATTCTACTGTGAGAAGCTTAAGTGCTGTGAAATTTAACTTCGTCATCCCTTCTTAGCTATTTTATATTATGATAATTGTTCTAAGGTTTATTTTGTACTGACATTTTCCTAATTTTTTGTATATATTTTCTTATATTTTTCATAATCTTATATTTATACATTTTTTTGTTGACGATGGAAATTTTCTATAAATTTTTATTCTAATTACCTGTGTGCCAATTATGATGTATTTTTATTTATTATTCAATTTGTACTGGTATTTTTATATTTTTACTTGTTTGTAGTTGACCATTACGGTGAAAATATCGTACCAATTCTATTTTATTTACTTTTGCGCATAATATGTTGTTTTCAATTCATTATTTATTTTGTACCTGTTTGTTGTGCATGTATGGTATGTATGCGTATATGTATGTGTATGTATATATATATATATATATATATATATATATATATATATATATATATATATGAAAATAGGTAATTCGTGACTGACTATAACTGTAGAATTGAAAATATCTTGAGGTTGCAGTCTGATATTGGATTTGAAGAAAACTCTTTGTCATCTTGCCAAGCTTTCGGAAATGTTTATTTCCTTCCTCAGGACAACTACAAAAGGAAAATTTAATAAATGGAGAAAAAAAATATTGAATCTACTTACATAACTTGAGTAAAAATAGAAATTAGCATCAAAAAAAGAATGTTGTATGTAAAAATATTAAACAGATAAAATTTTAAATGAATGTCAATCAACTTCAAATATGATGAGAAACAATCAAGCATATAATTATTGTTAGGTATTTTCTTTTATGTGACTTTGTCAATAAGAATTATGTTCTTCCGACAATAAAGTATATTTGATTTGATTTGATTTGTTTTTTGAAAATATCTCAAATATTATTAAAAGAATTGTTTTACAGGCGATGGAACTTTTGTAGAAATTAATAAAACCTACGTAATGGATTTTCATACGACCAACTCGGTGCATTTTCCACTGAGAAAATCCGGGAAAATCTTTAAAAAGAGACTATTTTTCAAAAATTCATAATTTTTATAAATCTAAAGATGGACAAACAGTAATACTGAAACTGATAGATAATAAAATGTAGTTCAACTGTACGCAAGATGTTTTGTGTCCAATGTGTAGTTTTCGCACAATCGCTTTATAAACAATTTAAGGGCTCATCTTTCAAGATCCGCCGATTTAAGGGAAATCGTCGTATTCAAATTATGTGAATGGCATCTGGAACCGAACCCAAGTAACATTAACGCTCTTATTCCAATCTTCAATATCGCTTTAAAACTACACAATAGAATTTCATAATAAATCAAGTGATATTCAACGCAGACTATCATAAAGTATCTTCTAGTCAAAGAGGGCCTATCCTTAAAAGGCCTTCAGTACTAAATTTCAAAACTGTATTTAAACCATCAAGTTTTAATACTATATTGTCACAGAGTTCTTCAAGGCAACTTCAAATACATGAATTAAAACTTATTATCTGACGTTTTGCTCTTAAAATTCATTTACAGTGGACTAAATTAACTTAAAAATAATCAATTAATCCTAAAAGAGTTTTATTTTGTTTACTAACACTCGACAACTTTTAGGTCTGTATAATGGCCGGCAGAGTGGTAATATTTTATACCGCATACGTATACTAAGCACATCATAAATAATATTCGAAAGCAAACTACCTATTCTGGTGAAAAATTCACCAACGAAGTGCACTTTTCTGATAAGATGTAATGAAATACTTCGACATACGAGCGCCACTAATTTGATGTATTTTGCTCTTATTTAAAAAATATAACAAATATATCATCAGATTTTATTTTGCATCTAAGCATCTAAATGTATTCTTTTTAAATAAGTAATAATAAATAAATGAATAAATGGCATATTTCAACACACCGTTCTTAAGTTCTTTAAGAAGATTCAAGACGCAATTATTTGAATAATAATCCTCTTTTCGTTTACTATTGAAAATGTCCAAAATGGAGGAGTGTTTATTGCAGTGAAACATGGTGTTATCTAAATTGAAAGTAATTGTTCATTTATTAAATATTTTGAATCTCACTGTTTTTTGAGTGTAGCGTGTAGTGAATTTCTACTATAGCACTTGTAGCTAGTAGGTACGTACTTTCCATTTCACCTATTGATTCAAAATTGTATTTCACAAGTAAACATGCGGACTGCACTGGTTCACTAAAATAGCTTCTTGACAAGATGGCCATAAATCTGAATGTGTTTTAAAACCAACTTGCTATTTAATTCTTAATAATAGCAAATTAGCTTTGAAATAGCCAATGTTAAGAGTAACAATAAAACCAGTATGGGATCAATAGGGCAGTAAGAGCAAATAGTATTTTGATTTTGATTTAAAGAGTGCATTAAATTCTTTATTTAAGAATAAGTGGTCTTTAGGAACTATAATAATAATTATAACAATAATAATAATAATAATTTATTAACCACTTTAGTACAATAGGGTACATATGGTAGGTCAAGTATATAAATGTATAAAAAAAGTTTAAAATAACAATATAAATACAACGTAGAGATAAAAAGCACCAGTCACAGTAATCGAATAAAAATTCTACGTCACAGCTTTCCACAGAATCATGAAATAATTACACAAAATTTAATAAATAAATAATCAGAAAGTATCATTTAGATACTCTTGCAGAGTATAGTAGCACCTGTCAATCAATAAACATTTAACTTTATTACAAAAAATGTCACTTTGAGAATTTATTATCTCATTCGGCAATTTGTTGTAGAGAGACAAAGCCATAGATATAAATATTATATATGCTTACTCTAGATCGCTAATCCCGTCTACGTTTCGTCTGAAAAGTGTTATAAAAAGTAGAATGATTGCGTCAATACGCATGCTCATAACCAGCTATAGCGATGACAAATTTCAGCAACTTTTATCTTTGTTGTTGCGATTCGGGCAAAGAAGATCTAGCATTACTGCGAAAATGCGAAGCGTGCTCAAAGTTCCGTCGAATTCTTTAGATCGTGCGTTGTTCATTGTTCAAAGAGAAGGGATGTGAGTTTGGCAGGGACGGTTTTATTTTATTGTGGTCATTTTAAATGTGGTTTACATATTAGTACTTTATCAGTAGTGTATATTGTTATTAGTTTTCGAGTTTTTCTGTAGTTTTTAATTTTGACTATGTTGACGTGCTTGGTGCTATGGTGTGGAAACAAAGGGAAAATTCCTGGAATCCATTACTTTTAGTAAGTAAATGAAATATTATATCGTTGATAAAACTGAGTACCTACTAATACTTATTATTTCTTCATGTCTGACTTATGCACATTATTTCTAGTTTGACGAGAGCAATGCATGACATTTGGATGAGAGCATTGGGAAGAGATCCTACCGCGGAGTATCTGGGTAAAAAAAATATCATTTGTAGCAAACATTTTTCTCCAAACGATGTATATATTCAGGGTAGTCGAATGTTGTTGAAACCAAATGCAGTTCGAAGCCTTTTTTACGAAAACATGATGAAGTTTCCACCCAAGAAAGGTTAGTCATATACAAGATCTAACCTATCAATATATGTACTAGGTAGGAATCTTGAAGCTTAAAGTCTCGTCCATACCAGCGCGAATTTTGCAATTTTTCTGCGAATAAAATAGTTGCCGACATGGTTCTGCATCAACGATTGGTTCGGAATGACTGGCAGCCATTTTATTTGCAGAAAAATTGCAAAATTCGCGTGGTTATGAACAAGTCTTTAGAATTTCTGCAATTCTTTCATGATGATTTATAAATATTTGTAGTTTTTAAGGAATTCAGATAATTTATAGTGTTACTTCTGAAATTATGCAAACTATTTTACACTTTTTTCAGAACTCTTCATGAATTCCCCAACACATCGAAATGGATGATAACTTAGAAACACTTTTTATTGAAAAAAATTTATATATTCATGATATATATCATGTGATATAATAATAAGAATGTAATAATATTAATACTCTCTCATAAACACTCCTATGAGTGTTGTATCCAAGACACAGCCTGTGGAGGTAGAGAAGGGGATAGATATTATTATTAAATAAACATATAATAAATGAGCTTCATTGAACTAATTACATTGATCCAATAGGTCATTGACCTAGGTCCTTCAGCCCATTGTGACATTATTATTATTATTTGCCGTAACAAGTATGTTCTCATAATTTTTCGAAAGTCCCCTGTTATTATCAAATATTATTTTATGATTCCAAATAAGACTTGAACTAAAGATCTCTGAATTTGATACTTTACTCAATTTTTGTAACCCCAACTAACCTCCAAAGTAAATTGTTATTGACCCACCAAACTTATTACATATTTTATGTCGTTATTGCGATTTTTTTGTGTTTAACTTCTCATCGTCTTGTAACAATTCTATTGTTTCAATGTTATTAGAAATAGTTTTTGATATAACGCACCTTATCTATTGATAATTTTGATATAAGTCAATGATAATTCTATTTCAGCTCACCTTCGAGTGCTACCACTTCATCTGTGGACTCCCCCAGAAGTTTCAAAAGGACACATGAAGAAACATCAACAGAAAGTGGAGGATATAGGGGACAAATAAAAAGAGCAAGAAGATATATCAAAACTAGACACAATTACAGGTTAGTTGAAATGATGTCATTGATTTCAATGCTTATTTTTATTATGCTTGTATAATACTTGTTGGATGTTGAATACACTTAGAATCCGTTTAATATCAATTGAACTCTTCCATTCTACTAAAATATTTATTTTAGGTCTGATAAAGCCAACTTTTTACAAGAAAACTATCAAATTTTAATATAAATGACATAAATATATGCGATATTTTCTATTCTTTCCAAATTGTTATCACAGACACACTAGTAATTATTTTTTTAAACATACAATTGACTGGTGACACACACTTTAACTGAACTGAGAAGTGAAAAAAACAACATCATTTGAAGTAGTTTGGAAATTGGTTTGAGTTTTGTTTAATAATTTCCATGGAAGTATTTTATTTTATGTATTTTTATTTTTATATTTTCTACTATCATGTATTTTATGTTTTCAGTGCATTCCCTTCAAAACTTCATCTTGAACTCAAACAAGCAATTTTAAAAAAATCCTTGTCCTAGGAAAAAGTAAAAGCTATGACAGTGAAAATCAATCACCTGAAGAAAAGAGTCACAACCTTGAAGCAGATATTATCGACTTTTTGGAAAAATCCCTGACAGGTGTCCCGCTATCCTTGATGAAACGGAATGCATGGAAAAAAAATTGAGAGAGAAATACAGTGATGACCACTGTCTGTAAACCATCTTCACAATAATTTATGGCTAGGTTTTTCCCAGGGGAACCAAACTTCACAGAAATGATGTAGACCAGCGATGCGTATATAGAAATTTCCAAATATCTGCTGGTTCTAGTTGTGACATGTTATTGAATTTAGAAAGTGTTTCTTTTATTTATTCGATGAATAACTCGATTTGTTGCTATGTTGCTGAACTGTTTACCTATGTACATTCAGAATTGTACAATTATTTTGTTCTATTATGGAATACTACTGTACACAATATTTTAAATAAACTATATTTCTAATTGATGTTTTGAATTTTGTTACTTTCTTCGGATTTCTTTGTGAAAAATGAATTCATAAAGTTACCGGTCAACTCAATAAAATATGTATTATAAACATTTAATTCCTTCATGTAATTCAACTAATCAAGCAAAATTCTGAAAATATCTGAAAGATTCACTTATTGATGGAATATTGGAAACAGGAAAGCTATACGAAATATGCTCTCGACTAGTAATTACTCAAATTACTATAGATCTCACTATCATCCTCTTTCCATCTCAACGATATAGATTCAGATCAAACGATCCTTTTTTCCTATGAATGAAAGTCTATGGAGTTCTATCGGCTATGTCGAATTTTTTAGCTTTCATCAGTACGGTGTAGCGAAGTGTGAGGATAAACAAATCTTGATTGCACGCAAAGACAGCAAACAAACGGAGTCAGAACCAGAAGCTTCTGTTGGGTGCAACCAAGTATTGCTTATTCTTATACTTGGCTACGCCCTACTGATGAGAGCCAAAAAGCTCGAAACTTGTATCTTCGGTTTGCTTGAAAAATAATTTGTTAAAAAAAAAAATTGTTAAAATTGTTTTTTCCGTTAACCAGCTGTCGTCCCCTTACGAACGACAGCCCTCAAAAGTCGAAACTTGTGCGAGCCAAGGATTAACGAGGTCTTACCTTTTTACGTGCGATTCCTAGCACTTTCTCGGGCCATCAGAAAAAATTCTGCAGTCGCCATGGTTTGAACCACCGCCGACCGGCAGCCAGTGACTAAAACACTGTCGCTTCAACCACTCGGCTACCTGGCCCCATTGTATACAGATACTTCTCATAGCTTGATTAAACACCTTTATATTAAAATATTTTTGAATGCTGTATTCTGTTTTAGTCTGGATAGCATTCTGATATTTTGAAAAATATAACCGAGATACTTCTGGATGAATCTTTCATAGACATATTTCATAAACTTCACCAATAGTGACCGACTTGAGACAGTTCATTAACAGTTCCTCAACAAAACATCTCCAAAATGCATTATTCATATTCCATACAAATTTGTGCCTGACACCAAAGTAATAGTAAATCGATTTTACTTAATGACACGAATCATAAAAATCTAACTGAAACCTACCCTATTATGAATGAAGCTGGTTGTGATCATGCGCACTGAATCATAACTCGAACTTTTTATAACACTTTCGATCCATTGAATTAGCATTCTAGAGTAATATATATATATATATATATATATATATATATATATATATATATATATATATATTACGATTTCTATACAAGGCACTGTTAAACTGTTAGTTTATCTTAAGATTACTTTAAATCCGATGTCGATTTATTGAACATATTAAAGTATTTTTGAAACCTGAATAAATAGAAACTGTCTTGAAATTATTCCTTGGGAAGTCACCCGAAGTCGCACTGAAGTTAACTCGAGTTGAGTTCGGGCGACTTCGGGTGCACTTTGAAGCATTTAGAGTAACTTCCAGTAACATTTGGTGAACATCAGGTGAAAATCCAAAATATACAAATTGTAGATATTGATCTCTACGTCCACGTGCCGTTTACAGAATTTAAATGAGATGATTTTTCTTAAATCGGCGCACTTCGAAAGATTTGCCCTCAAATTGTCTATAACGCGATTGTGCTCAAACAGAAACCATCCTGCGCGCAGTTGAACCATATGTTATTATCTATCAGTTTTCGCAATATCGTTTGTCAAGTTACAGACTTATGAAAATTATAAATTTTTGGAAAATCCGTCTCTTTTTCGAAGTTCTCTCGGATTTTCTTAACCCCCAACCGCTACTCAAGGGTCAAGTTGACCCGAGCAAATCATTGAAATGATGTTACTCCTTAACGCCTCACGGAATATGCTAGCGCCCTCTGATATTCTCTAGTTACACTATGCTTTACGTTATTTTCTCAGTATTCACATTATACAGTTATCTGTTAATCTGTTTACCCTATAGAGGTGAAAGTGGGTCGTGATGACCCGTCATTAGCAGTTGCGTGACGTTTACATTACAGAGCAATTTATTCTGTGGGCTGCTATCGGTTAGGGTTTATGATTCATTGTGTTGATATTCTGTGGGCCAGAGCCTGTACTAGGCATCGCAAGAAGCCAAATCTCTTTTGCTCTCGACGTGTGGGCGAAAGAAGAGTTGAAATTTGCTTTGGAGAGATAATACCGGCTGCAGGCAGTCGAAAGAATTTGTGACCGGCTCCAGTCAAGGACGGCATAGCTCTTAGGCAGAAAGCGCCTAGTACCACGCCCCCTAATAGGAATACTTACAGGGCCTAACAAGTTGATCAGACACTTATCACTGATAGTATAAGAGCTAGCAACGTTTTCGAGAGAGATTTTCAGGTAGGCCAGTTTTTAGATAAGCTATCTCTCTCACTCTCCTGGCGGTAGAGGTTGCGTTCATTAGTGCACATCATACACGTGACCTGTGTAGGTGAAATTTTGATTTTTCTAATTAATTTAGCCGTTTCGTTGCTGTGGGCGCATATTTGTGTATAAAAAAGGTCAGTTATTTATTCACTATTTTTGACGTGTTTGAGCTAGTAAGAGGCAGGTTTTGAAGCAGTAGGCGAGTCGTTTGCACGTTTAGTAGCGCTTGAAGACAGATAAGAATGATATCGCAGCCTACAGGAATCAATAAATAAGTCGTATTTATGAAATAAAACTCAATTATTTTGGGTGAATAGTGCCGGCATACCATAAGGGCGACGTTTAGTAGTATTTGAAAATCATATGGAATATACATTAGATTTTATCATATACACTGGAGCAACCACAGAAACTGCGCAATCGCGTTTAGGAAAATCTGGAGATGTAGTTGCAACACTCCTTAAGCCCTACTTGGAAGAACGTCATACGCTCTTTTTTGACAATTGGTATAGCAGTCCTGATTTATTTTTATGGTTATACGACCGTTGCACTGACGCATACGGTACTGTACACAAGATCACTACGGATGACATCTATTAGCGCAGCACTGAGGGAATCAAAACCAGTTAAGAAAGTTTCTTTATTTTTTATCAGTTCAATTGACTAATCATCTCGCGACATTCCAATTGAATTCTTCAAAACTTTCTAAATGTTCTACGGCCTTTCCAGAAGAATTCACGATCTTTCCGTCGAGTACCGGGTTCGTAACATTGCCTTCTTTTCTAGATTATTCTGTTCCTGATAACATCACCACCATTTTGATTGTACCTCTGGAACCAATCTGGGTATCGTGGCCTTGGTATTCTGCTAACCTCTCTACGTAAACAACCTTGCGTTGACTTCTTGGAGTGCACTGAATGCGGTATACCAAATCTTTTTTTTTTAAGATTACATTTAATTTCTCTCTAACGTGGGAAATATCCTACTCTTTCTGAGGTAGTTGGAGCCAGATAACACTACTTGTCCGGAATATGGTCTCTGGAGTTTTCCAGATAATTTTTTTTTATTTTGTAACTGGAGAATACGCAATTCCCCAAAATATTGTGGAAGAAGTATTTCTGGATGAGATTTTATTTTTGGGTTTCTTCTACTTTGGGTAGAGGAACATACGTCACATTTCCTTTACTATTCGTTAACATTTTGACGATACTTCACCTAATACAATTGTTTTAGAATACGAACCGGTGTCCTCTTGATTCCAAAGTGTCCATTTGCTCGACTACCATGAGGTTGTCTAGGCATATTTTTTAATTGTGCCTTTGGCAGAACTAGTTGATACACAACAGTTGCTTCATTTAGGCTCTTCCATTCGTGATGCAACAGGTCATCACAAATGAATAGAAAATTCCAATTGCACCAAACTTGGATACTCTCAATCTTCAAATTGTTATCATTCTTCTGACTCTTTCTCATTTCTTCTCTAGTACACGAATCATATTCTTGGGGCTCGACTGTTACTGTGGTAGCTTGCAGCATTTCCTTGCAAAATCTTCAATGATACGATGAAGATATTTTTATATGAAATCTTTATTAATAATTATTAATATCACAAACGTACCAAATCCTACATAAAACCTTGGGTACTCATAATACATTTGTTACCATAATTTCATACGTTAGTTATGAAAGCATAAAAAAAATATATTTGAACAGTTTTCATGGACACTAAACAATAGTATGACAGTTTTCAAATTTAAGGGATATACCTTTGCCTTCAGCGTCCACGATCATAGTTATGTCCTCTGAAGCTTCAAGCACCCCTTTCGATTTCGTGCTTAATTCACTGCCGGAAACATCGCTGATTTGAATTTTGCGAGCAATGGAAACTTTCTTGGTCACAATTTCTTCTAAGTACCCTCTAGAAACCTTCGACGATTCCCATCCACCAAGTTCTTGTAGGTCTAATATATCTCATCCAGCATTAACAATAAAATACGCCAAAGATCTTCTAACGTAGTGACCAACTGACCAGTACACAAATTACGATATTCAAGTGGGAGATCCTCAGCTATTTTTTGAGGTATTTCAGAGAAGAAATGAATGCCGCAAGGCTACCATACATTTCTCTTTTCTACATTGTGTCTCACTTCTCATGGAAATACCCAGGTAGAATGTTGAAAACTCTCAGTACTGATGGAAATGCTGAAAATGCAACTACCACCAGAATGAGGTTGGCCTAAGTGATTTACACTGCCACCACTCGCGATGGAACAACCCATTTTTACGGTAAAACATACTAGGGAGCAGAATAGGCTCAAAATTCCTTCAGATTCGTAATCAGGCCTACCAAATTACTAAAGATACACTCTTTCCCTAAAAAATTTCAGTCCTGAATAATCCAAATTTGTCTCACTTCTTATGAAAACACCCCTGTATCTTCCGTTATAAATGAGGTAGAATGATGAAACTCTCAGAACTGATGGAAATGCTGAGAATACACCTATCGTCTGGATGAAGTTGGCCTAAGTGATATACACTGCCCGCCACTCGCGATGGAACAAACCATTTCTACTGTAAAACATACTAGGGGGCAAAATAGGCCTAAAATTCCTTCAGATTCGTGATCAGGACTACCAAATTACTACAGATACACTCTTTTCCTGAAAAAATTTCAGTCCTGAAAAATCTGAATTTGTCTCACTTCTTATGGAAACACCCCTGTATCTTCCGTTATAATTGCGGTAGAATGACTAAACTCCCAGGACTGATGGAAATGCTGAAAATGCACTTACCGTCTGAATAGGGTTGACCTAAGTGCCTACCACTCGCGATGGAACAACTCATTTCTACGGTAAAACATACTAGGGGGCAAAATAGGCTCAAAATTCTTTGAGATTCGTGATCAGGATTACAAACTGTGTGGCGCCTGTTTATATTAGCATGCTATATTTGTTCAATAATTGCTTCTTGGTTTAGATTCGTTACCTTTAAAACGTTCACGCCACTGGCGTAAGACAAAATTTTGTCATATAGTTAGTATTTTGTTTTTATTGTGCGAGTACGAGACAACAATCCGTTGCGAGGGGCGACAGGTTGGTTTGGAGAGGACGTTGACGGAGAGGCGATTGAAGCGTTGGAGAATAAAAAGTTATGATTTGATGGTGTTTTGGACCATCAGGGCTTCGAGTTGAATACTAAACGATTACTATTTCTTTCAACTGGAAAACCAGTTGAACCTATCAAAGCAACGAACGGAAGAAGGGACGTATTTGAGGCGGAGAACGAGTAGACAATCCAAGGTAGAATGCAACCATTTGATAAATACCTTCACTTGACTGTCGCAGTCGTGAGATTCGTAAGACTAATTCGTTTTGCACCAAAGTGCTATTGTGTACAGTGTGTCCCAAATTCGAGTCTCATCATTGGAGTCACGGAAACCAGAAGAGATACGAGGTAGGTTAAATGGAGGCAAAGTTGTGCAAATTGGTGCTCATTGTAACGCCGCTTTCATATTTGAAAAATTCCGAATACTTCCGAAGATTTTTGGAAAAAACCGATTATTCGCGATTTCATTTTCATTTTTTTGTGACTCTATTTGAATATATATAACAAAACAAATTTCTCATTCTTATTGCTACTTTTTCTGTTCTACAAGATGGTGTTATCAGATTTTCAAACAGACGTTTCGTATTTGAGCTGCCATCATCAACTTTGTTTTTTTTAAATACGGCTCTGGATTTTTTATTATAGATTTTAAAAGTTTCTAATGTCCCAAAACGAATGATGTATCGCACTTATTCTAAAAGTTTATATTAATATCATTTTTCACAAGAACTCATGAGTTAGAGAGAGACAAAAATTAGACTTTTAAAAGAGTTAAAACAAACGTAACTTAAAAGTGGGTGGTTAATAAAGAATATAATTGAAGTGTCATCTCTCAAACTCTAGGCCCTAGGCTATATTTACAAAAATAATTGCATTTTATCAAAGTGGCTGTGCATCGTGCATTCTGGCAATCTCAGTTCATTTGTTAATGTTTAAATTATCCAATATTTTGACAATTCACTGTTCGTTCACTAATCGTTAACGCTTATTAAACGAAAATGACTTTTTCTAACGAAGAAAAACGAGACATGATAAGGATTTATTATATTTCGAATCGAAATTCAAAAACGGCTTGTGAGCGCTATTGGTTGGAATATCCAGAAAGACGGCAGCCGCATTATAGTTATTTTGCTAATATTGATAATAGTTTAGCTCAGTACGGAAGTTTTGTTAAGCCAAGGGTTGAATATGGAACACGAATCGTTCCAAAAGAGGAACAAATTATCTTGAACACTGTAAGTTTGAAAACTGTTACAAAGTAGAAAGTAGAATGAATAATTTTAAATAATTTTTTAAGGCCATTAATAATCCTCGAGCTTCAGTTAGAGTAGGATTACCGCGAATGAGAGTTTGGAGAACTTTAAATAAACGTGGATATAAACCTTACAAAATCCATATTAGTCAAACACTAAGACCTGGCGATGCTGAGAGACGATTAGAATTTTGTAACTGGTTGCAAAATAAAATTAATGAAAATGATGACTTCCTAAATAAAACTATATGGACAGATGAATGCAGTTTTTCAACAGATGGACTATTTAACAGACATAACGAACACTATTGGTCAATAGAAAACCCAAGGCAGAATCAAGAAGTAAGACCTCAGGGACGACAATCATTTAACGTATGGGTCGGTATGTGGCACAATAAAATTATCGGCCCGTTTTTCATTCAAGGAAAATTAAATTCCGATAGATATGCAGAATTAATGAGGACCAATATATTGGATTCCTTAATGGAAGAACCTTTGGGCGTATTACGTCAGCTATGGTGGCAACAAGATGGTGCACCACCTCATAATGGAAGATGTGTTAAAAATTTATTAAATGAATTATTCCCTAATAAATGGATTGGAAACCATGGTCCCGTACGTTGGCCAGCTAGAAGCACCGACCTAAACCCTCTAGACTACTTTCTTTGGGGATTTCTCAAAAACCGTCTTTATCGAAACACGCCACAAAATCTTGAAGTATTTCGACAAGACCTAATAAGGGAGATCAGGGCTATCCCTGCAAGGACCATTCAGCGTGCCATCCATAAACTTCACAGACTGACACGAAAATGCATTCAAGCAGGTGGATTACAATTTGAATATTTGCTTTAACTTTCATTGGGTATTCAATTTTATAGTTTTTGTTTGACTTTTTTTGGAATAATTAAAACATCATGCCTATTGTTGAACATCACACATTGTTTTATATCAATTTTTAGGAGCTTCTGAGGTCCTTATAATAATGATGTATCGTTCTTTTTCGAAAAAATTATTTTAAGGATGTCCTGCTAAGATCTTACCAAAAATCTATTCTCTGCCTCTCTCTAACACATGAGTTCTTATGAAAAATGCTATTAATATAAACTTTTAGAATATGTGCGATACATCATTTGTTTTGGGGCATAAGAAGATTTCAAAATCCATAATAAAAAATCCAGGGCCGTATTTAAATAAACAAAGTTGATGATGGCAGCTCAAACACGAAACGTCTGTTTGAAAATCTGATAACACCATCTTGTAGAACAGAAAAAGTAGCAATGAGAATGTGAAATTTTTTTTGTTATATCTATTCAAATAGAATCACAAAAAAATAAAAATCAAATCGCGAATAATCGGTTTTTTCCAAAAAATCTTCGGAAGTATTTGGAATTTTTCAAATATTAAAGCGGCGTTTCAATGAGCACCAACTTGCGCAACTTTGCCTCCATTTAACCGACCTCGTATCTCTTCTGGTTTCCGAGATCCCAATGATGAGGCTCGAATTTGGGACACCCTGTACACGTTTTCTATCGGAAGAGCTCTGGACTTGTTCGTTTTATCGAAAATCGGGACTAATTATTCTTTTAAAGTTAGTGTTAGACATTAATTGTCACCTTTGATGTTTTTATTAAACGTTGTTTTGGAATTATGAGGTTTTCCTACTTCATATAGAACCCACTTGACATCTGAGCGTCCCAACTAAGGGGCTAGTGAAGTAAAAAATACTTTTGTATTTGAATAATATTCAACATAGGGTGAAATTTGCTTTGTCACTCATAAAATCTAGATGCCAGAATAATTGTAGAAATGGCAGGACGTGTAAAGGGTAAAAATAAGTCGAAAAAAGAGCAAGAATGCGACACTGAAATAAATTCAGATTACTTACTAGAATTAACCAAATTGATGAGGGACATTAACACTAATTTGAAGGAAAATAATCTAATTCTACATGAACATTTTTCAGTTTTGGCTGAAAATAGTAGAAAATTGAATGGCGGAATACAGGATATTCAAACAACTTTGAAATTGGTAAGAATCAATCCAATAAATAATGATAATAAAAACAATACTGAACTTTTTCAAAATGATGGTCGGCATGAAATTGATGGTTCGGTGACGTGTGCACAATCAAGTAATGTCAATTATTTAGCAGTTTGGAAGGAGTTGCGTTGAACCGATGGTGACTGGAATCCAGTAATGTTCATTAATAAATTATGTTCTTTATTTACGGAGGCCTAGGTGCCTGAAAACAAAAAGTTAATGTTGGCTTTAAGTTGTTTACGTGGTTCAGCAGCAGACTGGGGGAAAATTAAGTCCAAAACTTGCGCTAATTTCAATCAGTTTAAACAAATGTTTTTGGTTAGATATTGGGATGCTCCAACGCAAAGAGAAGCGTTTCGAAAATTCAAAATTTGGCTATTATGAGAGGGGTTCGCGGGCTGATTATTTTTTAAAACAGACCAAAGAAGCTAGTTAGTTACTTGGATGGTGCGCCCGATGAAGAAGAAATAGTTGAAACGATGTCAAATCATTTTGAACCTGATATCAGAAGGGGAATAATTACTTCAGGAATGAAAACTATAGATGATGTTGAACGGTATCTACGGCGTATGGATAGCGCGGACATGAGGGGCGATAGCCATCCATCAGGACAAAATAATAGAAACAACCGTAGCTCTGACGGAAATTGGAATAATCGGTATAATTTTGATAATAATCAATATAGGCCGATTCAGAATCGCCGAATTGGAACTGGTGAAAATAATTCGAATGAAGGGAACAGGGGGGATAGAGTCGTGGCTACGCTTTTCACTGACAGGTACGAAGATTTGTTGGTAGAACCGGCATCGACGACTAAAACAATAAATACAGTGCCAATCATTAAGGGAATTGTTGAGGAAGTACAAGTGAACCTTTTAATAGATAGTGACTCAATGATGAGTTGTATTAGTCAGGATTTCTTAAACATAATTTTAGGGGGAAAATCCGATATTTCGATGTTGCCTACAAGTGGCGTTACCGTTTTCGGTGCACTCAAAAGCAAAGGGCAGTTGATAAAGATCCAAGTCTATCTCAGATTTGAATTGAATAATATTATTTTTGACATCCGCATAGTTGTTCCAACTTTGATGAGGGATGTGATATTGGGGTACGACTGGATGAACGAGTTTGCGGTGTTGGTTTATTTTGAAAATATGAAGTTAAGTGGTTTATTTGATGGGGAAAGGAAAATCATATCGTTTTTTGAGAATTCTCAAATAGTTAGTGGGGAATCTGGAATTTGTGAGTTCGCAATAGTGGGAAAAGAAGGCCGAAATAATCGAGAAAAACCGGTGAGAAAATTTTACACTAAACAACAAATTCATGATGTGGCTTTAGGCGCAGAAATATTGAATGATGTAGAAAAAACGCAATTATCTGAATTATTGGGGAGATATGAAAGTGTGTTTTCTGACCAGCCTGGAGTTATGAAGGGTTATATAAATGAAATCATGTTGAGAGATGAGAGTCCATTTTATTAAAGGGTTTTCCTTTTTTAACAAATGCAATAACGGATACGTTATTTCCGAGAATTTCTTAACAAACTTCCTCTCGTAGTTTATGAGCCCCAAAAAAGAACGTAGCTCCTTCACATCCCGCAGCTATTCTGCTCGGATCAATGAAAATACCCTCAGGTGTTAAAATATGCCCAAGAAAATTGACTGTTTTCCTAGCAAATTTACATTTCTTTAATTTTATGGTGAGACCTGTTTCTTTGAATTTTTTAAATATCATACCCAAATTTTCGAAATGTTCCAGAGGATTCCGTGAAAAGACTAATAAGTCGTCTACGTACATTATCAAAAAAGTTTCAAATTCCTGCCCCAAAACTTGTTTCAAACCCCTTATGAAACTACCAAGTACGGTGGAAATTCTAAAAGGTAATTTATTAAAAACATATGTTTCTCCTTCATAGGAAAATCCTTTGTACACTCGATGCCTTTCGAAAATAGGTACTTGCCAGTACGAAGTTGTCAAGTCTAATGTTGATAAGCATTGATTGGGTGCGAATCTAAACTGTTATTCATTAGGTACGGGCGGAACAACATGATTTTCAACCATTCGGCTATTCAAATGCCTTGCATCGAGGAAAACTCTCACGGAGGAATCTTTCTTCCTAACCACAGCCAAAGGACTCACGAACTCAGTCTGACTTTTGGAAATAACACCCCAAGCTAACATTTCATCTATCTGTCTCTTGACTTCAATTTTATAAGCATACGGTAGGATAACTTTAAATAAAATGGACTCTCATCTCTCAACATGATTTCATTTATATAACCCTTCATAACTCCAGGCTGGTCAGAAAACTCCCCAATAATTCAGATAATTGGGTTTTTTCTACACCGAGAGAAATATCTATTACCTGTTATACAAAATTGTATAACCTTTAAAAGATTTCTGAATTGAATAGGCGCCAACATAGTAACCTTTTCAGAATGATCAGGGTATTTTTTTCAAAAAAGTTGTATAACTGTTAAAGAACACTCGTATAAAAATGAAAATATTGTCATATCGAAATTACTTGCTTCCAATATAATGGTTAAATGACTGGCGTTTCAATATTATATGAAGTTATTACACAAATTAAAAGATGCTTATATAAAGCTTACTTGTCCTCAATATAATGTTTAAATGTTTGACATTTCGATATTAAATGACGACTGTATAAAATTGAAAAGATACTCATTTCAAGATGACTTGTTTTTGATGTAATACTTAAATGATTGGTATTTCATTATTATACTATATCTTATAGTGGTTAAAAAATAAATGTATAACAATCAAATGATAAACATTTTTGCATCCAAAAACTTTCCTTTACCAGCTAAACGGTTTTTGAATAACCTGCATGAAAATAGTTTCTTACTGTAGATACAGTTCTGAAAATAGCATTAATTGACGTCTAAACACTGCCACAAAATTTTAAAATAACACATGTGGCGATTCAGATGATTTTGAAGAGTTTCTGTGGATTTACAGTGGTTGAACATCATTTTACAAACTTAAACAGTTTTAATATTGCATGAAGTACATCATAAAATCCGGATAATTAATACACATGAAGGTAAAGGCTATTAAAATTGAATTGTTGAAATTTCAAAATTTTGCCCAACTGTTAATCCTCAAAAACTCTTCAATATCACCACATGTGCAATTCGACATTTTTCAAATTAAAGGAGTTGATTAGGTGTTTTGGCGTTAATGATGTTATCAGAGCTCTAGAGGAAGGTTATTTTCATGCGTATGCTATTCAAAAACGTTTCGGTCAGAAAGTATTTGGAAGCAAAAATGTTTGCCATTTGATGAGTAGGTATCATCAATTCTGAATTTCTACGAAAAATAGGTTAAACAGAAGTTGCAACACGGTGAGTGCCAGTGTCATATCTTCAGAATAAGAATTCAACAAGCACTCTTTTAAAAATTTCAATCCTATAGATATCGTGAAAAAGCTACTTTTGTTATAGAGATTCGTCATATTTGATTTAAATTATTTCCTGAAATAGTGACACATTAGTTGTCTATACTTATCGGTGGACAGTTCAGCATTGAATGAAACTCATTGAAAAATCGATCAACATTTATTAAGGAAATTAAAATAGAGTTACTGATTTTTTATTTTTTTGGGGATTTGAGGCCTTAAGTTAAAGATAACTCTATTTGTTCAAAGTCAACTTTTCGTCGATTTATTTTGACATCTTCAGGGCACTGGAAGATACAAATAGGGGATGTTTCTTTCAAATTTTAAAACAATAGAAAAAAACAAATAATAATATACTACTACTTGCTACTACTAGTTTTCCAGAAACAATCACTGAACTTTGTTTGGCTGACGTATAAAAATCTTCTCTGAAGATTTATCTGTTACCAGAACATAGTTCAGTGATTGTTTCTCGAAAAGTATTAATGGCAAATTGATATGTATATTATTATTTGTTTTTTTTTCAACTATTTTATTAATAAAAAAAAAACCATTTTAGTTTCTTACAGTACCCTAAAGATGTCAAAATAAATTAACGAAACGGCTTCAAAGAAATAGATTTTTCTTCAATTCATGACATCAAATCCCCCAAAAAAGAAAAAATCAGTCATCATAACAAAGGTCGTAAAACTTACATATCAACAATAAAATATAGTGTTTCTTAAATCAGGGAATATTGAAAACACACTATTTCTGGTAATCACGGATAGAGTTGACAAGAGGTAAGAATCTCCAAATCATACAATAAATTAGTCATCTGAAACAAAAAAAATCATTACTTACTTTTCAAATACTATTAATAAAAATCAAATGAAGCCGAGTGGTTAAAGCGACATTGTTTCAATCACTTTTGCTGCCAGTTCAAACCCTGGCGAGTGCAGAACTTTTTCTGATGGCCCGAGAAAGTGCTAGGAATCGCACGTAAAAAGCTAAGACCTCGTT
Organism: Chrysolina oricalcia; assembly: GCA_944452925.2. Lineage (NCBI taxonomy): Eukaryota > Metazoa > Arthropoda > Insecta > Coleoptera > Chrysomelidae > Chrysolina > Chrysolina oricalcia. The sequence goes on along the minus strand of OX101815.2, from coordinate 46,306,993 downwards.
AATCCTTGGCTCGCACAAGTTTCGATTTTGAGGGCTGCCGTTCGTAAGGGGACGACAGCTGGTTAACGGAAAAAACAACAAAACAACAACAACAAAAGTGTTTCGTTACAATAAAATGTAAAATTCCAGAGGTTTGAAAACATATACTTCATAGAAGTCCGTGTTAGTAGTAGGTTCACTATTTTTCTTACAAAACAAAATGAGTACCCACATGGCTGAAATTCTGTAGAACAGTATGAAGTTTCAAAAATGAAGAGCTAAATTGGGGCTTTTATTGTTACTTTGTATTTAATATATTCTTTGTTATACCTATATGATTTTCCTATGAGTAACGGTCTTTCCCGATTCCAAGTTATATCCATGGATATGAAATTAACACTTTTTAATACAGCTGCTTTGTTGTAAACACATCATGTTTATGTATACAATCGTCTCATGAGGTAAAAAAATACACTGGGCTGTTACGATCAGTGCCTCAATAGGCTGGTGCCAAAACGAATTGCAAAATTGGTTTTTTGCCATTTTGGGTTAATTTGAGGTTATGACGGAAAGTGTTGAATACAAAAGTTTTTGATTTTTTTATTATCTAACAAATCTAACAATTTCCGCAAATCGCATAAAACCGTTTTCAACCCCTAAACTGCATCCCCATTTCACCATTTTGAGTGTTTTCGCGTTTAAATATTTTTTTCTTCAAAGTTGGAACCTCAACAACATTTTCACATCGGTCCTTGCCTGTTACTTTTTTAATTTTCACAAAAATTATTGCCACCAGTCTATAAGACATTAAACACTGCCTGATTTTCAATATACAATAAAACAATACATAATCATTTCTCAAAGGTATCCTTCTCAAACAATATATTTCATAAATTTTCTGCTTTCATGAACATCAAAAAATAAGTATTCAATTAAGGAAAATTATTTGTGTTTATAACATTCCAGCTGTGGATAAAATGTTTTATTACATTTTATCTTATTAGCAAATAACATACTCACACAATAAATACCTATTATTACAATACTTTTGCACCAGCCAAGGTTTTGAATGTGGCAAAATTTGTAGCAACCCTACCCTACAAGAAATCGACAGATATAAAAAGTGTTGATTTCATTCAATTTGCAAATTTTAGGAACCTGAGAAGAATCTCAGGTTCCCATAGGAAAAAATCATCTAACAATAATCATCATGTTATAAGATGAAAGTATTTTTATAAATAATAATAGGATGTTCCTTTTGAAAAATATTCAATTTGTGTCGTTTCTGTTCGAACCGGAATAAGGTACTACTGAACCCGTTTGATTCCTAAAAATATTGTATTTTCATTCAATTCCAGCCAAACTGTCAAAAAATTTCGTACAAATGAATATTATCTTAAATAAGAATGCAGCATCCATCAAGCTCGCTCAATACTTACTTGTTTGATTTTAACCTCCCACAAGTAATAACAATGGATAAAATCATTGTAAACAACTGTTGAAAACACACAGACGCAGGTAGGCACTTACACGAAATTTACTTCTTGTAGAAACAAACTATACACAAAGTGTATTTAGCCTTTACTTCTGCACTTGCACAACACTACCAAATCTACACGTGAACTGATCGACAATAAGAACTGAAATGACGCAGATGACCCGATGATGGAACGGCCTGTTATGGGTGAGTGAAATAAAACATCATAGGAAACACGTGTGTGACGAAGAAGGTGCATGATCAGAGGTGGTGGAAAAATCCGTTACATTTCCAGAACTAAACGACACCCATTTACTGGTTAAAAGGTATCTTTTAACAGTTAAAATGTGAATTATAGTAGCTAAACAGTTTGTTTTTTCAATTCCATCTTTTAACCACAATCGTGACCTTTATTGAATCTAAAAGGTAACCTTTTCAAAACAAAATGAGTGTTTTGAAAAAGAGACCCGTTTAACGTTTAAAACCTTTACATTTTACGTTGATCAGATAACATTTAGTTGCTAAAATAGTTTATTTAGCAGCTATAAGATTTTTTTGAAAAAAAACTTGTATAACTGGATTTCTCTCGGTGTACATCATTCAATATTTCTGCGCCTAAAGCCACATCATGAATTTGTTGTTTAGTGTAAAATTTTCTCACCGGTTTTTCTTGATTATTTCGGCCTTTTTCTCCCTCTATTGCGGACTCACAAATTCCAGTTTCCCCACTAACTATTTGAGAATTCTCAAAAAACGATATGATTTTCCTTTCCCCATCAAATAAACCACTTAACTTCATATTTTCAAAATAAACCAATACCGCAAACTCGTTCATCCAGTAGTACCCCAATATCACATCCCTCATCAAAGTTGGAACAACTATGCGGATGTCAAAAATAATATTATTCAATTCAAATCTGAGATAGACTTGGTTCTTTATCTACTGCCCTTTGCTTTTGAGTGCACCAAAAACGGCAACATCGAAATATCGGATTTTCCCCCTAAAATTATGTTTAAGAAATCCTGACTAATACAACTCATCATTGAGTCACTATCTATTAAAAGGTTCACTTGTACTTCCTCAACAATTCCCTTAATGATTGGTACTGTATTTATTGTTTTAGTCGTCGATGCCGGTTCTACCAACAAATCTTCGTAGCTGTCAGTGAAAAGCGTAGCCACGACTCTATCCCCCCTGTTCCCTTCATTCGAATTATTTTCACCAGTTCCAATTCGGCGATTCTGAATCGGCATATATTGATTATTATCAAAATTATACCGATTATTCCAATTTCCGTCAGAGCTACGGTTGTTTCTATTATTTTGTCCTGATGGATGGCTATCGCCCCTCATGTCCGCGCTATCCATACGCCGTAGATACCGTTCAACATCATCTATAGTTTTCATTCCTGAAGTAATTATTCCCCTTCTGATATCAGGTTCAAAATGATTTGACATCGTTTCAACTATTTCTTCTTCATCGGGCGCACCATCCAAGTAACTAACTAGCTTCTTTGGTCTGTTTTAAAAAATAATCAGCCCGCGAACCCCTTTCATAATAGCCAAATTTTGAATTTTCGAAACGCTTCTCTTTGCGTTGGAGCATTCCAATATCTAACCAAAAACATTTGTTTAAACTGATTGAAATTAGCGCAAGTTTTGGACTTAATTTTCCCCCAGTCTGCTGCTGAACCACGTAAACAACTTAAAGCCAACATTAACTTTTTGTTTTCAGGCACCTAGGCCTCCGTAAATAAAGAACATAATTTATTAATGAACATTACTGGATTCCAGTCACCATCGGTTCATCGCAACTCCTTCCAAACTGCTAAATAATTGACATTACTTGATTGTGCACACGTCACCGAACCATCAATTTCATGCCGACCATCATTTTGAAAAAGTTCAGTATTGTTTTTATTATCATTATTTATTGGATTGATTCTTACCAATTTCAAAGATGTTTGAATATCCTGTATTCCGCCATTCAATTTTCTACTAATTTCAGCCAAAACTGAAAAATGTTCATGTAGAATTAGATTATTTTCCTTCAAATTAGTTTTAATGTCCCTCATCAATTTGGTTAATTCTAGTAAGTAATCTGAATTTATTTCAGTGTCGCATTCTTGCTCTTTTTTCGACTTATTTTTACCCTTTACACGTCCTGCCATTTCTACAATTATTCTGGCATCTAGATTTTATGAGTGACAAAGCAAATTTCACCCTATGTTGAATATTATTCAAAGACAAAAGTATTTTTTACTTCACTAGCCCCTTAGTTGGGACGCCAATGTAACCGGCTCAGATGTCAAGTGGGTTCTATATGAAGTAGGAAAACATCATAATTCCAAAACAACGTTTAATAAAAACATCAAAGGTGACAATTAATGTCTAACACTAACTTTAAAAGAATAATTCGTCCCGATTTTCGATAAAACGAACTAGTCCAGAGCTCTTCCGATAGAAAACGTGTACAGGGTGTCCCAAATTCGAGCCTCATCATTGGGATCTCGGAAACAAGAAGAGATACGAGGTCGGTTAAATGGAGGCAAAGTTGCGCAAGTTGGTGCTCATTGAAACGCCGCTTTGATATTTGAAAAATTCCAAATACTTCCGAAGATTTTTGGAAAAAACCGATTATTCGCGATTTGATTTTTATTTTTTTGTGATTCTATTTGAATAGATATAACAAAACAAATTTCACATTCTCATTGTTACTTTTTCTGTTCTACAAGATGGTGTTATCAGATTTTCAAACAGACGTTTCGTATTTGAGCTGCCATCATCAACTTTGTTTATTTAAATACGGCCCTGGATTTTTTATTATGGATTTTGAAATCTTCTTATGCCCCAAAACAAATGATGTATCGCACTTATTCTAAAAGTTTATATTAATAGCATTTTTCATAAGAACTCATGTGTTAGAGAGAGGCAGAGAATAGATTTTTGGTAAGATCTTAGCAGGACATCCTTAAAATATTTTTTTCGAAAAAGAACGATACATCATTATTATAAGGACCTCAGAAGCTCCTAAAAATTGATATAAAACAATGTGTGATGTTCAACAATAGGCATGATGTTTTAATTATTCCAAAAAAAGTCAAACAAAAACTATAAAATTGAATACCCAATGAAAGTTAAAGCAAATATTCAAATTGTAATCCACCTGCTTGAATGCATTTTCGTGTCAGTCTGTGAGGTTTATGGATGGCACGCTGAATGGTCCTTGCAGGGATAGCCCTGATCTCCCTTATTAGGTCTTGTCGAAATACTTCAAGATTTTGTGGCGTGTTTCGATAAAGACGGTTTTTGAGAAATCCCCAAAGAAAGTAGTCTAGAGGGTTTAGGTCGGTGCTTCTAGCTGGCCAACGTACGGGACCATGGTTTCCAATCCATTTATTAGGGAATAATTCATTTAATAAATTTTTAACACATCTTCCATTATGAGGTGGTGCACCGTCTTGTTGCCACCATAGCTGACGTAATACGCCCAAAGGTTCTTCCATTAAGGAATCCAATATATTGGTCCTCATTAATTCTGCATATCTATCGGAATTTAATTTTCCTTGAATGAAAAACGGGCCGATAATTTTATTGTGCCACATACCGACCCATACGTTAAATGATTGTCGTCCCTGAGGTCTTACTTCTTGATTCTGCCTTGGGTTTTCTATTGACCAATAGTGTTCGTTATGTCTGTTAAATAGTCCATCTGTTGAAAAACTGCATTCATCTGTCCATATAGTTTTATTTAGGAAGTCATCATTTTCATTAATTTTATTTTGCAACCAGTTACAAAATTCTAATCGTCTCTCAGCATCGCCAGGTCTTAGTGTTTGACTAATATGGATTTTGTAAGGTTTATATCCACGTTTATTTAAAGTTCTCCAAACTCTCATTCGCGGTAATCCTACTCTAACTGAAGCTCGAGGATTATTAATGGCCTTAAAAAATTATTTAAAATTATTCATTCTACTTTCTACTTTGTAACAGTTTTCAAACTTACAGTGTTCAAGATAATTTGTTCCTCTTCTGGAACGATTCGTGTTCCATATTTAACCCTTGGCTTAACAAAACTTCCGTACTGGGCTAAATTATTATCAATATTAGCAAAATAACTATAATGCGGCTGCCGTCTTTCTGGATATTCCAACCAATAGCGCTCACAAGCCGTTTTTGAATTTCGATTCGAAATATAATAAATCCTTATCATGTCTCATTTTTCTTCGTTAGAAAATGTCATTTTCGTTTAATAAGCGTTAACGATTAGTGAACGAACAGTGAATTGTCAAAATATTGGATAATTTAAACATTAACAAATGAACTGAGATTGCCAGAATGCACGATGCACAGCCACTTTGATAAAATGCAATTATTTTTGTAAATATAGCCTAGGGCCTAGAGTTTGAGAGATGACACTTCAATTATATTCTTTATTAACCACCCACTTTTAAGTTAGTTGTTGAGTTTTATGCAGTGCGTTATTGCAAAAAACGTTTGTTTTAACTCTTTTAAAAATCTAATTTTTGTCTCTCTCTAACTCATGAGTTCTTGTGAAAAATGATATTAATATAAACTTTTAGAATAAGTGCGATACATCATTTGTTTTGGGACATTAGAAACTTTTAAAATCTATAATAAAAAATCCAGAGCGGTATTTAAAAAAACAAAGTTGATGATGGCAGCTCAAATACGAAACGTCTGTTTGAAAATCTGATAACACCATCTTGTAGAACAGAAAATGAAGTAAGGAAATAAAAAGGAGGTTTTTACAGGTCACGATGCAAATTCATCCTAACCCCGAACAAAGATTTTATATACGCACTGACAGTTCTTCTTACGGATTGGGTGCTTGTTTATGTCAATTATGTCCAAAATCAGGTGAAATGATGGTTATTGCTTATTATAGCCGTTCGCTAAAAGGGGAAGAACTCAATTACTCTGTAACAGAAAAAGAGGCATTGGCAATTGTAGTGGCCTTGAAAGTGGCGTGTTTTCATTCTAGGAAGGCCATTAACAATTATACCTGATCATCAAGCTTTGTCGTTTTTACGAACATGTAAATTGTTGAGCTCGCGATTATCTTGATCTTATTCAGGAAAACGATTTTAATATCGTTCATTGCAAAGGATCTGAAAATATAGTGGCAGATACGTTGTCACGGTTTTCTGTGGTTTTGTGCAAGGAAAAGGCCATTGAAATGCATGATCCTAAAGAAGTTCATATTTTTGCTGCGATTCTTATTACAGTAGGGTATTGCATGAACTAGGAAAGGGAGTACTTGCTCTAGAACGTATCAAGAAATGGTTTCTAATTCATGAAAACCTATTATTTCGTCGAGGTTCTGAGAATAATGCTGGGTATAAATTATATATTCCTCAAAAGATGATACTGTCATTAATTATTGAGGAACAGTATAATAATGGGCTCTTTGGAGCTCAGAAATGTTTTGGGTACTTATCTAAATTTTATTTTTCTCCAAAAATGCTTAAAATTATACGAGTTGTGATCTGTGTCAGAAGTCAAAACACAGTAGAACATGTCATGGTAAGATGCAGAATGTCTTACCCACTGAGCCCAAGATTGAGTATGTGTTGACCTTATGGGTCCATTGCCTAGATCTTGTGGTGAAGTAATGGTTCTGTTAGTGATAACTGATGCTTTCAGTAAACTTGTATCATTATATCCTTTATGTAGGGGTACTACGTCTAATATTTTAAAATGTTTGGTAAACAAATATATATCGGTGGGCAAGCCGAAAAAAATTTTGAGCGATAATGGGTCTTGTTTCACAAGTGGAAGCAAGTATTAACTGAAAATGGTATACAGATTTTGCATACCACGGTTTATTTTCCTCAGGGAAATTCCACTGAACGAATAAATAAAGAAATAGGTAGGTTATTGTGTGCTTGTTGTCATGAACGTCATACAAAGTGGGCTATGGTACTTACTGAAGTTGAAGGTTGGTTGAACCAAACAGTTCATGAAAATACTGGATTCACACGAAATGAGGTACATTTTGGGAAATCGAAGGAAAATAAAAACATAGTGGGTCTGTCCTATCCACCGGTGGCCCGCAAAAGAGAAACTAATAAGTGAAGCAAAAAAACGTCGTTTGTGTCACGACCTCATCTCATTTACAGTTTTCAAGTGAAGACAAGGCTATAAAAAAATTATTCTTGCTCTTGAAAGGTCCATGTACTGTTACAAGGGATATGAATCCCAATTCTTATCAGATTGAGGAAGATTCTACCGGACTCTCGTTGGGAGTTCATAATGTCGTTAATTTGAAGGCATACCATCGACCCATATTGAGTTCTTAGACCAAGACGATTCTGTTAGAGTATTGAACCAGTTACCTTCTTGTAACTAATTCAATTGAGGGGATGTGTGCCGCACCTGTTTATATTAGCATGCTACATTTGTTCAATAATTGCTTCTTAGTTTCGATTTGTTACCCTTAAAACGTTCATGCTACTGGCGTAAGACAAAATTATGTCATATAATTAGTACTTTGATTTTATTTTGCGAGTACGAGACAACAATCCGTTGCGAGCGGCGACAGGTTGGTTTGGCGATAACATTGACGGAGAGGCGATTGAAGCGTTGGAGAATAAAAAGTTATTATTTGATGGTGTTTTGGACCATCAGGGCTTCGAGTTGAATACTAAACGATTACTATTTCCTTCAACTGGAAAACCAGTTGAACCTATCAAAGCAAAGAACAGAAGAAGGGACGTATTTGAGGCGGAAAACGAGTAGACAATCCAAGGTAGGATCCAACCATTTGATAAATACCTTCACTTGACTGTCGCTGTCGTGAGATTCGTAAGACTATTTCGCTTTGCACCAAAGTGCTATTGTGTACACGTTTTCTATCGGAAGAGCTCTGGACTTGTTCGTTTTATCGAAAATCGGGACAAATTATTCTTTTTAAGTTAGGGTGGACTTAGTAAACTTTAGCACAATCATTATCATAAACATAGCGGTAACATCAAAGGTATTTAGCATAAACTTAACATTGTTGTATAAATGGCGCCATTCGATATAACATCAGATTCAACTTTCGCTTTTGACATATTTTTAAGCACAATTTTAAAATGATGTTGACTAAATGCTCCTTTAGTATTAGACATTAATTGTCACCTCTGATGTTTTCATTAAACGTTGTTTTGGAATTATGAAAGGCATTGGTTTTCCTACTTCATTCAATAGAACCCACTTGACATCTGAGCCCGTTACAAAACTTACCACAGGTGAACTTTTTCCCTGAAAAAATGTGAGTCCTGAAAAATCCGAATTTGTCTCACTTCTCATGAAAACACCCCTGTATCTTCCGTAATAGTTGAGGTAGAATGATGAAACTCTCAGGACTGATAGGAATGCTCGAAATTCACCTACCTCTTGAATTGGCCTGAGTGATATACACTCCCGCCACTCGCGATGTAACAACCCATTATCCCAGAAAGTTAAATTAGGGGGCAAAATTAGCCCAAAATTTCTTTGGATTCGTGTTAAGGAACAATACACCTGTTTTCTGAACAATTTTCAGTCCTGAAAAAATCGAATTTGTTTCATGGAAACACACCCGTATCTTCCTAATTTTCCACGTAAAACCATGAAATTTTCAGGATCGATAGGAACACTAAAAATGAGCTCACTGCACGGAAATTGTCATTCTAACTAGTGTACACTGCACGCCACCAGCGAGGGAACCACTAATTTTTCCATCGCTGCTGGCGTGCAGTGCATATCATGTAGGATGTAGGATCATGTAGGATGACTCCGGAAGATACTAGGGTATTTCCATGAGAAGTGAAACGAATTCAATTTTTTCAGGCCTGAAAATTGTTTAGGAACTAGCCGTATTTTCAGTAATTTGGGAATCCTGAACACGAATCAATATTCCGGAATAATGGGTTGTTCTATCGCGAGTGGTGGGTAGTGTATATCACTTGAGCCAACCCCATGCGAGTGGTAGGTGTATTTCGAGCATAACATCAGTTCCAAGAGTTCCATCATTCCACCTCAATTATTACGGAAGATACAGGAGTGTTTCCCTTGAGAAGTGAGACAAATTCGGATTTTTCTAGACTGAAAGTTTTTCAGGGAGAAAGTTTATTTATCTGTATTAAGTTGGTAGTCGTGATCACGAATCTGAAGGAATTTTAAGCCTATTTGCCCTCTAGTGTGTTTTCCCATAAAAATGGGTTGTTCCATCGCGAGTGGCGAGCAGTGTATAACACTTAGGCTAACTCCATTCAGGTGGTAGGTGCGTTTCAAAAATTTCCATCAGATCGGAGAGTTTCATCATTCTACCTCAATTATTAAGGAAGATACGGGGGTGATTCCATGAGAAGTGAGATACACTGTATATGATACAACATTCTTCGGTGAGTAACATGGACTGGCCTTAATATTGCGTACTTTTTGAATAAAAGCACAGGACTGACCTTGCCGGCAGATACTACAGCAAAAATCCGTTTCTTGTGGGTTTTTGATTCGGGAATCAGCTTGTCCTTTAACGTTAACATCTTCCGTGTTCATCTTCGCTAATTCATTGGTTCGACAGGCTGCTCCAATTCCAATTGAAAAAGCTACTCTGATCATTAAAAACTCCTCGGCTGGGGTAGAACGCACAAATTCGTTGACTTGTTCTCTTGTAGATACTTTCGATTTTTTTGCTATGAACCCAACGTTTTTCTTCTTGTTGAAACGTATTAGGCGCCGTATTTGTCGATTTCCACTTTCTCCTTCAGTTCTGAAGTCGCTCGTAACATGGAATATTTCAGCAATAAGGATGAAGCAGATTATTCCTCAGAGAGTTTTGCGAAATACGCCAGAAACACAGTTTCTTGTGCACCTTGAACATTTACTTTGTTTCGCCACTCACAAAACCGTCGATATTCTTTTTCATAATGAATTTTAGATTTGTCCGGAAGCAAGTGCAACCTTATAGTGTTGGCTGCAGCTAATACATCGTCAGGAATATCAAAATCTTGCATGATTTTAATGATGACTTTTTAGAATGCCAAAATGAAATGACATAAAACTTTGTTACTTTCATCACAGAATAAAGACCTACTCTACAGAAGAGAATCATTTCGTTGTTTCTGGTAAAAATTCAATGACTTGTTACGGGTTTATTTTGCACTAGAAAACCCTTTCTATTTTAATACAATAACATCAGAAATTCTCTGTCATTGATATACACTTTCCACTCTGTACGCCACTGTATTCTTCTTCTTTTTCAGATTCCTCAAAATGACAACTTGATCGTTGTCATGTATAGCTTGTTCCGAATGTTAGTACTTACCTTTGCTGTATTAGTTCGAGCGGACAGGAACCAGCCTTAAGCTATTGACAGTTATCAGTTCTTTTGTATGGTGAGCTGAACTGTGCACATACAGGGTGTGTAACGATCAATATATTCTATTAGTAAGGGACATTACTATTTCTTTTATTCTGGTCCGAGTTATCTAAGCGTAAGGGAAGACAAAACCTCTACATATTTATATATTATTATTATACCATTAACAGGTATCTATTGTTTAATATTTTAGTAATATTAGTGCAGAGGGTTGTCCCATTCCATCAGGGTGGTTTCGGATTTTTCACTAGCGATAAATCCGTGGCACTCCGGAAAATTAACCAAATATTTCAATCTAATCGAAATCAACTTTTATTGTCGAATCCACGCCTACTGAGCTACTGGGTGTGTTAGAGGCGTGACACATCCTTGCACATTCACTGCTCTCCTTTCCTAAATTTCGCCCCTAACAGACCCTGAACACCACTTGCAGCCGCACTGAAAAACGTGAATTAGATAAACGTAAACAACTACACTAAGAAAAACTAAACTTGGTCGGAGGTTGCATTCCTCTGATTATAGAATATAGACATCCCGTTCCCGAAATATTTAAATTTCTTCTTCTGATGTAACAGCATATGTTACTCCAAAGTGAAGGAGAAATAGAAACCATGAAAAACTTGTATCTATCCATACATAAGTTTTAGAATATTATTTTTATATTATTATTTAACACTATCATATTCAGAAGCGAACCCAACCTTTCTTTTGGGAAGATGACACTTTAAGTTTGAATCTATTTTTATCCTCTTTGGAGTCAGATCATCTAAAACACTTGGTTTTGGGTGACAGTTTTGGTCTTGGGGAGGCAAACCCCGCACACTCCGGCCTTTCTGTGAGGCAAACAAAAAACATTCAGAAAGTATTGAAACACAAATAAAACAGTGTTCATGAAACTTATTTACTAATATTATAATACATAAACTCGTCACGTATTAAAACATTTAATTTTCAAATTTGAACTTCAGTCAAAAATATAACAGAAGACTGGTTTGAAATATCCACTTCTGATGAGTTATCCTCCATAAGGACTGCCGATATATCTAAAAAACGCAGCAGCATTATATATTGAGAATGTAATTTCAAATATTATTTTTTTTTATGCAATCGCTGCTAAAGGTACAATAATTCATTTATGGCCTCAGTACATTAGGAAATGGACCATTTTTAGTAAAATCGTTCTCATTACTTACTTGAAGAATGAATACTTTGCTGGGAGGTTCTGATTCACTTTCTGATGCAGGTGTTACTCAAGTGACTTGAGGAAATATCATAGGAATTGCATTATCATAGAGATATTTTCTAGATTCACCCTAAATGATCCATTTTTCCTCAAAATAGCAAACATATTTCTATGCAGTTCGTCGGCCCGTTCCTTTAGAGCAAATCGATTTCGCCGGCTGCCTTCAGCCACAATGACAATCTTAAATAATATTGAAAACATCATGTATTCCTTATAATGAAAAATTTATCAGACAAACCTTGTAGGATCTTTCACGAGAAAACATTCCCACCCGTTTTAGTAGAACATTTCCAACATGTACAAATAGTTCCTCCTCGGCGTGATTTCTTCTCTAATAAAAATAGCTGGTACAAACAGTACGAATGATATCAGGTTTGTGATGAAATCTAATTGAAATGATTGATGATTTCATCCAAAAACGAACGGTTTTTCATAAATCTGTCAGTTTATAGGTTTGTTCGTTTTGTTTACTCTGTTTCCATTAACACTCTTTTTATGTCTTTGTCTTATTTGCAAAATATAAAAGATAGAAGACTGCACTTTACAAGCGAAGACATATTAGCGCTGGAACAACAAACAGTACAGACACCACATTAATGATTGGTGTCCCACTTAGAGGTGTGGCTCCATCAATTTTTGATACATGCAATAGCATGGGAGATTCGCTTCTGTGTAGGTAGGTCTATATTCTGTGCTTTCATTTTCGCATCGCCGTTGTCAACGATACGATAAAGCTTTGAATGTTACTCCATTATTAGCGATTTAACACCGTCTCGGACATCGATGTCTACGAAAACTATAAATCGCATAGTAATCTCTTTATATTATTAGCTATAAACAAAGTAAAAAATCATAATTGGAATACTCTCTGGCACAGGAGACTTGGCTGACTTTGATTGACTCCTTTATATCTATAGTTCGAATATTGTGCAATTCTATAATCCAATAATTTAACTATGAAAGAATTTTTAGATTTATATTTGATCGCCCTACATTCATTCGTGAGCATCCTTATCTGAAGGATTTATTTATGCAACTGGATGTTATTACAGTGATAACGTCTCCTCAATATTCAACTTCCGGATATATAAGCAAGACAATCACAGCTCAATGTAGTCTGGAACGTTCTTTCCTTTCCTCATCATCTTCGAAAATGATTTTGAATTCTTTTTCGATAGCTGTTATTCTTACTCTTTTTGGAATAAGTTCAGGTGGTCTACGCAGTGGTTTTTATCAATGTCCAGATGACTCTCAAGCGTAAGTAAATCACAAAATTTCATAACGTTCCTGGAGTTGAATGAAACTGCAGTCTAACTTATAATCTACTAATTCAAGACAAAGATCACAATCACCCAATATTGGTGATTGTCCATCGAGTCCCAAACAAAAAGCAGCTGGTATCCCTCAGGGCTGCACCCCCATGAGTAACCATTGGAAGACTTGTGCGAGCTAGAAATGACGAGGATTATATTTCGAAGTGCGATCCTCAGTATGTCTGAGTATGCCAGTTAGCCAATAGACTGATGCTCTTAATTTTTGATACAAAAAAAGTAACAGGCAAAGACCAGGTGGGAAATGTTGATGAGGTTACAACTTAAATAAACTCAAAACCACACAAAATGGTGAAATGGGAATGCAGTTTAGAGGTTGAAAACGGTTTTTTGTGATTTGCAAAAAAGTTCAATGGCAAAGTGGTGGATTAGAAAAAATCGTAAACTTTCGCGCCAAACACTTTTCGACATAACCTCGAATTAAACCGATCTTTCAATATTTATTTTTTTTCTGGCTTTTAAATGATTTAATTTACATGAAAATTAGTAAGCATATATCTTATTTGGTGTCAAATAGAAAAGTTCTTCATCCAATACTTTTTGACATAACCTCAAATTAACCGTCAAAATGGCAGTATATTTTGTTCTCGCTTATAAATTATTTAATTCAGAAAAAAATTGTAGATGTATGTCTTTTTATGTGTCGAATAAGCATGAGTTGTTCGCCAATCAGAAGACTTCGAGTTTTCGAGTTCAATTGAAATTGTTCATTAATAAGGGGCCATGTAGCCGAGTTAGGGGCCAGGTAGCCGAGTGGTTGAAGCGACAGTGTTTTAGTCACTGGCTGCCGGTCGGCGGTGGTTCAAACTGCAGAATTTTTTCTGATGGCCCGAGAAAGTGCTAGGAATCGCACGTAAAAAGGTAAGACCTCGTTAATCCTGTGCTCGTACAAGTTTCGACTTTTGAGGGCTGCCGTTCGTAAGGGGACGACAGCTGGTTAACGGAAAAAACAATTTTGACAACAACAATAGGGGTCATTAATGAACGATTTGTTATTTATGCATGATTTCGAATAATCGTCCATTAATGACCACCATTATTGAACGATTCGTCATTAGTTGTCATTTTCTCTATGAATGCATGGTTGTTGCATAGGCAACCAAACATAAACGAATTCAGATGATATGGAAACTGCTTATAGCATCTTTAACTTTTTTGCAAGAAAAAACTTAGAATTCCTTTATTTCAAGTAAAGTGAGGTAGACGGAAGAATATTGTTCCTAATCAACTCTTATATTGAAATGCGATTGATGATCTCAAAAATTAACGCGCTCGCTTCGCCCACGCTCGATCATTAATCGTCTTCATCAATACACTAGTTGATTAAATAACTATTTCGTGATCCAAATTTCGTCACCCTCTAATTTTATATCAAAATAATACAAATGTCCAATCTAGTTGCAACAAAAAGTCTCAAACATATACTAGTATTGCTGACACATGTTTCATCGAACAATGATTACAAATTCTAAAGTATATTTGAGGTTTTAGTAATAACCTGCAGTTAACTTCCCTTAGTAAGGTGAATGCTGCTTCTCAACCACTGTCGGCAAGCAACTGCTATTATAATATTCTTGAAGTTGTCGTTATTGTTAGAGGAAAAATCAAGTGACAAACGTTGTTGCTGAATTTTTAAGGAATTCAGTCCAAAAATTTTAGGTGATACTGATACTTAATAAAATGAAGAAACTTTCAAAACTGACGGAATTAGGGTCACCGACGAAAATAGGAACACTCACCGTTGGTCAACGCTTTTTGAGTGTATAAGCTGTATCGTATTGTAATGGTTTTTTTCCTATATAAAAGTGGATATGTATTTTTTGCAGGTTGAAAGAAGTAGGTTGAAAGAAGTAGGTGGAGTTTTTCTCGGATTTGCTACACTGGATATTCGAGTTCCAGAAAGCGGATTGCTATCTGCACCAATCACTTGTATCATGGTGAGTGCAAGACCCAGTTGAAATTTGGCTCACTGGATGAATATATGCAATATCTCAAAATTGCAGGAATTGTATTGTTGCCCACGCAGTGATTGAGTCTGTTTGCAAATCACGAAAACTCTCACTTCGAAAAAAATGTGGATGAGCTGCATAATCATGTCGATCATCTCTGAAACAACATTGTAAAAAAAATTCAACTCTCAAACCATCATAAAACCAAGGTGTTATTTTTTTTCCTTTACAATAGTCTATTCCAGTCTTAGAAATTGGTATGAAAATTAATGCAACAATAAATAAAATTGTATTTTATCAATTATTGAAATTTTTTTTGAAGTTTCAACTGACAATTTTTTTTGGCGTCAGCATCGGGAAGACATCAAAAATGCTAGTAGTATCAATAAGGATGAGGTGGCAATAGTGCCGACGCAATTTGGAGCACCCTGTATATTCAATTATAATATTTTTTTGTACTAAATGACTTTTGTTGATTATTCTGCTGTTGTTTAAGCATCATTTTTTTTGTAGGCTACAGACTTAACTATGGATGGAGGAGGTGGAACAGCATCTGTGGTTGGTGGAGGAATTGGCTCCAAGTATGTAGAGATCAAAATCATCTCACAGTTTTTGAGGGGACTCAAATACCGTGTTGAGGTTTTCACAAATGAGTTAACGTAAATAGGGTTATCATTTTGTATAAATTTCGTACCATTGAACACTGACTAAACTCGAAACATATTTTTACAATAAAATATTCAAAGTGAAACAAATGTCTCATTTTTTCATCTTATCAAAATCAAAATATGGTTGAAATAAAAAATCAGCATTTCGATAACCTACTCATTTTGTTCAGCAGGGTGGAAATTATGCAAACGAAAATTACCGGAAAAATAAACTTGTATACAGTGTTTCAAATATAATCGTTTATTTCTTTTCTGATCCTTATACTTATGGACAACAAATAAATTAAATTTAACACTTGTGATGAGTTCAGAGAGTCATGGTCTAAATACTTGGGAATGGACAACTCCAAGATAGTAGATAACTTTGTTGGACAGCTGAAGTCAACATTGAAATATACACATTGCAGTCACTGTTCAGTCACTTTCGATACATTCTGGGACCTTTCTCTTCCGATATAAAAAAGAACAGGCCAACTTAGACGCCCGCAATGTTTAGATTCATTCACTAGGGAAGAAACTATGGATGGTGATGAGAAACCGACATGATTGAACTGCAAAAGAAAGAGGAAATGCACAAAGTCTCTATTGATTCAGAAATTCCCCAAAATTTTAGTTATCCATTTAAAAATATTCTCTGAAACACAAAGATTTAGAGAAAAATTGAATATAACCATTGATTTTCCTCTGGAAGGTTTACATTTGAGCAACTACACTGCAGACAATGTAGCCCCTTGTCGCTATAACTTGTACGCAGTGACGAATCACAGCGGTACTACCAATAGCGGACACTACACTGCTTACTGTAGGCATCCGTATACAGACACATGGCACGAATACAACTATTCCGTAGTTTCACCGATTCATTCAAATTCCCTTGTCAGCGGAAAAGCATATATACTCTTCTACGAGCAGGAAGACACTTCATCACATGTTCAAAATTTTACTTAGTTTTATTTTATGAATATCATTATTGTATATTTTATTATATATTTTCATTTATTTAGTGTGTCAAATTGGTAGTTTCTGCGAATATTTTGGAAATGAAAAAAGATATCACAGAAAATAGCATATAAGCTGCAACCCCTCTGCCACATCTCAATGAAATATAAGTTTAAATGGCAACGTGACACATAATTGGGGAGCTCTTCAAAATTGCTGATTCACTAGTACCTAATTTGGGGGTGTGGGGAAGTATGTGACAAAAAACCCAAAAGAATTCCAACTATTAAGACCAAGACAATGAATATCAAAACAATCATTCTGTTTTGCCTACATTGAACCCTTTCTTTCACTGATGAACCAGTGTCGTGGTCCGATAAAACTGAAGAAATCAATGAAAGGAGGTAACAAACAAATACTGGAACATTTTTACATTCATTCATTTGCAGATAAATGAGTAAGACAAATAATTTCAGCACTTTAACTTTGCCCTAACCGAATTTCCAAAAGGAGGCGAAAGGAAATCTTAGCTATGGAAAATGGGCAAAGACTAGAAGTGAATGATTGAGGGAGGGCGAAAATGCTCGGGGAGTACTACAAGATCACCTTCCGGGCAGACGCTGACTCCATGCAGGAGTCAGTTTCTAGGGAAGCCAGAGAGTTCTGAGCAGCCCCTAAGGAGGCAATAAATAGTAGGACCTTCTCGAAGCTGATGACACCATAAGAATGCTCCCTAAAAATAAAGCGCCTGGCATAAATAGGGGGGATTCAGTCAGCGATTGAGAAGGATGAGTCACATTCATATTTCACGGCGAACTTGCATTCCACAATGTCTCGTTTTAGAGAGGCAACAACATTTTTCATTTACTTTTTGGGTCTAGAAAAGCTGCTAAGCTATTGTAATAAGTTGACCCAATAGAAATACACAGCAGTTTTGCAATTTAGGATATATCTGTGATCTGCCAAAATTATAACATGAAATCTCAAAAAAAATATAGGCGAATTATGAGAATTTATAAGGATCTTCGTGGAAAGTCTGTAACCTACACGTACGTAATCCCTGGCACATACACTTTTTTGAAGGATGTTTGAGGATTTATAAGTAGATGTAATTTATAAGCATACCCGAATATCTGTCAGTCGAGTTTGTATCAGGCAGTGGTTGTTTAAGGAGACCAAAAGATTCGATGAGGTATTTCACTTTCAATCACAACGATTTTATATTATGCTCATCCACAAGCTGGTCAACGTATGAGAAATGTGTAGAAATTCACCATTACTAATCTTATTGGGTATCGTATGAATAAAGTGCATTCGATGGTTTGTATCGGAAATTTCGTATCCAATATTATTGGGTATCTTTGGAAAACAGTGGGATCAGGATATGATAGTTTGGATCAGGAATTCCTCATCTTAATTTATGCGATTCCTATAAGTTTTCATACAACTCAAAATGACTGAGAATATACAAGTGTCGATGAAAAAACAAGTATACAGAGTATAAGAGTGTGTTTTAGGCAGTGGTGGTGCAAAGAGACTATACACGATTCGATGAAGTATTCCAATTTCAATCACAATAATGTGTCATCCTCACTCAAAATCTTAAGAACCTATGTGTGCAAATTCACAATTTATAATCTCTTCCGGGAGGAATCGTATAAAAAGTTGGGTTCAGTACTTGATGGTTGAATCTGTATTTGGAATTTCTTATCCAATTTTATGCGAATCCTAGGTACGAGATTTCATGAGATCCATTAGCAGAAACAGTACGAAATCAAATGGAATATTCTAAACAAATTATTCCTAAGAATTTTACCAAAATATTAGAATAGGTTATTATTTTCATATCAAGCCACACAAAATCAACGAAATGCAAAATTCCAGGACAACCTTTCTAGAATATTGCTGAAATATTCGAATAGATTATTATAATCATATTACTCCAGATTTTCCAAACTTATCAGAAGAATCATTATGTACCCAAAGTTATTTCACCTACGTCTATAATGATAAATATTTCAATATGACTTCAATTGCAAATGATCAATTTTTTTTATCATAATAAACGTATCGTTTCCCTCGCATGTCAAATGTATTCGCTGATGAACAGTTTTCGTTTCTTTTCGAGTGAACTGTTCTTTCACAAGTCGTGATCTCTGAATATCTTATACCCTTAGACAATGTTTGAATGTATGAAATTAATGTATCTTCAACCTTTTTTGGAATGACGTGACAGCTATATGATGTTAATTCATAGTATATGACACTAAGGTAAACACGATTAAATTTCCACTGATTTATTGTCTACGCGACATGTTTCGATACACAGTATCTTTCTCAAGCGAATGTATTACGTTAAATTATTCCACGTTGAACATTACTTAATTACCTTTCTTATCAATTGAGGTAATTAGGATCTACCTATGATGAAAATAAAAATTGACAATACAATGTAGGTACCTGTACATCTCAAAACATATCTACTACTTAATTAGTTGAATAAGTTCAACACAGGGAAACTATTAAGGTCCAATTGAACATGTAGTAAACAATTCGAATTTTTCAATTTATTAATTTCCAAGAATTCTAAATAATTATCAACATGAAGGATTTCAAAGTTTTCATCGAAGTCATGGTGTTCTTCCAAAATATGATTGGCATATGTTGAATGTGTTTTATTATTTACATAATTCATACGGTGTTCACGTCCACGGATTTTGAATGGTCTACCAGTCTGGCCTACATTTACTATGGAACAAGATCCACAATTCAATTTTTAAACTCCTGATTTTTCACATTTTTGTGTTTTATCTTTATTAATTTTGATTAACCTTCCCAACGTGTTATATGTTCTGAATGCTACCCTTAAATTTTGTTTTTTCAAAAATGACGCTATTTTTCCTGAAACGGGCCCTGAATAAGTTAAAGTTCTGTAATTATTGTCAAGGTTCCTCATAGTGGGGTACACTTCTTAGATAGCCTTTCTATGTAATTTTTTAGCAAGAATATTCTCTATTTATTTGACTTGATATCTGTTTTATGAAACTTAATTCTTTAACTAATCTATGTATTATACTATGGTATGCTGATATTTTATGTGTGGATGTATCGAATTATTATGAATAGTGATGTCAGTATGGGAAGGTTTATGAAAAGGAGAAAAATGGTGTTTGTTGTTGGTTTTACGTATTGTCAAATCTAAGAAATTTAATGATATTTCTACTTCTATTTCTATTGTGAATTTAATGTTTGGGTGAATAGTATTAATATATTTATGAAAGGTGTCTAACGGTCTGTTGGTACCTTTAAAACAAACTATAATGTCATCCACATATCTGTACCAATACAAAAACTGTTGCGAGAGTGGGTGCTTGTGAATTATTCCTTCAAGGTTGTCCATGAATTTATCTGCCAGTAGAGGACTCAGCGGATTTCCCATGATCAAACCTTCAGATGAAGAATACATTTTATTGTCAACTAATTATGTGCAAGACATATCGACAAAAGGTCTAATAACTCTTGTTTAATAACCGGGTTGACATGATTTCTATCTAGTAAACCTTCGACTAAGAGTATGGGGAGGTATACTAGGAAAAAGATTTTGAACATCACAAAAAATTAATTTTGCATTATCTGGAACAGAAATATCCTGGATTTTATTTACCAAATCATAAGAATTTTTAAGGCTGAATTTCGGTAAAAATTTAGAATAGTTTGTTATTAAATGTATTAACTTTCTTGATAACTCAACTGATGGTGCTGTAACGAATAATACTACTGGCCGGACGAGGTAGTTTTGTTTATGTAATTTTATCAAAGAATATAATTCCGGAGTTTGTGGATTCATAAGAGTTAGTCTGAACTTTTCGGCTTCATAAAAAATTGATTTAGAGTTTCTCAAGAATTCTTTGATTTGTAGTTGGTACACATGAGTGGGGTCACGTTCAAGTACCGTATTACCGAAATCTAAAAAATCAAGAGTTTTTTCAACATAATCATTTCTATTGATTGCAATGACTGTATTACCTTTATCTGCTCTTGTAAAGGTTACATACTTTTCCTTAGTTTTATTCTCTATAGATTTAATGGTTCTCATATCATTTATACTACTATCATCCTCCAGAAATGATGATTTGATAATATTAGTAGCCTGATATTTGTTTTTAATAATGGCCAAAGTACCATTCAAAGCAATTTTAGTTTCAATCCCAAGAATTTCTATGTCCTTAATGATATTATTGCTTCTAATATTATGCTTAACACCTCTTGTAATTAATGAATTCTTCTTTTCTGTAAAGACGGCTTCTGACAAATTCACATATCTATCAAAAAATTGATGATCAGAGAATTTTGTATGACAATCTTTACGTGTGTTTTTAGGTATTGAAGAATTTAATTGTGTATCGAAACATGTCGAAACGATTTACCTCTTTTTTGTTTCTGTTAGAAATTTTTTCTATGTTGAAAATGATTTTATCATTTTTGTATGTGCATTCAGAATTTAAAAAAAATCCATTGGATTATTATTCAATCTACATATCAATGATTTTTTTTTTTAATAATCAAGTGACTGCGATAAAATCTCATACGTTTCCATTCATTTCCAACACATGTAGCATTCTTACTAGTAATCGCTGATAGAAACAGTTATGTCTGAAAACACATTAAAAATTAAACGAATATGTATCTGTGATGTCATTTAAATACTGATGAATATCGAATATGGCTCTATACGGATTTGCGGTTTCACTATCCAACTTGGATCTCATAAATTCTCTTAAATTTTTTTTTATCAGTCTCTATGAGACATTTTTGGCAGGGATGCCCTTCATGATATAATAATTTTTGAATTGTTCAAGGTAACAATGACATAACAACTTATCACGATTTGGATCAAAGTTTTCAAATAGCCCTACACACTGAGGAACATGGGTCAAATAAATATTTAATTTGAAAAAATTTATTCACCATCAGCGAAAAAATTATTAACTACGAAAAATATATGAATTACACTAATTATTCCAATTCATTTGACAAAGCTCATCTATAGTAAATAGTTGAAAATTTGGGGCAAGGAACTAATAATTATTTGTGACTAAATTAAATTATATTCAGAATTTGTGATTTATCGTCAATTGTCAACGATACTGTTGCGAATCATGTCATAAATCGATTCAATAGGAACATCACCTAAGAAAAACAAGATTTTATTTATCTTCACATTACCAACTTTTTCCAGCAAATCATACCTATGCTGTTTCCACAAACAATATAACTGCCAATTTGAAATGGATGATTGAATTTATTGATGAGGAATGGTTTTTAACAGTTGGTAATAGATTTGCTGTTCGGAGTGAATAAACTACTTAGTTGTGATAGTCCATGAAAGCTTTTCAGTAAATTACTGTTTATTCGCCCTTCCTGACGTCAAAAGTCATGCGCACTAGTTCTCAGTTCAGCAATACGTGACTGGAACTACCGAAGCTATCAGATGTGAAAAGAGAATTGTTTGTTTTTGTTTTTTGTTCTTTGGTGTAGGTATCTTGTTCTTCGTTTTCGAATTTGTTGAATTGTGTGATTCATAGTGGAAAACTTCAATTACAAACAGTCCCTTATCAAATGAGGGACTAGGAGAATATTACGAGAATTTTATGGGTGAGTTTGTTGCTAGTTAGTTAATAGAGATTTTTTAAAACGATGAACGCGAATATTTAACACGGCCGTTTATTTCAGTCTGGTCTCGATGACTCGATGCATTTATACTTTCTCAATTATTGTACCATATTATTTTATGAAACGTAATTTATACGAATAATACAAATAATTAACGAAAATTCTGCGAGGATGGATGAATGAAACTTTGTCTGAGAGTTCATGTTAGCTTGTTATGGTGGAAATTTCCGATCGTTCATTTCATGAGTTCCTAAACGGTGAAGCCCTTAGCTGCGTAGCTCACTGTCAAATAGTTTCATCGCACTATCTTAAAATATCCAAATTCCACCTTGTATCCAAACCAGTTATTCCAAAACACCTTTACTTCTTTCTGTTTTCACAGATTCACATTCACAAGCTCTGTTGAAGCTACCATACCAAATATTTACGCCAGTGCTACATAAAAAACAGAGGAATAACATTTGGATGCCTGATCGATCAGAAATGCAGGAAAGTTTTTTAATTCATCATCATCATTCATATAAAGATATACTTTTAATGAGTGTAATTGTTTGATAATAACAAGTGATTTTGAAATCTTCAAAATTTTGCTGATTTAGTATAGAAGAAGATATAATTAATAAAATATTTTACTATTATTTTTACCTACATTTTGAAATCATAGCAAGCTATATGTAGTACCTACTCACATACTTATTTTTTGAACTGTTTTTTTTTATTCTTTTGAAGAGGAACAGAAAATTACAAAAAAAAAAAACGTTTTTCTAAATGTCTGACAAATAACTGTATACCTTTGTTGTTTCATAATACATATTTATGTTCAGAAACTTTGTTTAATAATCTTTTGGAAATATAATTTTCTGGTTCTCCAGGCTATGTAAAATGAACCGAGCAGGGACAATTGAAAGTACTGTTTGTGGCAAAATCTTCGAATTGATTTCGAACAAAACACTTTCTTCTTAGGGGTAGTGTGCATATTCATCGTAAATAGTCACTCACATGTTGCTACCAAAACAAAAATCATTTATGGGTAGTGGAGGTGATGCTGAGAACCATTTGACAAATCATTAATGATCAAACATTAATTTCTAATCGTTAGAAGCCAATCATTGGTAGTCAACAAACTTGTTTACTTGTACCAAGTAACAATTGAGTTCTTATACAAACGCAGTATTTTGTGATCATCAAACAGGTTGTAAGTCATGAATGAGTCATATTTTTGGGGTTGTTGAAAGGATTATATGAGGTAAGAGAACTCAAATAGACGATTGTTTGTGTTCAATATTTTAATAGTTAGTGATGGTCAGTACTCTGACCTCACGTACTACGAGTATTTTGAACTATTCGCAGGCAATAGATAATTCAGTCGTCTCCTATTCCATTGAAGTTTTTGCTGAAGGCAAGTGGTTTTTGGTTGATGAGTAACATTTTTCTTGAAACATTGGTGGCTTTGCAACATTGACATTAATTACTTGTACTGGTTTGCATCCATATTCGAGCTTGTTTCGTTTTCTCCCACTCCCAATCAATAGAAAATGGTGAATAGTTTATAACAATTATTGCAAACTGTGGTAGGTGACACGAGAATTCTTTATTTTTCTAACTGATAGTAAATTCCATTCTGACAGCTCTTGACGAATCATCAAGTGTCTTGAATACTAGGTACTGAAATATACTACAGGAACTTCAAGGAAATCATTCGCACATTCAGAATAATACAGCTGGCCTACCACAATGCTCGATTCTGATTCCTATTCTTTTTCTGCTTTACCTGAATGATATGTTAACCAAAGACATCAAAAAGAAGTTTACAGTTTATGCAGATGGTACCACCATTCTGTGGCGTGTGACTAATCAAGACAATCCCAAAGACAAGAGAACAATTGCTGTCTGTACAATTAAACAGTAGTATGATTCACATATAGACCTATATCTTTAACTAACAGCCTCCGTAAACTGATGGAAAAAATCGTAAATAGAAGACTGGTGTGGCACTTAGAAACCCATAATCTACTCCGACAGGAACAAAACGGCTTCAGAAAGCAAAGATCTGCCATAGACCTAGAGTCAGAAATACATGGTGCATTCCCGAACAAACAAAAATGCCTAGCTATATTTTTCGACCTCGAGGAAGCCTATGATATGGCATGGAGGTATAATATTATGAGAACTTAAGTGCAATGGAACATTCAAGGCAATACGCTAGCATTCATCAAATTTTTTCTTGAAACTAGGCTCTTTCGAGTTAGAGTCAATACAGAACTGTCAAATCTAAAGACCCAAGAAAACGATACACCTCAAGGTTCAATTATTTGTGTCACATTATTTCTCACGGCAATCAACCAGATAATAGAACATATTGAACTACCAGTGAAAGCACGACTCTATGATGATGACCTACTTCTATTTATCAAAGGGAAAAATATTGAAACGATGAAATCAACCCTCCAAACAACAGTTAGAGGTCTGGTCTAAATCAACAGGTTTCACTTTTTTTTCAGAAAAAAACCAAGTTAATACTCTTCTCGAAAACTAATGTCAGAGATCTCCCAACGCTACAGCACCACGGCAAAAATCTGAAATATGTTGACGAAATAAAATTTCTCGGAATGACCTTCGATCAAAAACTGAATTGGAAGGCACACCTACAGAATCTCATCAGAATGTGTCAGGGAGGCATAAATTCACTAAGGATGTTGTCCAAGACGATATGACACAACAAAACTTATTCGACTGTACAGATCCCTGATCACGTCCAGAATTGACTACAGATCAATAACATATGCCTCTGCAATGAAGAAACTTAACGTTATTCAAAACACAGCACTCCGATTAGCATTAGGAGCTCGTTATACAAGCCCAACAGAAAGTTTGCACTGCGAAGCAAATGAAACCCCTCTAATATACCGTAGACAACTCCTGAGCCAATCTTATGCCATTTCTATTGCAACCAAACCCACACATCCTACATATAACAATGTTTTTTCAACCCGATTCAAACGAAATTTCACAGGACACCCAAGAATAGTCCCTCCTTTCTACGGAAGAATAAACAATTAGAGAGTACACTTCTTCCATTGTTCTCAAATTCAATAATTACTCCTCCTCCTTGGATGATCAATCCTCCTACATGTGACTCCTCTATATCCTCTTTCACAAAAAATGATACTCTCCCTCAAGTTTTACTGAACCTATTCAAACAAAAATTCACCCTATATGAAATCTATGTAACACTATATACAGATGCCTCAAGAACAGATCAGGGAGTTGGCTCAGCTATGATAACACCAGATGAAATATTGAGATATAAGCTAACCCAAACTACAAGTTACTCTTTGCAATACTGCAAGCATTGTTCTACCAAGAAAGCCATCCTGCTGATAAATTTCTGATAATGACTCTTCGAGCGCGCTTAAGGGTATACAGCAATTATACAGGGTGATTCAAAATTCGATGTAAATATTTCAAGGGCGTATTGTTGGGATCAAAATGAGACTTTTTCTTCAAATCAACATATGTCCTAAAATGCACCCCCTCCGAGCTACAGCCCCTGTAAGTTAGGAAAAAAAACAAGATTATCTAATACTGTGACTATAATAACTGATCGAATCTTCTGAAAATTGGCATACCCCTATTTTTTTAGGCACTCTATTCTTTTTTTGCTTCAAAAATTATGTTAACCCAGTTTTGGGGGAGTTGGAGGGGGGTCCACACTTTTATTGGCCCAATTTTTATGTTTAAAAAGAGAAACTCCGAATTCGAATAGCACAATCTTATTGACCATAAAAAAACTAAGAATTCGGTCTTTTGCGTTTTTGTCGTACAACCAACCGTTTGCCGGAAAATCGTAATCAACGAAAGGGAGGTATTTTCACAATATCAAACTAACAAAACATGTATTAGCTAATTTATTCAAAATTCGATGTGAATATTTCAAAAACGTATTGTTGGGATCAAAATAAGACTTTTTCTTCAAATCAACATGTGTTCTAAAATGCACCCCATCCGAGCTACAGTTTTAGTTAATCTCGTTTTTTTCCTAAATTACAGGGGCTGTAGCTCGGAGGGGGTGCATTTCAGGACACATGTTAATTTGAAGAAAAAGTCTTATTTTGATCCCAACAATACGTTTTCGAAATATTCATATCGAATTTTGAATAAATTAGCTAATACATGTTTTGTTAGTTTGATATTGTGAAAATACCCCCCTTTCGTTGATTACGATTTTCCGGTAAACGGTTGGTTGTACGACAAAAATACAGGAGACCGAATTCTTAGTTTTTTTTATGGCCAATAAGATGATGATATTCGATTTTGGAGTTTCTCTTATTGTACATAAAAATTTGGCCAATAAATGTGTGGCCCCCCTCCAACTCCCCCAAAACTGGGTTTACATAATTTTTGAAGCTAGAAAAGAACAGAGTGCCCAAAATAATAGGGATATGCCAATTTTCAGAAGATTCGATTCGTTATTTTAGTCACAGTTTTAGATAATCTTGTTTTTTTCCTAACTTACAGGGGCTGTAGCTCGGAGGAGGTGCATTTTAGGACACATGTTGATTTGAAAAAAAAGTCTTATTTTGATCCCAACAATACGCCGTTGAAATATTTACATCGAATTTTGAATCACCCTGTATACACACAATCCCATCATATTACTAATGAAAAACGAATTCTATAGAATCCTAGAGTTACGGAAAGAAGTCATACTGATATAGATTCCGTGTCATATTGGAATTGCTGGCAATGAACAAGCAGATGTAGCAGCTAAAGAAGCAATAAACGATGATAGGCCAAAAATAATCAACAAAACAACTCCATCGGATATGAAAATATTCATGAAGATTACAATCATAGAGAATCAAAGAGAATGAATACGATCAAGTTCGAAACTAGCCGAAATAAAAACATCCATAAAACCCTGGACATACCTTCCAAAAACCAGGAAACATCAGGTTAACCTAAGTCGACTTCGTATAGGCCATACCAAGTTTTCACACGACTACCTCCTAAGAGGTGAAGACCAAACAATTTGCAACATATGTGACACAACAGTAACGGTGAAACACGTTCTTCAAATCTGCCCCAAGTTCCAAGAAGCAAGAACCAAATTTCGAATACCGCAAGAACTACATGAAACTATCAGCGAAAATTGTAATATTAAAAATAATTCCTAATAAATATCAATATGTTTCATTTAATATGAATGTAATACTGAACAAGAAATGTAATACAATGTAAGGTAATGTAATTTAACGTGATGTGTAATGTATCATAATGAAACGTAATGTAACGTAACGTAACGTAACGTAATGTAACGTAACGTAACGTAATGTAATGTAATGTAACGTAACGTAGCGCTAATAACCCTAGTGGTTGATACGCTTATCTTAAAAAAAATAAAGTAGTATGATTCAAACTCATTATGGTATTGTTCAACATAAATATAGAGCAAACACAGTTTGCATCAAATTCAGTTTTGATCAATTCCTTAAAGAGAATCACACAAAATATAATAAAATCCATCAAAGTTCATTGGAGTATTCATAAATGATAAATTGTGATTTGACAAGCAAGTATTGTATTGAACTCTGTTTGAGTTGTTTCAGATGAACTAAATCAATCCACTCAGCCAGAAATATGTATTTTTCCTTGAATTACTCTATTATATTTCATAGTTCACTAATTGCAGGTTCTGGGTTGCTTAATCTACAAAACTGACATCGTGACATTTAATATTAGAAAAAAGTCATATTCCATTCTAAGTATCCGATTTTACCATTCGCTTTTTCTTTTTCTCGTAGGACACAGAGAACCCGAATATTCCAATGTGAGGATCAGTTGTTTCCATAGGAACATTTTCATTTATAGTCCAAGAAACGAGGAAGCGGCCCAATGTTAAATGTGCAAAAATAAATATCCGAAAAACAATAATATGAGCGTATTGGAAATTAAAATTCAGGATGATTTTCTTTTTCATGCGACTCGATCCTGATTACCGAACATAACCTAAAAAATTGGCTAAATTGCGAAAGGCGGTTTTTTGTTGATAATTGACAAACTACAGCTCCGATAAAAAAAAGTTGTGTTAGGAAATTGTGGGTATTGAAAAGATATATCAATTAAATGATATTATTGATACTTATCGAGTTATATCGGAAAAACCGTAAAAAATCGGGTTTTCTATAACTCGTTTATTGTAAGGTATTGAAAATTGTTACTTACAGTTTTGTGTAGCCCATGGCAAGCCAAAAATTTTGATGAGTATTGATTCTTTTTCAAAATATATGAAGTTTTCTCAAAAAAGATGCTCTTTCAATATGGCTTCTCTTGCTCGGGGAATGATGCCACAGTAACGATTCAGGGCTAATTTTTTTCTGTAAGAGTTGTACTTTTATGAATGAGTATATTGATTTTATTTATTTTTAGTGTCAAAAACTTACTTGAAAAAATTGCACAATTTTTTTACATGTTTTTTCTTAATGAATTTCTTAGTTTTGTTTTTATAGAAATTACTTTTATGAAAATAGATTTCTAGCATGACTTAACGCATTAAAAAAAAATTAATTTCTACGATCGCTAAAAACCAGGATAATTTTTTTTTTTCAAAAAAATCTGGAAGGCGCAATAATCATCGTACAGCAGTCACCTTCACGGATATTGAGGTTGAATACCCATATTTTCGATAAAATATACTAGGATATGCCAGTATTATTAACTGATGAACAAAGTGAGGTGTGCAGAGCGATGCAATTTTAGCGGGTGGCGCAGTGGGGATACAAATGTTGACGTTAAAGACACTTTCGTCCTGACAGTGTTATTGAAAAAGAAAAGAAAAGTTATTGGTTCAATTTCAAGTACTAGTGTACATTGCAAAAGAAAACGTTCGTGAACAGCAAGCCGAGATCACAGCTTACTTATAGATAAGCTCTGCCGAAATACTCAATATTTTTCAAGCACAAGCCACTTTGAACGCACGAAATAAGTTTTCAGTGCTATCCCCCCCACCGCCACCCGCTACCCACCACCCGCTACAGCTATCGCAATTAATAATACTGCAAATGAACTAGACTTATCCTAGTATTTTTTTATTGAAGGTGACTACTGTACGACGATTATTGCATCTTCCAGATTCTTTTGAAATAAAAAAATTATCTCGGCTCCTAGTGATCGTTGGAATTCAATTTTTTTTAATGCTTGAAATCATGATAGGAATCCATTTTCATAAAAATCATTTATATAAAAACAAAATTGAGCAATGTATATAAAAAAACATGTAAAAAAATTGTGCAATTTTTTTAAAGTCATTTTTTGACACTTAAAATTTAAAAAATCAATATGCTTATTCGATGATATGGAAGAAGAACTCTTACAGAAAAAAATAATCCATGAATCGTTACTGTAGCATCTTTTTTGAGGAAACTTCATATATTTTGAAAAATAATCAATATTTATCAATTTTGCACAGAAAGACTTTTTTGGCTTGTCATAGGCTACACATAACGGTAGGTAACAAATTTGAATACCTTACAGTTAACGAGTTATAGAAAACCCGATTTTTCACGGTTTTTCCGATATAACTCGAAAAGTATCAATGTTATCGGAAAATTATAGGTGATTCAATTGATAGTTCTTTTTGATAGCTACAATTTCCTAATTGGCTTTTTTTCGATAGCAGCTGTAGTTTTTTAGTTATCAACAAAAACCGCTTATCGCAACTTTGCCAATTTTTTAGGTTATGTTCGGTAATCATGATCGAGTAGCATGAAATAGAAACTCATGCTGAATTTCAATTACCTATACGCTCATATTTGTTGTTTTCGGATATTAATTTTCGCACGCTTTTTTCCCTATCTATTGCTTGGACTATTAGGAACTATATGTGTGGTTGTTTATTGAAAACACTTTTTTCTAATTCCAATGAACCTGATATGATGTGATCGACAACCACGGTAATCTATTTAGTTTCCCAATTTGCAGCAAAAAAATGACTTCTCAGAAATCCATTGTATTCCAATCATTGATAACGTAAATCAGATTTGCAATTATGCACTTTAAAAATCAGGTATATAAATGCAGTTTTATGAATTATCGGTAGTTGGTCGTATAACCAATATTCAGAAAAATGGTTCCAAAATATTCTTCAGTCGTTATATTACTTGCTATTATTGGGATAAGTTCAGGACTACGTGATAATTATTTCGACTGCCCAAAAGAAGAAGATGCGTAAGTTTTATGTACACATAAAGATCATTGAATTGAAAAGTGTTACAGGGCGTGCTTTTTGTGAAAGTGTCGGTTTGCTATCTGAAAAGCGCAGCAACTCTCTTAACGATTTTATTTCTACATGAAAATCTACACCTTAAATTACCATTCCACATATTTTCACTTATCGTACCTTACAACCAGCTTCTGCACTGCCGTCAAGTTGGCGTCAAGTGCAGGAACAAGTGATTACCACTAGGCGCCAGATCAGTGCTAAATGGAGCGTTCATACCCCAGCCAAGTGATTTAATGAACCACGTAGAAATGAACATAGTGTCATGAAAAATAAACACACGCCATGTGTTTTAGATTGTACAATGCAGTTCAGTTATAGTTTCACAATTTGTCTCGAAACTTAACGTGCCACTCAGAGGCGAAGGTATATATTTTTTTGTTAAAATTGTCATTTCCTTCAACGTATTGCACCCCTACGCGCAACCCTCAGAAGTCTTCCAGAGACTTGTGTGAGTTGGGGAAGAGCACTCTTGTCACCCAAAATGCAGTGCACATGATCTTCCTGACAGAAATTGTATGCTTGGAGTTCACTGTTAAATGAGAATAAGGATATATTGTATTAATTTTTTATCACCTTCAAAATTTATATAAAATATAAATTGAAAAAGTACAGAAACAACATTTAACAACGACAATACCTAAAGGGTACAATTTGGATAACTATGAGCAGGACTAGAGAAAAGGGAGACAAGTCTCTCTGCCCTCAAGTGATGTTGAATAAATTGGTGAAAAACAAGAGTCATTGTACATGTGCCACGTATCATCGTAAGCCGTGTAGTGTCCGCTATAAGTAGTACCGCTGTTCCACATATATATCTATCAAGTTTAAATGAAAATTATACAATAGGTTATAATTTTTTTATATTCCTTGCTATCTGATATGAGGCTCGTAGGAAAAACTTTGTTCTTAACACGTGCGCAAAGTGCATTTTCAGCACGCAAAAACTTATACGAACTCTGCTTAGCGTCGTTCGCCTAACTGTATTTGCTTGCGGAAAAGTAACACTTTGCGCACTTGTTATGAAAATAACTATTTCAGGACGCACATTCCGCCAACTAAGTTGACATCATCAGATAGTGAAATCTACCGCTTTTTGTTGTTTTGAAAAGTGATTCTCATTAAATTCGCAGGTCTTACTTGGAACCTTTGAGATGAATGCAATTCAGAGACGTAGGAAAATAACTTGACATCAAAACTAACTATTTTTATTAAAATTGATATTGTTTTGGAAATTGGGTACTTTTCAGTTGATTCGAAAGTCAAAATCATTATATTATAAATAACTGAAAGCCAACTGGAATGGCACCATTTTTATATTTGTTTTCTCTTGAAGGATAACACCAATAGTGAATATGCAAAGAAAAGTTGCTGCAAATATTTTTGGAATTGCCACACTTGAAGTTCGTGTTCCAGAGAGTGGTGGATTTCTTTCTGGACCGATCACTTGTATTGTGGTAAGTTTATCGATATACAGTGCTAAACAAATAGTTACTTCTCTTGTTGTAACATTGATCGAGGTTTGAAATAAGACAGGATTGAAAAATGTTCATTTCGAGAGAAAATGAAAATGATAAAATAGGAATAACTCAAAAAAAAATAATCATCTTGCCGGGGCACCTTAATGGGATACGGTGAGCATTGTCTTTCAGAGAGGTGGTGAAACTTGGAGGAACCTGATGAAACATCGAATATTTTCGAAATCTACAATCATCCTTCGATCTGCAGAAGTTTTCTTCTGAGCGAAAAAAAAAAATAGGGTGTCCACGAACGCTTCAGTTTGTCGAAACATCTGATGAGGAGCTTGCAGACAAAAAAAACCAATGGCGGAGCCAACATTGAAATAAAGCATTTCAACGCACTTCAAAAATTGTGAATTTTTTAGTCGTTGCCAGGTGGTTGATTTTATCCAAATATGTCAAAAAGTGCCGTCTAGTAATAATATTCAATGTTCCAAATTTCAGAAGTATAGCTAGGGAAACAAAGGAGAAAAGGAGGTCGTACCATGAATCTGTGTCATACGGTATACACATGATGTAATGTTATCAATTTACGCGAAAGTCAAGAGATGCAAGTTCTTGTTTCGATAATTTCAATGCATAATTAATTTCAGTGGTTGGCGAAATGCTCACCTGGTATAAAAACTAGACATGGCGAAATCTTTTAGTCTCAAAATTATGAAATGGTATATATCTCCATGAAATATTAATTTCTCTGTGGCCCAACTATACAATTATTGAGTGTTTGCAAAAACCTACTATGATATGTCCGTGAATCACCCTTTAACAGTCAATATTTTCAGCTGTACCATGCTATGCATATTTGATAAAATCGATGATTCTCTGCTTCAACAACCTGTATCTCTAAAACTGGTCATACGATCAGCTGTAGAATTCGTACCTGTAAAAACATTATTGAAAGTTTTAGCTACTGAAAAAATGAATACATTTGAAGGTGAAATTAAAAAATACTTTTCTTAAAATAGAATACCCCCTGAAAAGTAAAACAACTCTGTTTTTTGAAATTTAGAGACACGCATATGTTAGTGGTACCTATTACCTATGAACTATGGAAATTGAATATGTATTAGTACTTACGGGTTTTTTTCATATGTTAAGTGAGTGAACTGTCCCTTTCTTTTAGATCACTGACTTATCTGATGGAGATGGCGGCAGTGTATCTGTGACAGATGGAGGAGTTGGCAGCAAGTATGCAGAAATAAGAATTGATTCACAGTTCCTGAGGGGACTCAATTATCGGATCGAAGTCTGGACAGCCTAAATCCACTCTGCAAGTTTTCCAAATATGATTTCCTATTCTGCTATCCAATTATCTGTTTCTTATTCATTGCAAATAATATAACCTGCAACTTTTATGTTATACTAACTCCATTCATCC
Source organism: Chrysolina oricalcia (assembly GCA_944452925.2). Taxonomy (NCBI): domain Eukaryota; kingdom Metazoa; phylum Arthropoda; class Insecta; order Coleoptera; family Chrysomelidae; genus Chrysolina; species Chrysolina oricalcia. Next base: position 46,273,188 of record OX101815.2, on the reverse strand, counting down.
TGAAAAACAATAACCTGTTTTGAATTTCAGTGCGATGATACTCATTGGTTTCTTGAATTGCTATAAAAATAAAGATACAAAAAATTGAAAATGTATTGAATTCATTATCAGCGTGAAAACAACAATTAAACGACTAGCAATTATAAGAGTGTTTTCTTATTTGAAATAGTGATATTTTTCCCACAACCTAAGAAACCATGCGCAGTTTCAAATGCAAACGAAGCGTTGTTACAGTTTGGCAAACATAGCTGATATTTAGAGATTTAAAAACGAAAATCGCGGTATTTTCGGGGGTAAATACATAAGAGATCATATTTTTATCCATAAATTTATTTTTGAATGCATGAAAATTGTATTGTTATGTCAAAAAATCGAGAATCAAGGGAGTGAAAAAATCGCGAGAGCTTGCTCTAGCGATTTTTTCTACTTCCCTTGATTCGAGATGTTTTGTCAGAAGACAATAAAATTTGAATGCAATTTGAAATGTATTTAGATATAAAAATATGATCTCGAATGTATTTTAGGGAGATTAATACACAACTACATGATACAAAAAAATTATTTTGACATAAATTTCATTCAAAAATAACAACTGGTAGATACTTAATAATATTTTAAATATATTGAAAAGATATTTAATATTAAAACAATTCAAAAAATATTATGAAGAATTCGACTGATCCTCACTGACATACATATTCTGAACATTGAATATGCAATGGTTATAATAATTATGTTATATTACAACCAGTTATTTTTGCATGTTATTTACGTGTCCTGTACTAAAATTTTCTTGTATAAGGTTTACATCGCCTGATGTTTCTTTTCCAGAAGGTCCTGGTCTCAAGTTGTTGATTGAACTAGCATGATGTTCCCCGTCAGTAAATAAGGTCCTAATAACTTAGCATTTGCATTTCCAGTCATTTTGATAAGCTGTTTTTCCGGGACACTCGATTTGGCAAAATTTGGTACAGCACTTGATCGATTTGAAGTATTGTTTGTCAGAGCATCAATCTCTATTTTGTCAGCAGATTGTTTCATCCATTTCCCAATCTCATTTACACCAATAGGCATATTTTTGTACCATGCAGAAGAGTTTTTATTCCAATTAGGATTAACAATTGGGATTAACTACAGACAGGTGACCATTCTGAATACAATTTCCAAAATTTCTAAACGTTCGTATTATGTTAGAATTGCTGATTTTTTGACTAGCTATAAAATATTCTCCCCTCGCCAATATGGATTCCGCACGGGAAAATCAACGGAAACTGCCGCTAGCGAATTCATGGAGAGTGTCTATATAACCATCGATGAAGGTAGATTTGTGTGTGGCATCTTCTTTGATCTGTCATGTGCCTTCGACAGTTTGCAAATACATTTCGTCTTAAAAAAACTAAACTCAAATGGAATTAGAGGAAAATTTCTCGTTCTCTTAGAATCACGCATAGACAAGCCTACGTAAAGATTAACAATGAATGTTCTGAAACTCACTCTCTGGATAATGGTGTACCACAAGGATCGGTACTAGGACCACTACTTTTCATACTTTTTGTAAATGACATGCCAGCTATGTAACGAATGGATTAATAACGATGTTTGCAGATGATACTTCGATTGTGGTATCAGCACAGACCGTCGAAGAATTGCAGAAAACAATAAGTAGCGTCATTTAGTCGTTTGAATAATAATAATTTGATATTAAATACCGAAAAAACAGTCTATCTCCAATTTAAATGTACGAAAAATAGCCCGTGTACGATTTCAACAGATCATCAAAATTCAAAGACAACTAAATTTCTAGGGCTCTACCTAAACCAAAACAATTCTGGATTTTTTGCAATCCTGAAATTGAAAAAAACTTTGGATAAGAAAATTCTATTGATATGTATTATTCTTTTGCATTTTCCTACAATGTCACTCTATGGGGATATTGCGTTAATTCTGAAAGAATTTTTGTTGGACAGAAGCGTATTCTGAGGCACATATTCGACGACAAGTTCGGAAATAGTTGTAAACCCATATTTCTGCAACACAAAATATTAACTTTTCCCTGCATATACATATATAAAGTACTTATCTCCATGAAAGAGAATTTGCACACTTTCAATAAAAATTAATTTTTTCACCAATATCCAACAAGAAATGCTGGAGTACTTATTATAACCCACCACAGATTGGCAAAGTTTGAGAAAAGCCCTAGATATGCAGGAAACAAATTTTTCAACAAACTCCCCGAAAGCATACAAAACGTGAGCCTCAGAAAGTATAAAAACGAAAAAAAAAATGTTAATGGGAAAGGCATACTATTCTGTGAAAGAATACCTCAACGATTCATCAGATTGAAATTTTTAGGTTTGAATTCTTTATTTATTCTTGTGTGTATATTATTGTTTATGTATTATTTATATATTGTATTTTTGTGTTGTATTGACGATTATGGTAGACTTTACTAGTATTTTAACAAATGTAACTGGCGTGTACATCCGTCCTCTAGATGGCTGCTGTTGCAAGTATAAATAAATTTATTATATATATTTTATTTTATTTCAACAGTCAAAAATAGACGATATGACATAATTTTGTCACTGCGTTTTAATAATAGTATTTTGAATAACCTTTCCGGGCACACATCGAGATTATTTTGATAAGACACTAACCTACCTCTTACTATCCGATAATTTTTGGGCTCCTCCCTGGCGTGTTTTGGAAAATATCAGGTTGTAATCAATTTTTCCGATTAGTTTACCGTTTAACTTTTTCTCCTCCTTGAAAAAATGCACTTTGCATCTAGCTGCCTCGCCCCCTCTCCAGATTAGTTCAAAAGCTATTACATGAAATAGCTTTTTTTGAAGTCATTCTGGACAATATTCGTTCCATAGATTAATTATAAATCTTCCTTACATAAAACATTCGAACTTTGTTTTCTTTTCCCGGGAATAGATTGAAGCTGCTTTCGTTTCGCATTTTTCGCATCCCTCGCTCCTTTGAATTCAATATCTGCGAATGGATTAAATTTTTGGCTATACTCTTTATAGTATTTTTCTTGAAGGCACTTTGCAGAAACGTTCCACATGGTCTTTATCACACATTCTTTATAATCTTCACCATCAACTCTCTTCATATTGAAAGCCCAATCTTTCATGATTAGACCAAGCTCTTCGTTTGAAGTCGTTTCTCGAAGTTCATAGTGCTTCTCTTTTAGAAATGTTTCGAACTGCTTCCATATAGACTTATCAATAACACTAAGTACAGTTTTTCAATGCATTTTAATGATTCTAGACCAAATCTTGTCATTTTATTTTATTCTAACAACTCGAAAATAATCTGACAGTTATTGGCAAAAGAAAATAAGATCGCAGCGCCACCTATAGCAAGACTTTGAACTACGAATCACGGACAAGGTTTTTGACTTTACACGTGTTTATATGGCGTTTTGACGATCTGTACTCCTATTTTCAAACAATTTGTGAAAATTTGTGATTTCTCGAACTGAAAAGTGATTGTGTTTCTATTGTAAGACTCTAAAGATCGTTTCAGTCAGGTGATTTAAAGGAATTTCATCTCCGATTAGTTTTGAATGCTTCTGCAATTCAAGGTTGCATGGCGTTTTGATGATCTGTTCTCCTATTTTCAAACAATTTGTGAAAATTTGTGAATTCTTCAACTGAAAAGTTATTGTGTTTCTATTAAAAGACTTGAACGATAGTTTCAGTGTAGTTTACAAATATTTTACGTGTTTTTTGAAGTCATGATTTGTGAGTTATCGATCTGATTCATTCTGTTGATTAAGGATATTTCTATACTCGTTTTCTGTTTCTGTTCGTATTTTTTTGGTTTATACTGTTAATAGACTGCCAAATATGGGAAAATACAATCCTAGTTGTTCAGTCCCAGGATGCAGGACATATGGCAAGAAGGAAAATGTGGGATATCACAAATTTCCTCCAAATATAAAAGCAAGGTTAAAAAATCACCAATTGAATCGACCAGATTGAAGAAATTGACCAAAGGAAAGCATTGATTTTGAAACTGAAAATTGGCAAGCTAAATAATATCGAAAGTATTTGCTTGTTTGACAAACAGACTGATGAATGAATCAGATCAATAATTGATCGCAAATCATGACCTCCAAACAAGTAAAATATTTGTAAACTACACTGAAACTATCGTTCAAGTCTTTTAATAGAAACGCAATAACTTTTGAGTTAAAGAAATCACAAATTTTCACAAATTGTTTGAAAATAGTAGAACAGATCATCAAAACGCCATACAACCTTGAATTGCAGAAGCATTCAAAACTAATCGGAGATGAAATACCTTTGAATCACCTTACTGAAACGTTCTTTAGAGTCTTTCAATAGAAACACAATCACTTTTTAGTTATAGAAATCACAAATTTTCACAAATTATTTGAAAATAGGAGTACAGATCGTCAAAACGCCATATAAACACGTGTAAAGTCAAAAACCTTTGTCCGTGATTCGTAGTTCAAAGTCTTGCTATAGGTGGCGCTGCGATCTTATTTTCTTTCGCCAATAGTTGTCAAGATAGAAATTTGAACCCCTCTAACGTACCTGCTTCGAATTATGTGATTACCTGTCAAAGTTTGACTTTTTAAGGTTATATTCAGTTTGAAGTGAAATTTTGTTCACCAATAAGTTTTATTTTGTGTTCATCGTGAACTGTTTTAATCAAAAATGTCACGGTGTTTTTGGAATCAAAGCAAAAATTCCTGTAGTGCAGTTTAAATGGATCTGTTCATCTATTCCCGTAAGATTGTTGATTTAGGAGGAGAAGTCAGGGTACCAGGAGAGTGGTCAAGATACCAGTGCCGTATTTCTCTCACTGTCGAATTATCAATTCATATTTACGTACCCTTATAAATGAGACCCAACTGGATATACCGTGGTGATATTTTCGTTTCGGCGACCTTTAGGGGAAATTGTATTCCACTGTTTCAATTAGTACACCTAGTGAAATAATATATAAATCATGTGGCAGGGAAAGGATAATGGAGGAAGATGGTGGAATAGATATAACAGATATTTTTCAAGACAATGTATTCGGTACCAATTTGACAGAGTATAAAAAAGAAGGAGCCATATACCTGGTGTAAGCGGAAAGTTGCTTGCCCCCAAAACTTTTTTGTTTTCGAAGATAGTGGAATTAAATTTGGAGGATGTGTATAATACAATGAACAGCATCTTTTGACCAGCAATTTAACTTCATATGCATTTTTCGATTCCACCAGAAGTGACATAAACTTTCGATTTCCTTTGGTATATTTTCACTTCTCTTGTCTCCTTATGACATACTGATAACCATGTGTGTTACTTGTCACTTTTTGTAACCGAATTTTATTTTTATTTCGAAATAAATTTTTTATTCTGGAGAGCAATGATATCTTCAAATCACTAATTTCATTTCTAAATGAGAATAATACAACTTTACTCTTCAAAATGTTATAGTTAAAAGTGTATTCAGAATGCCATGTGGAGACAAAAGAGGTGAAAATATACTGTATCCCATTTAATAAACGAAAGTTTAAGTCACTTTTGGTGAAACCGGAAGTTGTATGAACTTGAGATATTCATCTCATAGGAGATAGAACAGACTTTTTGTTGTCGTTCATTAACCAAAAAGATAAATGTGCCTAGTTGGTATATCCCTCAGAAGATGTGATTACCATAATTACCATATGCACAACTGCTATAAATATAAAAGTGTTAAATCAGGTTTTATTAAAATTATACTATACAAAGGCCAATAGCACTAAAGTTTTATTTTATTATCATGATCAAATAAATTAGTATTTGGAATCATTGGTAAGAACACAATTCAAGAAACAGAAACTACTCAAACACCAAATCTACGTCAAAGTCACACTCGGCGCGCGTTTCGCCAAAAAATTCAGCATCTTTAGGAACTAAAATCATACTAAACTACCGATTTTGACGTAGTTTTGGTAGTTTGGGTAGTTTCTATTTCTTGAATTAGCATCATGCATTGTAAAATAAACGATTTTACTATTCATTTTTGATCAAATTTTTTACTCTTATCTTTATCTTTGATTTTTCTGAATTAGCTTGTTTAGTGAAGCTAGATTTAATAATCAATCATTCCTACAATCTTATCTTTATCCGATAGTGTTTGAGTGAAACTTGTATGGAACTAAATGCATCATATGGTAAAACTGACATGATGCTAACACTGAACTGATTTTTTGAGCGAGCACCAAAAATTACAATTATCAGAAAATCGCAAGTATAACACAAGAACATTCTAATGTTATATATGGACAGTGGGTACTCGATTCTTCAGAAAAACTTTATATTAAATAATCTTAGTGAAGAACAAACAGTTGTAAATAAGGAAAGGTCAGGATTTATACAAACTGATGACTTCTTCACTGAATTTGTCTCTGAAAATAAAATCCAGAAATCACTAACCACAGCTTGCACTTACGTACTAGAGGATTTAGAGTTAGATATTTTTTTTACAATATGTTGAAAACCCGTGCTGTGCCAATCGAACTAGAGTGAATTCTTCACAGAAAAATGTTTTCCTCAAAACATACCGGAGCTATTTTTCAGGTGTACAGTTTAACTTTGGTCAGAAGAAGTTTTTGCTAAAGGTGGTTATATATGAACTTCTATTCCTTATGATACAGGATTGTCAAAATAACTCAGATATATTTTACAAAAAACATAATGATGAAGGAACAACTCAGCCGCACCCCGCAGTTCGCGAGATCTTTCACATTCTCTTTTATGAGCAACTATTTCATCTAAATATACAAATACGGTTTATAGCCGTATCGATAGGATGGCGGCTTACGATGCCATGAGTACGTGGTTCAGAGCCACAGCAGGTATCTTCTTTTCAATTTTAGAACCATTTTTCGGACTTAGAAAATAAAGGCCGGTTATGTCAGTAGCGTGCAGGTCGAGTGATGAATACAGGAGATTGGGTAGGAGCCCCGAAGTCGCTGAACATCGGATATCAAGCGTGTGAGATCAGCTTTAGCAATGGTAGCGTCAATGTGTTCGTGATAGTGTGAGCTCAGCTTTATGTATCAAAATTGCCAGAATGAACCTCCATAAGGAAATACATGGGATTTGGTCGGTGAACTCCTATATAGTATAATTACTTGCACGCCCCGCATCTCAAATGAAGACTTTGTGAAATAATAACTGACATTTTTCCTGAATACGGATCTGTGCCGCTTCCCACTCTCCAGGAATAACTCGAAATATTTGGCGGGCTTCGAGCACGCTTATTTGTATAGCCGTGATCTATCTCCTGCTTCTTTAATCTGAGGTTTTAATACAATAACATCAAAAATTCTCTGTCATTGATATAAACTTTCGACTCTGTACGCCACTGTTTCAAAATGATAACTTGATCGTTGTCATGTACGACTCTTTTCGATTGTTAGTACTTACCTATGCCCTACAAGTTCGAGTAAACATAAACCATCCTTAAGCTAATGACAGTCATCAGTTGTTCTACTCTGCGGCACAGATTAGAAAACATACAGATAGGAAGCTCCGCCCATTTCCTTTGATGTTTCGATTGCCGACTCTATGACCTTGGCCCTTTAAATTGGTGTGCACCAATGTTGCCAGATCTATATCGAACATCCCGGGCACAGTATTGCCACTGCATGGAACGTATACATTTGATTTGTTAATTGTCATTAGTGTCAAAAATAAGAGAATCTATGGAGAGAAACTGACAGATATTTTTTTGCAGAAATTAATATTAGTTAGCTTAAAATGATTCAAATGTTGTGCTACTATTGCAAATCTAAAATGCAGTGTGTTCCAACATTTGGTTAACACTTTTATACAACTGGAAAATTTCATGAGTAAATTTTTTTCAGGATAGATCGTTAAATTTCCAAATAATTTCATGATTCAAACTGAAATACAATAATGTTTAAATATAAATATGTAAAAGAAAGAGTAAAATAAAAATATTTAACCCTGCAAAGATGAAACTTCGTGCACTCCAGCTCGTAGAAGAGAACATATACGTCTCCACTCACAAGGGATTCAGATGATAATGGTTTCAGTAGAGAATCAATGTAAGAGTACCATGTGCCAGCGTAAAGATGTCTACAATAAGCAGTGTAGTGGTAGATTTGTATTGAGAAATTGTTTGGAGCTTCATTTCAGTTAATGTTTCTCTTCTCTTTGAACAGAACTAGTAAAATTATTTTTAAAATTAGTTTTATCAAAGTAAACTGTTAGTATGAAGATTGTATTAATCAGTCAAAAGTTTGTGAAACAATAAAGTGAGCAAAGAATTGCATTTTTTTTTTCAAGTGAATGCATTTCTAGATCTTCAAAATTTAGCTATTTGATTTCATCGGAATCAGCCAAAAAATAAAAACTTTGATTGGTACCCATCAAAGCGTGCAGTCTTCAGATATCAAATGATTTACAAAAACTAAATCTGGAGAAAAGCAGTTTTCTACAATTTGGTGGACCATTTTTTAAGTTGTAACAAAAAAATATATTGGCAAAAATAATTTCTTTATTATTTCAAAATCAATCACAATTTTATACCTGGGTTCCTATTACAAATTCATCAAAAAGTAAACTTTGTATTTTTTTAGGCACAGTTCTGCTATTTTTCATTACATAATATTCATAGTGGAAAAAATAATTTTATGAGATATATATATAGGGAAAGTTTTCACAGGGATAGTTGAATTTTGAGACTTTTATAAATATTACATATTTGATTGGCACGACTATTTGTTATAAATTTTTCAAATTTGTCTTGATGGACATTTCATCGATGCATACAGTATAAAAGATACCCTGTGAATGCATTTGTTTTACCTTTAGTTTTAATATCTCAAACAAAACTTAGTTGTACCAAGCAGAAAACTTAATTTTTTTATAAATAACATAAGGAATCCACTAGAAGGCATCAAAAATATATTCTGTAAATACTTATAACAAAGGCCCAAATAATAAATAGTATGGGCGAATCGTTTGAATTCATCTGTATATCGCCTGCCAAATTTATTAGTTTTGTTTAAATTTACTTGTGCCCTAATAAATCGAGCCATCTCAGGATTCAAATACTTATCCCCAAGTTGAAGAAAGTTTTCTTCAGATGGCTCTACAACTTGGTCTAATTCTTTTTTCAAATTCTTATTTTCGGATTGAAGAGCTTTCATTTTTTAGCTTGAGTTTCCTCATTCTGGGGGTATGGCTGGAAACTTTAGTTCTTTGTGTTTCGACTGGTAGCATAAATGATTGCTGCACATCAAGACATTCTACTGTTGAAAGTGTGCCAGTATCACAGATGGAAGTAATTGTGATAACCTGCAATACTTTTATTTTCTTGGACGGTATAGGACTTTCAAAATTTGTATCAAGCTCTCTCTAATAGCTTGGTACACTTGCAACATCAGTATGAGCTGTAAAAAAGTTTAGCATGTAATTACAATACCAAAACAATGTTTCTGCTATTTATATTAAAATAGTTTTCAATGGAATAAAAGAAACCAAGTAGGTAACCACATTGTACTTGAAATGCTTCACAATCGATAGGCACTGCATCAGTAAGTAAACGTGACGTTTCAGAAAGATTACTGTACATACAATTTTCAAAATGCAGGCTACAAACTCTAAACTTCCCATAGAAATTGCCTATAGGTATACCATCCAGAAGTTCTTTTCGTACACAAGCTTGTACCTGAAGGGTGCACATGAAATGTAACATTACCATTATTTAATATGAAAAACTGACATGTTTTCATCACATTGCAGTAATTTTTGTACATGCAATGAAATCCGCTTCTTTCTTGTTTATGCATTTGCATTGTCACTATTGTCAGCTCTACTGCTTCAAATTTAATTGCAACTAAATCCAAAAATCTCTCGAAAATCGAATAAACCTAACCTTATTAATCTGACAGCAGTAACAGCCTTCAAAGTGGGCTTTAAATTGGTGTGCAATTCCATCTCTCTCTAATTTCGTTTGTCTTGTCTAACCTTCCCATCTGTATGTTTTCTAATCTGTGTCTTCGGTATGATAGGCGAAAAAAGGCAACCGCTAGAGGTCGCTGAATAAACCAAGATGTCTACCGATGAAGGTGAACAACAAACTTTAATGCACAGAGAAATGTAACAAAACTGTATTTCTATAAGAGATTTGTGGTGGAATTTTTAAATTTGATGGATGTTGCATAATTGAGAATATTTGTTAATTGCAGTTATTACTATTTTAGAGACTGAGGTATAGAAATACGAGATTCTATTTGTGTTTATGAAAGGACTTCATAATAATTTCAGGTGAAGATGCCATAGTAGAAGTGGACCTTTGCTCTCTTCATTATTTTCAATCTCAATTTCTCCTTCACTAGTCATGTTTCCAGATTCTTCCTTCAAAGGGTATTCTTGTTTCAACATGAAAGTTCATATAAAAATGCAATTTCATTTTCATGAATACGATATTGTGGTCTCTTGAGTGAATAAAGTGATTTTTTTCAAAAAACAAAGTGCATTTCAAAACAAAATTTCGGGTGAAGTCCACAATCACATTTGACGCAAATGAAATTGCTCTTCTTCTTACACACTTGATACCTCCTATCGGTTTTGTTGTACCTTATCATATGTCCTATATTGTCAAATCTTGAAGCGACTGGGTAAGGCGAGGTGGTTTTACCTCTCGTTGGTTTTGTGCCATATGATTGAAGGAAGCTTAGAGCAATATATCTGCGAAAAACTAATAAAGAAACGCAATTTGAATCATCTGGCATCAGCTTCTTCATTAGCACCCAAGCATTTGATACACTTGCATCTAGCAAATAGGCTATTGGCCAGCACCATTTTCTCTATCGCATTCTGGTTCTATATAACGCTATAATTCCGTCCATTTTGTCTACTCCTCCCATATATTTGTTGTAGTTGGCTACTATTTTAGGCTGAGTTATCTGTATTTTTGTTTTGGATTCCTTACACTATAGTAGTCATAACAATGTCGTTGTTGTCAAAATTTGTTCCGAATGTGACCACTTTGTTGTCCTTCTACTTTACAAATGTAACATTTTCACATGAAATAAAGTGAGAACTTCCTCTCGGTTTCGGTTTCCAGGTTTTTGCAACAGGAAAAGGATATATCTCAGTACGGTTTTCTCGAATCGTACCTGTAGCACATATGTTATTTTCCGATGGGTGATTCAATAAATTCAGACTGGTAAAATAATTATCAAAAAAAATTGTGTGTCCGTTATTCGGAGGAACTTCCGACTTTTCTCATAGAGACATTACAACGTCTCCGCCAAGTCCAAATCGCTTTTCTGAATCGGATTTCCTGTGTAAACATCAAAAGATATCATGTAGCCATTACTATTGCATATTGCCCAATTCTTGTACCCGAAACGGATTGGTTTTCCCTTTATGTATTGTTTGGCGTAGTGTTTTCCATAGTAGGGAATCATGCTTTCATCAATTGATAAGGCTTCTTCTAATCCTCCGTAGTTTTTGAAATTTCGATTCATAGCTTCTAGTAGGGGACGAATTTTATAAAGCTTACGATCAATTTTAGCATTATAATTGAAGCGTAGATGACGTAATAACATTTCATACCTATTCAGACGCATACTTTTTCTCAAAATGTCTGGTATATCTTCTGTAGAGTTCCAATACAATTTCTTGTTGGGTATTTTGCATAACCTGAGAGAAGCATTCCGCCTAACAAAACGTAAAGTTCTTCTTTCGTGAAATGCAGTACTTTATTTTTTTTGATGTCCATATTGGTTTGTCTCTTGTACAATTTTAGTCAAAAAATAAAAGGAAAAAACTTACAGGATTCTTCGCAGATTTAGCCTCTAGAGAAGCATCTCGCAACACACATGTTTCATTTACCGAAAAATTCGAAGGATTTTCAGTCCATTAGTGTAGTCGTTTATTGCTTTGTTCATTTTTCTTATCATTGGAAGCAAGATTCGGTCCAGGTTTTGGAAATAGCCGAGCTAGAGGAATGAAGTCATCTTCATCAAAATCTTCTTGAATTCGATGTCTTATTTCACAGTTTTGCTGAAGTATTCCAAGAGATAAGTGGTTCACATCACCAATGTGTTTGTCGTCAGAATTGTCACTGTCTTTTTCCGTGTCTACGCCACGATCATCAGGAATTCCTACATATACGTCAAGATGATCATATTCATTGGTACCCTCTTCTCTTTCTATCAGTGGAAGCAATTCATGTAAAGGCAATCTGTAACAAAATCAACATAAGTATTTTGTCTACTTTGCATACAGTCCCTTATAAGGGACCATACAAATTTTCATAAGTATCCTGGTGCCATGATTATTTATTTCTTCAACAAAAATTATATGACAATTCTAGTAATGACCACCATATAACTCCAAAATTTCAAAGTTATAGCTTTAGCCAGTTTTGAGAAAAAAAATAACAACTTACCCGCCATTGCGAGAAGAGTAAAGCTCGGGATCCATCGTCACACATAAATACAAATCAACTGCAATCCTCGATTTCTAATAATCGACTGATTCTTATATTCCCTAGTAAACATTGAAACCTCATTATCGAGCTATAAATAGATTTCTAACATGTGGTTATGCATAAACTTAGGCGTTCCTTTTAAGGGACTCGATGCACTAAAAGGCTAAGAAATGTATTTATCAAAATGATAATCTGTGGATTCAAGTTTCTTAAAACCCCATTAATGTCAAGGGAAGCGGGGACTCCCTACTTAATGAATTCTGTATATTATATGTCATAAGTATGGACAACATTGATAAGGCAATCAAAAAATATATGATTTATTGATTCTATTTTTCCGCATTTGCAATATGGTTTATCTATTACTTTAATTCTATGCAAATGTTCTTTGTTGGCACAGTGAACTGTTTTCATTCGGATGATCGTAGTAATGTGCCTTCTATCATCTATAAACGGATATTTTAAATACGATGGTATTCTCCGATATTCCACATGAATTTTTGCATAATTTCGGCCTTTATGCTGTATTTCTATATTCCAGTTACAATAAAAATCGTTCAAAATATTATTTTTAATAATAGGTAGTATGTTATTTTTATCTAATTTAATAGCCATTGGAATGTTAAGTTTTGATCCGATTTTAGCTAATCTGTCCGCTTTTTCATTGCCGTCAATATTAGAATATCACTCATACGTGATAAATATACCATGTGTTGAATTGTTACACTTATGAAGTCAATATTAGAATTATGTTTTTTGTTACTTATCCTTTCCAAAGCGCATTTAGAGTCAGTAAGAATCAATTTTTTTTTTTTGAATTTTTCTCCAAACAAATCATCATCCCCCTATGAATAGCAATAGTTTCAGCATCACATATGCTTGTAAATTCATTAATTCGAGAAGAGAATGATACATTCATTTGTGGTAAGCCAGGAAGCCAGGAAGCCAGGAAGCCAGGAAGCCAGGAAGCCAATCTGTTGATGACTTCCTTTGTTTCTATTTTTACATCCAAGTGTTGTACATCTTCGCACTTGATTCTACCGTACTGATGAGAGCTTAAGCTCGAAACACGTGTCTACGGTTGCAGAATATTTTGAGGGTTATACCCAATAAGTCTTCTACTTATATTTTCATATATTGCCCCTCGCTAAATCCATCCTTATTTGTATTTTCCTGGGTAGGATTGTCACGCTGGTAGCTATAGCTGCCTCCGTGGCGACGTTAGTTGTTGCCTTGTAAGCACAAGGTCTTCTAACCGAAGCCACAAATGTGTGGTTGGCTTCCTGTTGAAGACTTCCTTTGTTTCTATTTTTACATCCAAGTGTTGTACATCTTCGCACTTGATTTTACCGTACTGATGAGAGCTTAAGCTCGAAACACGTGTCTACGGATGCAGAACATTTTGAGGGTTATACCCAATAACTTTTCTACTTATATTTTCATATATTGCCCCTCGCTAAATCCATCCTTATTTGTATTTTCCTGGGTAGGATTGTCACGCTGGTAGCTATAGCTGCCTCCGTGGCGACGTTAGTTGTTGCCTTGTAAGCACAAGGTCTTCTAACCGAAGCCACAAATGTGTGGTTGGCTTCCTGTTGATGACTTCCTTTGTTTCTATTTTTACATCCAAGTGTTGTACATCTTCGCACTTGATTTTACCGTACTGATGAGAGCTTAAGCTCGAAACACGTGTCTACGGTTGCAGAACATTTTTAGGGTTATACCCAATAACTTTTCTACTTATATTTTCATATATTGCCCCTCGCTAAATCCATCCTTATTTATATATATAAATATATATATATATATATATATATATATATATATATATATATATATATATAAATAAAAAAGTTATTGGGTATAACCCTCAAAATGTTCTGCAACCGTAGACACGTGTTTCGAGCTTAAGCTCTCATCAGTACGGTAAAATCAAGTGCGAAGATGTTCAACACTTGGATGTAAAAATAGAAACAAAGGAAGTCAACAACAGGAAGCCAACCACACATTTGTGGCTTCGGTTAGAAGACCTTGTGCTTACAAGGCAACAACTAACGTCGCCACGGAGGCAGCTATAGCTACCAGCGTGACAATCCTACCCAGGAAAATACAAATATGGATGGATTTAGCGAGGGGAAATATATAAAAATATAAATAAAAAAGTTATTGGGTATAACCCTCAAAATGTTCTGCAACCGTAGACACGTGTTTCGAGCTTAAGCTCTCATCAGTACGGTAAAATCAAGTGCGAAGATGTTCAACACTTGGATGTAAAAATAGAAACAAAGGAAGTCAACAACAGGAAGCCAACCACACATTTGTGGCTTCGGTTAGAAGACCTTGTGCTTACAAGGCAACAACTAACGTCGCCACGGAGGCAGCTATAGCTACCAGCGTGACAATCCTACCCAGGAAAATACAAATATGGATGGATTTAGCGAGGGGAAATATATAAAAATATAAATAAAAAAAAAAAAAAGTTATTGGGTATAACCCTCAAAATGTTCTGCAACCGTAGACACGTGTTTCGAGCTTAAGCTCTCATCAGTACGGTAAAATCAAGTGCGAAGATGTTCAACACTTGGATGTAAAAATAGAAACAAAGGAAGTCAACAACAGGAAGCCAACCACACATTTGTGGCTTCGGTTAGAAGACCTTGTGCTTGGCTTCCTGTTGTTGACTTCCTTTGTTTCTATTTTTACATCCAAGTGTTGAACATCTTCGCACTTGATTTTACCGTACTGATGAGAGCTTAAGCTCGAAACACGTGTCTACGGTTGCAGAACATTTTGAGGGTTATACCCAATAACTTTTTTATTTATATTTTTATATATTTCCCCTCGCTAAATCCATCCATATTTGTATTTTCCTGGGTAGGATTGTCACGCTGGTAGCTATAGCTGCCTCCGTGGCGACGTTAGTTGTTGCCTTGTAAGCACAAGGTCTTCTAACCGAAGCCACAAATGTGTGGTTGGCTTCCTGTTGTTGACTTCCTTTGTTTCTATTTTTACATCCAAGTGTTGAACATCTTCGCACTTGATTTTACCGTACTGATGAGAGCTTAAGCTCGAAACACGTGTCCACGGTTGCAGAACATTTTGTGGGTTATACCCAATAACTTTTTTATTTATATTTTTATATATTTCCCCTCGCTAAATCCATCCATATTTGTATTTTCCTGGGTAGGATTGTCACGCTGGTAGCTATAGCTGCCTCCGTGGCGACGTTAGTTGTTGCCTTGTAAGCACAAGGTCTTCTAACCGAAGCCACAAATGTGTGGTTGGCTTCCTGTTGTTGACTTCCTTTGTTTCTATTTTTACATCCAAGTGTTGAACATCTTCGCACTTGATTTTACCGTACTGATGAGAGCTTAAGCTCGAAACACGTGTCTACGGTTGCAGAACATTTTGAGGGTTATACCCAATAACTTTTTTATTTATATTTTTATATATTTCCCCTCGCTAAATCCATCCATATTTATATATATATATATATATATATATATATATATATATATATATATATATATATATATATATATATATATATATATATATTTATATATATATATATATATATAACAGGAAGTTATTCATGACATCTACAGTCACTAGTTGAAACTTAATTTGACACGAACCAAGGAATCCAAAAGTAGAGGTTTGTCCACAAATTGACAGGCAGCCAACAATTTGTTGTTCTGACCAACCCAAGGTTCAATCAAGTTTCTAATACGTTATGTACAGGTAGGTCACGGTCGATGGTACCTTAGACGTTTACGGAGAACTGGACATAGGATCATTCTGAAAATTTGGTTGCCGCTTATACCAGATATGTAGCTAGTGTGCACTTGAGCTAGTAGTAAGTGGAGCTCACATAGATATATTACCTTATATTATGCTAAGACATCCATATTTCCAGAATGATTGACTCCAAACATGGATTGATGCCTTTGGAAAACACCTTCCAGTTTCTGGACACCTGTGTTCTGCCGAAGAGAATGATATATTGAAAGGTGCAGTACCGTCCATATGACTATTTAAATTTAAATTTCTAACAGTATTCAGTAACTTTGCAACACTGAATTATCAAATGGTGTTTCTTTTACTCCAATCTTGTAAGCTCAACCTCATGAATAAGCAAATTGAACAAGAAGTTTTCTTCAACATTCCAGATTGATGTGCAAAAACAAATCTGATAGCTAGACACTGGAATAGTTTCATTGATTTTAAAACCCTCCGATAATTGCTTTCTCAATTCCTAGTGATAATTCATTGTATACAGTGACATATTTGGATACAAATAGAAAAAAAATCTCGTTCAAACCCAAAATGCATTATCCAAACTTTGAATGCCTTCTTTCAAATATGAAGGTATCTAGAGAAAAGTATCTTTTTTTAGAATACGTAAACAATGTTTTTTTTTCTTTGTGTCTTGGCATCGACTGCTATGGTCATTAACCACGTGTTCTGGATAGGCCTTGTTACTAACTCCATGCGCCACCTTAGGAGCAGCACTGTTAATTGGAACGCAACACTGAATCGTGCAGGACTCACCCCAGTCCAGCCACGAGATTTGAATAGTTTAATCTGTCAAATTAAATTAAAAAATCCCAGCCGTAACTGGGGCTCGAACTCCGGACCATTCGTAAACAATGTTATTCAAAAAAAAATTACATGTAATTGCAGAATATGAAATATTGTATTTTAGCTACATAAAGGCTGAAACACAAAAGAAGATGTATGTATTAAGCCTGAAGATTTTAAAAATAAAACAGGACGCAAAAAGAATTGAAAGATTGAATTTTACCAACAAGACTGTGTAGCGTGACCAGAATAACAATCCGTTTCTCGTTAAGAGGAAATCTGAAATCGTAAAACTTAATGCTTAAAACAAAACTTCAATTGTATTTCAGCCTTATCAAAACAAATTATAGCTGTTTTCGTTTTGGTTTACATTTTTTTCGTAAAAGTGGCTGATCAATCTACACAAAGATTTGAAAAAAATCTCTGAATCTAGTTATTGCTTTCCCCCAATTCAAAATGAATGCCTTGGCATTTCACATTGTCTCTACAGTTAATTGATTTATTTGTTTTGCATTTTCAGTTTGCTCATGGCCAATGAAGTGGAGAAACTCCTCGAATCACATGAAATGTTGAAATTTATAGAAATAACAATGATACTTGCAATAAGTTATTTTTGAAAGCAATGAAGTTTTTGTCTATTAATGAACTGATATTCAATTTCAAGAACTTTTTCTTTAATACTATACTTTTGAAATTAGGTCACTGATCTAGATAACAGGTAATCGACTTCGTTAAATTAATTCAATGGATGGATGAAATTGTATTTTATATATGTTAATGTATTATATATTTTCACCTATGACAATGTAAATTAACTGTATGTACGTGCTGAATAAAGAAGTTTATTATTATATTGTATCAAAATAAATATGTAGGCATATACTAATTAATGTTTCTATATTAGTATGGCTTCCAATCTTTCGTTTCACTCCTTTCCTGGTCCATCTTGTAATAACACTGCCTCCGACTCAACCATACCAGATATTCCTTTACCAAGTCCAATTACAGAAATACCTGACACTTCCGAGATAGAACAAACATTTTTATTAACAGAAAAATTTGATATAATGACAGACCTATATTCTTTAATTTAACAAGATAATATTAACATCAAGCTCCATGATAGATGGGGTTATCATAAATTAGAGGAACATATAGTACTCAAAAAATGGACAGCAATGAATATTGATTTACCCTACCTTAAGCGAACAGTGGTTTTGAGGAATCACTCAATTTGTGCTGTTGCTTCAAACAAATTTCTCTATTTCATAGACTTTGTCACTACCATTGAGAATTTAGAAGATTACATAAAAATGGTAGATGAAAAATTAATTTGCAAAGGATCAATCAAGTCCTTCCTGTGAAATTTTCATTTCTACTTATGCAAATGAATGCAGATTCTGTTCAAAATATAATAGTTTTTAAAAGAAAATGAGCGACAAGAAAATGCATGATTTCTTAAAAAATCTAAAACTAAACAACAGTTCTGTATCTGAAAAATAAATAGGCAATTGGAATCTATAATGATTCAAATGAGAAAAAAAATTATTGACTCCAATAAATTGGAAAACTACATAAGACATCTCCAAATGAATAGACAAGAAATGATAAAAACATGTTGTAAAGCTAGTCAATGCAAGAAAACTGGTAAAAGATATACTTTGGACATGATGAATAACTGCAATTTGGTTAAAATCAAAAGTCCAAAATTATATAATCATATGAGGGAAAATAAAATGTGTCTCATTGACATATGAAACAATCCCATTATCAAAGTTCAGCCTAATGGTAATAATAATAATGGATTATGATGAACTTCATGCATAGAGGAAAAAATCTACAAGCTAGCAGTTAATTACTGAATATTCTCCAAAGTTAAATCTTCTACTAAACATTAAGTTAATTAACTCAAAGTTATACTCTAGTACTATTGATTTAATTGAAATAAAAAATGCTATTTAGTTACAATAAAAATATTTAAAATAATTAAGTGGATAGCGGTATTAGGTATGAGCAAAAGGTATAATTCTACTACCACATTCACTAATCCTTGTTTTGAAGGTATATAAGGAACCTAGATGGCAGTTTTGTCTTCCAGAAATGAGTTTTCTCACTATTGAAAGAAAAAATTAACATTTGGCAGAATAGGAAAAACATGTATCTCTCTTGGTGGATGAATGCAAAATAACAAAAACTAAAAAGTTTGTTAAAAATCTGCTGGATTTTATCGGATTTGTTGACTTGGGTGATGATACTCCAGAAACAAAGACAATCTTGGGGACCATGCTTTGATTCTAATGTTTCAACTATTTGCCGTTCATGGTCTCCAAACTTTAGCATGTTTTTCAAGTGGAGGTGATGTCATTGAGGAAATTTTGTCCAAAATCATTCTTGAATGTGTTATTCTTTGGAATTGGAAAATGTGGGAACATATTGGCATAGAGAATAGCCTGTAATCTTGGTGTGAGCATCCTATGGATGCTTCAAGGAATTTGAGATTGTGTTCCGATTTTCCACACCTCATCAGATGCTTGAGAAATAACTTGATGCTGAAAAAGAAATTCAGAGTATCAATCAATCAAATATACTTTATTTATTGTCAAATATTACACATCTTGTGGATAAAGCAATTATTAAAACTGAGTGTAAAAGGGTCAAACAATACAAAATAGGTAATACAGATGAAAACCTTGAAATGTAATTCGAACAATACAAATACACAATATATACATTTAATAAAATCAGAAAACATCTCATATTCCTTCCGCAAAATATTCGCGAAATTCATAATAAGGTCTACGAAGTGAACATTCTATAACAGCTTTCCTGAATAAAATATAAGCTCCTTTATTTTTTACTGAACTTGGCAGGTGGTTAAACATTTTTCCTATATTATAAACTAATGAGCTTTTTACCAATTCTGACCCAATATGACGAAGTCTTGAATTGATTGGATTTTTCTGTCTGAATAGATGTCTATGAATAAGACACACAGTTTTCAATATATTATAAAGACTTGGTAAGGTTAAAATCTTGCCTTTCGTGAGTAAGGTCTTGCAATATGCTTTTGCCATCTACTTGACAACCGGATGATATTTATTTCATAGTGCTACAATGTGAGTGTCAAATTTCAAATTGAGGACAACATTTAAACCTAGACATTTTTTATTTCATGAATTAAGCAATCATCTACAGTGATATTTCCAATAGTATCTTTGAAGGAAATCATATTGGTTTTATTGAAGTTAATAGATACGAAGTTCATATCATACCAGACTTTGATCTGCTACGATTACCGTGTGTAGAACATGCACATCTTCATTGTGTTATGTGATAGTATCATCGTCTGCAAATAGTGTAAAAGTTCCTTCAATGTCTGTGTTTATCATATCATTGATGTATATCAAAAATAGTAAGGGGCCCAGAACTGAGCCTTGAGGCACCCCGCAACACACTAATTTGAGATCAGAGGATGCATTCACTGATTGTATTTGATTACTCAGGAAAGATTTGAATCAATCATAGGCATTGCCTCTACAGCCATAAGGGTGCAGCTTTAGCAACAGCCTTTCATGATTGACACCGTCAAAAGCCTTTGACAAATGACAAAAGTCTGTTTCAGCCGCCTCCACACAATTCAAGTTGACATTTTCTACTTCCAGAAAGTGGAACATCGCGTCAATAGTGTTTTTATGTTGATTTTATTAAAAATATGAATAGGATGTTCATAAAGTCAGTGGTGGAATCATTTGCGACTGAAAGACGAACTTTAGTCGCTATTTTCCTTCGTACAAGATAACCTCTCTTGGAAGGGATTCATGTTATAAAGGGAAACATCCTCAATTGAAAATTGAACCAAAACATGACTCCTCTGGAAATGGATAAAACCTACGATAAATTGAAGTTACTTTTTGGAATATCTAACAGAAAACAACTACTTTCCCGTCTAAGGCGACGCTGGATATTGAACTACATCTGAGAGATATTGTGAAAAGACCCTATATAACTTGAACGAAAATCTGAGAGTGAAAATTTGCATTTTCGATCATATAGTTGAAAGAAAAGAAACAATTTTTTGTAATATCTAACAGAAAACAACTACTTCCCCGGCAAAAGCCACGCTTGACATTGAACTACATCTGATAGATATTGTGAAAAGAACTTGAAAGAAAAAATCTGAAAGTGAAAATTTGCATTTTCATTCAGATAGTTGATTATTTGTTAAATGTCTAGTTTCCATTGGAGAATCAATCTATAGATGAGATAGGGAGAATGTTGTTGAAAACCAAACTGATGTGCAGTCAAGATTTTGTTTTTTACAATATACGAATCCAGTCTCTTTTTGACGAGTTTCATGATTATTTTCGATAAGGCTGGTAATAATGAAATTGGTCTCAGATTGGAAGGTTCATTCACATCACAAATGCTTCTTATAAAGCATCAGAAAACAATCCATTACCAATCAAAATGTTGATAATGTTGTTACAGTGGTGCAGTTGAATCCAATGTGAACAGCAAAACAGTATTAATATTTATTACCACACTTGCTTTCTGTTCAATTAAACAATGATATCAAGTCGAAACGAATATCTTTTTATTTTTATAAAACATTGACAAGTAAAATTAAATTGACACTATGTTGAGAACAACTTTGACATTAGATTACTAATTGGAATACGGTATGTTCCAACACCCTCACTTAATCTCATGTCAGAAATTCTAATAAAGTAACTGCATTCTTCTCAATCCTAATTGTTCAGCACAATATGAATGTTTTGGTCTAAACAATGGTTTAGTTAACATATCAGCTGGCATTTCTTCCGTTGATAAATAAAGAACTGATATTTCCTTTTGCTCAGCTAGCTCTCTCACGTAATGATACTTTATGGAGATGTGCTTTGTCCGATTGTGAAAAACTGGATTATACACCAGCTTGTTGGCTCCTTGATTGTCATTATAGACTGCAATTGACTCGCATTCCTTGTATAGCTCACTGAATAGCCCTTTCACGTACATGACTTCTTTTACCCCTTCTACTACAGCCATGTATTCGGCTTCAGTTGTACTCAGTGCAACACTTCTTTGCTTTCTAGATTGCCAACTGATAGCTGCTCCAGCATATGTCAGCACAAAACCGGTGTATGAACGACGATCTTCTATGCAACTGCCCCAGTCTGCATCAACATAACTTTGAATCGGTTTTCTGGACTTCTGGAAACATAAACAGTAGTCTCTTGTACCTTTCAGGTATCTAAGAATTCTCTTGGCTGAAGTCCAATGCTCTTTATCATGACAATTATTGAATTGACTCATGAAACTTGTCGAGTATATGATATCAGGACGTGTACACACTGACAAATACATCAAGGCCCCGATGAGCTCTTGATAAGGATATTGAGAGTCGTTTTTCAGAGATTTTCCCAATTTCAAATTTGGTTCTAAAGGAGTACTCACTGGCTTTGAGTTTTCCATACCAAATCTTTTCAAAATTGTATCTGTATAATTCATTTGGTCAAGAGTAATTGTTCCATTTGTTCTATTTCTTGTGACCCTCATTCCTAAACACTCCGTAATTTTTCTCTTGAAATATTTGCCGATTTCTTCTTTCAGTTTTCGAGTCTCATGTGGATCACTCGAAAAAATATAGAAATCATCTACATGAAGAGCAATAATGATAAATTTGCCTGCTTCATTTTTAGTGTATGCACAAGAATCATATCCGCATCTCTTGAAACCAATGTTCATCAAGAAAGTATGAATTTTTGTATTCCAGCAGCGGGCTGATTGTTTCAATCCATATATAGCCTTTTGGAGTTTGCACACCTTCATTTCATTTCCAGGTACAATGAAACCTGAAGGTTGCTCCATATATATGGTTTCTTCAAGATTTCCATTCAAAAATGCGGTGGTGATATCGATATGGTCTATTTCCAAATTCAGTTCTGCAGCTAGTCCAAATAATAATCGTATGGTGGTGAGTCTTACTACGGGTGCAAAGATTTCTACATAATCTTCCCCGAATTTTTGCGAAAATCCCTTCGCTACAAGTCTCGCCTTATGTCTCTGGGCTTTTCCATCGGCTCCTAACTTAAGCTTGAAAACCCACTTGCACTTGACCACATTTTTCCCTTGAGGGCGGTCAACAAGTTCCCACGTTTCATTTTCGGCTAGTGACCGCAACTCTTCTTCCATTGCACGTTCCCACAGTTTTATGTCAGATCTTGAACGAGCATCTACAATATCTATGGGATCGGTAGAGTTGCTTAGTGATAAAAAAGAATATTTCATATCGTCATATCTTTGAGGAAGTTTTCTCTGTCTTTGAGGATATCGTCTATTTTGAAATTCCATATCAGGTTCATGTTCATGGTTTTCGGATATTGAACGGATGGTTTCAACAACATTTTCATGATCAAGAGAACTTTCTCCAGAAATATTCTCAACACCTTCGGTTATTGACGGAATATTGTTATCCTGGCAATCGATTTGTGGTAAATATTCCATTGCCACTTGCTCACATTTAGGTTCAAAATGTTTGGTTTCATTGATTTCACTACTGGAACTATTTTGTTGAGTCTCCTGTGAATCATC
Source organism: Chrysolina oricalcia (assembly GCA_944452925.2). Lineage (NCBI taxonomy): Eukaryota > Metazoa > Arthropoda > Insecta > Coleoptera > Chrysomelidae > Chrysolina > Chrysolina oricalcia. The sequence goes on along the minus strand of OX101815.2, from coordinate 46,249,518 downwards.
TGAGTCGATCTTAATAGATTCTAGGAAAACCACATCTCGTGCTTTAATAATTTTGTGGGGATTTTCCTCATCCAATAATCTATAACCTTTTGAGGTTTCACAATAGCCCACCATTAAATATTGATGTGATTTTTTATCAAATTTCTGCCTCTTTTGCTTTGGTATATGTACCTGGGCTTTACTACCGAATATCTTCAAATGCGACAGGTCCACTTTTTCCTTTGTCCAAACTTCCTCTGGTACTGCATCCCTCACAGCAGCCGTAGGTGATCGGTTCTTTAGGTAAATGGCGGTGTTCATGGCTTCGGCCCAATATCGTTTTCCCAAATTCGCATCAAATAATAGGCATCTAGCTTTCTCTACTAGAGTTCTGTTCATCCGTTCCGCCACCCCGTTTTGCTGTGGAGTGTACGGAATGGTTGTCTGATGAATTATCCCGTGAATTTTCAGGAAATTTTTGAAATTGTCATTGACATATTCTGAGCCAGTATCACTCCTGAGGCGTTTTATCTTTATGCCAGTCTGGTTTTCGACGAAAGCTTTGAAGTCTCGAAATTTACATAAAACTTCACTTTTTGTTTTCAGCATATAGCCAAAAGTTTTTCTACTGAAGTCATCAACAAAAATCAGGCAATATCTAGCTCCACCCCATGAAGTCTCTTCCATTCGTCCTGTTATATCGCTGTGGATGAGTTCTAGTAATTCACTTGCCCTTCTCGGTTTTTTGGTAGGAAATGCTTGAACAGTCTGCTTTCCTTCAAGACATTGAATGCAAGGCTCGCTATTTCCTTCACCAAAATGTATTCCCGAAACTAAACTTTTCAGCAATTTCATACTCCTTCGGTTCAAGTGACCTAAACGTTTGTGCCACAGCATGTGATTCGAAGCAATTGTAGACAAAACCCTCACTTGTTCTTTACTGCATATATCAGCAACATATAGTCCATTTTTCAAGTGTCCAGTGAATTCAACGTTTCCCGTCACATTATAATCTGATTCATTGTAGATTTTGCAGCCAAATCTATCGAATACAACTACAAGACCCTTTTCAGCCATAGCATTCACTGACAAAAGGTTCGTTGACAGACCAGGTACATAGATCACATTTTTAACTGTTTTTGAGACAACAGAGTCATTGTGATTTAGGTCAATCGTCACATCTCCCATACCATTTGACATTATTTCTTCTCCGTTTGCAACTGAAATATTAGTCTGCTCCGTTGCACTGAAATTTGTCATCCAGTAATTTTTTGGAGACATATGTGATGTGGCGCCTGAGTCTATTACCCAATCTGCTTTTGAAGCTGTACATAACATTGCGGTACTAAGTAATGTTTGGTTTTCAGCTTTCTTATACCCTTTTACATTTTTATCCTGATCTTTTCTCTTTGGACAATCAGGCTTTTTATGTCCAATTTCTCCACAGGAATAACATTTTATTTTCTTCTTCGGGAACTTTGTGAATGTATTTTTCGATTGTAATGCTGCCTCACCTCGATCTACACAATGTTGGGATTTCTTCCTCGCATCTTCTTCTATGAGCTTTGTCTTCACTTCATCTGACGACAGGTTTTTGTTATTGTACGTTAGGGCCATAACCAAAGGTTCATACTCTGCATTCAGTCCGTTCAGCATAACAAAAGCAACAAAATCGTCATCTATGGTCACACCAATATCTGCTAGTTTATAAACTGTAGACATAATATCACTGATGTATTCCTCCATCGAAGTAAATTCATCACGTCTCATTCTGAATAAATGTCTTTGCAAATCGAATTTTTTGTTCATGTCTTTCGATTGAAATGCTTTCAGCAAACTATCCCAAGCTTCTTTAGACGTCGTGGCTTTACAAACATGTACATAACAAGTCGGTTTCACACTCAAACATATTTTTGCCAATGCTTTATTATCTCTGTCCTTGTCCACAGCACTATTTATATCCACACCATTGGATACAATGTCCAATAAACCTTCCAACATCAAACTCATCTTCATGGCAAATTTCCATGATGCATAATTAGCCTGTCCTTCCAGCTTGTCTATATTTGGCACAGACGTGGAAATTGACTGCACAGTTGTGAATGTTGGAGTTGCGCTAGTGCTTGCTGAGGTAGGTAATGACATGATGCAAATTTGTAGCACACAATAAAAATGACGAAGATGACTACAGATTCACTTATATCAATGTAACTTCTTCCGCTGGGCCCATAACCTGTTGTTACAGAGGTGCAGTTGAATCCAATGTGAACAGCAAAACAGTATTAATATTTATTACCACACTTGCTTTCTGTTCAATTAAACAATGATATCAAGTCGAAACGAATATCTTTTTATTTTTATAAAACATTGACAAGTAAAATTAAATTGACACTATGTTGAGAACAACTTTGACATTAGATTACTAATTGGAATACGGTATGTTCCAACAGATAATGGTGACAATACTTTCTAAGGTCCGAAAACATGCCGAAACATGTTGTGTTATTTTGAGCAAATGAAGTATTCTAAGGCACTATCAGGCAGGTTAGTGAAAATTCAAATTGATGTCTTATCTGTAACATAAGCATTTTTGTTCCTTATTTCAGACTTATTCAGCAAATTCACTTTGCTTGTCAGACATAGTAATCCTATCATTTTAGATTCCAGAAGGTTTAGTTTTGTTTTCCCATTTCAAAAACAATTTCGAATATGAATCAAAAAATGAATTCAAGATGGCTTTCAAGCTCATAAAGTCATATTCTGCCGAAATATGGAGAAAAGATCTATACACTGCTAGCCTTTCAAGTGGGACAGAAGTTACAGAATACTTCACAGAATAGACCAATGTCAATTATTTTAGTTATATAGTAAGTCAACAACATCTCTTGAATTGTCAGAATGTTATATTTCATTTAATTCAAAAGTGTACATTACTAATATGATTTTCTTTGTAGTTCAGAGTTTCAATCGATTTTTTCTTTGAAATTGTACATGTGGTATCAATTTTGAAAAAATCTAATAAATATAGTCGAAGTCAAAATATACTTTAGTGTCACAAGTTTTTCAACTTATTTTTAAAGCATTTCAACTATATATCTAAACTATAATAGTGATATTCTTCTCCATCTTAACATAAGTCCAGATTAAAAGGGGTTACTACCATCAGCTGCCCTCCAGGGCGACTTGACAAAAAAGGTAGCGCATTTCCTATTTCAACTTCGGAAAAACCTACAGTACTACCAGAGGAGTCATTGAGGCGAGAATGAGCGCATGCAACTGTACGAGAATAAAAAACAAACAGACGCCCATCATCATGGCAATGACCCCTTCATTTCTGCCAACTTCCTAAACTTTGTCCCATTGTTCACTAAGGAAGCTGTATTTTCCATATTTTAATCTTACATTCTTATCCTAAACATTGGTATTCTGAATACTGGAAGATAAAAACTTAGTTGTTGATTTTTAGAATTTATGAAATATATTTAAAATTCAAATTTATGTAAAAAATGTAACTTCTTAGAGTAGTAATTCACTGTTCTGTAATTGTGATTATATTTTTTTCAATGGTGAAACCGTAAATAAATAAATGAGTCGGTTCTTGGAACATTCCTAAAAACAAAAATCTCCTCATTAATGTTGCTGATAAATTTTATTCTTAATGCATGATTGGGGTATTCTTGAAATAATGTTTCGAAAACATTCAAAACATTTCAGCAATATTTTATATTTCCAGAAATGTACGTTTCTCCATTTCAGTAAAATGTATGTCATTTCAAATTGTGAAATTAAAGGATAGTTACCTCTGTTTTCATGTTTTTTGTTCCACTTTTCCCAGAGTGTGATAGCACGTCCAAAATTTTCTCCAACACATCTTCGTATAAATTTTCTCATTAGGAGAAACCCTTTTGCTCATGAGCTTGTGTGAGCAAGGGATATCTGGCACTTAAAGCTTACATGAGAGTGGATTTCAAGCTATTCTAGCTCAGTGACAGTCGGTGGGATAAGGGTGAGTGGCTAACCCTCTAGCACCGCGACTACTTCTAAGAAGTCATTATATTAGCAAATCAGTTTTCATGTTGGTGATTTTATAATTACATTGTTTCTTCATTTTCACTCATCAGTAAATCTTGGATACTAAGCTTTTTATTGGTGTCTATGCAAGGTTTGTTACTTCTTCATAAAACTGTTTATTTTTTCAAATCAGTAATGAACATAGTAACTTGAAAGTATATGTGCCTTCATCCCAAAACTTATAATTTAGAATTGATCAGTAATATCTCAAATGTCAAATTTTACTTCCAATGACCAAACAAGTTTACAAATAGTATTTTGTGCCTTGTTGATGTATGAACCATAGATATAGGTAGATAATAGTGCAATTGAGTTGTTAGAAAATATATTTTTACATTCCTTTCATCAACAAAATGTTCAGACTAGGCTCAGTATAAACATTATAGCTTGAAAAATTGATCACATATTCATATTTAAAAAATTTGAAGTAATGGAAGCATGCAGGAATGATCGATTTCATGAAAGGATGAGATTTTGGTACTTACCATAAACGTGAAAATAAAACTGTTGTATAATTCGTTTTCAATCCTTCCACAACATGAGCATATCACAAGGGCGGAAATTATTAAATTTCCACTATTTTCCTTGGAAATTTCATCAACATAACACTTCAGCAGTCACAAAACAAACACATCCATCAACGGAACATCGAATCCGAAGTCATTCCGAGCGGTCACCTGTCGTCGCTGAGGTCTGTGGTCATGCCAGTCATGCCACCCGGTCATGGAAGAAAAATAGGCACGAAAATATAGACACCCTGAGCATAAACATAACGGAGTCAGCCCTCTGGCGGTAAATTCGGAACTAGAACGTTATTTTTTGAATTGATGTAGCCGATACTTGATGAAAATCCATATTAATATCCATAATAAAACTATGTTTAAAAGATTTTCACTATAAATAGGTTTACAAAACCCGCGACAATTGTTTCGCTGTACAACAGCTTCTTCAAGCGGAGAAGATATAATAATTTACATGTTTGATATGTTACCTTACATGTAACATAGCAAACATGTAAATTATTATATCTTCTCCACTTGAAGAAGCTGTTGTACAGCGAAACAATTGTCGCGGGTTTTGTAAACCTATTTATAGTGAAAATCTTTTTAACATAGTTTTATTATGGATATTAGAACGTTATTGTCAAAAATGTAGCAGAATCAAGTAGGCAGGTGTCTTCAATTTGATCCCACAGTAAACTCAGATAACTCAGACTAAGATGTCTAGAAACCATGGTGTGTGCACTTATAGCTGAAAAACTGTGGGATCAAATTGAAGACACCTGCCTACTTGATTCTGCTACATTTTTGACAATAACGTTCTAATATCCATAATGAAACTATGTTTAAAAGATTTTCACTATAAATAGGTTTACAAAACCCGCGACAATTGTTTCGCTGTACAACAGCTTCTTCAAGCGGAGAAGATATAATAATTTACATGTTTGATATGTTACCTTACATGTAACATAGCTGGAAAGAAGCTAACAATGTCCAAGTACTTTCAAAACTCGTAGAGTGTCCTAACGGATCCCACTCGTCCTGGTGTTTTGCCAAAGCTGTGACAAAAAGTTTCACATCCTGCTCATTTCCTTTCCTAACCATGGAAGATGCAACACTAGCAACAAGTGTCTAAGAAAAACCCTAGCATGTCTTTTCTAGTAGTCATGGGAAAAACATAATAGGTAATTGCCAAAAGTGCCTTTCAAAAACTTGGTTTTCTATTTAGTGCCAAGAGCTATTTTAATTCCTGTCAACTGATTATATTTTTTCAGGCACAGAATCGACTTGGCTTCGAATGCTTGGTGTGAAGCCTTTAACTACCTACTGAAACATTTAGATCCTGTCCAAAAGAGATTCATTCATCTCATCGGTGATAGTTCTCTTACAAGCTCACCCACTCCTATGGAACACCACAGAAAGGTTGGCAAACTGTCTCTTTTTTTAGATATTTTCATGGAGGATGCTCTTCCGAAATATCATCAATCATTCCACGGTTAGCGGTTCCATCGAGACTGAACCGTCGAGCTCGGTCTTCACATCCGTTTGTCGTCACCTTGGAGAGAAGCCAATCATCTCTTTTCCAGGGCCTGTTCTTCCATTGAACGGCAAAGCTTTGAAACTCACTGCTTCAAGAAGTATTCCCTGAGACATACAGCTTGCAGAAATTCAAGAAGAGAACCAGAACTTAAAAATATATTATTTTATTTGCAGTTTTTCTCCAACTGTCAAATTTCTTGAACCTTTGAGAGATTGAAACTTATTCAGATCCACAATTTTAAATCAATTTTTGATTTTCCTATTGTTTCGATTTGTGTAATTTTCATTCATTATTGCACTAAAACAATTTAATCTTTTCTTTGGAGTTAATGGTCATGTATAGTTTGGTTTAATTCATGTTTGAATAATGGGTTTCAAGTTTATTATATCTCACAGTTGTTATACCAGACAAATTCCAAGTAAAGAAATATCATTGATGTTTTATCATAAGACCAAGAAAAATAAAATCGTTTTCTAAAGAATGTAAGATCTATATTATAAAACTCTCAAACTTCGTTGTTGACGAAATAGTTACATTTAGTGAACACATCAACTATATTCCAAAAAAGAAATTCTATATAGGAATGGATTTATATACAGAATCTGCAAAAACCTAACTTAGCAGGAATATAATATGCAATAGCATAATTATTATTGAATACTAGATTCTATTCTTTTCATATTCATATGTTGAGGTAAATGTTCAAAAATTGCAAATTGCAGACATTTTTGTCTGTCTCTTTGCCACCTTGGAAATAATTTTAAGATCTTTTATTGCAGATATGCCCATCAGAATTGTAATTAACAATATTTCTCAATTAACTTGAAGTAGTATCTGATTTCATCTTGATAAAAGAAGTCATTTATTGACAACCACTGCATTTACTTCATTATTTTCATTGCTTGGTTTGAAATTTTGGAAATTGGGAAAGTTTTAATGGGACAGGTTATCGAGGAACAATATGTAAAATGGGGTAGATTAGTGTTTTAGCCCGTCTTGTCAGAAAAGTGGAACATCTATAGAAGTAGCTTATTTTATTTGAAATTATTTTAATTGAATTGTTTGCATGTTCATTAAGTTTGAACTGTCTATACTTTCTCCTAAAAATTCAAACTTTTTTACCATTTCAATTGACTCGTTACAGTTTAATATGTAGCCAAGTGTCGCAGAACAACATCTGTTGCTAATTATCATAAAGTTGTTTTTTTCTGTATTTACTTAAGTAGTATTGGGTGTTCTTACCAACTCTCCATTATCGAAACATGTAAAATATTTGAGGGTATCATCAGTAGACAATGGAACTAGGTCCAGCTGTATTTAATAACATAAGTCCTAAGACAAAACCCTATGTAATTTTCTTTTTCAAGAGAAATCATCTTATTCATTGTTGATTTTCATTTTCTATTTATTTTTATATTATTGATTCATTCTAATGCACTATCTTTCACTGCAATACTCTTTATCTTTTTCATAATCCCCTCCTGTCAATTTTTTCAAATGTCCTTTATAGTATGTTAATAATTTGCAATGTGTCTTTCATATGTTTACTGTGCTTTTAATCATACGTTTCACTGAAATCTCTGACATGTATATATTGTTTACTACTTAATCTATACCAATGATATATGTGTGATATTTCTGTAATCCCGACTGCTATATAAATTATATATACTTACGTACTTGTCTCTTTTTAAAAGTAAAAAAATTGACTAACTCTTTTCAAGCTTATGTGCGAAGTAAAACGATCATGCACGATTAACATTAAAACTTGATTATATTCAAGAAATATATTATTTCTAGATTGCCATATCATCAGAACAGTCTTGGAATTCTGATACAACTGTTAGATACGAACCAGTGTAACAGCAAGGGTTCTGGCAGAGAAAATGTAAAAGTTATGTCATTATCATCGAAATACAAATGTTTCAATATAGTCAAGCCATTCAGAAGAAAAAGCTATGATTTTTTTAAAGAGATCGGATATTATTAAAAAAGAAATGCAATTTTCAGGGGTAATATAACAAGTGGTATGATTATTACCGATAATTTTTTGGAATATTAATGAATTGCAATCCCAAAGCTGAAAATACAACGAGTCTGCAGGACGAGTTTTATTTTCTTGCATTGGAATTGCCAATGAATTGATATTCCAGAAAATTATAGGTTATTAATCATACCACGAATTATATTTAGTACGACAATATATCGATTTGAAAATTGTTGAATTGCCTGGTAATTGATTCTTTATTTCTGGCCGTATTCAACGGAATACTCTTTTCCACTGCTTCATCTATGATACCAATAGCCATTTGTCCCCAACGATCGCTCATATTGATTAAGAAATATAACTAGTCAAAACACAAAGATTTGACATTTATAATTTAAATCATTATTTTCACTTGACAGCTAGTAAAACGAAAACTAAGCAGGTTTATTACCGTGAAAATACAGCGAAAAGCTATATTTTCACTATAATTCCGATTCTATTGGCTGAATTTCAAAATTTGAAATAGACTGATTGGTTGTTAAGCAAGAAGAAAGCCGAAATGACACTGATGTCAGGCAGGCACACGGAAAAACATGGGGGCTAAATCCCAAAATGTTGTATTGGATATACAACATTGTGGTTAAAACCATGATTACATATGCATCTTTGGTATGGTGGACAAAGGTAACACAAAAAATAGCCGCGGCTGAGTTGAGCAAAGTACAAAGACTTGCATGCCTCAGTATAACGGGAGCTATGAAAACAACACCAACATTAGCCATGGAAGTACTGTTGGACCTCCCACGGATTGACATAGCAATCATGGGAGAGGCAAGAATGGGACTCCTGAGGCAACAAAATACGAGCAACAGATCGGATCACAACAAGATAAAGGAAATAGTGGGAGGCAACATTCTTGAAATGAAACCAACGGACCACATGACTCCTAGATACTTCTTCAACATCAACTTCGAGGCTATCCTGCAAGATCGAAGGGAATGGACACACGACAACACCAGGAGCAAACCTGGAGAGAGGATCTGGTACACGGACGGATCCAAAACCAGAGAAGGAACTGGTGCTGGAATATACAGTGAGGGGAGGAACTCCCAAATAAGCGTCTCACTAGGAACAAACACCTTGTTACGGGTTTATTTCCACTTTACCTTTCAGCATTTTTAGATTGTAAATCAGATCATCAACTAGAGAAAAACAATATTTATTGAATGGTCTTGTACATGATACCCGAGCTATCTCAACGACGTAGTGCCCCTCTGGTACTATCAGCGGTTTCCTAAAACAATAATATGTTACTATTATGCTATAACAAGCAACTTTCTTAACCTACCTTTCAGCCAGCTACGAGGACCCCTGGATCACTCGTGGATGAACAGGTTCTGCTCACCTATGAAAAGATGTCATTTCATAACCCACATAGTTTGTTTTTATCATATTTGTTTATATCAACAATTATCTCTAACCTCTTGATCTGTCACGACTCATGTTTTCTTCTTCCAATTCCATGATTTTCAGAACAGACCTCTTCTTCTGGTCAATTTCAATTTGTGGCCTCTCCTATGCCATGAGAAACGCCATCTCTTCTTCTTCTTTAGTGGAGAATATTCCAACTTCCCACCAGTACTCATTTCCTGGGACTCGATGATCCGTGGTTTAGTCTTGCCAACTTAAGCCATCCAGGCAATAAATAACTGAAAACCAACCAACATAAAAAACCCAAGAACTGACGCGGTTAGATTCAGAAAAAACTTTCTTTCTTTTTTTCCATGGGCTTGGAACTGAAACGTAAGCATCAGCGGATTCTTCTGTTGAAATTCTCAAGAATACTTATAGAAAAGCTAAAGTCTGTAAGTGTTACAGCTATTCACATATAGTGGATTCAGATTTCTTTGATTTTCTGAATTTCAACCTCTTCGGCTAACCGCAGCAAAATCACTCGAAGGCCACACATCATCCCAGGTATGTTTCAAAAATCTGAAAAACGTTCAGAAAGTTCATTAGCAGTCTAATACTAACATTTCATACCTACGTCACATGTCTGAAATCGATACTTCTCCACAGGCCTTCTCTTATCAGATTTATCTTGTTCGTAAACCGCCCAGTGGCACCATCCATTTCAAGACACTGTGCGAAACACTTTGAGGAATCCCCTTTGGTGGAATCCTTCCTCACTAGCCAACACCTACTGTGGGACCGTACCATCTACCGTTGAAAGGCGAAGCTGACCAGTTCATACCACGAGCGACTCCACGAAGCCCTGCTCTCAGTGGCCCTGGCCCAACACCGGCACACTACCAACAAGGATCCATCAGATAAGCTTTACTTTTATTAGTAGATTTTGATTATTTCATATACCATTACATCCTATCGCTTTCGACTTAGACGCATGTCCTGAAAAGCTTTGCATGAGTATTGCTACATGCTTATAAATAATATGGTATGAGTAAGAACAGGGGCGAAACGACGAAGTTGTTCCTCTAAACAAAACATTAAAACCTGAATAAGGGTACGAGATTCGTACTACTTGATATTATATTTAGGGTGAAATACTTACTTATATATTTTCGCTGTAAACTTTCAGCATACGTATGGTGGAGGGTATTCTCCAACAACTGTTTATCGCTTACTATTTTAAGAGTATTCACCTTGGTGCTTGAGTGCATGGTGCATCTGTTTAGCGATTTTATTATTTTATTGAGGTTAAGATAGTAATTTTAATTTAATTCATTCACAATCATTTGTTGCCGTATTCGTGCCACACATCATTCTGGCCAACGTTGATAAATCAATAAAAATATTACATCATACTCAGTACAACCACCATTATTTTACCCACCCCATCTCCACTAGAGCTTTGGGATTGAAAATTAACACATATCCAGGTTAGTCAGTGACGAGGTTCGCCCATTCCCCTTTCATTGGAAATTGGCGGTCGGCAGACTAACAAAATAGCGCCCAACGTGTTCTTTTTTACTATGAACTAATGTACTGACTGTTCCTCATATTTTGATCATTTGTATGATGTACTTTTTCAACTCCGTGAAAAATAATCAAATTTTCAACAAGTAATTTATATGAATGGTGTTATCTTTGAGGGTAGCGTTTTGAATTAGAAAGTGCTTTCAAATCTTATATTTAAATATTTAATTTGCGAGTTGAGATAGGTCGTGAACATGTACAGGGTGATTCAAAGGTGTAATTGAATTTGACTTATCAATTTTATTAGAATTTCGTGTTCTTCCTGTATTTGTGTGAATTTTCTCTGAACTTTTTTTTTGTAAACAAGATACAGGGTGATTCAAAAGTATAATTGATATATCTTACACAGTTTGAATACATTTTTTTTTTATTCTCTCAGAATTTGAGTGAAGCAAATCTGATTTTTTTTGTCTCTCTTTAGAAACTGTATACAGGGTGTACAACGAAACTTAATCCGTTTGTACCCGCTTTTGGTAATTTTTGGGTAGAACTTGTATATTAGTTATAATTCAAATATCTATACCAATTTCTAGTTTATTATCGGTATACATATATAGGGTGATACAATCATCAAGGAACCGATTTATATATTATAGAGTATTTGGGTATTCTTTCTTCTCATACAGGGTGGACCTGCATGTTACTTTGGAATTTATTATTCGGTGTTTTTTTCTTTGCCTTCTTTCTGTTCTCCTATTGTGAGAAAGAGGAGGGGTTCATAGTACTTTATTCTTTTGTTTATGCTGCTTGTGCTAGAACCATGGAAGTAAATCGTTTGTTAGGGGATGAAATATGTTATGAACTGGCAATTAGGGGATTACCAGTGGCTCGAAAGGTTATGGATAATCGAGTTACTTTACGAGACGCATTTCGTTGCGAAAATGGTGAAACGTTGGTGGGTTCGACAACTACCTTCGTGATGAATCTTGAACCGGAGGAGGAGTTAGATATTTGCTCGCAGAAACTTAAAGACTTGAGCGAGGACATCAGTAACTTCGACAAACTGAACCGACTCAACGAATTCAAACGTATCTCAACGAGGCTCACACACATCCGTGGCAGATTACAGAGATTTCAGAAAGGTAATGAAGAACAGGAGAACCTAAGAACGGAACTGCTTCGACGATATACAGAACTGGTGGATATTCTCCGCGCGCTGAACGAAAATCTACTCTCCGCAGAAAATACTAGGGGGAAAACGCACCAGAACCCGTCGAAACGTGGAAACGAACAGGTCTCACTGATTGACGAACCAATTCTACTTCTTCCTGAAATAGTTCACACATCCGCCACCAGAGTTGAACAAATTCTTCAGAATTCACGTGAAAACCATGATGCACAAGACTTGATGTTATCTCATACAAGTTCAACGCCTGACGCTCGTGAATCAGACGATGTGATAGAAATTCAACCCCCACCTTTGGAAATCAACAACCGAATCACTTCAGGTCCAACAACAGCACAAGTGTATCAACAGTCACATATTCCTAATCTCGAATACCGAAACTCGACGACCTACCAAGATCAAACAGTTCGAGGAATATTGAAAAATGATTATTTGGACAACTATCAGCCAGGTACTCGACACTCTGTTAGAATTTCAGAACCGAGATTCGAATTTCCATTGCCAGATTATCAAGACCGATATTTTGAATCAAGAAATCATTATGATGAAAGGGAAAGGTTAGCAACCATGAACTCAACGCAGGAAATGGATTCAAAACTTCGTGACCTGAAACTTTCGCCAATTCACTATGTGCCAAGGCAATATGAGTCTTATTCGTCGAATCGGGATGTTTCTAGATGGAAATTAAATTTTGATGGGGAATCCAGCGTGACAACATTCTTAGAAAGAGTTGAAGAACTACGAACTTCCCGAGGTGTTACTAGAGATCAACTTCTGCGATCTGCTTCAGAATTCTTCACTAAGGGAGCGCTACTTTGGTGGTGAACTCAACATTTCTCGTCGTGGAATCAGTTGGTGGAGAAACTTAAAGAAGATTTTCTACCATACGACTATGAATACGACTTATGGGAAGAGATCAGAAGAAGGACACAAGGAGCGCGGGAACGAGTAGTGAATTACATCGCAACCATGGAAAACATGTTCAACCAGCTTGGTGCAGGAAAACCATCAGAGGAAAGCAGGGTGAAAATGATAAGGAGAAACCTTCTGCCTACCATTCAAATGCAATTAGCCTTGTACCCACTCACAACAATATCTGAACGTTCTAAACTTAGTCGTGCTATAGAAGAGACTGCCGTAAGAGTTCAAAATTTCTGTCCCCCTCCCACAAATTTCAGGCAGTTGCTTGAACCCGAGTTGGCTTATAGGAAGTTGTCATCGGGTGCAATCAATGCAGTTTCTGCAATTCAGTCCTGCTCGACTACTAGTTCTGACTTGTCAGCTATTGAGGCGGTTGTCACACCTTCTCCGAGTGTGTGTTGGAATTGCCTAGAAGCTGGACACCGATTCCGACGTTGTCAAAAACAACGCAAGATTTTCTGTTATAAGTGTGGAAAATCTAACACAACCGTGAAGGATTGTCCATCTTGCTCAAAAAACGTCAGGAGAGGTACCCAGTAGGTCGTCTGGCCACACCTCCAATTGAAAATACGACTAAACCCGAGTCCACTATAGCTGTTCTTGAATTAGCACATGCAAAGAATGACTGTCGTCCTTACTTGAGGGTGAACATATATGGTCATGAATTCATGGGTCTGTTGGATTCTGGGTGTTCCAAGACTCTAATAGGCGGTCCCGGATGGAACATATTGAAGAATTCTTGCCCATTATTAGAGTCACCTTCGAAGTTTTGCACGGTGGCTAATGGTGACACCTGTGATGTTCTAGGAGTCACTACCTTGCCTATTCAACTTCAGGATCGAGTTGAAATTTTTTCAATTTTGGTTGTACCTACCCTTCCCCATTACCTGATTTTGGGTATCGACTTCTGGAAGCAGATGAAAATTGTACCTGATTTGTATTCTGGACAATGGAACTTTTTTTCTGGTGACGAAGCGAACAGGATAGAAGTAAACGCTATCCACTCCATCGATAACCTGTCCCCTGTAGAACAGCAACAGCTTACTGAACTTGTCAAACAAACTTTCGAGAATATGGGAGATAAGCTAGGGTGTACTTCCTTGGTCGAACATGTCATCCACACTACATCACCACCCATTAAGCAGCGACACTATCCGCTTTCACCAGCTCTCCAAAAGCACGTTAATGCTGATTTGGAGAAAATGCTTCGTGATGATATTATTGAACCGTCGAATTCCCCTTGGGCTTCCCCCATCGTCCTTGTGAAGAAGACTGATGGGACTTATAGATTTTGCGTGAACTATAAGAAATTAAATGAGGTAAGCCTACCTGATGCCTATCCATTACCATTTCTCAGTGCCACTTTAGATAAGCTGCGAGACGCTAAGTATCTCACGACATTAGATATAAAGTCGGCGTACTGGCAAATCCCGGTAGCAAAAGACTCAAGACCTATGACCGCCTTTGTCGTCCCTACTAGGGGTCTGTTTCATTTTAAACGTCTTCCGTTTGGGTTACACAACGCCCCTGCTACTTTTCAGCGCTTTATAGACAGAGTTGTGGGTATTGACTTAGAGCAATACGTTTTCGTGTATTTAGACGACATAATCATCTGCACCCCTACTTTTTCGAAACATCTTGAAGTTTTGAAAGCAGTTCTTAGTCGTATCACAAGCGCTGGCCTAACTCTGAATAAAGAAAAGTGCAATTTTTGCAAGCCTGAGCTGAAATATCTAGGTTACATAGTGAATGCTTCAGGACTCATGGTAGACCCTGGAAAGGTGGAAGCTATAGTGAATATCCCTGTTCCAAAGACCGTTACGGAGGTGAGACGAATCGTTGGATTGGCTTCGTGGTACCGGCGATTTGTCAAGGGCTTTTCCACTGTTGTTGCACCTATGACTGCTTTACTTCAAAAGAGTAAGAAATTCGTTTGGGACGATCTATGTCAGAAAGCTCTTGATACCGTAAAAAATCATCTTGTCTCAGCACCCATCTTAACTTGTCCTGATTTTAGTTTACCTTTTACTGTACAATGCGATGCCTCTGACTATGGTTTGGGCGCAGTATTGTCACAACTACAGGGTGATAAGGAGGTGGTAATTTGTTATCTGAGTCGATCATTGACTAAAAATGAACGCAAATTCAGTACCACCGAGAAGGAGTGTCTCGCTGTCCTTTTTTCTATTGAGAAGTTGAGGCCATACATCGAGGGAACTCGATTTACGGTTCTAACTGACCACTATGCACTTAAATGGCTATACAGCATCAAAGATCCTGTTGGGAGGATTGCGCGATGGGCTGTGCGCTTGCAACAATATGATTTTGATATTGTTCACCGAAAGGGGAAAGATAATATTGTTGCTGATACTCTTTCTCGCTCAGTACCACTGGTTGACGAAGTCAACGTTACTCCTATTCCTATCAAGGATAAGTGGTATAACAAGATGGTTACCAGAGTCACCAATGCTCCTGAAAATTTTCCTCTTTGGAGAATCGAAGACGACAAACTCTTCAAAGCCGGTAAGATTAAGTACCCCGAGTTAGGGAACACCGATGGATGGCTCCTAGTGGTGCCGAAAGAGAGACGACTTGAGGTAATTCAGTCACACCATGACCCTCCTACTTGTGGCCACCTTGGTATTTTTAAAACGCTTGGTCGATTGAATGCAGAATGTTATTGGCCTAAAATGAAATATGATGTTGCTAGGTACGTTCGGCGTTGTAATGTATGTTTGCAGGTGAAAAGTGTTTAACAGAAACCTGCTGGAAACATGCTCAGTCTCACACCTACGTTGGTAAGACCATGGCGGTTGGTAAGCATCGACATCGTTGGTCCACTCCCACGTACTACCATGGGACACTCTTTCATCTTCTCGGTGTCTGACTGTTTCAGCAAGTTTACTCTTTTGTTTCCGATGCGTAAGGCGACGGGCAAAAATATTGCAACAATTTTCGAAGATCAGGTGATTCTGATATTTGGTGCTCCTACGCGGGTTATCACCGATAATGGCAAACAGTTCACCAGCGATGTTTTTAGATCCAAGATGGAGGAATATAGTATTCAAATCCGTTACACGGCAAACTATCATCCCCAAAGTAACCCAGTTGAGAGGGCGCATAGGGTAATTAAAACGATGCTCTCTGCATATGTAGGCGATAACCACAAGTCCTGGGATCGATACCTTCCAAAGGTCGCATCGGCCATAAGATCCGCTAAACATGAAGCAACAGGCCTCACTCCGAACTTTGTAGTATTCGGTCGGGAAGTGTACTTGGATGGGCGCAAAGAATCTACTCCACACCAGCAGGAAACCAGTGTAGAAAGTAGGTCGAGGGCACTACAGAAGGTTTTCGAAGATGTTGCTGAACGATTGAATAAGTCATACGAAAAGAGCAGCAAGATTTATAATCTACGCAGACGAAAGGGCAGAATGTTTGGAAGCGCAATTATGTAATTTCCGATAAAGCGAAGAAATTCACGGCTAAGTTGGCTCCAAAGTATTTGGGACCTTTCATGGTCACCAAAGTTGTTTCACCGTGGACTTACCATGTTTTCTTCTTCCAATTCCATGATTTTCAGAACAGACCTCTTCTTCTGGTCAATTTCAATTTGTGGCCTCTCCTATGCCATGAGAAACGCCATCTCTTCTTCTTCTTTAGTGGAGAATATTCCAACTTCCCACCAGTACTCATTTCCTGGGACTCGATGATCCGTGGTTTAGTCTTGCCAACTTGAGCCATCCAGGCAATAAATAACTGAAAACCAACCAACATAAAAAACCCAAGAACTGACGCGGTTAGATTCAGAAAAAACTTTCTTTCTTTTTTTCCATGGGCTTGGAACTGAAACGTACGCATCAGCGGATTCTTCTGTTGAAATTCTCAAGAATACTTATAGAAAAGCTAAAGTCTGTAAGTGTTACAGCTATTCACATATAGTGGATTCAGTTTTCTTTGATTTTCTGAATTTCAACCTCTTCGGCTAACCGCAGCAAAATCACTCTAAGGCCACACATCATCCCAGGTATGTTTCAAAAATCTGAAAAACATTCAGAAAGTTCATTAGCAGTCTAATACTAACATTTCATACCTACGTCACATGTATGAAATCGATACTTCTCCACAGGCCTTCTCTTATCAGATTTATCTTGTTCGTAAACCGCCCAGTGGCACCATCCATTTCAAAACACTGTGCGAAACACTTTGAGGAATCCCCTTTGGTGGAATCCTTCCTCACTAGCCAACCCCTACTGTGGGACCGTACCATCTACCGTTGAAAGGCGAAGCTGACCAGTTCATACCACGAGCGACTCCACGAAGCCCTGCTCTCAGTGGCCCTGGCCCAACACCGGCACACTACCAACAAGGATCCATCAGATAAGCTTTACTTTTATTAGTAGATTTTGATTATTTCATATACCATTACATCCTATCGCTTTCGACTTAGACGCATGTCCTGAAAAGCTTTGCATGAGTATTGCTACATGCTTATAAATAATATGGTATGAGTAAGAACAGGGGCGAAACGACGAAGTTGTTCCTCTAAACAAAACATTGAAACCTGAATAAGGGTACGAGATTCGTACTACTTGATATTATATTTAGGGTGAAATACTTACTTATATATTTTCGCTGTAAACTTTCAGCATACGTATGGTGGAGGGTATTCTCCAACAACTGTTTATCGCTTACTATTTTAAGAGTATTCACCTTGGTGCTTGAGTGCATGGTGCATCTGTTTAGCGATTTTATTATTTTATTGAGGTTAAGATAGTAATTTTAATTTAATTCATTCACAATCATTTGTTGCCGTATTCGTGCCACACATCATTCTGGCCAACGTTGATAAATCAATAAAAATATTACATCATACTCAGTACAACCACCATTATTTTACCCACCCCATCTCCACTAGAGCTTTGGGATTGAAAATTAACACATATCCAGGTTAGTCAGTGACGAGGTTGGCCCATTCCCCTTTCATTGGAAATTGGCGGTCGGCAGACTAACAACCTCTGTATTCCAGGCAGAGATGTACGCCATCTTGCAATGCGCGAGAGAAATCAATATGAGGGAAATGCACAATGCACGGATCAAAATATGTACCGATAGCCAGGCGTCACTGAAGGCTCTTATGAACCCGAAAGTGACATCAAGACTGGTATGGGAATGCCGAGAAGAACTCAGTGTTCTCACAGAACACAACAAATTAACTTTGATGTGGGTTCCAGGACACTGCGGTATCGAGGGCAATGAAAAAGCTGATGAGCTAGCTAGAAAGGGCTCATCAACTCCATATATTGGCCCAGAACCCGCACTCGGGATTAATAAATCCGACATTCAAGGATGCATTCGGGACTGGGTCAAGCGAAAACAAAAGGAGAGGTGGCACGAAGCCCCCCTCATGCACCACGGGAAAACATACATTAAAGAACCGTCAAAACACAAAACTGAAGAACTACTCAAGCTGAGCAGGAATCAAGTTAGAACAATAACGGGTCTCCTCACTGGTCACAGTCCAATGAGAAAACACCTGCGCAAAATGGGTCTGTACAACGGAGAACTTTCCTGCAGACAATGTGGTAAAGGGACAGAAACAGCCAAACATATACTGTCAGAATGCGAGGCATTAGACCGCAAGAGACAGGCAATTTTCGGGAAACCCAATTTAACTTCCGAAGAATACAACAGCCAACCGGTGAAGAACCTGTACAGACTGGTACAGGGGACCAGAGTTACGGAGTGGATGATGTAAAACAAACACGTATAACACAAAAAGCCCAAGAGGCTGAGGTGTAGCTGGTGGAAGTACCAGCATCCGAGGAAGGAAAAAAAAAGGAGATATATTGTTAATTTTATCGATTTGTTGCTTGAAATTTGGTAAATGAGTATAAAATTAAATTCCAAGCAACTTTGCAACTTTTTCATATTACTTTTTTCGATATCTTGTCATCTTACCCCACTTTTGGCCTCTTCATGGTATGTGTTTTCAAACTTTTCCCTAGAAATGTTTTTCCAATACTCTACTAATGAACTTTTTTGCCATCTGGTACATACTTTTTGGCGATCACTGTATATGGGGAGAGAAGAGAGAGGGGGTAGAGCTTATTTGATTGATTCAAAAAACACATTTTCAGCCAAATGAAATGAAAATATATTGACCATTAAAATTTTATTGATAGAGCCATTGTGAAGAAAAACATAAGAATAATAGATCTAAAATAAAAAATGTGCAAGAATACAAACAAACAATTTTATCAAAATATATAACATATAACGTCAAAAAGAATATACCAAACAAAATTTACAGTTATACATAAAAGAAACAATATTAGTATACATAGTATGAAGTTGTATAGATTGAATAATCACTAAATAGTTTGTCATCAAAGTACCATTAAATCTTGGGAAAGAAGTTTAAAGTTGAAATGATAGTGAAATTTCATTTATTTAAAGTTTTTATTAAAATAATCCTGCAGACTATAAGAATCAGTCAGAAAGTGATTTGTTGCCTGAATTAGGCATCTTTCAAATTTGAACAAGTTAAAAAAATTGCCTTCTCATCAAATGAAAATCCATCAGGGACGTGCGAGATTGAGGGGCCAAACCAGAAAAGATTTTAACACTTACAAAAGTGTACTGAAAAAAGCTAAGAGAGACTAATGGAAGAAGCACTGTGAGGAGATTAAAAGCACTCACGAGTGCGCCAGACTCCAAAAAATATTGTCTAAAAGTAATAAACACTCTAAAAAACTGCTCAAAACAGGTACACAGGTACAGAGAAGGAAACAATAAAGGAACTCTTCAGGGAACTCTTCAGGGTCCTTTTCAAACAAATCCTGAGAAAATGGACAAGAAATGGTGCGAAGTCCCTAAGACTAACGAATCTTATGTCGTTTGAACAAAAAAAGTCTAATGTTTTGTACGTGGCCTGGATAGAGTCTAACCGTCCGTCATGTTGAGAGAGTGGTTTTTCAATACCTCACACCCATCATTGATAATTCGCAAAACTGAATGTTCAATGACTGCAGCAATGTACTGAAAAGCCTCAGAGAAATTGTTGGGACAGTTGGAATTAATGTGGCCAATATATTAGGAAACTGCACATATTTTATACTTGTTGCATTTTTATTTATAATTTATTTAAACAATAATAATGGAGCATGCAACTGAAGTACTTCTGACTGATATTTTAAATTGAATCTCCTGCAAAACCCCTATCAAAATAAACAACTATATTTACGTAGGATTTTGAAAACGGAGAATAAATAATTAAATGAGTTTTTGGCAAATTCAGCAATGCCATACCCAGATAAACCTGCCCATAGGATGGGTGCCTTGTTTTCAGAGTTACTGATTCTGCCACTTCTTAAAACTTGCAGGTTTTCAAAATATCATTTGGATCATGTTCTTTTCCTGAAATTCCAAAAATATATTTTCAAAAATAATTCATTATAAATTGTATTTTTTACCAGTATATGGACATTTTATTTCCAATGAGGCAACTGGATCATCTCCTTCAAAAATAATACCATCTGGTGAGAAACCCAACCAAGGAAATAAATTTGAAACAATAAGGGAAGGAGTAAGTACTTCCATATTGGACTGCCTTCTGAAAACCTCCAAGGACTCTTTTTCAAATTTCAACCCATGTCTAACATATTTATTTGTAAAGCTTTTAGGGAAAAAAAATTTGACAGATTTGGTTTCCCAATCAACACTTCTGTTGCTCCTTCCATACAAGTAGAACCTGAAAAAATCATTCAAACCCATTGACTAACACTCTTTCAAGAGCCAGTGGAACTCAATCGCCTAAGGCCGCTGACTCTTAATTGACCCACAATGCTGTTATTTGGATGCTGGATGTTTTTATCTGTGTTGCTGGAAATATCATAAAAATACATCGGCCGTCAAATTGTTAAGGGTTAATAAAGTGCAATTTTTACTCATTTTGAAATCTAAACACCTGTTATTCTGAGCTGTCTCTCTTTTATCCATTCGGCAGATCCTTGAGGATGACGAAAAGCTAATTCTAATATATTGGTGTTCTTGAGGTCCTCCAAAAG
Source organism: Chrysolina oricalcia (assembly GCA_944452925.2). Lineage (NCBI taxonomy): Eukaryota > Metazoa > Arthropoda > Insecta > Coleoptera > Chrysomelidae > Chrysolina > Chrysolina oricalcia. The sequence goes on along the minus strand of OX101815.2, from coordinate 46,228,328 downwards.
TTGTTGACAACAGTCATCTAGTGATGGCACTTCCACATCTTCTTCGATTCTTTTCAAGAACTCACTGTTCCCAATTTTTTGTAATAAAATCTTCAATAAAATCTTCTCATGACCCCTGAAAAGACAATGGAGAGCAGAAGAATGAGATAAAAACATAATAAATGGAGCATTCTTTGCTTGCAATTGCAATGTCCGATATATATTTGAAAAATTGAATAATGCAACCTAACAAATCCCAGAGATTCTTCAGCTTTGTCGACATTTGAGCTACTTTCTGTCTCCATTGAACGTCCAATAAATTTTGAAAGAGAAGAGTTTTCCACACCTAGAAAACATGTCTATGTTTGTTGTTAAAAAACAATGTACAATACCTACCTAATGAAAGGAGTTTGAAATTGGCTTTATCTACATCGTCTGTAGTGGTAAATTCAAATTTCTTCTTGATGTTTGGATGACAGAATTCTTCGAAAGGTTTGGGGGCATAAATTTCCTGAACGGATTTCTTTTCTTTTCCCCATTTTTTGGGTCCAGTCAGTACAACCCAGAACCTCTAAATTTTCATGTCTACAATCAAACATACAGTATAGAAAAATCTCTTTACTCTTAAGCAGAGGCAAATAAATACTTATACTTCCAGGAAGTTACCTATTGACATAAATCAGAGTAGCAATAATATGTTTGCAGAACCCAGATAAGACTGCTTTACAGGTGCATTGGCACTTCCATGGTATTTCATCTAAACATATGTTAACTCCATCAGGTGTTTTCACCAAGGACGACGTTCTCAAACACAAACTTTGTATTTGTTTGCTATTGCATCCATCCAAGCCGCAGCATATTATATGCCCAGCTTTGAATACCGCCTCACCTTCCTTCAAAGGTCGAGTCCTTTCCCCAATATAAGAAATAATGGCATTGAGGTCTACTTGCACTGTAGGCATCTTCACCTGAAATTAATAAGTCCTATAAAAATTCAAGCCACAATGCCATACCATCTCGTAATTTTATACTTCGTGCAACTTAACAATCCTGGGATTATCTAAAAAATAACAATAATTAATGATTTCAATTCACAATCATCAATCCACATTCAGAAAATGTCTCAAGAAGACTGTAACACAATGCACAAAATATCACAAATTCACATTCGTTTGTTTACCCCGCTTATCGGTAGACATCTTTGGATTCTCAGCGCCCTCTAGCATTCGCTTTTGTCGCCTATCAGATAAGTCTAGGTTGAGATTGTAACCCCTAGGCATATTGCTAATTGTTTGCTATCATCGTGACGTTACAAGCATATCCGTCACTGAAGGTTTAATATTTATATAATTGAACGATACACTACTCTCAATAATAGCTCTGAATCACCCTGAATCACCTTGATGGTGCCATATTCACGTTAATATTATTTCTTTTGTATTGTGTGTCTAATTGTGCACATACAGTGTATGTAAAATAAATTAATATTTTATTAGTAAGGGGCATGACTATTTCTTTTATTCTGGTCCAGGGGAAGATGAAACATCCACATATTCATATATTATTTTTATACCATTTTATGTATCTATTGTTTGATATTTTAGTAATATTAGTGCAGTGGGTTGTCCCATTCCATCAGAGTGGTTCCGGATTTTTTACTGGCAATAAATCCGCGGCAATAAATCCGGAAAATTGAACCCCATATTTCAACATTATTGAAATCAATTTTTATTGTCGAACCCACGCAAACTGAGCTCCCGGGTCTGATAGGTGCGTGAAACATCATTGCACATTCATTGTTCTCTTTTACTAAATGTCTTCCCTAAAAATACCTATATACTACAGTATAATACAGTATTCAAAATAGGCACTAGAAAGCTGACCTATTAGTTGATGGTATTTGTAAATTTGATGCGTACAGACTTTCTTGATAATCGAATTTGGTTTTTAAATTCTGTCTCTTTCCACAAGGTAAACTGATCCAACCGATATCTCATCCACTTGTCGCGAGACCGTTCAAAAATATTCACAGCATCTTCTTTATCGTTCAAAAAACAATTAAATTGAGATTATACAGGGTGTTATATAATAAGCGTCCGATATTTCACAGTACGATTTCCTCAGTTATATTTATACTTGTTAAATCTTTTATTTAGTCATGAACTAATAAAAAATAGCATCATCTAACTTGTCTGGAGTAATGTGGTGGTGATCCATCTTATTGGAATACAATATCATTATCGAATTCGTTCGGATTCGCTTTGACGAAATACAGTTTCCCTGTTAAATTTTGTTCAATGAATGAAGGTCCTACAATATGGATTCCCAATAGACCCTCCCAAACAGTATTTTTTTCTAAATATTGCAGTATGAGTTTCCCGGAAAACGTGAGGGTTGGTGTCACTCCAATAACGGCAATTTTGTCTGTGAACATTACCGTTAAGAAAATATGTGCATTCATCACTGGAACAAATGTTGTGGAGATAGGTAGGATGCCTTGCAATGGTTTTCCTCATAATTTCGCAGATTTCTGTACTTCGATCAGGGTCATCTTCAGTTAACAGTTGTACCATTTTGATTTTGTACGGATGATTTTTCAAGCTAGGTATAGTCTTTCCAATATCAATTGCAACAACTCGTATAGATTCAAAGGAAGCGCCGCGGTCCTCGTGACCTTGATTGACGCGCGGAAAAATGCAAAATATTTGGCTGGAAAGATATTAAATAAGGTGTCGGCATATCAAACGAAATTGTCGGTAAGGCCTTGAAACGAGTTTTTATGTTCCGCAATTCATATTGGAATTACTATAGGATGGATGATATTTCCCTCGATAAATGTAAGCGGCAATATATGATTTAACCCTTGTAGATTTGACAGACTATTGGTATAGCGCTTTCATGTTAGATGAGTAAAACGACAGTTGATGTGATGATACTGATTTCATTTATTCTGTTCGGTCTTATATTTGAACATCTAATCATGAACCATATGTGTTATAACGCTACAATGTTATCATCACTCAGTTAGTTATTGTTAATAATTTGTAAAATTTGTTTTTACGGAACTCCCAGGTTTTCGGAGAAAACTTCTCAAAAGCAGAGCTTGTGCGAGCAAGGGAGATCCGGGACCTACAGTTTAAATAAGAGTGGAATCCGAACCACTTCAGCTCAGTGACACGCGACCGGGGATCGAACCCGGACCGTCTGTGTGGAAGCTAAACATTGGCAGTTTGAATGGGGTTGGGTATGAAGTCTAACGTGAATCATGAATTTGAGAACAATAGTGTTTCTTAAACAGTCAGTGACTTTGTTTTTCGTGAATAAAACCAGTATATCAACCATACTAGTACTGCTAGTGCGGCTAAACTGGTAGCTGAGATGCTGCTAGTCTTATTGGAATGATGTAGTTTTTTCCAAACTGTTTCTTGTAATCGTTGCTGCAATCATTCTTCATCAATCCGGAGACCATCCAAGTCATCTGATAGTTCAAAAACAGGTTATTCGTCGGCCATCTCTGGTGGAGTGGTATATACGTAGTTGAAATCAATTCTTATGGCTGACACTTTGGGGTAGTGTTTTCTATAAAATGTTGGTTAAACAGTAACCCTGGTCTAGACTGCTTGAGCGCATAGATGGTACATAGATGATGAAACTTGGACGGAAGTTGGATTTGTGAGGGATTCTCCCGTGGAATGAGAGTCTGCTGCCTCTTGTATGGATGTACTTCTGGGAACGTACTCCCGGATTTGTGAGAGATTCCATCGTAGATTTGTGGATCTGCTGCCTCGTAATGTGGGGATGTACTCCCGATTTATGAGGAATTTCCTTGTAGATTTGAGGATCTGTTGCCTCGTAGTATGAATATACCTCTGGGGTGTAACCTCTATTTCACCAGAAGAAAATAGGCATTTCAGGCATTTCAGGTAGTGGATTTGGCTTGGCTGACCTTGGTCTGTCCTGATGGACACCAAATTAACTATTGTTAATATGATGCTTGAATTTGTTTAACAGGCGCCAACATCAAAACCAATCAAGTTCAATAACTGACACTGAAAACAAGTTGATTGTTTAAATAATTTAATTATTAATTTGCGAAAAGGTTTCTGGACAGTTCAATCAGATGCACTTATCTTAGTTGACGTAGGTAGGTCTTGTAGTGGACAGGCAGATCTGGATACTAATCCAGCTTTGGACTCTAATGTAACACCAGTAAATCAAGGGAATCCTCTACGGTATTCCAGAATATTCTTCTATAATAACATCAGTAAATTCAGGTAATCCTCTACGGTATTTCAGAATATTCTCTAATACGGGAACGTCTCTCGGAAAGCATTCCCATGCACGAAGTTCAGCGAAAAGAAATCCAACAGGAATGAATCCAACGGAAAATATTTCCAGAGATCGAAAATCCAGGAAGGAAAAGGCCTAGAAGTTCCAATAATATTAGGCACTTCACAGAAGGCATCGCACATTCAACCAACTCCTCTATCAAAAATGCACATAAAAACGCAAGCAAAATCACCTTAATTTTGGCAGTTCATGCCTTGGAAACTACATGACACAGTTTAAGGTCATCAGCCTTTGAACCTCACAAAAACTACATTCCAAACAGGCTTGGAACATGACTCTAAATCGAATCTAAATCTGAACATAAATCTGAATATAAAAAATATGACAATTTAAAGTAATCAGCTTGATATAAACTAATTTATTTCCAGTTGAACCGAAAGATACATTTAACCTTTATTGAAGTAGAAACATTTTTGAGAGTTGGTTGAATTGCATGAATAACTTTTAGTCAAACAGTAATCGCTATCTACACAACTGGAACTCACCAATAAAGCACTTACCCATGGTATAAAAAATATTATAAAAAACGAGATTGTGAATTCGAAATTACCTGTAAAGTTATTATGCAAATGGAAAATGTTTAAAATAGTCCACATACCTTTTAATTAAAGACCTTCTTTAAGATAAGATATCTATTAAATTTCAATCATAACCATATGGCACGCTTCCAATAAATTACGGAGACGTGGTCTCTCGACAAAATCACGTTTGGGAAAGAACGACAACTTCATTCACTCCATCTACTTGACTTCCAAATGCAAGGAAGGGGTTAGTTAGACATGGACGTGACTACATGACCGGTAATCCGGAATAATTTATAATTTGCAAGTAACGAGTTGAAGCAAAAATACTCGTTACAGTACTCCTGGATTCGTGTATTTGAGGGTCTGTTGCCTTGTAGTATAGATGTACCTCTTGGGACGTACTCCTTGATTTGTGGGGGTTCCTCTCGTGGATTGAGAATCTGCTGTCTCGTAGATGTTCTTCTGGATGGTTGGTTGATGTTTTTGGCTGTCAAAACTGGATAGTTGGATGCTGAATCTTTGGCTGGTCGATAAGTTGCGTGGACCTCTCCACCAAAGTTTTTATGCTCGAAAGACCATGTTCATGGTAGGTACGGTGGTACTTCTCTTGATGAATGTAAGCGACAAGATATGATTTGCCCTTTGTAGAATTGAAAGACTATTGGTATTGCGATTTCATGTTAGATGAGTGAAACGACAGCTGATGTGATGATATTGATTTCATTTATTTTCTGCGGTTTTACATATATGTTAATCTGAACATAAACCGTGTGTGTTATTATGGTTCAATGTAACAAGGTTAGTTATTGTTCATAACACATAATAAAATTGAAATGGGTATGGAGTCTCAATGAACTAAATTTTTACTGAAGTAAATCATGAATTTGAGAACAATAGTGTTTTCTACAAAATGTTGGTCGAACTTATTCCTCTTCAAAACTCTCCACACAGTAGCACGACACATCTCACAAACATTCGCGACAGAAAAAATAGACTGTTGAGGATTTACTATCCTGATTCAAACATTTGCTTTTTCTTCAACTGATTACATTGTGTGTATCAGATATTTCCACAGGAATATAATTATTCAGAAACAATGTCTGGTTATTCATTGAAAGCATTTTTTCTGCTTTCGATAAACCTGATATGACATGATCGACCACTGATAATGAACGGTAATCTATAATCTATTGCAGCAATAATTGGTATTTTTCCTCAAAAATTCATTGTTTTCCAATAATAGATATCGTAAATAAGATTTGCAATTATGCACTCTGAAATTCAGGTAGGTATATAAATGCAGTATTATGAATTATCGGTAGTTGTTCGTATAACCTATTTGCAGAAAAATGGTTGCACAATATTCTTTGGTCGTTATAATACTTGGTATCATTGGGATAAGTTCAAGTCTACGGGAAAGTTATTTCAACTGCCCAAAACAAGAAGATGCGTAAGTTTTATGTGCTCATAATAGAACGATTAAAATCCATTTTCGTGAATACCAGAAATGAAAGCACATTTTCAGGACGCACATTCCGTCAATCTGAGAGTGAATTTGACAACTTTTTGTTATTTTAATAAGTGATTCTCATTGAATTTGCACGTCTTGTAATTGTGTAATGTGTTTGATTCATTTACTCATCTATGAATATTTGGAACCTTTGGGATGAATACAATTCAGAGACGTAGAAAAATACCTAAACTTCAGAACTAACTTTTCTCAGTGGAATTGAGGTGGTTTTGGTGATTGGGTATTCTTCAGTTGATTTGAAAGTGTATCATCATTATTTCATAAATAATTGAAAGTCAACTGGAATGGCACCATTTTTATATTTATTCTCTATTGAAGGAAATTACAAGTGATGAATTTCCAAAGACAAGTTGCTGCAAATAATTTTGGTTTTGCCACACTTGACGTTCATGTTCCAGAGAGTGGTGGATTTTTACCTAGACCAATAACGTGTATTGTGGTAAGTATAGAGATATACAGTGCCATCCAAAAGTTTCCTTCTCCTGTTGTAACATTGAAAGGGGCTTGAAATGAATTAGGATTAAAAAAATCTTCATTTCGAAAAAAAATTTAAATAATAATATAGGAATAACGCAAGGAAAAATTTGTCAACTCTCCGAGGCAGCTTCCTGGGGTAGTGTTAGTATTTTCTTTTATGGACGTAGTGAAACTTTAGGAACCCGCAGCGGGATTCTTATCTCTCGACTCGACCGCTGTCGCGTCAAATATACAAAATTTGCGATTCCCATGTTCCATATCGGCTACAATGTAATTTTTATTCCACATCTAAAGAGGTGTCGAGAAGCAGGGTTCCTTGATAGGGGGGGTTATGAAATGTCATCGATTTTGTCGGGCATATTGTTTTCGTCCTTGGAGGGAAATTAAGGTGGCTATCCTGAGATTGGAGGTGCCAAATTTGAATTGCACTGAAAATCTCATTTTGTTGGATTGAATACGAAACCAATCGGTGGGAGTAAATTGAAAAACGTGCGAGTGATTAATACATATTTGTTATTAATATATTCCCTAGTTCGCACAAGTATCTCGAAGGCTTCTGAGAGTTTCAAAGTTGACGAAAATAACAAATTTTTAATGAGCCGTTTCAAAAGAAAAAGAAAAGGTGGAAGAATCTGAGATTTGAAATATAATTCAAAGATTCAAAGACTAATCTCAATATATCTGTTGTAACACTAGTTGAATAAATTGCACCCTTCAAAGAGAAATTCTTTTCATTTCTAATGAAAGAAATCAAAACTCTCTTATGTTGACATTATTGCAGAACCTCAGGTGCAAGAAGTGTGATTTGTAATATGATTGATTTCTATTTTATTCTAAAATGTGTGAATGTGAAATGGGGAAATAAATGATTAAAATGATGATAGATATTTATTCGTCCTTGAAGTTTACTCAAATATAAAAACTTATCAGACTATAGTCACTGTCATTCACCCTGCCTTGTTCACAAAACTAACTCACATTTCATCGACAACATTTATAATATTTTCAGAAATAATTAATGAGTACTGTCATTTATGATATGAGTAAACGTTATTTTTTTTTATAAATTTCGTTATCATATATACATTGTTTCATAAATAGTAATTTACAATTTCTTTATGTAGAAAAAATTTAACATTTCTATATATCTACCTAAAATCCTAATTAAAAGGCAAGTAGTAAAATTGTGCATATCTAATATTTTAAATAAAGCTGAACATATCATTTGTTTTTGCAACGTACCATAATAATTTTGATAGTTAATTTTGAGTTTGGATAGTTCTTACACTTGATAATGGGAACTTTTCTTTTAATTTTATTTCTTCCTTCTGAGAATTGTTGTACAATAGTGTTATTGCACAAAACTGTTCAATGAGTTTTTCTCGTTCTTTATAACGTTGTTGTAAACAAGGGGTGGAAGGAGACTGTGAATCCTCATCTGAAATGGCATAAAGACCTATCAATATCAATCATTTCATAGCACCAGGAATATAATATAATGAACAAACCATTATTTGATGGTAAACGATCGGCCATGGGTACAGATTTTAGCAAGTACTTCTCTATCTCCAACAGATCGATACGATATCACAGTGGACAGACCAGATTTTTACCAACAGGTCTTGATAAGAATAACTAAAAAGGAACACCAACATTATATCGTAATGTCATAGCAAAAATATTGACTTTCAACAGTTTCTATTCAAAATACCAAATTGAGTTCTGTTTCTCATTAGAACAGTTTGAACTCACCGTTGTTCTAAGCCTTTGTCTTGACTCCTCATGTACGAGAAATTCTTTAAGATTGGTTTCAAATTCTCTTTTATCAAAATGGCCTGAACAAATCTTGGAAAAATCAATAGGTCCCATACTACAGAAATTGATCCATTGTTGCTTTACTGTTCTTGCGGACTATACGGAACGACAATTTATCATCATGGTATGATGTAGGAGTATTGTTAAAATATTAAACAAGTAATTAACAACTAGCAATACAAAAATACAAGAAATAGGCATAATATTTTATTATGATTTATCTCAGCCACGAGCTTTAGTAACTTTATTTATTCGTAAATTGGCGTAAATATAACCGAAGTTAACAATTTCAGGATAGCCACCATAAATTTCCCTTCAATGACGTATTCGCTCCCTTTCATCAGTCTTCCCCTTGTCTAAATGCTCACTTATTTCATAACCCCTTCCTATCATAAGAACCCTGTCGAGAAGTCAATTCTGTGAGGTTATGAAACGTTTTTGATTTGCAAAAATATCATTTCGACCAAAAAAAAGAACAATACTATGGTAATTGAATATGTGAACAATCATCGAGATTTTGCCATACTGCCACAGGTCGCTTGTGTTTCGCAAATGCGAATGACAAATATAAAGAAATGTGATAAGAGTTAAGTAATAAATTAAATGGAACATGAATTTTACTGGCAAGAGAAGCAGATTTGAAAATGTTTCTTCAGACATATTTTAGTTTGGTAGTATTCGAATAGGGCTTTATAGGGAAGCTATAAGCCCTTCGCTTGGGACGTAGGTCAGCAAGACCCAGGGGTAACCTGATATTTACTCTGGATACCCTCTAATAAATAAAACAAGTCACAAAAACACTTCCTAACTTTAAAGGTATATATATTAAATAATGAACCTGGTGCACACAAGACCTTCCCAACTAGATACATAATAGAGGGACAAATGGGCAATGTAATACACAATGACGACAATAAACAATGTTTTCCAAATATAAAAGGCTCTTACCAAACGCAGACACTCAGCGTACTTGGGGACATCTCTTAGAGGAGAGTTTTACACGAAGGGCTTTTGGAAATCGATCTATTTTCCCAATAAGTACCAATGACCTAATATCATTCTCTACGACACTGGATCTTTCGGGACCCCGCGATACTCGCAACCGAGAGAGCCCCATCTTTTTCGGTCCTCGTGTATTTATTCAACTTTTGTAAATGTTTTTGTTTTTATTACGTGCGAAAAATATTCAATGTCGAGCCACTGACATGCCGAATAATATCATCAATGAACTACTAGTTCATACTTTCGTGGGTGACCCCGCTGTTATGTTTTGTTTGTCAAATCATAAACTTCAATAACTAATTTGTATACTAATTCATAAAATGTGAATCTTGGGAAAATAGATATCATCTGATAATATTTTAAATGAATTAGCGCCCTCTTGACATATGTCCCCTCCTCGAAAAAGCTGGCCCCCAGCTTTCAAAAATATGTCTTATTTATAATATAATATGTACATAAAGAAGAAATGTGATGCTGAAAAACAAATCCTAATAACTAATATTACTGTACTATAACACGAATTATCCTATTGTTATAAACGTAAATGTTTTCGAAACACACATAATACATAATGTTGACTCAGCTTCTGGATTCGGTCTTCTTTGTTACCGGCGAATAGTGTCTCTGGTTGCGAAGCCTATCTGCGGCGTCAGCGGAAATGGTTGTGCCAGAAGCAAAGGTTATGACAGTTATTGATCGCGGCTCGTGGCTGCCTATTAGTGCCTATGCAACTTATACCACTGATTCAATACATTGCTCTGCTTGCTCAGCATGTTTCATGTTGGCGATACTGGACGACTTTCTTGTTTCGTTAGTTTGAGGGAACGGCGCGGCGGTTCTGTTTCGGTATCAGCATTCTCTACTTCTCTAGTGCCAAAGTGTTTGGTGATTCCTGACATTTGACGATTGACGATTTGAAATTGTGCGGCTACTGTCTCTTGGCTATTACTTTGCGTTTCGGTGCGGATTTAGATTCGGAAGTTTGATATTTTGTACTTGCGAATCGCTTTATTCTCTGTGCAGTGCCTTGTCTGCCTGTTCACGCGCTCTTTCCAAGGGATGAACACGGTGAGTATGGGATTGATACCTATTGTTTCTTCGGTACCCCTGCTTCGTTTCGGTATGTTCATATTTCGTATCTTCTTAGGGTTTTTGCATAAGTAGAACAGCCAGACTACTCGGTTCACCTAGCATAGTTCTCCACTCATGGCTCCTAATACTATATACATCAGTGTGATAAGAGCAGCTATCGTTCATCATTTATTGGATGGCCTTTGTCCCACGTTCTTTCCGTAACTCTGCGCTTTCTTCGCCTGTTTGAATGACATGTGAATGACATCTATTTCCATACCGGGGGCTGCTTCATCCTCCTGTTTCTCTTGGACTGCCAGGTGTCTCATGGTTATGTGTGTCCCATTACATGCGGAAAAAGAAACATTTAAAGGTAGTATTTTTCAAATAATTCAATAACTGAACCTATCTACATACATAACGAAAAACAAATCAGATTTTATAATTAATTTGTCCCTTGCATATTTTAATTACCTACTATGTGTATAAGGTTTAATTAAAATTTCTTCTTTTATTATTATTATTATTATTATAATTATTTTTCCTCCTCAGGTTTATCCTCAAAATAAAATTCAATACAAAACATGGCATCAACCATCTAGCTAACCAATAATTTTCAAACTCTAATTTAAATGGCCAATTTATTTTTTTTTCAAACTTAGGATAAAAAGAATCCGTCAAATATTTCTTATTGAAAAAAAAAATCGAATGAATATCTTAATAAACTTGGCCATATAAAAATGCCTAATTGCCAAAAAGAATCAGTTGACACATTGTAAGCAAACAGTCGATTGTTTTCAAAACACCAATTATTCTCAAAGTTCGTTTCGAATTATCAACAAAAATTTCACATTAACAGCAAAAGGAAACCGTCGAATGTTTCTTAAGACAAATCAATTGACTACTTACTGTATTAATCGACTTTGTCTAGAAAATTTGTATACCATTAGTTAATTGTTATCAAAACACAATTGTTCATCATATTTCATTCAATATTTTCAGTATTGTATTTTTCGATAACATTCTGAATATATTTATAGAAGATACCGACAAAAAAATCGAGAAAATCGAGATGACCAAATTATTATTTATCAATTTGGGAATGTTAATCAAAACACGATTGTTTGTTATGACCCATTTCATCATTTACTATTGCAATTTACTATATAATATCAGATATTCACGCATCTTGTAAATGAGCAATTGATTTCATATGATTCTGTCATTTGAGGTTTTCGGGATGGCCAAATTACAATTTATCTTGGGAAAATAGATGATCTGATAATATTTTAAATGAATTAGCGCCCTCTTGACACTATGTTCACAATTAAAGAGACTTTGCCAGATACTTATGTGTGATTACTTATCAGATTATGAATTTAAGAGTTCATGGGTTGAAAGGTTGTCGTCTAGTCTTTCAAAGTCCTTACAAAAGACTCATACATTTTAAGAAGCATGTGTTCATTTTGGTAACAATTGGCAATGTTCCTAGAAAAGTCCTAGTTTCACTATATATTCGTAGTTTTCACCAAGTTATATAAGAACCATTGCTAAAATATAAAGCAGAATGAAAAAAGCAGTTTTTATTTGATTCATTTCAAAATACGCTTCATTGCATATGATGAAAGAAATCATATTGTCAAAGCTTTAAACAATGTATGTTTATAGGAAGTCACGGGAATAAAAGAAATGGTGCATGCAAGGTCAACGTTCAGCACTTTAGTTTTTGACTTTCATAGCTTGCTTCCCAAATTTGAAAGTTTTATGATCCAAATGGAATTATAGTGTCAGTTGCACATTTGAAACAAAAAAGAGAAGGTATAGAATATGCCCCTTCTATGACCTTTGAAAAAAAAACACCACATTTTGATCTTGTAATTCGAATATTCTAACATAAATAGTTGTAAAACTAGATGGCTCTTCATATGTACACTCGTCTGGCTTTACTTCCAGGTGAAAATCTTCACCAAACCAAACCAGTCGACACGTGTTAAATCTAAAAATGAAAATCCCTGTGCTGATGAACCATCAAATCATTTCAAGAGCTAAAATTATCCGTCGATATGCAAAAGTTATCTTTTGAGCAAATAAATATGAAGGGTGTCTACAAACGCTTCAATTTATACAAGACATCTAATGTGGAGATTGTAGACAGAAGAAACAATGGCAAACCTCACATTAAAATCAAGCATTGCATTGCATTCCAAAAATCATGATTTTTCAGACGTTACACCCAATTACTCTTTTTCGTGTCATTATCAGAACGTTCTTGGACTCAACTACAAAATAAAACATGGCCCTCCACCGCTATCTTTGATGCAGGCTCATTTAGGTCAGTTTGGGGTTTATAGAGCAAGATCACAGGACCGCCAGACGTTACTTATTCGTGTACTCAAAGAAATTTACCAGGATATACAACAGGAATTTGGCGAATGCTACAGGAAATTCCCTCTATATGAGCGACAGAAGGAATATTTATTAATTGTACGTGACAATTCCGGTCTATCAATTCCTCTAGAAATAACAAGTTTTAGATTAGTTAATGCAACCCAAACTACAGTTTGTCATTTTAACAGGAAAATAATGATGTGACGAAAACCGGAATATACTTTAATATTTACAGAATCGTTAGATTGATTTAACTGGAAGTGATTAACACTAAACTAAAACAGCAATTACAGCAATTACAGGAAATTTCCGTTGAATTAAAGAACTTTCGTTCATACATTACAGTACTAGTTAGTTGTATTCAAAGCTTATAACCTGAGCTTATACAGGAATTTCCTGTAGTTACCTATTATTTAACTGGAATTTCTTGCATTTCCCATTTAATTAACTACGTAGTTTTGACAGTAATTACCATTTTCAGTTGACATTTTTTCCATGGAATTTTACTGGAAGTTTCTGGTTAGTTCTACCGTGGAGCATTGTTGTAATTTAGGGTACTTCCTGTTAGTATTCAAGTGCTATTTTGTAATTTTTGTAACGCATTCTGACTAAAGAGAGACTTTGCAAATATGTGTCAGGAATCGGGGAAGAATTTTCCATCTATTTATTATAGAGTATCTCAACATTATTGTAACGAATTAGAGAGAGATTCGATTCGTTGAATACCAGTATTGAGAGACTTCATAATAAGTATTAGGAGTATGCACTTCTAATATAGGTTGGGTGTAAAAAATTAGAAATTCAGAATGTTCAAGTTTAAATTCGTTTATTAAAAAAAACAATAATAAAATATACAAAATTTAGAAGAGCCCTAATATGTTATAATGTGTTAGATTCTTATTTACTTATATCTATTTTCATAATTAATAATTTGGCAACTATTTAGTTTAAACAGTTGAGTGGGTATAAAAAAATTCACATTTTTATTTGATAAAGTCAATATAGGACTGTTATAAAAAATTAATCACAATTATTGGCCCTGTTGTGTAAAATATAACAAATTCAAGTAGGTATTCGTAATTCTTTTGTGGAAAATCTTTATTCAATCAATATTGCATTTCTTGTATCCTGAGAAGAGTGATGCATGAGTTCTGTCTTTTCCTTACTTGTGGATGGTTCCCTGCTCGGTGATGGTGATGATGTAGGAGCACTATGCATTGGCGCCTTCCATTTTTCCCAGTGGGTTAGAAATGGAGCTTTGTACCCTAGTGAGGGAATAAGCTCTTGAGCCATATATTATCTATGAGTAGTGGAAGGCTCAGCAGAGTAACATCGTTTGCTATAACAAGTAATAGAAACAGGTTTCAATGATCTATTTATGCCAACGTTGCTATCTCTTAAACAGTAAGAGATACTGGGTAGGTTAAATGTAGTAAAAGTAACGTGTCTATATCGGCTATATTGAATTGTTCTCTATAGTTTTCGAAATCTCTTAATTTTTTAATTTGTCTGCACTCTGCATACACAAATAGACTACAAGCCCATATAACAATTTGGGGAGGTCATTTAACCCAGGATGAAACATATTCAGAATGATGCTGCTATATGAAAAATTAACTTTAGGCACTATGCCGTCAATTCTTGGTGGTGCAAATGACTATAATAATAATAATAATAATTATAATAATAATAATAATGTTTCATCTGAAGATGTGCTCTTCCGACAAAATATTCTTGTACGAGATTCCTCACGTTGGTAGATTATGAGATAATAATCTCCTTGAACCTACTGCCGTACAAAAATAATGGAACCGGAATCCAGGATTCTTTTTTTTTAATATCGGAAATTGAAAAAAATGTCTGGCTTCCGGTTCCATTATTTTTGTACGGCAGTAGGTTCTAGGAGATTATTATTTCATAATCTAGCAACGTGAGGAATTATTACAGTCATTTGCACCACCAAGAATTGACGGCATAATGCCTAAATTTATTTTTTCATGTAGCAGCACTGTTCTGAATATGTTTCATCCTGGATCAAATGGGCTTGTAGTCTAAAATCAATAATACATCAATTAGCCAATTTTCATTACACTGTAGCTCATCATCAACTTTCAAACTTCTACAATTTAAAATATCCTTAATTTTTCCCTAAACCTGAAGTACTGCTTTAGAAAATAATATTTTACTATTTACTACTACTATTTAATAAGTTCAAGAGCATGATAAGGTTGAAAAAATAACACGCTCGCACTCTTCACTTCTCTCCATTCAAATATTGATCTTAATATGTTCGCTGTATCACTTTAAATCAAATATTTATTGAGCAAGTTGGTTATTTTTAAAATGCTTATCATCATATCGAACACTACATATACCTTTATCTTTTCTTACATTTTCTTAAAACATAAATATTAATAAATTTTAAAATATTATAGTCGGAGATATAAACAAATAGTGATGAAGTTTCGACCATCTATCTAATTATTGAATATGGTTGTTGGGGTTAGGTCGTCTCAATGAAAAATACTGGTTTTTCTTCAAGACGACCTAACCCAACAACCATATTCAATATAAACAAATAATGCCGCTTTTTAAATTCTAATTCTGAATCGGTGCAGCTTAATTTTGTATAGAACTAGGTATGTGTGGGTATGAGTCTCACAAAGTGGAAATCACAACATATCAGTCACAGGCCTGACATTCCTATTACTAAATTTCATTATCCCATGTTTTGAAAATATTAGTATTTCAATGTGTATTCTACTCCATTTATTGTTTTGTATTCAAAACTATTACAATTTTTGATATCAAATATTGCCAAGTTTACATTATTTTTGGCTTATGACCGCTACGGTTGGCAACACTTACCTAATGCTTATGCGTTGATTGACGATTACTTCATTGAACATTGTTTCAGTGACAGACACTTTATAGCCAAACAATTTGAAATAATGAAATTTACTTACTTCTGAATGTTTCGGTGTAATTGGCCAAACTCCATCCTCTTAAATAGCCGGGCATCATAATCGTCGCTGGCTGCTACTTCCATCGGATCCCGGTTCACCAATAGGGAATATGATTAATTTAAAAAAAATTGTTTAATTAATTTTTTTCTTCGTTACAACATAGTAAAACATATAAATACTGTTGAAAGTCTTGGAGTTAATTTTTAAAATAATATATAAAGCACCGTTTGAATTTGACCTGTTTGAACGCCTCCATTTTCCGCGCGCTGTGGATGACGTCACATGGCGCGATCACTGTTGTTTACGATAGTGTGTAGTTCGTTAAGACGTACTCTGATTGCTCCACTTGCTTGAAGTTGATATTTTCAAAAGAGAGGGACAAATGAAGTACAAGTGTCAGAGAGAGATGAACATATCTGAAAGTGATCTCGATCAGCTAGAGCAGTCTTCCCTCTCTCTCACTCTCTCTCTCTCTCTCTCTCTTAATTTTAGTCCGTGAGCTTCCTAAATGTCGCTATCTGGACATGCTACGCTGCGAGAAATCCGTTCCAATCCGGCCTCTAACCGGCGCAGACAGCGCAGCTGTATCGGGGGAATGCAGAGTCTTAATCTAGGTAATGCTGCATCCCATTTATATTGGCACTTTTTTATATTTTTGCTGGCGCGTTTTAGCCATAACCTCTACGCTATGGTTTTACGGCGGACTTCACAAACACTTAAATCTTGGGTGAATGCACGTTCTTTGGACGGCGGACATTACAACACATTTACCTGACTCTCACCACGAGGCCGCCATCTGACCTCTACCACTGCCGGAAGTCGAATCCTAGAGCAGTCTTCAATGAACAAGCCTTATATGCATTGACACTATTGACAGTTATTAATTAGGTTAGGAATTTGCAGTTTCAATCGCTATTACGATAATGGAAAATGCTAAAAAACCATTTATAGGTATTATCTAGTACCGGAATGCCACAACACAATTATAAGTACACCAAATAAAGTATTTTTTCTGTTCCAAGAGATGCAAAAATAAGTAAACAATGGTGTAAGGTTATTAGAAGAGACGAAGTATCTCCAATATCACATTTACATTGTTGTGAAGATCACTTTAATATGAACATATTGTATTTCGATAGTTAACATGTTGTGAATTGATCAGAAGTAAGTTTTGTATGCATAAATGTTTTGTATATCAAAATATGCTGTCATCATAAATGCATCTATTTTTGGTAGATTGTCGGATTGTGCTTTGACAAAAACACTTTCAGTCATTGTTCTTGATAATTTACAATTGTCACTAGACCAAAATCGCACTATGTAGTGAAAAACACCACAGATATATAAATAAAAACAAATTTTATATGAAAGACGACTAGCACAGTATGAATATCAACACACATAAATTTCATAACCTGCCATGTGACGCCATTCTTCGTTTCGACCAATGGTGATGCGTTTCGCAAATTTGAATTCCGAGCTCTTATTTTGCACTTTTTGATTAAAGTTTCAAGGAGTTAAATACAAACTGAATGATTAACTAATGGTTTAGGTGTAATGTCAAGACAATAAAGTATCGGAGGTGAAAAAATCAAGTAAATTTAAATCACTTGCATATTCCTTATAACTGTATATAGTCTTTCTTCCCCATCTCGGATTTGATCAAGCCAAATAGTTAGAATTAGCAGCACTTTACGACGACATAATTATTTTTCTAATAAGTATCACAATTCACAATCAAAATCACTGCACTTGCACAGAAAAATTGGCGTAACAACCAACACGAATGACTCAATATCGAGTTACCGCGACGGCGCGTACTGCACAGAGTATAACGAATTAAATTGTGGGATTTACAGGAATTCTGTCAAAATCAACGTTCTGAGCTGTTAGAACAGTAGTAGGGATTGTGGAGATAACAGGAATATATTACATTCATTGAAATAGTGATAGCTGAACAAGATTTATTTCGGTAAAATAATCTGAATTTCTGTGAGAACTGCCAAACACTTTCCTGTTGAATTTAATGTGTTCATACTGTCAGTCGTACACATTTTGTTGGGTTATATTTACAAAATTATTATATTCCTGTAACATTCATTCACGGTGTTGTATTCCAGTGGCACCTATGGTTCCGACCAACGTATGTTTCACAGTCGTGGCTTGTAAATATAACAAAATATTATTCTATATACACAGGAAATATTCCTTATATATTAAAAGTACCTTATTACTGCTATACATTCCGTTTTTCCTGTTCATTCGACTTAACTCAGTTCAACCGGAATCGGCATGATAGATTTTAAGAACAGATTGTTCTCAGAACGTTTTATTTTAGTTATGATAACAATAGTTGCGTTAAACCAACAAGAATTCATTTAATAATAATAAAATGGATTAAGCAATCCAGACTTCTGCATTTAACCTATACAATAGGTATAATCGTCGGCAAGTCTCCAACAGAAAACAACTACTGCCCCCTACGACCATTGAATTATATCTGTTAGATTCTTGGCAAAGTATTCTACAAGAACTACTTTGCAATGTTCTCCCAATCTCAAGAATCTCAAGAATCTAACAGATATAATTCAATGGTCGTAGGGGGCAGTGGTTGTTTTCTGTTGGAGACTTGCCGACGATTATACTTACCTATTGTATAGGTTAAATGCAGAAGTCTGGATTGCTTAATCCATTTTATTATTAGTTTAATGGGCTTCTGCCAAGTAGTGTCATCAAATATTTTCTTCTGAATTTATTTGGCTTCAGACGAAGTCGACACCATAGTCGGAGTTCTCTTCAAATCTTGGGGTCAAGATATTTTTCGATTGCGTTGGGTGAGCTACCCTGCGCTGATGATTGGCAAGGAACCATGAAACCGGTCCGTAGGTGTTCCCTCGTGTGGGTTGAGACATGTTTTGGCGTTGAGATTGGGAGAACATTGCAAAGTAGTTCTTGTAGAATACTTTGCCAAGAATCTAACAGATATAATTCAATGGTCGTAGGGGGCAGTAGTTGTTTTCTGTTGGAGACTTGCCGACGATTATACCTATTGTATAGGTTAAATGCAGAAGTCTGGATTACTTAATCCATTTTATTATTAGTTTAATGGGCTTCTGCCAAGTAGTGTCATCAAATATTTTCTTCTGAATTTATTTGGCTTCAGACGAATATTTTTCCAAAAAAGAATATATTGTCGGGGACGAGATTTGAACTCGATGCTCCGTGGTGGAAGGCCACTACACTGTCAACCAACCCACCAGGCTTTACAAAAATTTATCTATAGACTGAGGATTCAACTAAAGTAAGTAATGTTTTTACGTAGCTTGATTCCCTGATACCTGAAAAATAGCCAAGCTAGCAGGTAGGCATGCTATCATAGTACATAGTAACAAAACTGAATCATCCACATTTCGTTCGTTTAAAGATGAGTGACGTCTGGCGGCCCTGGGGAGTTTATTGTACTCTACTAAGCCTTGGTGGAATAATGAATTCATAGTTATTCTCATTTTAGTGCGATTAACATAAGAACCAAAACTACCCCTAGTCTCATAATTATGAATTTGATCGTTTAGGGTAGGTTGTACAAAGCAAGTTCACCATGAGTTTAATTAAACTCGCTTCTGTTGCTAGGGATTAGCCAATGAAATGTCTAGTACCTTAGCAACTGAACTCAGTTTAGTTGAACTGTTGGTGAGCTTGTATTGTACAACCCGCCCTTAATGTAATTAATTCGTTGAAATATGTTGGAAATTCACAATTAACTACTTCTAAAATGAATACTATGGAAAAGTACAATATCCTCTGTTTTACTGACATTCAATGAAGAATAGATAACGTGTTGATAGGGGTGCATATCTGTTGCACTGAAGTAAGACCGTCATTTTCCGGTTTTGTAGTTTTTGTAATGAGGAGATACTATTATTATCTAGTAAGGAAAACAAACTAGGATAATATGGTGATTATTTTGTAACAAAAAGTTAAGGATGATAATTGCAATATTAATATTGTCGACACGAGTTGTAATGAAAACTTCTTAGACTCCGTATACAGGATTAATAATAATTACATAATGTTTATGTAATTTTTTGAACAGAATCAGTCAAACGTAAAAGCTAGTGGAGTTACAGAATAAGTAGGTAAATATCATTTGATTTTGATAATAGGTGATCTGAGGTTACTCCTATACAGGGACACTGAAAATTCTCTTTTTGAGTTGTATTTATTTTTTTAGAAACAAATATACAAATTAAATATATTATGATCAATTTTATGTGGGTCTTGTCTATTTGTGGCATCTTGTACGGATCCTGTAATTTGGTTACCAGGTCTAAAAACTTCTTCTCTTCTACAGACTACGAGGACATATTGAAATATTCTTAGCCTACTATAGAACCAAACAAAATTTCATTGTCAAAATATTTTATTACTCAACATATACTCCTCTTAATTGGATACATCTATTACAGCGAACCTGCATCGTCTCTAGACCTTTCAAAAAATATGTTTCTTCTTGCTCTGCAAACCAGACCTCCACAGCTTCTATTATCTCCTCGTTGGAAGAAAATTTACGACCTTTCAAACTTTTTTCAGTTGAGGAAAAAGATGATAGTCGGACATAGCCAAATCTGAGATTTGTGTGCAGGGGCGTTGTCCTGCAAAAACAAAACACCTTTGGATAGCTTTCCGCGTCTTTTTCTTCAATTTTTTCCCGTAGAGTGGTCAGTAATGTCGAATAGTAATCTCCAGTTATTGTTCTAACCTTATCCAAAAAATCAATCATGATTACTCCATGGCAATCCCAAAAAACTGAAGCAAGAACTCTTCCAGCAGATTTTTGGACACGAAACTTCTTAGGTCTTGGAGAACCGGAGTGTCGCCATTCCATCGATTGTTGCTTTGTTTCTGGATCGTAGAAATGTACCCAAGTCTCATCCATAGTAACATGTCGGTTTAAGAAGTCTACATCGTTTTCAAATCGAGCACAGATCGAACGCGATAATAATACCCTTGCACTCTTTTGGTCAACATTCAAACATTTGGGGACCCATTTTGCAGCAATTTTTCTCATGTCCAAATTGACGTGAACTATATGATGAACGCGTTCGTATGAAATATTCAGTGCTTCAGATATCCGTTTTAGCCCAATTCGACGGTCAGTTAAAATCATGTCATGAACTGCATAGATATTTTCGGGAACTGACACAGAAACAAGCCTTCCCGATCGGTCATCATCTTCAATTGAAAATTTACCTCTTTTGAAGCTTGCAGTCCAATTTTTCACGGTCGCATACGAAGGACATTGATCACCAAGGGTATTAAGCATATCTTCGTGAATCTGCTTACCTCTTAACCCTTTTAAATACAGGTACTTGATGATTTCACAAATTCGGTGGACATATTTTATCTTTTAATTTATTGCGTAACTCTGGTTTACTTCTTTGACGTCAAACTTTACACTGACACTTCTAATGAGTTATTGTTCGTTGCTATGGTAACGCAATATTTTGTTTATGCAGGGAACTGGTCTAGGCTAACTAGATATCAATACATCCTCGTATTTCACATTTCGCAGCGTACTCATCCCCATCTATTCTATTCATAAAACGTGGCTGAAATCGTCTATAACAAAAAAAACAAGTGTGGTGATTTCTATTCCTTATGGCCATCTCATTAAACTTATATTAAAGTTATTAGTCTGTTTTTATAAGTCTGCTGTATCAAACCAAACAATTAACTACTTACTTGCAATCATACTTTATACTAAAAAAGTTCTGTGGACTGTAATAGGATTCCTCGGATACTTCGAAATATTCGAAAAAAAAAACAAAAAAATTGTAATTTTTTCACTATTTCTTATATAAAAAATTCCACAAAGTGATTCTGCTGGGGAGAAAACCGGGGTTTTGTTTTGAATGATGTTAGAGTGCCTAACATTTTGGTACCATTTGAGGAGATGGAGTTGTGGTTTACTTTTTCGGCACGTACTTTAAACCGCAATACTATTTCAGTCGGAATTGGGATAGTGTAGCATTATTTTGAATAGTAACGAACAGTCGTTACCGACCGATGATGAACCCTTCACTCCCATATACACCTACTAGGTAGGCTCATTATGGCAAGTACTTGTCAGAAAACAACTACTCCCCTGGCTAAGACTACGACGGGTATTGAATTAAATCTAACAGATTCTTGTGCAACGTTCCTCAAAGCATCAGAAGACGCAGTTGCAAGTGCCCTCTATGACCGACTTTGATTTTGATAGGGTGACCACCTGCTGACTAGTTTCGAGGTTGTTGCCTCTCATCAGTGCAAGGGTAGGTCAACACAGACAGCACTGAAGCCATCTGTTCCCCGTCCAAATCATTACACACTCCGCTGGTAGAGCTGGTAGAGCGGCCTAGAAACCGCTCCACCGCGTGAACCAGAGTTGACCAAACCAGCGGAGTGTGTAATGATTTGGGCGGGAAACAGATGGCTTCAGTGCTGCCTGTGTTGACCAACCCTTGCACTGATGAGAGGCAACAACCTCGAAACTTGTCTACAGGTGGTCACCTTGTCCAAATCAAAACATATTTCTGCTGGTTGGTCATAAAGGGCACATGCAACTGCGTCCTCTGATGCTTTGAGGAACGTTGCACAAGTATCTGTTAGATTCAATTCAATACCCGTCGTGGTCTTAGCCAGGGGAGTAGTTGTTTTCTAAAAGGTACATGCCATAATAAGCCTACGTAGTAGATGTATATGGGAGTAAAGGGTTCATCATCAGTCGGTAACGACTGTTCGTTACTAAACGATCTACCAAAGAACTGTTTTTTTTTCGATTATTTTGATTGTTGAGACTAATTCTAGGAAGTTCATCATGGCTCTCTAGAAAATAAAATAGGTGTCCTGACTGGTGCAATTTCAACTTCAGGTTATTATGGGACTCAGATCATTACGTGGGTTCCAAAAATTGGATAATATACAAGGTGTTCCATTAGAAAATTGAAAGTTGATGTAATTTCCAAAAGAACCAGAAGTTGTTTTTTTTTCAAATATGTCAAGAAGTGCCTTCTAATAAGAATATTCAATATACCAAATTTCAGAAGTATAGCGAGAGAAGCAAATGAGAAAAGGGGGGTGTACCATGAGTATATGTCACACACGGTATACACATGATATAAAGTTAATGAGTAATGCAAAAGTCACTGAATAAATGCAAGTTCCCATTTTGATAATTTCAAAGAATAAATAGTTTTAGTGGTTCAGATTGTATGAAAAGTAATAGTGACAAAATCTTTCAGTCTCAAAATTGTGACCGCGTAGGTAATTAATCATTTCTCTGTGGCTCAACTATAGAATTATTGAGTAATTGTAAAAACCTACTGTGAAATGTTCGTTAATCACCCTGTAACTGTCAATCTTTTGAGCTGTATCTTTCTATGTACAGTGCATCCCATTTTGGGTGAGACAGCCAGGTTTCTCGCTTGTTATTTAAGATAGAGCCTTGCGGTTTTCACGTTCATAATTTTTTGTGAAACTCAAGTTGGCCTAATCAGATTTTGCATAACTGTTTCCGTTTATGAGATGCAGGGCGATTTTGGAAATTGATACTTTTCGGACCCCTTCTTTATCTCCGAAGTTATTAGAAATAATGCTGAGCTAAAAACTACATCTGATACAGAATTTTGCGTAGAATCCAGTGGCGTACTTATTTTTTTTTCGGGGTATGGTTTTGAAGATACGACGCAAACCTATATTTTTTTCAATGGAACACCCTGTATTTTATTACTTCGTTGAATTCGCTATTTTTTTTCCTTCAAAATTAGGTATAACACTATATAGGTAGGATGTTCAGAAATGCTATAAAACACTAAAACATCACTTAATGATAATGTTTTGTTAGTGGGCCATGGATTTCCCATATAAAAGAAAAATTAATTGAATAATTTTCATTTGTGTTTTTTTTTATAGGAGAGTAAGCAAATAAAGATCATACACTAACACGAAAAACAAAACGTAGTAATAATTCATAATACAAATTAGATACAAAAGAAATACCCAATAAAATATTTATCATTAATAAAAATTTTCAACATTACATAATATCTCACTGATTAAACTGTTCAAATTGCTGTCCATTTTCCCTAATACATAATTGACAAACTTTTTCAATTCGCCTGAGTGCATTTAATATTATAAAAGGGCGGTTTTGTAAATTTCGGAAAGCTGCCGCTGTTGATGCACGAAGTTCTTCGGGACTGTTGTGTCTGTTACTGTATATTTTATTTTTCAAATAGCCTTACAAGAAAAAGTCTAATATAGACAGATCAGGTGACCTTGGAGGCCACCTGATGGGTCCATGAGTTCCAATCCAACAACCCTGAAAATTATTTTCTAAAAACCGCCCGATCAATCTTGAATTATGGGCAGGGGCGCCGTCCTGTTGGAAATGTATGGAATGAAGAAAGGCGAGGGGAACATCTTCCAGTAGTTCCGGTAACACGTCTTCTAAAATTGTCAAGTACCTAGTTGCGGTAAGAGATCCTTCAAAAATGCGGTATATGATTTTTGTCCCCAATATGAAACATGCCACATTAAAACCAAATCTACCCTGTTGTTGTCGTTCAAAAATCAAGTGCTGGTTTTCATCATACCAATGCCTTGTATTTTGCCTGTTGAATATATCAGCACTGCTTATATGTGATTCGTCTGACCAAATAACTTTTTTTGTGAAATCAACGTCTCTCCGAGCATGGTTCAAAAACCAATTGCAGAAATTCACACGTCTTGCTGCATCACCAGGATATAAGTGTTGGACAATATTGACTTTGTAGGGTTTTAACTTATACTTTTTTAAAATTCGGTGTACCCGTGATCTGGAAATAGCAGTATCATTCTCTAATTTTGCACAAGAAGTCTGATGATAGGCATGAACGCTAGCTAACACATTTATTTCATCTACTTCTTGATTCTCTTTATTATATACCTTGGGTCGAGGTTTAGAATATGCACCATAATTCAGTAAATTATACTTTAGTCTGAATATAGTTGCTCGACTAGGTTGATGCCTCTCAGGATATCTGAAAGTTTTTAAATCACGATGTAAGGAAATGTCTTGTGGTAAAATTATCGACGTCATACCTGTTTAAATAAAGTTCCAAAGCTTCGCCAACATTTTCATTGGATTGATTCAAACATTGTATAATATCATATTTTTCATTGTTTTGAAAAACCAAATCTCTTCCAGCCATTATCAGTTCTCATTCAACAAATTCACAAACAATTATTTCTACAATACTCAATATTCCCCAACCCAAACACGATGAAACACAATAATAATTCGTAGCGATAACAGCTAGATCAGATTTGTTTTTTTTTTTTTCTCTTCAATGCCTATTTGATAAAACAATGCTTCCAAATGCATAGTAGCCATAATAACAACAAGGATGTTCGTATCATCCAAGACCTACTAATGTTAATAATCAAAAGTAATAATCCTCTTATTGAAACTTGGAAAATCCATGGCTTACTAACGAAAAATTATCATTATGTGATGTTTTAGTGTTTTTTAGCATTTCTGAACATCCTACCTATATAGTGTTATACATAATTTTGAAGGGAAAAAAATAGCGAATTCAACGAAGTAATAAAATATAGGTTTGCGTCGTATCTTCAAAACCATACCACGAAAAAAAAAATAAGTACGCCACTGGATTCTACGCAGAATTCTGTATCAGATGTAGTTTTTAGCTCAGCATTATTTCTGATAACTTCGGATATAAAGAAGGGGTCCGAAAAGTATCAATTTCCAAAATCGCCCTGTATCTCATAAACGGAAACAGTTATGCAAAATCTGATTAGGCCAACTTGAGTTTCACAAAAAAAAAGACAGGAACGTGAAAACCGCAAGGCTCTATCTTAAATAACAAGCGATAAACCTGGCTGTCTCACCCAAAATGGGATGCACTGTACATTCAATAAAATCGACAATTCTCCGCTTCAACGCCCTGTATCTCTAAAACTGGTCATACACAGAGAGAAATAAATGTATGTTTTTCAAACAATTGTAAATAGTTCCAGCACAATTTGTTTCTAAAAAGTTGACTGCACCAATTTGTTAATTTTTCTTATATAATATTGTTTTAAAGATATTGTGTATAAACGATAAATTTCAGTGTTGTATTATTCTGAATAGTTTTGTTTTAATTTTACACACAATTTATACAAAATCAACCGGTATGTTGTGCGACGAATGTCAACAACTTGTGTATTGTTTAGGCATAAATTGTGATGAATGGCAACAATTTGTGTACCTAGTTTGTACAAATTGTGTAGGTATTTTAAATATAGGATGCAAAAAATGTCACAAATTTGTGTACTCCGCATACATGAATTGTGTAGGTATATTGTACATATTTGTACATACTTGTGTACATAGCAAGGCCAAATTTTATAGGTACCATTTATAATTTTAGGAAAGGATACACGTGAGGCACATAATATCCAAACAGAATAAGATAAGAATAACCATCAGTTTCAACCTGTTCGCTTCTTCATATCTTATTCTGCTTCTGCTTTATAAGCTTCATTTTTCAGGAAGTTGAAATAAAATTAAATGTCATTCAAATAATGTTTATTTCATCACAAAGACCTAATAACAAAAATAACTGAACTATAAACTTTAATTACAAATAAGTTTAAAGTAATCTTCGTGTCAAGCTATATTCATTCAAGTACGTACGAGGATGCCCTTTAAACCGTTACAAATGATGAAAATGAGTCAGTTTGTAGGTTTAATGTTATAACAAAAAATAATAGCAATACTGACCTTAAAATATTGGTATCAGTTTGCAAATATTCTAACACTTTCATTTGACACAAAACCACACACACACACATGAGCAAATAATAAATAATAGGTAAGTGCACTTAACCATCTTCGCCCTTCGATCAGTATAAAACACTCAAACAATGATGGACTGGACATCTGGAGTATTTGGACATTCATGATACGACAGGTGCACGTGCCGCGAATGCGTATTTAGTAGGGTGAGACGACGCCTTGGTCAAGTTGTGGCAAATTACACAATTGCGTTGAAATAGTATACAATTTGTGCATTTCAAATAGAAAGTGCACAATGAGTGTAAGATAAGTTCAATGCGTTGTAGATGTTTTCCATATAAGTTGTGTTATGGTAGATGTGCAAATTTTTGTGTATTTTTAGGCAATGTGGAAGTGCATGAATCCTATACAAATTGACTAGCACAAATATTTATTGAATTTCACAAAACACGTATGATGAAAGAAAAGACAATTGTGTGAAATATCTACACAACGTGTGCATGAACCTGCTGCAGTCTTTTCTCTCTGTGTAGGATCATCTGTAGAATTAATTTCTGTCTAAACGTTGATAAAATGGTTACATTTGACGGAAGAAAAAAAATATATTGAAAATAGAATACCTCCTGAAACATAAAACAACTTTTTTTTTGAAACTTAGAGACACACATATGTTGGTGGTATTACCTATGAACTATGAAAATGTAATATTCATTAGTTCCAACCGATCTTTTTTAATGTTATGTAAGTGAACCAACTGTCTCTTTTTCAGATCACAGACTTATCTGATGAAGATGGCGGTAGTGTATCTGTGACAGATGGAGGAATTGGCAACACGCATGCTGAAATAAGAATTGTTTCACAGTTCCTGAAAGGACTCAATTATCGGATCGAAGTCTGGACATCAAACTAAATCCACTCTGTTTTCGAAATACAATTTATCATTTTCATACTCAATTATGTCTGCTTATTATTCATTGCAAATTAAATAACCTGTAACTTTTGTGTTATTATACTAATTTCATTAATCCTGAAACAGCATTACTTCCAGAAGGAATGCAAATCGGAAGACAATAACCTATTTTCTATTTCAGTGCGATGATAATTATTGGTTGCTTGAATGACCATAAGAATACTAGGGAAGCGTAGAAGGGCCACAAAGAATAAAAAAAATTATTTGTTTAAAAACATTTACAACACGTAATGAAATGACGTCACACACAATGATATTTCAAAACTGATATTTAAAAAAATCCTCAATACAGTTGGGTTCTAGATATCGTACAGCGAAGTGGTCGAGGTGTTATAGCGTTTGGCTTCCACCCAGACCGTCCGGGTTCGATCCCTGGTCGTGTGTCACTGAGCTGCAGTGGTTCGGATTCCACTTTTATTCAAACTGTAGGTCCCGGATCTCCCTTGCTCGCACAAGCTCTGCTTTTGAGGGGTTTTCTCCGAAAACCTGTGAGTTTCGTAAAAACAAATGTTACAAACAAATTTTACAAATTTTACCAGTATCTCTTCGATGTTTTTTTTTAAATCTTACAAGTACTGGTAATTTGTTGTGAAATTTGAATGCCATATAATAGGGAGATTTTTCAGTAAGTCTTGATGAATAATATGGACATGTCTCCTAGTGTTATGTTTGTGTTCTGTGGCATTTGAATTGAAAAATTTGCGATTTTTAAACAAATACATCAAACATTAAAGAATTTACAGGGCATAAACGGTCATGCTATTTTTATTCTTAAAAAATGTTCGACAAGAGTCTTCATAACGTTTGCCATTGATTATTCTCGTTACTCTTTTTTGAATAACAAATATTCTTTCTGTATTCTTATTAGATCTCCAAAAAATGATTCCGTATCTCTTGACAGATTCAAATTTCTTAATGTTTTCTTCTTATTCGTAGTCAATAAGACACTTTCCCAAGCGATTTCCTCTATGTGTTTTGACCAATTTATCCATTCATCAATGTAAATACCCAATAACTTGGTTTCATGCGATAACTGAAAAGTAATACTAGAAATAGCTATTTGTACATTCAGAGCGCAAAGTGATTGATGGCCGCTCTACAAAGATAGTTACCGCGCGACGCGAAGCGAAGCCGAAGCGCGGTAATCTTTGGAGAGCGGCAATGACACTTTGTGCTCGAAATACACACATGATTTTTTCTATAAACGCAGCTATTAGACATAAAAACGATAGACACTTCATTCAACATAGGCACATGATATTACCTATGAGAAGATTTACTTTGAAATTTGAATTTTTTTGTGTTCACTTTCCATCATGCAAGAATAGGTTCGTTTTCAACAAAAGCTGGGGAGATCGAGCATTTTTTCAATATTCTCGCTCTAGAGCGTAAAAGCTGTCACATAATGACATTCCTCGGAAAACGTCAACTCTGTGGCAGGAAAGTAGTTGTTTTTTGATAGATTTTCGACCCAACTTTTCCTATTGTATAGGATATTAGCAATGAGCAGTCCTCCGGACATCTTATGCCTCAAGTCATAAGCTCATTGTTTGTGAATTACAGTTTTCTTCTCCGTTTTATATGGTCTTGACGATCTTGGTTCATGGGTATTGCTTAGTTGGGTGGCCGGCGCTGGGATGGCGCTCGCAGTTTGGAGTTATCCACTGTCCGTGCGCGATCTCAGTTTCGGTCTTGAAATGGATTTGGTTATCGATTCATTCGTTGCAGTCATTAGTTATTGACTGCTAGACCTACCCTATACTGATGAGGGGCAACACCCTGAAATATATATATATATATATATATATATGTGGTCCGAATGTTTCGATGAACATTTCCATGCAACAAACAATTGCAGAGATAACTTTGTAGGAACTCTGCACGGAAATTTCATCAGATGTAATTCAATGTTCGTCGTGGCATTAGCCAGGAAAGTAGTTGTTTCTGATGGATTTTCGACCCAACTTTTCCTATTGTATAGGATATTAGCAATGAGCAGTCCTCCGGACATCTTATGCCTCAAGTCATAAGCTCATTGTTTGTGAATTACAGTTTTCCTCTCCGTTTTATAGGGTCTTGACGATCTTGGTTCATGGGTATTGCTTAGTTGGGTGGCCGGCGCTGGGACGGCGCACGCAGTTTGGAGTTATCGACTGTGCGGGTGCGATCTCAGTTTCGGTCTTGAAATGGATTTGGTTATCGATTCATTCGTTGCAGTCGTTAGTTATTGACTGCTAGACCTACCCTATACTGATGAGGGGCAACACCCCGAAATCGATATATAGGTGGTCCGAATGTTTCGATGAACATTTCCATGCAACAGGCAATTGCAGAGATAACCTTGTAGGAACTCTGCACGGAAATTTCATCAGATGTAATTCAATGTTCGTCGTGGCATTAGCCAGGAAAGCAGTTGTTTTCTGATGGATTTTCAACTAACTTTTCCTATTGTATAGGATATTAGCAATGAGCAGTCCTCCGGACATCTTATGCCTCAAGTCATAAGCTCATTGTTTGTGAATTACAGTTTTCTTCTCCGTTCATTTTTTTATCACATAAGTTGGAATTTCACCATCTCCAGTTGAATACTCATTTTTCAGTTTGTATGACATTGCAACCACGTCATTTGGAGTTAGTGGTTCTACACACATAGACTGAGGGTTTTCCCCTATTTCACAAGTGTTCATTATTACTCTTAACTAATTTTGAAAATATTTCGCTGAAATAATTAATGAATTTAATTACATCACCCTATATGTCACAACTGTGCCTCTTTACTTTGCCAGTGATTCCGTTGCAAATACTCCACATACATTTTGTTTTGTTATCAGAGTTTTGTATACGCTCTTTACAATTTTCCTGTTTTGATGATAGTAACAACTTATCATACTCGGTTTTTGTTTTCAAGTATTCGTATTTGATACTTTTATTTAGTTTAGATAAATATAGTAATATATCCAACCTACTTTTGCATTCCTCAATTTGAGAATTTGTGTAATGATTTTTGTTTTAACGAAAATGTATGTATTTGTAAGGTATTGGAAAACATTCGTTAAAAATATTTACAAAGTTATTGATAAACATCATCCATTGTTTGTTTACTTGTTCATGTTGTATTTCATAGACCTCTGCCCAATCCTCATTGTTCAGTTTGTCAACAACAGCTTCCTCAGTGAAGCATCGTTTATGGGTCCCTTTCATTGGATTTCGCAGATTGAGTTTATATGTAATGATTTGGGCTGTATGATCTGAAGCAGGAGTCTCGAACACTTTCATAATGTAACTACCCCTATAATTTGTAAAAATATTGTCAATTCAACCTTTGGAATTTTTTGTTATGCGTGTATATTCATCAATAACTTTGTTTATATCAGTTGAGAGTTTTGATTTTTCATTATTATTTTTTTTGAGCTCGATGTTGTTATCACCTTTTTAAAAACTAATTTATTATCACTTATGACTTTCGTTAACCTATTTTCAAAGTTATCAAAAAATATATCCAGTGAACCTCCACAAGGTCTATATAAAGCTTCAACTATATTTTTTTTATCAGAAAGGGAAACACCAATACCTGAACATTCGAAATCTCTTACAACTGATAGTATAGAAATATCTTTCAAATTTTCGAAAGCTTATCCCATTTTTAGAATATATAGCACTTTCCCCATGTCTATTTTCTGCACGGCAAAAAGATTCTGCTAGATTGAAATGTTTCATTCCGATACATTCCAGTTGGGTAATTGATTTCCAATGCTCAGTGACACATAAAAAATGGCAATCACTATTGTTCTCCAAAAAAGTTCTATTTTTTCCACACTGTTTCCTATAGATTGCATGTTTTGGTGCATTAAGCTATATTTCTAAGATTAAACTACCTATACCTATATACTATATACCTATCTCCAGTGGATTTGAAAAAATCAATCATTTCCTCATTTTTTGTGCGAAACACAGCTTCCTTCAAACGTTTATTAATGAAATTTGAAAATTAGTACATTAATAATATAACGTTTGCTCGTACATTAACGTAAATTTGATCAGAAAAGAATCAAAATGGAAGACAATAATTATTCAAATGAAAATCTGAAAATTTTTTGTCGATTTTGTCCCATATTTCTAACTGTTCATTAGATATATATATTTTGTATTTTTTCCACAACAGTCTTTTCCAAAACTAATATTGCATGAATTGAAAAATGCAATGATTTGAAATTTCAATTCAGATTTGAACAAAGTATGCTTGGTTCGGTTTTTCATCTCCATGATGATTTTATCTCCCATTCTCGCTATCAGAAAAACGTGTGTCTGTTGAGAAATCAATATACAAATGGAGTTCCTATCAATCGCTGAGTCATGTTTTCGAAGTGGTTTGTAATTTATTTCAATGTGAAAATTTAGAAGAGTTATATCTGGGTATCGCGGTGGCCAAGGCTGTGGACCCAAGTGTCTTATCCACCGATCTTCAAAGGTTGTAGTCAGTTGTAGTCACTTCTTGTCTACAGTGAGGGAGGCACCGTTCAACTGCTACCAACAACTTCGATATACATAAAGCGGCAAATTGCCAAAAAGTTCCTACTCATATTATTCAAATATTCTCCATTCACAGAAATCAACACGTTTTTGAAGGATCACCTCTACATTCCCAAACACAGCATAAATTTGTTAGAATCTTCTGAATTTTTTTCTATTCATTTGTGGTAAGTTCATTGAATTTCCTGCATGTCCTTGAAATAATGTTATTGCACTAACCGTGAATGTAAAACAGATTCGAAATATCAGCATTTCAATATGCATTATAGCCCATTTATAATACTTTCTTCTAACAGAAACACCATGAAAATTACGGCTTGTTAAACTGAAAGTTTGCTTTGCTCTTCTTTGGTCACGGTACACTAATTTCATTTTCAATTACCAGATTCGAAATGGGTAATATTGCCCAACTGAAATAATCTGTAGTATGCCGTGACAAGAAAAGAGTAAAACAACCTGTAAGTTTGACAAACAGTGGATTTAACATATGGGACAAATTTGACAAAAATTAATCAGATTTACATTTGAATAATTATTGTCTTCCATTTTGATTCTTTTCTAATCAAATTTACGTTAATGAACGTGCAAACGTTTTATCATTAATTAACTTATTTTCGAATTTTCATAATGACATGTTCCATGACATTTCATATCTACCCAATACAAAATATGGCAAAATATTCCAATTTTTATAGAAAATTTGCTTTTATTTCGGAAACCTGGCTCTTTAGGTATAGGAACATAATATATTATTTAAGAGAAAATTCAACTTTCTTTCAGGATATTTGATGAAATACAGAGTGTTTCATTTGAAAAAAGCACTTTTCACCACTTTTGGAAAATTTTTTATTTTACCAATAAAAAAATTTTCAACGACCCTGTACAATGAAGAACGAATACCCTTAGTCATAACCAATACACAGGACATTGTCAAACTTCATCCAAAATTTCAGCATTTAACGTATTCAAATACTGCAGTAATAAACGTTTAATTGGAGCTGTTTCGCACAAAAAATAAGAAAATTATTGATTTCTTTAAAAACCAATGGAGAAATGTAGGGACCTATCATATGAAAATATTTGAAAAGCAATAGCAAAGCGAAAAATACAATAATATACATGGTATTCTTTAAAATGTCAAAGTTGTTGCTAATTTTCGATAGAAGCGTCAACGCCGCAGCGCTGAAAATACTTTAGATCGATAGAGCAAGAAACCAAATTTTCAAAATAATCCTTCGTTCCGTGTTCCAGAAACGTCTGATAGGCCATCGAGTTTGGAACTGTAAAGCTCTGAATACACGCCCTGACATAGCATATGCCGTAACTTTCTTGAATCAGTATTAGAATTCATACAGCCATTACCATTGGGAAGCGGTCAAGAAAATATTCAGGTATTAAGAAAATACAAATGGTCATGGAATCGTATACCGTAAATTCAAAGATGGAAAAATGCTACTCATTGGTTATACAGATGCAGGTTATTGGGGAGATTTGGACACCAGAATATCGAGCAGTGGGTACATATTTCTATTGAATAAGTCACCTATCACTTGGGTATCAAAAAAACAATCGATTGTCGCACTATCTACAACTGAGTCCGAGTATATAGGGTATATCTTGACGAGTAAAAGCGATATATATATATATATATATATATATATATATATATATATATATATATATATATATATATATATATATATATATATATATATACTTATGAACCCTACGCTGTAACCTCCAAAATACATATATAGTGAACGTACTTCCCTCATATATAGCGGACTTACCTCCGATTTCGGAGGTAACTACGAACCAACGTAATATTTCACTACGGGGTACTACTATGTCAGATCGGTCCAAATACGAAAAAACGCATGGAGGTAACTTTGAGTGATATGTAACCTCGAATTCGGTAACTAAGTTCAGCGATTTGCCACCAGCGCTAGTATCGCTTTTTCCGAGTTGCTTGCTGCACGTAGTTCCCTCCAACCATATATCACTTTCATGCTATGTTACTTGCTGCATGTAGTTCCCTCTAGCTATATATATGGAGTAATTGTTACACGTACTTCCCTCCGTCTCCAGCTATATATATATGGAGTAATTGCGACACGTACTTCCCTCCGTCGAGATATACCGAATTACTGCGGCACGCAGTTCTGAAAAATGATATGAGAGATACGATTTCAATTATTTTTGATAGGGAAGCTCTTTTTTGAGTTCCACTCCTGTCTATTAATAAAATCTTGTAACTCAATTATAATCCAATTCAACATAGCTGATCAATTTATAATGCAAAATCTGACAAATGAATATTAATGCAAATGAATTATATCCATAAGTCGCAAAAAATACCATTGTCTCTAACAATTTCCAAAAAGTGAAATGAGGCAAATATCCGTGAAAATAACAACTATTTTCCTGGCTAATACTGGGACTATACCGAAAATTGAACTATATCTGACAGATACATGTGGTAAGTTTCTCCAAGATGATGCATATATTTCCTCCAATCGAACAGTTTCATTTCATACGAATTCAAGATGGCGTCTCCAATATGGCGGACGAATTCCAATAATTTCAATTTGATTCTGTTGAAAATATATATCGGGTAGTTTTTGGAGATGCGAATTAGGATTTTTTCATCGGTGAGATTGCGCTTACAAGCTAGCTCACTTTTCTGGAACACCGCAAAGTTTGGCGATCTATCTCTGTTTTACAGATTGTTGTTGTTAAAATTATTTCCGTCAACCGATTGCACCCCTACGCGCAACCCTCGGAAGTCTTTCAGAGACTTGTGTGAGCTAAGGAAGATGCAGCCCTTACCTTTTAACGTGTGATGCCATGCACGAGACCGATAACCATGCGAGCCTGTGAACCCTCGACCCTTCGCTTCAAAGGCGAACGTTCTACCAGCACTGCTCTGAATGCTCTGAATCCACAATTTTTGTGGAATTGAAATCGAAACGATGGTTGATCTCAAATATATGGAAGCTCAGTACTGTTTTGTTATATTTGTTTTCATTTTTCGGAGCACTATCAAAATGACGGTGTTTTCACCTTTGATTGAAGTACTGTTTAGTTTGTCCAATGTACACCAAGTCACAGTCTATACATGGTATTTTATGAATTATGTTATGTATTACAAGTTTCATTTTTTATTTTCGTTTTTTTTTTCAAATAACTTTCAGGATACTAACCTCAATTATACGAATATTGGTATTGGGTTTTTTGAGGTGTCGAATAACTTTTTTGAGCGTACTTCTAGCACATTTTTCAGTGAAGAAATTGATTCCTCTATTATGTCTACGTAAAAAAGCTACCCTCTTTGTAAGGAACCGTTTTCTAGATATTTGAACTTGAAAATTTCAAGTCGATTATTTAATAATCGATGAATGTTATTGTTGTATTTTGCAATTTTCACAAGATTGCTTAGGAAATGAAATTGACGTTTGAGCAAGTAGTTTTGGTTATCACATATTATGTTATAGTTGAACGTGTTGTTGAAGTATCTGTACGTTTTAAAACACTCATTTTGAAAAAATGGATTATATAAACAATTCTATACAGTCCACAGTTTGGAGAATTATCCACGATCGACAATTTTTTCCATCCCATATTCAAAGGGTACAAGCTTTTCTGCCACTAGACTTTCCCAATGCATTACTGTGTGTCAGTGGCTTTTGAGAAAATTGGCTGGAAATCCTCAATTTTTACTCTTACGGACGAGGCAAACTTCTCCCGAAATGCTATCACAAACTTCCATAGCAACCATGTTGGCTATGGAAAATCCGCTCGCAGTTAGTGGAAGACATTATCAGTATCAATTTTCTATAACTGTAGGGGCGGCAATGATTGCTAATTATTTGATACGTCCTTATTTAATTCTTTCTTCCGCTCCTACTGAATGACGCAACTTACAGAGACTTTTTAGAAAATGAATTGCCAGGACTACTTCAGAATGTACCATAAGAAATTCGTTTCTGCATGTGGTTTATGCATGATGGTGCTCCGATCCATA
Organism: Chrysolina oricalcia; assembly: GCA_944452925.2. Classification (NCBI taxonomy): domain Eukaryota; kingdom Metazoa; phylum Arthropoda; class Insecta; order Coleoptera; family Chrysomelidae; genus Chrysolina; species Chrysolina oricalcia. Next base: position 46,191,876 of record OX101815.2, on the reverse strand, counting down.
TCAGAGTTGTAGCCAGGGAATTCCTCAACACTGTCTATCCAAATTGATGGATCAGTAGGGGTATAGAAAAACATAACCAGGCGTAGGTACCAATGTCTCTAGATCTAAACCCGTTAGATTTTTATTTTTGGGGACATTTGAAGTAACTAGTTCACAAAACTCCAGTAGCGAACGAGGAAGATCTGAGAAACCGAATAGTAGACACCTGTGAAACAATAAGAAACACATCAATAATTCTTGAGCGGGTCCGAGATTCAATGACTAGAAGGTGGATACAATTTTGTATTCTTCATTTTATTTTATTCTGCATATTTAAAATTTCTTGAAACAGAATGTTGGTATTTCTTGTAAATTTAAGTAAAACAAATACTCGTTTTGCACCGTTGAAACAAAAATAACCAGTTCGCTTAAGGATGTCATACAGAGACGTCCCAAAAAGTAATGATCTCTTCAAACTAGTGAAAAGTAATATAATAGGTGGCGCCCCCTACAAAATCCAAAACCACTCACGTGAACGTCAAATTCATTTCCTTAGCGATCTTGTGAAGAATTCAAAATAATGGTAATAACTTCAACATGCATCGATTATCAAATTATCGACTTGACTTTTTCCAAATATCTAGAAAACGGTTGCTTTCAGCGACTTCCAACAGAGGTAGCTTTCTTACGTAGATAAGATAGAGAAATCGATTTTGTTACTGAAAAATGTGCTTAAAGGACGCTCAAAAAAGTTATGAATCTTCGAAAAGATAAAGGAGTGTATGTGGCGCTTCCTACTAGTAGGAGCAATAATAACATCAGGTTCGAATTCGACACCTCAAAAACTCTCTCAATACCAATTTTCGTTTAATCAAGGTAAGTATTTCGAAAGTTATTCAAAAAAAAAATCGAAAATAAAAATAATCTATCTTGGAAACGAAGCGTTTCCGGACATATAATTATTTGGACAATTCATATTAGAATATTGTGGTGAATCACCTCCTGAAGTTCGTCAAAGTTCTTTTGAATTACCCTGTATATGGTCTTTTAAAGGTTCATAAAAATGGAAGGCCCCTAAGACCCATTGTTCCAAGTATAAAGTCCCCAGGCTCCAAACTTCGAAAATGTTTGAATGATATTTGAAAAAATATCATCCCTACCTTTGATCATAACGTGAAAAACTCTCTGAAGTTGTTAAGAAAATCAAATTAATTTCATTTTATGATATTACATCATTATTCACCAATAGTTCACATAAACTGATATTTGACATGGTGATTGAAAGATGAAAAAAAATTAGTCTTACGTCGATAGACAAAATAATTTACTTTTGAAAATCTAATATCACAGTGCTTGCAAATCAGTTGCTTCACTCACAATGAAAATATTTATAGTCACATCATAGGTACACCAATGGGAGATCTAATTAGCCCCATTTTGGCTGACCTGGTGATGGACCATATCATCAAAGAAGCACTTGCAATATCTCCATTTGATATTCCATTCTTAAATGTATACGTAGATGATACTTTGTTAGCTATCCCAAGATCCGAAAAAGATACCGCTCCTAACACATTCAATAACGTAATTTCCGAGTTGACATTTAAAATGGAAGTGGAGAGTAATAACACTATTTCTTTTTTGGATATTCTATAAAATGAGAGAGGTTACTGATCGACAAACGTAAGGATGCCTCCGAGAATTGGTTGCGCAGTAGACAAAACCCTGGAGTGGGACAGGAGCTCAATCGCTCTGCTTTATTAAACAGTAGTCGATCTTTGTAGCACATCTACTCACGCCTTCTATCGTTTGCTCACCTCAGAGGCATCCTTACGCTTGTCGATCTGTAATTATTTAATCACTGATTTATACAAAAAATCTCGTAGCTCTAACAGATTTCAATACGTCATTTCAGCTCATCCCCCTTCATCAAAAGACCAACATCATAAAACGATACAGAGATGAAATTTACAAACTGAGTCATGAGGAATTCAATCTGAAGGAACGAAAAAAAAATTATTTACCAATGGTTATTCCATCTTTTTAGTTAATAGTATTTTGAGTAGAAAACCTACTGAGAGTAATAAAACATTGAGTACCTTATCCCGTAGAACTAATTCCCGCTAATTTTTCAAGATTCCCAATATAACAGGTCTTTCTGAGAGGCGAAGAAAACGTTTAAGTACAAACAATTCAAAAATAGCACAATACAATACGAAGACTCAGAAAAAATACATTCATTCCAAATCAAAAGAGAGACACCATTGAGGAAAAATACCAACATAACTCATCAGATACCATGTGAAAACTGTGACTTGATGGCCATTTGACAAACGAAACAGTACTTGAAACAGATGGTTAAACAACATCATTACGATTGTGCTCCGAAAAATAAAAACAAAAATAGCAAAATAGCACTGAGCTCCCATCATTTTGAGGTCGACCATCGTTTCGATTTCAATTCCACAAAAATTTTGGAGTCAGAGCATTCTCTCAGCCAAAGGTCATTTCTTGGAATGGCCCATGTTGCAAGTAACGGTAATAGTGTCAACTTGAAGATCTACTGCAACAATTTGAAACGTATTTATGAAAACATTTTGAATACATATAAAATCAAATTTAGTAGATGAACCAAATCCAGGTTTATCATTCGAAAAAAAAAGAAAAAACTTCATATCCACTCGGTCTTTTATCACGTGAAACAGAAAAAACAAAACTTGAATTCGTTTTAGATGAACCAATCCTTTTAGTATGATCTCGAACAAATATTCCACTGTGAATTATTCCAATGTTATCACCGTTGAAATTGTTATTCACAACTATACTCCTTTTTTGACATTTATGATTTGAAAACAATATTCCTCATAATTTACAGTCTGGATGAGTAAAAGAATTGTCACATTTGAGATTGTTTCCTAATATATGTTTTGGATTCTTAAGTATTTCACTCCCACTGTAGCTTCTACAATATTTCATTTAAACCTACACAATGTTTTCAATTCATTTTTACAATTTGATTATTTATATGTTGTATATGTCCATACCTTGTTGTTTGTATTCATGCACACTTCTTACTGTAGCCCTGAAGAAAAAGAATATTTTACCGAAACGTTAGCATTGAAATTGTAAACATCTGAGGAATGCGTTTTATTTGTCCACTGGCTCGTGATCACTAAACAACAATCAAACTTTGGACGTGAAAACAGAATACGAAAGTAAGTTTTTTGCCATTTGAAATTGGGACAAATTATAATAAAAGCAATGTACGTTTGTGTATCATTTTGAAAGAAACAAAATGAAAAAAAGATTCAGGATTTTCTTCTTCGCGAATAACAAAACATAAATAAAAAAGGGATTGTCTATCTATATTGACTATATGGACATGCATAACAAAAAAAAACATATTTCTCAATATCTAATGGGTAAATAGGTTGCCCCGTTAGTCAGAGTGCAGCGCGGTGTGAGAGCGTTTATTTTTAGGGCTGAAGGTCCCAGGTTCCTGCCTCACTCAGATCTGGAATGATTTTCAATTCGATTTGATATATTTGAGTATTGAAATTTTGTGAGTAGATAGGGGTGGATCCCGTGCGAATTACTGTGGAGTTCAAATTACCAGTGCTATCCCTAACAAAAACAATAATCCTTCACGGCTGCAGTGAATCCGGAAAGGATCCTTATCTTATTCCAAAATCTATCCCATATAAAATGAAGTAAGTTATTGTTTAGTGATCACGAGCAAGTGGACTATATTATGAATTAGAAAAGGTAATTATATAATCACCGATTTATACAAGAAATCTTGTAGCTCTGACAGATATCTGAACTTCAGCTCATCCCCTCCATCGAAACACCATCATCATAAAACAATCCAGAAATGAAACTCAAAATCTCAGTTATGAGAAATTTCATTAAAAAAATCTGAAGAAACTAAAACAAGCATTATTAACCATAGTGGTTATCCAATATCTCTGGTAAATAGTATTTTATCTAAATTTTGCTGGGATCAGAAAATTTTATTAAAGAAGCTGCAATTTAATTTTTTTTCGTTTTTTCCATTGCCAGTTAGCATGGCTATTTCGCTATTATTTCAATATATTCATTCAACTGGATGGACATATGATCCAAAGAACGGTAATAGTATTGGAGGTAACTAAGTTGTCAGAACTTCTCGTAAACATATACTACTCGGAGGGAACAACGAATTGTATATATATTTACATATATAAATTTTTTGTCAAAAATTGTTACCCCTCTTTTGATAAACCTATACAGTATGTTCCCCTCTGCCCATATATGCAATTATTTTGAATAAAAATTGGAGCGGTACCCTGGAGGTTAGTCCGCCTTAGCTTTGACATGGAGGGAACAACGATGTGTGGATACATATATATATATATATATATATATATATATATATATATATAGAAAACTAAAAGTAGGGCGGTTCTGAAAATTGGTGGTGTGGGTGAAAAACTAATGAAGAATTCAATTAAAATATTTTCGTTGATGTGATGTTTCCTGTTTCACCGGAAGTGACATCATCTTTGTTATTTTCAATAGCACATCATGTATTTCACCTCATTTTTGAATTCTTCTCATGATTTCTATACCCAAAATGAAGCGTTTTCAAGTTATTCCAGTTTTTTTAGAAGAAGTGACAGATGCAGCATCTCGAACATACGTCATTTAAATGTAAATTAACATTTCAAAAAATATGTAGTTAGTGAATCGTGATTATTGAAGGATGAACGGATCACGCACTATTTTCACACCCACTGAATAATCCACAGGGTGCGCAAAAATGTGGGTCCAATAAGTGAATGAGAAAAATAAAAAATCTCAACATTATTAAATGAGAACCCCCTTTTTCCTTTAATGTTCAATTCTATTATGAAAATAATTACTAGTTACAATACACTTCCCTATACCCAAAACTTAAAATTTTGGAGATATTCCGCAATAGAAGTTATTTTCACGCGAGGATTTACGTTTTCACCCCCCAATTGTTTGATAAAATTTTATTATTGCCTAATTTTCATTGAATTTGCCATGAAAAAAATAATCTCATATCAAAGACAAAAATCATGATTAGAATAAACAACAATTTCAAATTCAGTTTCAATGCTAAACAAGAACGTGTGAGACTTTTGTTAACCTCCTTTTTTCATTTCAATAAATGTTCAAATACGTTGCCTTCAACTTCTAAGCATTTCTCACTTCTCCGTATGACGTCTCCTACAGCTCGTCTTAGCATGTCAGGTGGAATAGAGTTGAAAGCAGTACGAACTCTCTGCTGAAAATCTTCTTTTGTGGTTGGCGTATGAGAATACACTTCGTTTTTTATATAACCCCAAATGAAATAATCCATTGGGGTTAAATCGGGCGAACGCGGTGGCCATAATAGAGGACCGTCGGTTCCAAACCATTGGTCATACAAAGTTCATTCAAAAACACCTTCACCATCTGATGATTATGTGGAGGTGCTCCATCATGTTGATACCAAATTTTTCTATGGTCAGCGAAGGTCAGTCGTTCCTAATGATCCGTATCGAGATTTTCCAAAATATCTAGGTATCGTTCACCCGAAAAAAAATTACCTGTAGGTCTGTTATGTATTTTCTACATGCTATGATTGCTTATTACATAGCTACAGGGATAGAATTTTCCCAAGTGATGTGTTTTAATTTTTTTTTTATTTAGTAAAACAATACAATTCATATACTTTTCAACTAACCATTTAAATTTTCGTCATAAAAGTGAACCATCACTATGGCGTTGTCTTTTACAGCGCAGTAAACATTGAAATTCCAACGGTCTTGAAATTGACGTTCTCGAACTGATTGTGGATTTGTATCGCTCCAGTAGTGAGAATTCCGCTTGTTGTATATCCCATTTTTGGTAAATTTCGCTTCGTCGCTCCATTTGATATTTCTCAAAAATTGGTCGTTTTCTTGATTCTTCATAATGATGAACTCCGCAAAGTTCACTCTTCTTTCATAATCGAATATCTTCAGGCCATGGACCAAAGTATGAGAATACGGATGCCATTCGTGTTTTGAAATATTCTCTGCATGCACATTTTAGTCAATCCCAAATCTCGTGCCGCATCTTTCAAAGATGCTTCTGGAAAAGCTGTGAAGTTCGCAAGCACTGTAATTGCATTATCTACATTATCCACAACAGTTTCAGTTTTAATTATTTTCCTTTCGAATGATCCAAAGTTTGTAAGGTTGGAGATTAATCTTCTAATAATATCTGAAGATGATTTCGGTTTTTCTGAATACCTTGTAGTATAAGTATCACATGTTCTTGAAAACCTTATCACATTCGCCATAAATTACCAATAAATTAACGAAATCATGATTATTATAACCAACACGAGCCATATTGTACCTTTTGAGAGCACGAATATGACAATTAATAAACAACTTTATTTCATTTGTCACCAAAGATTGTGTTGAAAGCCTTCTAGAAATATCAACATTTCAGACAAGTATGCAGAATAGAGTAATATAATGGAATATCGCCAATATTATAAGTTTTGGGTATGGGGAAGTGTATTGTAACTAGGGCTTATTTTCATAATAGAATTGAACCTTGAAGGAAAAAGAGGGGGTTCCCATTTGAAAAAGTTGAGATTTTCTATTTTTCTCATTCACTTATTGGACCCACATTTTTGCGCTCTCTGTGGATTATTCTGTGGATGTGAAAATGGTGCGTGATCCGTTCAACCTGCATCTTTCACGATTTACTCACTGCACATTTTTTTTAATGTTAATTTACTTAAAAATGACGTAGGTTCGAGAGGTTGCTTCTGTCACTTTTTCAAAAAAAAAACTCGAATAACTCAAAAACGGTTCAGTTGGGGTATGGGGTATGATACATGAGTTCGAAATCATGAGGAAAATTCAAAAATGAAGTGAAATACAGGGTGTGCCATTAAAAATAACAAAGATGAAGTCACTTCCGGTGAATCCAGAAACGTCACATCAACGAAAATATTTTAGTTGAATTCTTCATCAGTTCTTCACCCATAATACCAATTTTCAGAATCGGCCTACATTTAGTTTTCTATATATGGATAGCGTTAGCTCGTCAAGATATACCCTGTATATACTTATCACTGGGAGTCAAAGAAGTTTTAAGGCTAGGACTTTCAGTGGAAAAACTCGGTTTTCCCCATGAACATGCTACGAAAATATGTGTTGATAATCGAAGTGCTATCAAGCTGTTAAGTAATCCAGAATTTCATCAGCGAATGAAACATATTGACATCAAATTTCATTCCGTTCGTGTAGCAGTTGAAAAGGAGCAGCTCATATGATAAACAGTTGGCCCATGACACTAAGGAGTCGATCATCTACGAAGTTATACCTTTCAAGGAACATGAAGATTGAGTTGGATTATCGGGAAGAAAGTGGTTTGTTGGATCGGTACCCGGTCGCCCCCCTCCCTGACGTCAATGACGACACCTTTCATTCGGATATGGCTAAATTCGACTACCCAATTTGTATGCAAATGTTACAGCATTGATTGATTGGTCGAAATGAAGAGTTTACCCAAAGAGCATATCTTCGTAAATGATCTGAGACAAATGGCGGTAAGCGTAACTTCCGGTCCGTATGCTGCCCTTGGGGACCAACCTAAACGTATGCAAATCGGCTAGAGTCCGGTTAATTTAGCCAGACCAGACTATTCCAATAGATTTGTACAGCTGCTTCTTCAATAACATTTTTAACATTGCTTCCAATTGGAAGTTGCTTGAACAGGGAACCACTATTTTCTAGTGTCATGGGCCAACGGGCTATAAGCATCACTGAATTCAAGTTACAACTGGCCGACTCTTTGGAAAGACCCCTGGCGAAAGAGAAGATATACTTGAATCGTTGTGCGTCGAATATTTGTGACTAACTTTTCAATCCAGATGAAGATATGGGTTCTTAATGGAATTGGGGGAATGCTAGATTATTGAATTTCATCAAGAAAATCATTGATCTCATGAAATTCATATATTTGAGTAGCTACGGATATATGTTGTTGATTTCAGTTTATAATAAAATAATTTCCATGCTGCAGTTCATTTTATTCTAAAATTGAATATTTCCACAATACGTTCATTAAGATTCAAGCTCCCGAAGATGCTAACTTTGTCTGTTCGAGGTAACACGTCGTTCTTATACTGTAATGTTTCAACGTTTCGTATTTGTGCTTACGAATGCGTGCAGATGCAACCCTACAAAGACTACTGAGAGTTGCTCGTGGAGAAAGGGTGAAACTGTAACCCCCTTCTGAATTGGTCTGCTCCGGCAGCTCTAACAGTATGGACTGATAATTACTGTGTGTCTTTCATTTGCGCATCATCCAGAGATGAAAATTCGAAATTTCCGGTTGCACCGGTATTATCGTTATTGTTATTGGTTGTGCTGTTATTTTTGTTGTTATCATCATTATTTTCAACTCCTGTGCAGTGTGGATGCACGCTGAACATACTCATTTCATTTAGAATTAGGTACGAGCAGGGACCGCTCTCTGGTTTACCTGCGTAACCAGATAACAGAGCAACTAAAGTATTACTCATAGCTCAAATCTGACTATGTGGTTTGTAAAAGAATGTAAAAAAAATCGTTGAACCGTTCGCATGTGCATTAGGTTCAAGTCGTAACAAAATGAAATGAAGACAATAGCTGAAGAAAAAAAAATATATTCTGGGAATTAGGTGTGCAACATATTCGATGCTGTAAATTCATAATTTTCATTGAACAAAATCAGGGGTACCTTGAATAACGTTATTCTTAGTAGTAATGCAAAATATTTAATATTTGAACTCAATATGGAATTAACGATTTTCTACATTGAATCAGTTGTGATTTTTCGACTCGAAGCATGAAATTTCAGTTGGAATTCTCCAATGCTCAGTAGAGAAACACCGTCAACAGGCATCAACAGGATACTCAGTAAAAAGTGGAAAGTTCTGACATTAGAGTTCCTCTAGTTATTGAACTATGGGCGAAAAAAAAACAATGGCCTTCTGTTTTCCAAGACTACATAACCGGTGCCACATTCACTTTGGTAGGGGTATTTATCATTACTTATATCGGTATATCTCGGAATAAATTATATTTATATGATCCTCAGAATCAGGCAGTTTTAAAGCCTACAAATCTGTGAAACAAAAATACCGGTTGGAATACTAGGACAATGGAACTTTGTTATGAAAACATTAGAAAAATAGAAAGTGATCTAGATTTTGATGGAATAAACATAACCTCACTTGGATGGCCTACAAAATTCACATTGTACATGTAACAATTTGGACAGTATACGTACTCTACCAATATTTAACATAAAGACTTCTCTGCCTTTGTACTGTCGTATGGTGTGACAGGTGTGGAGCTGATGACGTCATATTCAAAGGGCAGGACCCAAAAGGTAATTATTCAGAATACTGTTAGTCAATCAGCAACTATTGAGCGAGGCGTACCTCAAGCTTCAATACTTGGCCCCTTACATTTCCTCATATACGCCAATGATCTGATGCATTACTTCAGTATTCTCGGGGGTGATACTACGAGTGCTCGCAATCCTATCGATAGTAATTCTGTCAGAAATCAACGAGATAAAATTGCTTGGTAACATCACGAGTCCTTTAGGACGAGTAAATTATCGATAGTATTGTGAGCACGAGTAGTATTCATTGAGATAATTTCACGAACCAACAAAGTTAAAAATGTTCCATTCTCGTGAATTCTTCAATAGTTATAGATAATGCCTGATAAACATGAAGTCTGTCTGACTGACATTCATTTAGTAGCAAGATGATATTGTATTCTCCGTTGTTGTTTGGATACGTGGTTGCCATTCCAAAGTGGTATAATCGGCTCAAAAGCTATTATCTAGGAATACGTCCCACATTGGTCCTAATATTGCAGGAAAGGAGTGTTTCATACGGCGAGTGAAATTATCACAGAAATTCATGTAGTTGCCTATGCAGATGAAACCAATTTCCCCATCAAGGATTATGATGTGTTAGATCACACAGAAAAAACACACAGTGTTTATGAGCGGGTGATAACTTGGGCTGATAAAAATCACTTGGCATTGAACATCACCAAAACCAAATTAAAGAAATTTTCATTGAACAATACCCCTGATGATTTCAGTATATTTGGCAATGAGGAATTACATGTTGAGAATTGCTCAACAACAATAACAACAATGATGTTAAGTACCACGCTGGACTAAAAACTAACCTAGACCTCTCATATTAAAGCTTTCTACAATAAATTAGGGAATAATTGTTACGCATTGGGGTTTATGTTCGAACATTGTAGTAATGAGGTTTAGCTGAATCTGTATTACGGAACAATCCACTGTCATCTTTGGTATGGAATACCGGGTCAACTGCAAAAGGGGTATTCATTCTACAAAAGCAGGATATCAGAATCATTGCTGAAATCGGGTAAAGGCAATCATGCAGAAAAACATTAAAAGAACGCCGAATACTAACGGTTGCGAGTATTTATATTTTGTGAACCATGCATATATACAGGGTGGGGTACCGAAAACGAAACTGATCAAATATCTTCAAAACTCATGTGTTGTGAAAAAAATGCAAAAATATTTCGATTTTTAATCCAAGGGGGACATCTTCCTATCTTGACCTAAACTGGCATACCCATCCCCCACCCCATGGTAACTATTACCCAAACAATTTGAAAAGAGAAAGTAGTAAGTGTGACACATCATTAAAAAGGTGATTTCATGAGGAATTCAGCCGTGTCAATTTTCGCCACCTAACTTTTTATTTTGGCGCCCTCTTGCGGGAAAAGCAACTGTTCCGTATTCCAAATTATGATACTTCATTCGCAAGCTAATTTGACATAAATTTGGTGACAATGCTCTATGGAATTTTTCTATGAGAAAAAACAAAATGTGGGCTCCAAAATGGCGGACAATTATGGTCCGATTTGATTAAAAATTGATATGTGATGATTTTCAGGTTGGAAATCATGATTTGTTTGTAAATGCAGAAAAAAACAAGATGGTGGCTCCAAGATGGTGGACGACATTTGTAATTCTGGTCAGATTCGAATCAAAATTAGTATGTGGGGATTTTCAGGGTCTGAAATTATGATTTTTTTGTCAATGCAAAAAACCAAGATGGCGGACGAGGTTTGTGATTGTGGCTCGATTCGATTCAAAATTGGCAAATGGGGGTTTTGCAAGTGTTCTGTATGACTGAAATAAATTAATTGAATTGATAAACAAAGCTTTTATGCAAATCCGCTTTTTTCAGATGTTTGACATAGGTTATTCTGTGCGTAGCAGAATCAAAATTCTAACGCGCAAGAATGCCTTCATTGTACTAAAGGCAATCTTTTAAATCTGTTACGCAAAGAAAAATTGTTTTTTTTCTTTTCATCGCATTAGTGTCAACGCTTTTTTATCAATTTTATTTAGTTATTTTTAGTCATGCTGAAAATCTCTACCTAAAACACCCACATTTCAATTTTGAATCGAATGGGACGCTATTAACAAATCTCATCCGCCATTCTGGAACTGCCTTCATGTTGTTTTTTTTTTTCAAAAAAATTCTGTCATGCATTGTCATCGCAATTATGAACAACTACCAGAGTTCACGTTGATCGGACAACTAGAAGTGGGCCAAAAGTCAGCTGCAAAATTTGTTCCACACATACATACATACTAACTAACAGGGCAAGTTGAATGAAATTTTTGAAAAATAAAAAATTTGGACATTACATTAACTTATAAATGGAAAAATCGTGCATAAATTCAAATCATTCCAAACTGCAATAATTCACAGTCGATGCTTGAAGTATTCGCCATGAACTACCATAAGAGTATAAGTAAGTTTCGAAACGCTGTCTGACGTTTTTGAGCAATTTATGTAACGTTTTCTCATTTGTAAGTTCATACAATGTTAGTATTTTCAATTTTTCTTATGTTTTCGTGAATTGTTCACATTATCTTTCAAATCAAATATCATACCTAACTTGGAATACGAAACAGTTGTTTTTTCCACAAGAGGGCGCCAAAATGGAAAGTTAGGTAGCGAACACTTACATTTCTGAATTCCTCATGAAAGTACCTTTTCAATGCTGTGTCACACTTAATACTTTCCCTATTCGAATTGTATGAGTGACCAAGGGGTGGAGAGAGAGGTATAACAGTTGAGGTTATGATAGGAAGATGTCCCTCTTGGATTTGAAATCGACATGTTTTTGTATGTTTTTCACAACAAATTTGTTTTGAAAATATTCGATCTGTTTCGTTTTCGGTGCCCCACCCTGTATTTATAAGAACAGGCCGAACAGGCAGCATCAATACTCGACTCGCTCTAAAAACTTGATAATACCCAACATGCACAGAAACACCCTATGCCAAAAAAGTTTTCTCTTTCGAAGACCAAAGTTCTTCAATAAGCTAGGTGAATCGGTTAAGAACTCACCTGATATTTTCGTATCAAGATTGAAAACTGCTCTTATCCAAAAAAAATTGCTACACCCTCGACGAATTCTAGGTTTATATCGTCCCATTTTATTAGAAGTTTTATTCGTGATATAAGAAAGTCTGTTTTACTGTGAAGTCGTTTCAGTTATTCTTGCCTCTGCACACATCTTTTTCATTGCTATATCCTCTATTTTGTACTTTTCAACAAGAGAAATGAACCTATTATTATTTGCTTGCCATAAAATCTCGGCAACCCATCCGCTTTTTGTCGCCTTTTCTTCAATTCGACTTGATTCGCACCCTATACTGGCATTAAATGAAATGCGAATATTAGGTTTATATAATTTGATGCTGACGATTCGGAAAATTGAGGATTGGTAAATAAAATCATGTATGCAGGTTGTTCCAAAACTCAACGTCATCCTTTAGAAGGCTGACAATCCAGTTCATGACTGACCAGAATATTACAATATGACCTTAGTGAAATATTGATAGTTTTGAAGATATTGGTAGTTTTATGAATTTCAGTATTTTGAGTGCCACAGGAACAAAACTCAATAGTTTAAGATTGTTATTTTTGTTATGCAACCTTTAGTAACCCTTCTATTGATTAAAATCCAAAATGAAAATATTGATGCAACACCTTTGGAGAAAAAAAAAACATATTTGCCCAATTCACGAGCTAATTAATTTCATTAGCTTACTTAGACTCTTCATACTATAAACAAAATCACCACGCGAACCTGGCAAGTTATTACAAATAATTGCTTATTCGGTATAGTTTTTTACATGATACAACATTCACAATTAGGCCAATCAATAGAGCATTTTTTTCTAACAAAAATAATAGTAGAAAACCAACTGTGCCATCAAATGGAAGACATCTCGTTGTTATATTCTGTTAGGTTTTCGACTCACAACTGTCATTTATCAATTTGTTATAAACATTTAAATAACAAAAATTGTTCTGCTCATAAAATGAAAATTAATGAAGCAATCTGGTTGCTTCAATGGAAAGAATAGTAGATAATTTAAGTACAAACAATATGGATTGTTTTACGACCCGATCGGTTCATTAGTAACGGAGGAAAACCGGAAAAAACGGAAAATTTTACGATTTTTTAAAAAATTCATAACTGGTTTTTCCAATTTTTCTCCGTTGCTACTGATCCGACCGGGTCATAAAACATCCCATTGTGTTCGTATTTCAATTATCTACAATTCTTTCCATTGGAGCAACCAGATTGTAGTTTACAATTTATAAGCAAAACAATTTAAAAAAACAAACACATTCTTTGTTATTTTAATGTTTATAACAAATTAATAAATGACAGTCGAAAACATAACAGAATATAACTACGGACTGTCCTCCATGTGATGGTATAGGCGGTTTCCTACTAGTATTTTTGTTAAATACTGTCGCATTTTATGCTCTATTGCTTGGTGTATATCTTCCACCTGAGGAATCAATAAGTTCTAGAAAAAGTAATAAAGGTCAGAGTTAATAAATTCCTTGAAAAAAATAAATTACTCTCTAACTCTCAATTTGGATTTCGGGAACATAAATCTACTCAAGATGCAATACACTCATTGACAAACACTATTTATGATAGCCTAGATAAAGGAGAACCAGTAATAGGTATATTTCTGGACTTGGCAAAGGCGTTTCACACCGTTGAACATTCAATACTCCTGGAAATACTAGAAGATATGGGAATTAGAGGCACCGCACATTCCTTATTCACAAGTTATTTAGAAAATCGAAAACAACAAGTTGAAATAAAAAATCAATTGAGAAAAACACAAAAAATAACGTGTGGTGTTCCTCAGGGAACTGTGTTAGGTCCCTTGCTATTCACTATTTATTTAAATAACCTATTTTTACTGGAGAAGGATTGCCAAATTATCAGCTTTGCCGATGATACGGTGGTAATATACAGAGACACAAATTGGTATAACTTGAAGCTGAAAATTGAAAATGATTTCACAAAAATAAAATCCTGGCTAGATAATAGACTTTTATCAATAAATTAAAAAAAAACATTCTACATACCATTTAGCAGTTTTGAGACTTCACTTCCAAACTATGATATAATCATACAGAATTCATTCGCTATACGGCACACAAATAAAATAAAATATTTAGGAATTATGTTGGATTGTTGTTTCAAATGGAATATCCATGTGGACTATCTGATACAAAAACTTAGATGCATACTGTATAGATATAAGAAAATAGTAGAATATTTGAATCTAAGAGAAAAAATGATAGTGTATCAGAGTCTTGTGGAATCACATTTGAAATATGGTATCATAGGTTGGGGTGGTGTCTCGAAAACATATTGTAATATGTTACAAGTGTCCCAAAATAAATTCTTGAGAATCCTCTTGAATAAACATCGAAGATACCCAACGGATTTACTGTTTTCCGAAACAACGTTACTTGACATTAGACAGTTATTTTATATGCAGATCAACATATGGCAATAAGCGAACAAATACAAACTACAACACAACATCCATACTTATGAAACAAGAAATAGGCAGAAATATGTTGCACCTGCTATGAAGAAAAATATCTGACAAAGGAGTTATTCATACCTGGGAATAAAATTTTATAACAGCCTACCACAGGATGTAAAAAGTGAGAATACTCTAAAAAAAATTAAAAAGAGCCTTATAACTCATATCAAAAGTAAATCTAGGAAAGAGACTCGTGAGTTGATTGAGATCCAATAATGGTAATGATAATAATAATAAATAAAACTGCACAAATAGCACACATTTTTTTGATCGGATTGCTATAATAACTTCTGGTAAATTATAATTGAAAGATGCTGTCTTGTTTCTTCAATACAAATTCAACCTTTGTTTTTTTTTATTTTTTTTGTGTTCTGGTATCTTTCAACATATTATTATTTTAATTATTGTTTCTTAATTGTATTTAATTATTTTTATATTTACACACACCTTTGATGGTAAAATAATCTACGTATTATATCAAGTTTATTTTTATTGAAGATATGTAATTATGTGATACCACGTACAAGTTGTTGAGGCTCTCAACAACTTCTGTGGGTTCTTTAATGTTTATTGTATTTATTGTATTTTACTTGTGTGCTCAATAAACATTCATTCATTCATTCATTCCTTGTTTAGGGCAATTATTTCAATAATTAGGAATTCGAATGAAAATACTTGGTAAATTGAAGTGACAAGTATTCATTGACAACTGAACAAAAGACAAGGAAAAATTAGAGAATGTGTGCAAACTGCCTGCCACCAAGTCGAATGCAAGCATGTCATCTTTTAAAAATGATCTTCTCATTCGTCGTGTACTTCCTCCGGCACTTATTTGGTCAGCTGCTTCTTCAATACGACGTCTCAGTTCATGTTCATCATTTACTGGGTGTGCATCTAGCGGGTTTGAATCTGAAGACTGGGGAGGCCACAAAATGGGACCAAGACCCATCTCTGTGGATGAGTTTGATCCAAATAATTTCTCACTGGTCGTGCGTAATGAGCTGGACAGCCTTCATTTTGGAACAACATTGCCCTGCGTATAGCCAAAGATACATCTTTCAAAAGAATAGGCAGTTCGTTTTTTATAAAATCGCGATGTATTCCTGTTTAGATTGTCAGGTAATTCGAAAGGGCCAATTATTGTACCGTTCCAGATGCTGGTCCATAAATGTATGAAAACATCGTTTTTGAAAAGATGACACGCTTGCATTCGATTTGGTGGCAGGCAGTTTGTACATATTCTTCAATTTCTCTTTGTCTATTGTTCACTTGTCAATAAATACCAGTCACTTCAATTTACCAAGTGTTTTCAGTCGAATTCCTTATTATTGAAATAATTTCACAATGAGCTCCTATTGCAGTGAACTAAAAATATATTTTTTCCTCAAGTGGAAGATAGCTAATGTTGTATCATGTCAAGATCTACACCAATTGGGCAATTTTTTTAAATAACTTGCCAGGTTCGCTTGGTGATTTTGTTTACAGTATGAATAGTATAAGTGAGCTAATAAAATAAATTAACTCGTGAATCGGGCAAATAAGTTTTTTTTCCCCATAGGTATTGCACCAATATTTTCATTTTGGATTTCAATCAATGAAAGGGTTATTGAAAGTTGCATAACAAAAATTAGAATCTTGAACTATGAAGTTTTTACTTGCGGTACTAGAAATACTGTTCAAAGGTTTCGATTTTCACGAAATTCATGAGAGTGCCAATATCTCCAAAACTATTAATATTTTACTGAGGTTACATTGTGATATTCTGGTCAGTCATGAGCTGAACTATCAAAGGATGACGTTGGGTTTTCGGACACCCTGTATACTAGATCAGAGTCTCTGTTCAAAACTTACGTGAAGACAAAGGCAAACAAAAATATTATGGTTGGACTAATGCACGTTTGCAATGTGAAGAACTTTAATGAAGAAAATACCTCTTTAATATATGCAGTCACTATTTATTGGTATCTATGATGGAATGAAATGAATATTTACATGGTTACACATAACATAACGCGAGGGACCGGAATTTTCAAGCACTCTTCGGTAGGTGCTCGCCAGATGCTCTGTATCCATTTTCATCGGCAACGTATGTAACCTTGTATGTAATACCATCTGTTCCAACATAAGTATAAGAGCCGTGCACAACCAAAGCTTCTTTTTCACTTCCTGCATTCGTCAATTCTGCCTCCTCATGGCGGTGAGAACCATCGCTGGTTTCATATCTGTATAACAAATAATGATGAATCAATTATAAAAAGTTAATTCCAAATGGCACCAGTATGAAATATTGCAATATTCTGGAAATCTCTTTCAACTGTTGAGTTATAAGTATATCGTATCGAACGAAATCAATAGTTAGGTATTGAACCTATATTTTGTTCTAGATAGATAGATAGAAATATAGATAGATAGATTTCATATTAAAGCTTTCAATTTGAAACAGTTGGAAAAACTCAAGTAATGAGTACAAATTACAAATTATATAAATTAGTATGGATTTAGCGAGTGGCAATATATGAAAATATAAAGAGAAAAGTTATTGGGTTATACGAGCTTAAGCTCGTAAAAATAAAAACAAAGGAAGTCAACAACAGCCAACCACACATTTATGGCATCGGTTAGAAGACCTCGTGCTCTCGAGGCAACAACTAACGTCTTCACGGATGCATCTATAGCTACCAGCGTGACAATCCTACCCAGGAAAATACAAATTAGGATGGATTTCGCAAGGGGCAATATATGAAAATATAAAGAGAAAAGTTATTGGGTATGACCCTTAAATTGTTGTGCAACCGTAGACACGTGTTTCGAGCTTAAGCTCTCATCAGTACGGTAAAATTAAGTGCGAAGATGTACAACACTTGGATGTTAAAATAATATATATATATATATATATATATATATATATATATATATATATATATATATATATATATATATATATATAAACATAGACATTGTCTTAAAAACTATATTTTCCAAACTTAACTTACATTAGCATAAAACATTTTGTAAAATATCACAGTCAAGAGAACGAACTTCTAAAAGAACACAAAAAAACTATATACTTAATATGGAATATAAGTGAAATATTATTAGGAGTGTAAATCTGATTTGTCATAGAATTCTTGTAATGAATACGGTTCTATGTCACACAATACATCAAAAACGTATTTTTTAAAAGTGTTTTTTTTTGTATTGTCTCCTCTGATCTTCGAGGATATATGATTTTAAAATCTGATAGCTGCATAGTGCGGTCCCTTCTCGGTATGTTTCAACCTGTGCTTGGGAGTAACAAAATTAGATTCGTGCCTGGTGTGGTACTTATGTTTGAATGTGTCACATTCAAATTTTGATTTATTTTCATTAACAAAAACTACACATAAATAAATATAGATGGCATATACGGTGAGTATTTTGTGACACCTAACTGCTGTATCACTCTGTTAGACGGAGAGCTGAGAAACCAAACATGCAACAGTTTTACAAAGGCTGATAATTTGATATTAGGTCATAAATAGGTTGAATATCAATAGCCTGTCGTCGGTCAGCCAATTTTTAGGACAACTGGCGCGGGGATGGTTCCGAACTTGTAAAAAAACAAGTATGTCGGAACTGTTTTATAAAATTTTTAAATCAGTCTGTGGATAATGAGACAACTAACAAACTATACGGATATAATCAGTCTGCAGAATATTGGAACAGTACGCATCAGCAGCGCTAGATACGTCAAAAAATTTGGTAGTTGAAAGTGTTTTATAAAATCTAAAAAAGTTCATGCAAGTAGTTCATTGTAAGTAAAATAAGACAAACATAGTCAGCTCGAAGTTTTATGGAGTTGCTTCGTTTCTGAGATACAGGGCGGTAGAAAAAATGTACTTATAAAATAAATATCATGAATATCCTATAACCAATTTGGTTTGAACCTGGTTTATTCATTAGAACTGATAAGGCGCTCATTAAGTCGTAACTAGATTGGAATTATTAGGGCCAGTGGCGTCTCAGTGGGCACCGTGGCCAACATTACTCTGAAAAAAAGTACGCTACTTACTCTTTTTCGTAGATTTTTACTTTTTTAGATTGAGCAACTGAAAAAACAAGTT
The DNA here is from genome assembly GCA_944452925.2 of Chrysolina oricalcia. NCBI lineage: Eukaryota > Metazoa > Arthropoda > Insecta > Coleoptera > Chrysomelidae > Chrysolina > Chrysolina oricalcia. The sequence goes on along the minus strand of OX101815.2, from coordinate 46,172,797 downwards.
CTTGGTCTTTTGTAATTTCTTCCTATACGTTTTCGAGAAAAAATTAAACACATCAAATAACCAAAAATAAAAATAATAACAATTGCGACATTACAGTAAATGAGCAAAATGTCCACCTTCTGATAAAATACACGATCGCAATCGATTCGCTATTGATTGTCTGACACGCTCAAAAACTCGTGGAGTAGTTCTTATTACATTGCAATTGTCAATTATCCTATTCCTCAAGTAACAGGAATTTTATAAACAAAAGCCTTTCGATGACCGCATGAATAGATATCTAAAGGAATCATATCAGAACTGCGAGCTGGCCAATGTTGAGGTCATGCACGTCCAATTCAGCGATTAGGGTAGGTGATGTCGAGATGCTGACGAGCAAGAACACTGAAATGAGCTGGAGCCCAGTTGTGCATAAACCACATGTTGTCTCTCACAAGTAGGGGTACTTCTTCTAACAAAATGAGTGAATGATCTCGCAAAAAGTCCTTGTAGAATGTACTTGTTAATCTTTCCGTTGAAAAGAAATTGCCAATTAGGTAGTCACCAATAATTCCTACCCAAAGTTCAGCAAAAATTGATGATGAAAATTAATTTTTCTACAACAGTGCGTGAACTAAGCTTTTACGCACTGCTGACAGTGCGTAAAGTATTACTTTTTCGCACAAGTGCGTAAAGAAATCACCTTTGCGTAAAATCATCAACTGTGCGTAAGGCAATTTTTTACACACTGTTCATACATTTATGCATTTTTGAAAAATAACTGTATTTTTCGTAAAATATAACTCGGAAGTCTTCATTTGATAATACGACGACAATACATATCATTAAACATTCAAATTAATTATATAAGTGCTACAATTTGGCAATATAATAACTGTCGAAGAAAAAACTTTGCATGAAACACTTTCGTAAAGGACTTTTTTGTACGCGCGTGTTTGTTGAACAAACTTCACGCTCATACAAAAAAGTCCTACTTTACGAACTTGTATTATAAATAGCTATTCTCTAATAGCGTGGGTATTTTCGTCTGCCCAAAATTGGTTAAGTATTGTGAAATTTTATAATGGCATTTCGTGAAAAATTGGAGTCGTCCGTAAATCAAATATTTGGTGAAAAATTATTATTGTGTGCCGTCATACGAATCAACCACCTGCAAAACATTGATTTTGGATGAAAATCACGAAGCAGTATAGCTTTGACCCGCCGTATGTGATGTGGGTATAGGAGGCTTCTTCTTAAAACTTTTCAAACGGTTTTTGGGCTGACTTCAAGCTGCAGTGCAATCTTTCTGGTAATATTTGAAGGATCTTCTTCTATCGCATCAAGTATAGCTTCTTGCAGTTCAGGCGTTGTTGCCATTTCTGGTCTTCCACCACCTCCAACTCTCAGTTTCACATAATCTTGCATGTAGAGTTCTAAATATTTTATCACAAGAAATTACTCCGATAGGATATCTGTCCTAGTAAATTATCCATGCTTCTCGCGAATTTCTATTTACTAATCCATAAATAAGGTGTTTTTCAGCCATTTCAGTGTTGGTAAAATAATTCATGATGGAATCGCTGCTTATTGACAACTTCGAATTTGACTGCTGTCACAATAATGTTGTCACGAAGAACTGAAGCGTGGAGCCGAATCGTAGAACTGAAGTGAAGGACTGGAGCGTAGAACTGTGGAATTTGAGCTGCTTACTGAATAGTGAGCCTGAATGATAGATTGATAGATATCTGAATGATGTCTGAACTATGTTCTGCTAACTCTTATAGTAGCCTGATGACAAAGCGACCTCATCTGCATTCAATGGCCATTAATCATAATCGTATTCAAGTACGCCTATCATTGATTAGGCTATCAAACTATTATGGATGGTGAACAAATAACAACCAATAATCCAAAACAAGAATTAATTTTTTCATTTTGAAATGAAATATGTGTAGGAAAAACCCTACTATCAATGCAGTGCAGGTGTTCATGATTTGGAATTTTTTCTCGAAAACGAAGCTACATATGGAGAAAATGCAAGAGACCAAAAAGTTGTATTTTCTTTTGCTCGATATAACAGTATTTTTGGCTGTGGTGTCCACTGAGACGTCACTGTCCATGATAATTTCAATCTAGTTAGGGACACATTTTTTCAAATGGATGTACCAAATTTCAACGAAATCGGTCCCAGGATATTCATGATATTTCCTAATTACCTTTTTTAAATTTCAATGCCCTGTATCTCAGAAACGAAGTAACTCCGGAATATATTCATAGGAATTTTTCTCCTTAATATGACCTAACGACTCACACCCTGCAATTAGGAACCGTAGTTGAGAAACAGGCTGTATGAATTAAGCTCGCGGTCCTCCCTTTTATAGACTGCTGATGACGTATGTTCCATAAAACTCCGGGCTGACTATGTTACTCTTGTTTCAGTTACTTACTATGAACTACTAGCACGAAAATTTTCTGTTTTCATAAAACACTTTCACCGACCAGCTCTTGGACTATGAATATGTGTTTGCTGTTATAAGTTTTGACTACTGTTGGTGATATTTTCAGCTCTGACCTGTCCTGGAGTACTGTTCCCATATAGGTAGTACAGTCCCTAAACACAAAGAAAAGCTTTCAGATAATGTTATAAAAAGAGCCACTCGTCTTGTCAGTGATGCTTCGCTTACAAGCTTGCTGACTTCTTCAGAGCACTGCAGAAAAGTTGATGATCTGTTTCTGTTTCATAGATATTCAAATAGACGGTGCTTCTCTGATATATCCCATTCCACCGTTAGCGGTTCCATCCAAACCGACACGTCGAGCTCAGTCTGCGCATCATTGTCCTCACTTTGGAGAAATGCCGAACTTCTTCCCAGGGCTCGTTCTTTCAACTAATGTCGAAGTTCAGAACTCATTTCCTTGGGAGGTGTATCCTAATGCACATATCCTGCAGAAATTCGGGAAGAACACCAATTCCTAGCTACTTTCTCTCGGCTCTTACGATCACAGGATTTTTCTTTTCGTGGAAACCAGACTATCAAAAACTCGAATCAGACTTCATTTTTAGTAATAAACCTATTACAATTGGTGAGTCTGACTGAGAAATATATTTCAAAATGAGTGAACTCTCGATACAGAATTCAACTGCTTGGTGAAGTTTCGTCAGGAACAACAAGGTGATCATCCTCTTGGTGCTGGGGCATGTTGGAGTGAAGGATAATGAACGAGTAGACACCCTGGCATGAAAAGGGGCATCAACGCCACTGATCGGGCCAGAACCATTCTGCGGACTTGGAGAATCTTACTTTCAAGAAGAACTCAATGAAACTGAAAAGGCAATGAGAGCAACATACTGGCAAAAACTTCCAGGGCCAAGGCAGGCCAAATATCTCCTCGGCAATTTAAACAGAGCAATCTCAGCAAAACTAGTCTGAAGACAATCACGGAATTTCTGACAGGGCATTGCAGACTCAAAGAACACTTGAGAGGCTAGGTTCAGAGGAGGACAGTACCTGCAGATTCTGTGAAGAACATCCAGAAACACCCCACCATGTATTAATGGAGTGGTATGCTGTACATCACAAGATATTGAATATACTGGGATCACACCAGCTGACGGTGGGAGAAATACCACGAATAGACACCCTCAAAATCCTCAAATTCCTCAAGGAATTGAGGCTTAAGGGGCTGCTGTGAACGAGAACACCTTGAGATAGCAGATTAAGATGGGGCACAATTGATCTAATCAGATCGCAGCGCATCAGTTACCATCCACACTTATCACCATTACCATTAAAGTTTCGTCACTACTGTCGACAAGAAAATCAAGTCAGAAGCTGAAATCGAAAAAAGGTTTCCCGATATAAACAGATCCAACGACTTTGATTTCACCGATTCATGGACCTAGGAGAATGACCTGGAAGACTTTGCAAAATAAGTGGATGATGTTGATGTCCAAACTATCGAAGATAATAGTATGCAGATGAGAGTAAATGAACTGGAATGTTCTGGCATCAAGTTCATGTAAGTGTGGAAATAAAAAATTAGAAGAGTGGAAGAAATCGAACAGTAGATCGGAATGTGAATGCTGCAGGACGACTTCAATGATTCTAATTCACAATCTTCAAAAGATTTAGAGAGGAGTTCCGAATTTTTCAGAGCAAATTCAGTCACGTTTTCGGAATTTTGGAATGAACCTGAACTCTGGTTTAGTGCAGTTGAATCAATTTTGAAGCATTTTTTTTTTTTATAAAATTAGATTGATAAAACATTCCCAAAGCCAGTCTGTAATATTGTTAGTAACCATCGTAATCTCTTCACTTAACAAGGTTTTGGAAAGCCATCTCATAAGTGTAGGATATCAAATGAAGAGAAAATTACAAAAATCATTTTCAGAATGACAGCTAGTCGTGAAATGACCATTTGTACATCGGGTCAAATGTGAAATTTTTTTTTATTCTTGCTTGATTTGGAAAGTTACCGAACGCTGTTCAGTAATTAGTTCGGGAATTTCACAGGAAGCTGAATGATGACGAATCATTCCAGATGGCTAATGACTTGAAAATCACAGGTAAAACTACAGGAAAATTGGAAAGTTCACCTCATTAGATGTTTATAAGAAAAAATAGTTTTATGATTTATTAGCAGTTGAACTGAAAATAGGAAACTCAGTCAAGTGCACTATAATACAAGCATACGCTCCGCCAAACTGTAACATATGGGGAAATATATGACATTGTGCAAGATAACGTTGAAAGTTGAAATTCATATATATTTGGCAACTTCAATCTCCTAGAAATTAAAGGGGCTGATTTCTCATCACATAATATCAATCAAAATCTGAGAATGCTTCATGATTTTCTGAGTTTCAACTCCTAAGTTTTGATGAATAACATCCAAAAGTCGGAAAAACATTTTATCTCATATTTGTTCCACAAAATCAACACAAAGTATTTATCAATAAATTCAAACAACCGATAGTGGAGGTGGATTCGTATTACCCTTCACTAGAAATAATTATTGAACTTCCAAAATATAAAATTAAAAATCAATTTGTTGGCATCAAGTTTAAATTCAAGACAGCTGATTTCAATTTAATCCAGTTACTAGGGATGATAAAAGACCTCTGCTCTACGAAAGGTGGTGTAGTTACCATTTGAATGATGTTGCTTAGGTTTGTACTCTGATGAAAAATTCAAATATATGACCTTGAGGAATGATCGCTCGTCCCGCCATCTTGGATGAAATGTGCTGAAATCTGTTATATTTTTTCACTATAATAACGTTCCATACAAACTTAAAACGAATAAAATTCCACTACTAGTGAGAAATTTCTTATCTGAAACCAAAAAATAAATAACTACCGATGTAAATGCTTTCTGGTCATTTGTTAATAAAAAAAGAGTGACTTTAATAATAAAACTGAAAATTACATATACCGACTCACAGTTTAGCAGACTAGTTCTCATCCGTTTACACCCCTCATAAAGCAAACTATAACATGAGTTTTGATGAATCATCACAAATGAAAATTCAAGATTGCATTCTATCGATTAAGTAACCTGCAATGTTGTTTGAGCAGATTTTGTAAATTAAAACGTATTCATACGTTACAAATCCCTATGATGTAGGGCAACATGGCTTTGATAACAAATCTATAAACAACAATTTTTCACAGATTTCTCGAAAGCGTTCGACAAGGTGTATTATACAAAACTACTTTTGGATTAAATCATGGACCGGTTAGAAATTATCCACAGAGTGGAAAATTTGTTGTAAAATTTAACGGGTGCCCCTAACTGTTGTGAAATAGATTCAATTGTTCCGCAAGGATACAACCTGGACCCTTCGATGTTTGTTTTATTTATCAATGATCTTACAGCGTACTTACACCATTACAAAATACTTGCAGACGATTTCATGTTTCGAAGAAATTCGAACTGTCAGAGATTGTGTGGCACTACAAAAAGATCTTGATAGAATTTTTAACTGGACATTTGAAATAAGATTTATTTCAATACTGATAAATGTGATGCTGAGAACTTTTCTTTGAGGAAAAATCCTATTCAATTTTCTTACGAAACTGGCGACTTCACACTTGGGATTCATTATGAGGAATGTATTCATTATTAAATGTGACATTGCTTAGACCAAGACTGGAATTTGGATGCATATTTGGAAGTCCCTACCACAATTACATTTGAATAGAATTGAAAAAATTTGAAATATGTTATTGTTAAGGTACCTTTTTTGAAAAGAAAAACACCGATGGCCGGACTAGAGCGTAGTCAGATCCTCAGACCTGAGACAACAATTCAAAATATTACACCTTCCTACTAGACGAGATGTAACACAAACGATGTCTTGATTCAAGGTTGTCAACAATAATATTGCAGATGGAATTTTACAACATGCTCACTACTGTTTAGATGACCTATGATAGGTAAAATATTCACATATTCAATTCCACTCTAGACCATGTCCCGAGTGGCAAATGAAATCAATGTATTGCATTGAATGAATAAATAAATAAACAAATAAACATGGTTTAAGAAGTTTAGGAAGGTTAAAGAAAATACATTAGTTAGAGGTTAATATAGAGCAGCTGATCAAGAACCTGGATGAAACGACTCTCAGAAGTCTTACAGATGGAGAACGCTTTCGGTCTGAGACGGGCTCAAGATATAGAAGGAGTTCAAATGCTAGGTAATTAAATAATAAACCTATAACAAACCATTGGAAATAGAACATGATTCATTTATCCCAAAGTTTGCTGATTGACTGCTCCATATAATTCATGAAAAATAGTCAGATGCAGGAAAACTTAATTCATGTTGTTCTTTAGTAGTATTTTAATATTGGATTTTGAAACATGGTAAAGAATGTTTAGTATAAGGAGCAAAATATTCATGTAGTAGGTGAATGAAAACAGACCAAAAAACCTGAAGGAATTTTTTTTCAAATGTTTTACTGAAAGCTTCCTCAATTTCATTTTATTTTTTTAAGATCAAACGAAAACCAGTGACTTAGTTTCTGAGATCATTATGCTGAGTATCAATAATACATAGAGGTAATGCTAAACCTTCCGCCATTGCACTTATGTGTAATGAAAGAAGCAGCAAACAGTGCCTTCAGACTGAGCCAGACAAAAAACTTAAAAGCGGGAAATCTGATTGGACACTTAAAGATATTGGAACACATTCCCCTAGAAGCCATGTCTAAACCGACAGATTTCATGCCACTTAGGTACGACTTCGAAATGCAGTTTAAAGTGGTCATAAACAGCCACCAAATATGCACAGAGAACGGACCTCAACTGGGAAGGGATGCATCAGTGTGGTACACAGATGGATGAAAGGGTTGGAGTGGGCGTTACAGGACCAAATTTTAGGCTCTCGAAACCCCTTGGTAACACCCCAACCATCTTCCAAGCAGAAGTACATGCTATAGAATTATGTGCACAGGAATGCCTTGAAAGAGGCACTCGAAGGGCAGAAATCTATATACTATCAGATAGCCAAGCAGCACTAAAAGCTCTAAGGTCATACACCTGACTAGGGACTGTAAAAAATCCCTGAGACAACTGGCAACAAACAATCAGGTCACCCTGATGTGGGTGCCAGGTCAGAAAGGAATTAAAGGTAACGAAGAAGCAGATTGCCTTGCCAAAAAAGGGGCAAACACACAATTTCCCGGCCCAGAACCCTTCTGTGGACTCTCCAAAGCCCACTTGAAAGAGGAGTTCCGACGCTGGGAAACCGATAAAATGAAATCTCACTAGAACAAAGTGCCAGAACAAAGACAAGCGAAAAGACTAATGTGCCTATCGCCAAAGAAAGCTAAACAGCTTCTTGAGGTAGACAAGAAAGACTTGAAGACGGTAATGGGACTCCTCACTGGACACTGCCCTCTGGGGTACCACCTCAAAAAGATGGGTAAATCAGAGAGTGATAGTTGCCGCTACTGCGAGAACTTCGCGGAAACTGCAGAACATTTGCTTTGCGAATGCCCAGCGCTTTTCTGCAAGAGGCTTAAGTTCCTGGAAGGGGCCTTTTTAACGCCCTCCAACATCAGGAACTTAGCTCCCAGGAAACTGATAAACTTCACGAGAAGTCTCGGAATCCCGGGCCTCGAATAGACCAAGGGTCACGCACAAAAGAACTTATATGTCGAAGTGCTTGTGAGGCTGCACAGCCTGTACGACCCCCCTACAATCTACAATCTACAATCAACAATACATTCTGATGAACTATCATATGTCTTGGAGAAGTTGAGATAAGTTCTCTATCGCCAATGTAATTACGTATTTCGTAATTTCTTAACTGATTTGGGTTTTAAGACTCTTGCTAACTCAGAATTCCATAAAACATGCCCATGTAGGATATTCACTACTGAATACGAAATTTCAAGATTTTGTTGTAGTATTGAAAGTTTTTCAAATTCCACCACTCCAATTTCTGCCAGAAGAAACTGCTTTATCAATTTCAGAATTTACTTCAAGAACACATATTTCAAAAATTAAACTATCACATGATTTTTTTTTCATTAGTTATCCTACGACACTCCACTTCAAGTGAACTAGTTTTACACAAAATATGAACACAACATTTTTAAGAGGTAAAATTTCATTAATCATTTCACGTGATATACTTATTCGGAATAACAAAATACTCACGAGAAATTATAATTTGATAAACCCATGTTATTCTCATGCTTTACTATTTTGGACTCTCTGTAATTTGGATACTGGGTACTGGGATAATTTTCTTGCCTTTTGGGATACGATAGACTATGCACAACCACCAACAACATGGAAACTGCTACACATACCTATGGAAAATTTCGAAATCAATTTCATTGAATTTTCTTGAACACAATCGTATACTCTACACGAACACTTCAACCTACCAGTACATTCATTTCTGATGCTTAATATTGACTACAAAATATTTTCATTACTTTTAGCTTTTATACACCGAAAACAGATATTTGCAATCATTCACATCCTCACATTCTCAAAGATATTGGCATTGTTTTATATTTCAAAGCAGATTTCAATCTGTAAAATGACTTTGTTAAACATTCTTCAATATCCGATTCGCCTACTTTTTAAGGTGACCCAGAATTCTGCTAGTTCGCAGTGAAATTCATTCTTTGAGAGTGCAAATTGAAAACCCTTGCAAACATTGAAAAATACAAAGTACGTCATTATTGAATACAAGAATACCAACTTCTATTTCTTCTGCGTGAGTTTTTATGAAAATGCTCAAAAATTATGAACTTAAGAGAAATCAGAAAATCATTCGATTGAAATTGCGAAAGTGATTTAATTCAATTTCAAACAGTTTGTCTACAATCTTGGTAAAGAAGTGAATAAATATGTTAACAGATCAAGAAAAACCTAATTTGAACTATATTTTTATTTCCGATAATTTGCAAAAACAATTTCAATATTTATAAGGTGATAAGCGATTGTATCGAAGGTACAACCTCATTGATATTTTCCTATAATCGCAACCTTTTCACACAAATAGATACACATGGTCACGTAGAATGCAATTATTAATCTAATATATGTACGAGGCTTGTTTGGTAAGTCCGTGACTTTTTAAATTTCCCGCGCAGTAACTTTAAATGCAACACTGCTGCTGTCAACCACCATCTTTCAATAGACTACTGTCAAATTTTGAGCAAGCTGCGACATTTGGTTTGTGTTTGACAGCAATTAGAAGCAGACAACCTCGTGAATTTTAACAAAAATGGAAAAAAGTGAATTTCGTGTGTTGATTAAGCATTATTTTTTGCGTAAAAAAACCATAACTGAAACCAAGGAAAGATTTGATAAATACTATGGGATCTCTGCACCATCAATTTCAATGGTTAAGAAGTGGTTTACTGAGTTCCGTTGTGGTCGTACCAGCACAAGTGACGCCGTACGTTCAGGTCGCCCAAAAGAGGTCATCACGCCAGAAATCGTCGATAAAATCCATGGAATGATATTGGACGATCGGAGAATAAAAGTACGTGAGGTAGCTGAGGCTGTAGGCATCTCAACTGAGCGAGTACATCACATTTTACATGAATATTTGGACATGAAGAAGCTATCCGCGAGATGGGTGCCGCGATTGCTCACACTCGACCACAAGCGCAACCGTGTGACCACTTCAAAGAAGTGTTTGGCAAAGTTCATTCGCAATCCGGGCGAGTTTTTACGCCGTTATATAACCGTAGACGAAACATGGATCCATCACAATACCCCAGAGACCAAGGAACAATCAAAACAGTGGGTGTCAACTGGTGAACGTGCACCAAAGAAGGCTAAGGTGCGTCTGTCAGCCAACAAGGTTATGGCCACAATTTTTTGGGATGCACGCGGTGTCATTCATATAGATTACTTAGAGAAGGGTAGAACGATCAACGGCGAATATTATTCAGAGCTTTTAGACAGATTCGATATTGATTTGAGGCAAAAACGACCACATTTAGCGAAAAAAAAAGTGCTGCTTCATCAAGACAATGCACGAGTGCACACGTGTGTAGTCACTATGGCAAAAATTCATAAATTGGGCTACGAACTACTACCCTATCCAGCATATTCTCCAGATTTAGCCCCTTGCGACTATTTTCTTTTCCCAAACCTGAATAAATGGCTGGGTGGTAAGAGATTTGGGTCGAATGAAGAGGTTATAACCGAAACAAACGCCTATTTTGAGGGCCTTGAGAAAACCTATTATTTGGAAGGAATAAAAAAACTGGAAAAACGCTGGACTAAATGTATTGATCTAAAAGGAGATTATGTTGAAAAATAAAACGCTTATTTGCCAATTTTTTTTTTCTTTATTCAAATAGTCACGGAGTTACCAAACAGCCCTCGTATCTTCTTTGTAACATGAAATTTCAGCAAATTCTATCGATGTCTAGAAAGCCTCTTATATTTTCTGTTACACTCTGTATATCAACTAATGCAATTGCTATCGTTCGAGTAAAATAAAATTCTTAATATAACATACCGTCGGTGTAACAAACTATAAGACTTCAGCAAATTCTATCGATATCCAGAATCCCCCTTCTACTTTCTATTATACTCTGTATATCTAATAATGCAATTGTTATAGTGGTCGCGTAGCATGCAATCATTATTCTTATTTACCTTCGGTGTAACATACTGAAATTTCAGAAAATTCTACCGATACTTAGAATCCCCCTTATAGTCAGGACAAGAAATCGGAAAAATGAAGTTCTAGAAGCAAATCATATGACATTTGAGTTAAAGGTGTTCAATAGGTAATTCGACCCTGTCGAATCCGAAAATGCTTGTTACCAACTCGAAATCCTGTCTGAAAATGAGATAAACAAGATGGCGGCCTATTTTTGCAGTTTTTTGTATATATCTTGAAAACTATGAGGATTAGCGCAAAAATTGATCAATACAAAAATAATCTTCATTGAATTTTGAAGGAAAAAGGTACCAACACGTTTTTCTGAAAATGAACAGTGGCGGAGATATGGAAGGGATTAAAATTTCAACTTTGAAATATCTTGAAAAATATAGTTTTTAATAACTGTGCCAATGAAATTATATAATATGTAAGTGACTTAAAACTCCTACAATGAAATGTGTACCTACACTATGTATATGACGATGTATGTATCTTATAAACATTATTTGTATATAAAAGCAAGCAAGCAATACAAAACCTTAAATGAAGATTTGACAAATGCTTTGTTTAATTGTTTTTTACAAACTTTAAAGAGACTGAATAACTCCTGCATATTAAAATATCCGCCGCGGCACGCTTATGGTGGGGTTGTCCCTGATTGGCTGTACAATATCACGGCACGCAATTGCGGGAAATGACGCTGAGCGAGCAAAGTCAAGACGCTGGCTGCTTTTTTGTTGAGTTATTTTGTGGATCGTAATTGGAACGAACTTTGTTTTGATTCAAACTTGATCTACTGATGTTTGGATTTGTTTCGAAAATAAGATTGGTGTGAATTGGAATTGCGTCTTGAGTGGTAAGTGGGTGGATTCTATGTTTTTTATTATGTATATTTAGTGAAATGCATTCATACAATCTGTACAATGGTATACTTTTTTTTATCCAATGAATGACGACATCAGTTGTAGCGATTCGATGCTTCAAATCGTAACTTGTGCATAATTTGTCAATCAAATCGAAAGAAAAATGAAAGAAATCGAATCTAATCGAAAGAAAACTGTCATCTGTCAAGACTAGTGGCAAAGAAACACTTCTTTTAAGAGCAAAAGGAAGAAAAGTCCTGTACGATTGTCAATGTAGCATTGCTATTTCACGTTTTCTGAACACATTTAAGTCTGATGATGAGGATTGTGACTTTGTTTATCACAGGACTTGTTATTCTCTGTTAAATATATAAAAAATAGAAAGAATGAAAACAAAAGTAGCGGATGCCAAGAAAAAACTACTGATGAAAAAAACAAAGTTCCTCCTGTGACACGGTCAAAGACTTCAAAAACAGATTGGAAACATTGAATCTTTTGTCAGACTGATCAGACAGATAAATCACTGGGACAGGTTATGTCAAAAATATGGACCAAATAATAAAAGACCCAGCAAAATATGAATATACTCTTCATTCACGTTCCATTTATGTGGGGGACTCGATAGCAGCTGATGCGCTATATCATAGTTGTTGTATCTTGAAGTACACCCAAATCAAAAATGAGTTGATGAAAGATGTTGAGCAGAAAATGTATTTATTTTCGATTTTGCCGTCATCATGAATATCTCATATCCGGTTAGGATCTTGAGTTGGTAACTGGCATTTTCGATTTCAGCAGGGTCGAATTAGCTAGACAATTTCCCTCATATTATATAAACCAATCAAATGCCATCCTTTTTTGAATTCAAACCAATGAGAAAAGGACTTTTCGAAAACACAGTCTCCATCCCGTGGTATTTTCAAATCGGTGTTTCGCCTCTTCCTTATTTATACGTTTCCATAGTTACAACAATCACTGTAGATTAGAAAGGTCAGTTTGACGGTTCAAGTCTTCAACTGACATCAATGACTCAAGATGAACCTTTCCTGCAATACGCATTTAGTCCATAATAATAAAATATATTCGTGAAATTGTCTGATTGAATATCCCTTCAAAATGCAGAATTTTCAAATTACTTTCACCTTGCCAGTCGCTCTGTGTTGCTGTACAAAGCACCACTCGAGCAAGCTCTCGTGGTGTTTCTTGTACGATGGAAAATAGCGACTAAATTCCAACTTTCAGTCGCAGATGATTCCACAACTGACTTTATGAACATCTTGTTCATATTTTCAATAAAATCAACATGCCATACCCATGACAGGTTTTATGTCAGAAATTTTTTTCAAAGTTTCACCGCACAAGAAATAGTCCAAAAATTCCTCATTACAGTGTGAAATTGCTTCTGAAGAATATGTTTTCCAATTATTCCGACCTCCCTGATGATCTCAGAAGAGTAAAATAAATTTTTGTGGACCAAAATGTATTGGAGGCCTAGCGAAAGAAATGCAATTCACGCATCAATGAAATGAGCGATTTTCTGTAAGTGATACTTCTGAATAACATTCTCCCTTATCTCATCTATAGATAAGAATCTCCAATGGAAACTGGACATTCAATAAATAATCAACTATCTGAATAAAAATGCAAATCTTCACTTTCAGATTTTTTCTCTCAAGTTATATAGGGATTTTCTCAATATCTATCAGATGTAGTTCAATGTCCAGCGTGGCTTCAGCCAGGAAAGTAGTTGTTTTCTGTTAGATATTACAAAAAAGTAACTTCGATTTTATCGTAGGTTTTTCCATTACCAGAGGAGTCATGCATTGGTTCAATTTTCAATTAAGAATGTTTCTCTTTATAACATGAATCCCTTCCAAGAGAGGTTATCTTGTACGATGGAAAATAGCGACTAAATTCCAACTTTCAGTCGCAGATGATTCCACAACTGACTTTATGAACATCCTGTTCATATTTTCAATAAAATCAACATGCCATACCCATGACAGGTTATATGTCAGAACAATAGTTTCAAAGATCCACCGCACAAGAAATAGTCTAACAATTCTTCATTACACTGTGAAATTGCTTCTGAAGAGTATGTTTTCCAATTCTTCCGACCTCCCTGATGATCTTAGAAGAGTGAATTAGATTTTTGTCGACCAAAATGTATTGGAGGCGTAGCGAAAGAGATGCAATTCACGCATCAATGAAATAAGCGATTTTCTGTGAGTGATACTTCTGAATAACATTCTCCCTTATCTCATCTATAAATAAGAATCTCCAATGGAAACTGACATTTGATAAATAATCAACTATCTGAATGAAAATGCAAATTTTCTTTTTCAGATTTTTTTCTCTCAAGTTATATAGGGATTTTCTCAATATCTATCAGATGTAGTTCAATGTCCAGCGTGGCTATTGCCGGGGAAGTAATTGTTTTCTGTTAGATATTACAAAAAAGTTACTTCAATTTTATCGTAGGTTTTTCCATTTCCAAAGGAGTCATGTATTGGTTCAATTTTCAATTGAGAATGTTTCTCTTCATAATATTTTTTGAAAATTCAGCAATTTGGAGGGATATTACTACTGAAAACACCTTTTACTCAAATGTTATTTAGTTTGCTTCTAAAACTTGATTTTTTTTATTTCTTTTCCTAACTGATATGTATAAATAATTTCATGAGCTACATATACATCGTCTTATACATAGTGTAAATATCTCATTATGAGATTTTTGAGTCACTAACATGTAGTTTCATTGGCAGAATTATCAAAAACTATATTTTTCAAGATATTTCAAAATTGAAATTTTATTCCCTCCCTCATCTCCGCCACTGTTCATTTTCAGAAAAACTTGTTGAAAACTGTTTCCTTCAAAATTCTTTTGTCGATTATTTTTGTATGTAACAATTTTTGCGCTTAACCTCATTGTTTTCAAGAAATAGGTATGCAAATAACTGCAAAAATAGGCCAATTCTGAAATCAAATTTGATTACAGAATGCTGGAATTCTTTCTCTTGAGATTGAAGAAATATTCTGCAACACCTCTGCCCCCATGCAATTTAAATGTACTTTCATTCTCTCTCTTGTGATAGAATAATATTCTCACACTGGTTAGCAATAATAACGTTAGCCTTGACGCAGTTGATTGTCATCGTAGTGGCAAAATTTGAGTAAGTGTCAAAATTATTGCTGTCACGTTTCCTATCTTTGATCGTGGAGAAAATATAGTCTGCTACTCGGTTAGAATAAAAATTCGTGATGCTCGTGGTCCTGACTATTTTACAGTTTGTCTCACTTCTCATGGAAACACCGTATCTTCCGTAAGAATTGAGGTAGAATGATGAAACTCTTTGTACTGATGGAAATGCTCAAAATGCACCTACCACCTGGATAAGGTTGGCCTAAGTGATATACAATGCCCGCCACTCGCGATGGAACAACCCATTATTACGGTAAACAAACTAGGAGGCAAAATTGGCTCAAAATTCCTTCAGATTCGTGATCAGGACTACCAACTTACTACAGATACACTCTTTGCCCCTGGAAAAATTTCTGACCTGAAAAATCCGAATTTGTCTCACTTCTCATGGAAACACCCCTGTATCTTCCGTAAAGATTGAGGTGGAATGATGAAACTCTCAGGACTGATGAAAATGCTGAAAATGCACCCACCACCTAAAAGGAGTTGTCCTAAGTGATATACGCTACCCGACACTCGCGATGGAACTACCCATTTTTAGGGTAAAACATGCTGGGAGGCAAAACAGGCTCAAATTTCCTTCAGATTCTTGATCAGGACTACCAACTTACTACAGATACACTTTTTTCCTGGAAAAATTTCTGACCTGAAAAATCCATCGCGAGTGGCGGGCAGTGTATATCACTTAGGACAACCTCATTCTGATTGTAGATGCATTCCACAAAGGACCCCGCAAACTCCTTATGGAATTAGGGTCCCGGTGGATTTTTTTGAATTTTTGGTATGATGTAGTCCATGTAATTCTCAACCAATGTTACCATTGCGCCAACCCTAAAAAATGAACAGTTTTGCGCAGATTAGACTATTTATTTTTGAACCCGGTAACAATATCTTCACTTTTTTCATTGTTGCTAATGTTGCACAATATTGTACTGTTTTATAAAAAAAATTCTTAACCCCTCCCCTTTTCCCGCCAACTCCTATTACGGAACGCAAAAAAAATATTTCTCGAGTGCCTTCAAATGTATCGTCGAATGTTTAAATATGCCTAAATAAAGGAAATTGCAGTTTTTTATGATTATCCCCCCACCCCCCAAATGACACAAAACGAAAAAATTTCGGTGGATTTTTCTGAATTTTTGATATGATGCAGTTCGAATTATTTTGAATAGAAATAAATTGGGTGACAAACTTCAAAAATGAATAGTTTTGATAGGGGCGTTGAAATCATACCTTGCTCAGAATGGACTATTCATTATTATAGGCGGAAATTATAGCTCTACGTATTTTAGTTTAGATTATGCTGATCAATTCTGTAATTTTTCATGAAACGAAAATCTAAAACCTCCCCCTTACCCCCTACCCTTAATTCAAAAAAATGTATTCCCGACTACTTGTAAATGCTTTATCAAAATAAATGTTTTAATCAGCTCAAATTGAGGAAATCGTACAGTTGTTTAATATCACCTTTCCCTCCCTTCAGAAAAATATTGATGGAGTTTCCTGACTTTTAGTAGGGCGTAGTTCATGATTTTTGAATATCAATCAATTGGGAGAATATCTTGAAAATAAATAAAAATTAGACATCCACAATTTGAATTTGAGGTGGTGCCTGAATTATTTTTTTTTCGTGTTTTGAAATAGGGGTTGGGGGTAAGGGGGAGGTTTTAGATTTTCAATTTATGAAAGTTTACACAATTCTTCGGCATAAAATAAAACAAAAATACGTAGAGATATTGTTTCCGCCTATAATAATGAATAGTCTATTCAGAACAAGGTATGATTTCAACGCCCCGTTGCATCAAAACTGTTCATTTTTGGGGTTTGTCACCCGATTTATTTCTATTCAAAATAACTTGAACTTCCTCATATAAAAAATTCAGAGAAATCCACCGAACTTTTTTCGTTTTGTGTTATTTGGGGGTGGGGGGGATAATCATAAAAAACTGCTATTTTCCTTATTTAGGCATATTTAAACATTCGACGATACATTTGAAGGAACTCGAGAAATATTTTTTTTGCGTTCCGTAATAGGAGTTGGGGGAAAAAGGGGAGGGGGTAAGATTTTTTTTTATAAAACAGCACAATATTGTGCAAATATGAAACAAGTGACAATATTGTTACCGGGCAAAATAAATAGTCTAATCTGCGCAAGGGGTGATTTCAACGCCCCCTAGCAGCAAAACTATTAATTATTTTGGGTTGGCGCAATGGTAACATTGGTTGAGAATTACATGGACTACATCATACCAAAAATTCAAAAAAATCCACCGGGACCCAAATTCCATAAGGAGTTTGCGGGTTCCTTTCCATCAGTCATGAGAGTTTCATCATTTTACCTCAATTATTACGGAAGATACAGAAGTGTTTTCATGAGATTTTAGACAAATTCGGATTTTTCAGGAAAAGAGTGTATCTGTAGTGAGTCCTGATTTTACCGTAAAAATGTGTTATTCCATCGCGAGTGGCGGGCAGTGTATATCACTTAGGTCAACCTCAATTAGGTAGTAGCTGCATTCAACACATTTCCATCAGTCATGAGAGTTTCATCATTTTACCTCAATTGTTCCGGAAGATACAGGGGTGTTTCCATGAGAAGTGAGACAAATTCGGATTTTTCAGGAATGAAATTTTTTCAGGGAAAAAGTGTGTCTGTTGTTAGTCCTGATACTAATCTGAAAGAATTTTGAGGCTATTTTGTTCCCTAGTATGTTTTACCGTAAAAATGGGTTGTTCCATCGCTAGTGACGGACAGTGTATATCACTTAGGCCAAATTCATTCAGGTGATAGGTGAATTTTAAGCATTTCCATCAGTCATGAGAGTTTTATAATTCTACCTCAATTATTACGGAAGATACGGGGGTGTTTCCATGAGAAGTGAGACACACTGTATGTAGAGTAGAGCAGAGTAGAGTGATTTATTTGACCACTTCACATACAAGGTACATTTATGGCAAGTCATTTATAATATTAGCCTAAATCCTAATTTAAAAAAAAAGAAAACGTCTGTGAATAAAACAATAGAGTGAATTGTCAAGAGTAAATATAGAACTTGCACAATTTAAAAATCTTAAAATGAGAACATTGTCACTTAAAAAAAAGCATAAAACATATAATTGAAATCAACAAAGATTTATAAACATGAGTTAATCACAAGCCTATAAAAATGATTTCATTCTCAAGAACTATGAATTGTCCAGCTACAGCAACATATTCCTCGATTGTGTAGTAACAGTGTTTGAAAAGGTATCTCTTGATATTATTTTTGAAATTTCTGAGATCCAAAGATTTTACTGATTGATGGAGACATTTATATCAATTTAGATTTAGCGAGTTTTTTTGAGTAACCACTAATCGGTGTCTTGAATTATTCAATAAGAATGCAGATCTTGTTGAGTAATTGTAGTTGTTTGAGTGTTTTGGAAACATCTCAATATTTTTGTGAATTTCCAATAACACATATAAATGATTTCGAAGTGAATAAAAAGAGGACGACAATGTTCCCTATATCCTACATCTGCCATGATTCTTATGGCTTTTTTCTGACATCTAAATATAGTTATCGAGTTTATGGCATGCCCCCAAATAAAAACTACATATGAAATGACTGAGTGGAATAGTGAATAGTAGGCCATTTTCAGTGCCATCAAACCTACAGTGTGCCTCAGTTGTCTGAGAACAAATAAAACACTAGACAATTTACGAGTAGTTGTTTCTATGTGACTAGACCAACTAAGTCGATCATCAATAGTAATACCTAGAAACTTGTCATTATTTCCTAGAGTAACCCTACAGTTTGAAGATATTATGATATTCTGGGTTTTTTCATTGTTTAGTTTTAGTTTATTTGCTGTAAACCAAGTGTGTGCTAAATTTTTATTACTGTCCATTATTTGAGGTAAACTGGTATGTGACTTATTTGAGCATATAAGGGTTGTGTCGTCAGCAAACAAAACACATTTTGTCGGTGCAATAAAACTACACAAGTCATTGATTTAAATAATAAACAATAACGGGTCGAGGACAGAACCCCGAGGAACACCATGACAATTTGGATTCAGATCTGACCTGGTATTGTTTATATCAACGCACTGATATCTATTTTCAAGATAAGAACCCACTAGATCAAGGGCAGTGCCTCTTACACCATAGTAACTTAATTTCTGAATGAGGATGGAGTGGGATACACAGTCGAATGCCTTGGTCAGGTCACATAATGTCAAAGAAGTATGTTTACCCTGATCAAGACCCTCGACTATGTCCGTCACCACTTGGTACGCAGCTTGAGTAGTAGATTTATATCTACGAAAACCATACTGGGATTTGCTAAAATAAAAGTGACTCTCGGAATAAGAATATAAGCGATTTTTTAACAAGATTTCTATTATCTTCCCTATAGATGGAATAATGCTGATCGGACGGTGGTTATCAGGTGAAGATCTGCAGCCCTTTTTGTACAAGGGTATAACCCTTGATATTTTAAAAATATCAGGAAATATTCCAGTTGAAAACACTTGATCAATTAGCGATGATACGGGTACAACGAGTATATCGGCCACCGATTTTATCATCGGACTATTTGAATCATGTATATCACGTGAATTGAGTATTTCATAGAGGTTATGGCAGAATACACTTCTTGTGGACACACAGGTTCCAAAAAGAATGACTGACATGGTGAGGGAAAAGATTTGAAGTTATTCAATTCGTCGGTTGATAAAGTAGGAAGACCTTTGATAGTTTTTTCGGCTACATTACAAAAAAAGTCATTTAGGTCATTTCCGGATATTTCAATTTGGGGAAGTTTGCGTTTTATTGTATTTCTCTCTGTGTTTATTAATGCCCAACAAGCTTTTGATGTATTACTGGCGCTCAAAATAAATTTTTCATTTGCGATTTTTTTCTGTTTCTGCAAGTTAAATTTGTAATTCTTTTTCAGTATTTTGTAGGCTTAAAAGTACTGAGGGTTTTGGGATACTTCTGCTATGGTTTTAGCAGCCTCAAGGCTATTTCTCATTTGTTTGAGGGAATCTTTATACCAATTTAGTTTCAATTAGTTATTTTTTGATACAGAGAAAGTTTTTTGATGAAATGAAGTTTGAACAGCAGTTTGTAGGATATTAAGAAGAGATTCACATAAGAGATTTATCTCTATTTCTTCAGATTCAAAAATGTGTACCTAGACCTTTGGAGGATCTGTATAAGACGAAAAACTTCATTTTTGGTCAAGTAACTCAGCTTCATGCAACTTCCGGTTCTACCCGAAGTAACATAAACTTTCGATTTTCAAATGAGACAGCCGGTATATTTTTCCCCACATGATTTACTGAATAAACTATGTGTTACGTGTCACTTTTTGTAACCGAATTTTAATTTTATTTCCAAATTTATTTTTTACTCTGGAATGCTGTGGATATTTTCAAACCTCTAATTTTAGTCCTAAAGTTTTGGGTATGATACTACTTTAATGTTTTTGATCAAGACGTACCTGCTATGCAAGATTTCACTTTTAAATGTCTCTCATAATTTTTTTTCCAATGGCAACATGGTGGCTCGTCGGATTAGGAAAAACAGCAATTGATAACGAATAATTTGATACTGCATATTATTAGGTTTCAAACAAAATTCCGTTGAAAAACTTTAAAATATTAACAAAGGACCCCGCACAAAAGTATAGGAAATTGGCCCACACCGATATTTGCCTGAAATTCACATATGTTATTGGTATTGAGTTTCTGATCAAATGTTTTCATGGGCCTAATCCCGTAAGACCAATGATTTAGCTCTCAGGGCCGTATTTAGTATAAGCGCCAAATAAAAAAATACTCTTTCTTTTCAAGTCCATAATTTTTTATTTTCTATTAGAATTCAATTTAATAAGGATTATTGCAAAATCTCAGCATTTGTTTTTTACCACAAGTCTGTGAAACATAATTTGTCCTACAGGACCGTATTTAGTAAAACTGTATTTGCCAAGTGATCCACAAAAAACTGAATCAAATTGATTTTGTTATAACTTTCTTATTTCTTGATCTGTCAGTGGTTGATAGCTCGTTCGATAGATGAATGTAGCTTTCTTTGTGTACATAACATAAGTGGTCGCCATCTCAATATCCAAGATGGCCGGTCTAACCGGAAAAAATAAGAACGTTTTGATTGTTGAAAATCGGTCATTTACTCTTTGAATTATCTAACTCTATAATATAAATATAACTCTACTATCTGATCTTAGAGTCATAATTTCATAAGGTTTAATAACGATGAAAATATAAATGAATGAACCTGGATTTATTAGAATGAAGAGTGCATTCTCGATTCAGAAGGAGAGAAAAATATCAAGTGTTTATTCAATACACCATGCATGAAAACCAGCCTGACGTGAATAATGTGATATGAATAGCAGTTACAAATCAAGGGCAAGGACGCAATCAGTAACATGTGCTCATATTTGTAGCATATTGTGGTATTTGGGATTTGCCCACCATAATCAAAATGTGAATTATCCATCGACTTCTGTGTTAGATCATATTAAAGATGCCGCAAATCATACAGTGCAAGATGCAATACTCCAGCAGCTATAAGTGTTCGAGTATTATTTTGATAATGAGTGCTTCCACCACCCTGGCAACATCGGTTTCAACTTTGTTAGTTATGAATTAGATATAGTTTTGATAAGATAGTAGAGTTATTTGATTATATATTATTGAGTGAGATTTTATTTTTTCCTGTTATCTTTCTTAGGGCCATTTCCACAAGTTCCTGTTAAGCTTCAGATCAACTAACTGCTAATTAGAATGTGAACCTTTCAACACCATTTAAACAATGTCATTCACAATCTAAACTAGCAGTGAGTTATGTGGAGTTTTACTGGAACCGGTGAAACTGGCCGTTAAAAAGCTTCAAGATAAGTCCTACATAAAGTTTATAGGTTATGCCGACCATCTTGGATATTAAGATGGCGACCACTTTTGTCATGTACACAAAGAAAGCTACATTCATCTATCGAACGAGCTATCAACCACTGACATAGATCAAGAAATAAGAAAGTTATAACAAAATCAATTTGATCCATTATTTTGTGGATCACTTGGCAAATACAGTTTTATTGAATACGGTCCTGTAGGACAAAACATGTTTAACAGAGGACTTGTGCTAAAAGACAATTGCTGAGATTTTGTAATACTTCTTATTTAATTAAATTCAAATAGGAAATAAAAAAATTATGGACTTGAGAAAAAAGTGTCATTGTTTAATTGGCACCCATACTAAATACGGCCCTGAGAGCTAAATCATTGGTCTTAGAGGATTGGGCCCATGAAAACAATTGATCAGAAACTCAATACCAATATTATATAAAGGACCCCGCACTTCTCTTATGGAAAATGGCCTTCGGTTAAATTTCTTGAAATTTTAGTATGTTGTAGTATTCGATCACCTTCTGAAAAGTGTCCATTGACTCAACACGATTCTATGACTAGTTTTCGAGATATGGGGTGTTGAAGTTTAAAGTGGCCCTTTTAATTTCATTATTTTGTACGTCATTAGAAGATTCAATAACTTTTTTTCCGGCAGTCGCCAATCTTTCAATCCCAAACAGTGTTATGATGCTTGAATGAGACCTATTTTTCAATTATCTACAGGGTAATCTTAAAAGTAAACTAAGCCTAATCGATTACCAATTATTTTTAGGCCATCAATAATATTTTTAAGTGAAACATATATCAGAATATGATGAACTGACCCTCATCAAAAATAATTCACGATGAATATGAATTTGGAAAAAAGTGTTTCGAAAGAAATAAGCAAAATAAAATTCCAAAATATGTTTTTTTTATAGAAATCACCCTATATTTTAAAATTTCATCAGTTAAATTCTTTGATTCTACATCAGTTTATCGAGTGATGATATTCCAATCGACATAATCTATTTCATTCACCTTCAATGGCTACTTACTGAATTATCAGTCGCCAAAGTTACCACGTACATGGGTCGTGACAACAAAACGTACCAGGGGAGCTCTCATATCGAATACAGGAAAACAAGTTGGTAGAAATCGGAAAAAATATGTACAAAATGAAACATATATGAACTGAAATTTTTTTCCAAAAGGGTTAAAAGGTATCAAGCAAATAATGTGCAATTAAAAAATCGAAATATAAATATTTTGGACACATCTTCACTACCTACTGCGTTATTATTCGCAGAGTAGGCATACAGTAAAACAAAATGATTTTATCAATAAGCTATTTGTCAGTGAGAATTTATGAAGAGTTGTCAAATACGATATCTATGTATTAATATATTACCTGTGTAAAGTTAGTGAATTTCAAAGTGTTATATTCATGGCGTTCGCAAACAGGGCACATTGTTATGTGTGTGACAGGACATTTAATTATCGGCAACTGACCAGAATTGGAGGAGAAAATGACGTTGACAAACAAGAAATTGCAATGATTAGACGACAAGCTGCAGGAAGACCTCCGTTAGACATCGATGAAGCAACCAGGTCCTGTTACAATTGCTATCAATCGATACTTGTAGATTTGGGAAATATTGAAAATAACCCAAACTCGTACTCGTCTCAATGTGGTGTCCCCAACACGAGCCGATGCCTGCTTCATATGTAACGCTCATGAAAACATTCACAGAATGTCTATTGCCTGTAGGGTGAGAATTTTTGTAATTTCTGATATTTATGTGCCCCAATTTTTTTTTACAAGGTCTCAGAGCAGCTGTCAAAACCAATAATAATACCAGAAACTATGATGATCTCAATAGCCTCGGCGATGACGAATTCAAAACCTTTACGTCACTCTTGAAACAGCAATTCCAGGAAACCTATGAATTTTGTGATCCTGTTGAGCAAAGTGGCAATAGAAGACATATCACAAAGAAACATCTCTTTACGTTCTTAACTAATTTACGTCATGGTGTATCCTTTGAGTTTTTGGCACTAATTTTTCAACATTCGTCTCGACAGGCGACCAGTTTTATTATTTCCAATGTGCGCCTTTCTCTCATTCAGCGAATTGTACCTACCAATATCGGATTTGATGCAATATCTAGAGAAGATTACATAACAAGGCATGTTTCTCAATTTTGTAATGAACTCTATAATCCAGAACCGAATCGCCCCAAAGCCATCGTATATATAGATTGTACATACAACAAAATTGAGAAAAACAGTAATTTCAGGCAACGGCGGTCCTAGCCTCAAATTTTGGGAGGTGTCGCCGTTATGGACTTTAAGTTTTCTGATGGAACCAATTGCAAGTATAAGCCATACATAATCACGATTTGGGGGGGGAGGGGTCATGACCACCTTGACCCCCACCCTGGGACCACCCTTGATTTCAGGATCCTTCGACAGTCATATTGCTATCACAAAAAGAAATATTTAATAAAACCAGAGATGATTGTTGCTCCAGATGGTTTCATCTTAGCTATTAATGGGCCTTATTTCTCAGATGCTCAAAACAATGACGCTTCAATTCTTCGTTTTGAACTTGAAAATAACGTCAATGATATAAGAACTTGGTTTCAAGAAGCAAATATAATGATAGTGGATAGAGGGTACCTAGACTCGATATCTCTTTTAGAACAACTTGGTATCAACTATTTTATGCCGCCCCTTCTCAACCGTGGCCAACGTCAACTAACAACGATTGACGCAAATAGAGCACGTTTGATAACAAGGACAAGGATTAGGTGGATTGTAGAGTCCAGAAATGGTCATCTGAAGACAATTTTTAAATTTTTTGAAGGGATAGTGTCAACGATACATGCTCATAATTTGGTTTGGTTTGATCAACCGATTTAATCCTCCAATAAACATGTCAGGAACTGTTAAGTTGGCCAGAGAAATACTGGAAAAATCACAGCAGGTGAAGCCCGTGTGGAAGTTGAAAATCTTCATTTGAGACTTGGTCGATGGGTTCTTCTGAATCATCTGCATGTCCCTGAATTCCCTCACTTGAGTTTACAACAATTGAAAGACTTGACAGGAATTTATCATGTTCTTTTATCAGTGGCATATATTCAAGATAAGCTACAGAGGGAAGAATTGAATATATTGGAATTTGATGAATTGAATGAAGAACCCAATTTTTTACGATTCAGAATATATTCAAGATTTAGGAATAAAACTAAATATTTGTAGTGGGTAGTGTTTAACGATGAAGGAGATATCGAAGAACCCGCAGTAAGTGGGTATTACTGTACTTGTAAGTCCAGATCAAGAACGTTAGGCACTTGCGCCCATATAGCAAGTGTTCTGTGGTTTCTTGGATATGCAAGACATGAACGAAATATTCGATATCCATCAACGACACTGTTAGATTCTCTTGTTGATGCTGAGAATCGATTTCCGCCAGAAAATTTTGTCCATGTTCCTGAAATAGTCGACCACTGATAAGTCAAGAAAGAAAATATTTGTCGGTCCCTTTGTAGAAGATGGAACTTTGCCCTTCTGCTTACCGTCAATACCAGTACACCTCAAATCATTTTAAGTTGTGGAACATGTACATATTGCACATTTTTAGATTTTTCTCGATATTTTAATTATTTTGCTGAATTTGTTATAATAATTTTGTTTAGTCGACTTTCTTCTGGAATGCTTTCTTGTCACAATCCGTGGTAACTTTGTCGACTAATGATTGTAAAAGTAGCCATAGAAGGTGAATGAAATGGATACTATCGATTGGAATATCATCACTGGATAAACTGATGTAAAATCAAAGAATTTAACCGATGAAATTTTAAAATATAGGGCGATTTCAATAAAAAAAACATATTTTGGTATTTTATTTTGCTTATTTCTTTCGAATCTATTGGTGAATTTTTTCAAATTCATATGAATTCAAAATTGCTCCTCCATAGAAATCGTACACATTTCGAAATATACAGTATGACTCAAGAATACTGAGCCATTTCTGGTCAACATTTTTTAATAGCCCAGTATGAGACTACAAGTCGTGAATTATTTTCGATGAAGGTCATTTCATCATATTCTGATATATGTTTCACTTAAAAATATTATTGATGTCCTAAAAATAATTGGTAATCGATTAGGATTATTTTACTTTGAAGATTACCCTGTAGATAATTGAAAAATAGGTCTCATTCAAGCATCAGAATACTGTTTGGGATTAAATGATTGGTGACTGCCGGAAAAAAAGTTATTCAACCTTCTAATGACGTACAAAATATTGAAATAAAAATGGCCACTTTAAACTTCAACACTCCATATCTCGAAAACTGGCCATAGAATCGTGTTGAGTCAATGGACACTTTTTAGAATGTGATCGAATACTACAACATACCAAAATTTCAAAGAATTTAACCGAAGGCCATTTTCCATAAGAGAAATGCGGTGTCCTTTCAGGCAAATCCCACTGTGGGCCAATTTCCTATGCTATTGTGCGGGGTCCTTTCTCAAAATGAAGGATCATAAGTAATTAAAATAGGATTTGAATACATCGAGCTACCTGTAACTAACACAACTGATGAAACAAAATCCATAATTCTAATGCTAACAACATATCTTCTTGGGTAAATATTATCATTAACATGTTCTTTCAATGATTACATAATAAATACTTAATGTACTTTTGCAGTAGCGAAGTTAAATGAAGAGTCGACCTCCCTAATGATTTTGTTTTATTATTTGTGTTTGTCAAAGTTTACTCGAAGCATACAAATCTTATTCAAATATTGAAAGGTGCTTCATTTTATGAAACAGCTTATGTAGTTTTTCAATTTTTAAAGGAATATTGTTTGAAATTGTTGTGTTAGGATAGCTAATTAAATATATGAATAATTCTGTATACTGATAAGGATTTCATGAAGTGACCCTAGTACTTCAAATGTTGTTATAAACAGATGTCAAGAACTTTGAATAATAGTTATTTATTGTATAAGTGTTTTAGATATCATTTTACTTGAGCAAAAATGTTTAAACACGAGAGCGAAGCTCGAGCGTTTAAATTTCTTAAGCAAATAAAATTTATCTAAAACACGCATGCAATACAACATTTTATTCACAATCACATTCATTTAGAATCAGAATCGCGGAAATTTTTCATCACAAAATGATTTGACGTTTTGCTCTGACAGCGGCTGTCACCTCCTCAAAAATCATTGAAATTACATACAAAAATATCGGGAGGTGTTGACTGGTTGCTATGTATTTTCGATTGTTTATCGACTCCATTTGTAAAAATTTGTGAAGTTGGTGAAAAATGCAAGAAAATAATTCTGTTCCTGATATAATCCTTGAAGAAGCTGAAGAAGCAACACGCCAATTATTGCCTGCCAAGTCCAGGGAACATTATGAAAAAGTATTTTCCGAATTTAATGAATGGAAAGAAAAACGGAGGGTAATGGCAATAAGTGAGAAAGTCATCCTATCGTATTTTTTAAATTTAAAGAAGAAGTATGCAATTTCATCCATGTGGTCGAAGTACTCGATGCTGAAGGCCGCTATAAAGGTCTATAAAAACATAGACATTGGGAAATATAGTAAACTCACTGCCTATCTGAAGAGTGAGTCGAGAAGATACAAGGCGAAGAAAGCTGCAGTATTGGAAAGAGCACACGTGGAAGAATTTTTTACTAGAGCTTGCGATAAATAAGTAAAATGTGATTGATATTCAAGTTTGTATTTTTCATTATTCCACTAGTGGAATAAAGTAATTTCATTATTCCACTAGTGGATGAAGTGGTACTTTATACGGTTCATAAGCGTGGTTAAAACTTCAATTATGAGGTGATTGTGGACAAAAACTCTTTCTTTTGATGTACATCTTTACTAGTAAAACTAAACATGGTGGAAGCGTTAAAACATTAAAATAATGGAAAACACAACTGAAAATAGTAGCAGGCTACAATCAGAATCTGAATGTTACATGCCCAGATAAATTCACCTTCAATTCTCCATCGAATTGGCCCCAATGGAAGAAACGTTTCAAGCGGTATTTAGTAGTGTCAGGATTGTCACAGAAGCGAGATGAAGAAAAGATCAACATATTTCTATATCTGATGGGTGAAGAAAGTGAAGATATTTTACTCCAGTTTTCAATAGTTCCTACAACTTATAATGAGATGTTGAACGCTTTTGATAAATATTTCAATCCAAAAAGAAATATTATTTTCGAGAGATATAAATTCAATTCCAAAGTGCAGCAACAAGGCAAATCAGTAAATAGCTGCATAACATCATTGCATACATTGGCTGAGAGTTGTGAATATGGATCATTGAAAGATGAATTGATTCGAGACAGAATTGTCATTGAAATTTTGGATATGAGAATCAGTGAGCAGCTACAAATGAAATCATATTTGAAATTGGAAGAGGCAGCCCAAATAGCCCGTAGAGCTGAAATGCAATCCAAGCAAAATATTATTTTACATCAAAATCAAAGACTCAATATAAGTGACAGTGACGTCTTGAATGTGATCCGTAGAGAAGATAATAAGAAAGAAACTCATAGATATCACAACAACGCGGGATCGTCAAAACAGACTATGAAAACAGAAACTTCGACTTGTTGGTTTTGTGGATCAGAACGTCATTCACGAGGAACTTGTCCAGCAAGAAATGCAAGGTGTAATCTATTTTCGAGAATGGGACATTGGAGCAAAGTTTGTCGTCTGAAAGGGAAGAAACAAGTTAAGAATATCAATATTGGTGAAGAATTTATCACAGAAGAAACGATTATAACAGAACCCGAAAATAATCATATTTCATCACATTTTTTGGGTACACTTTATAAAAATTTATTCAGAAATGATAAATAGTATGTTGAGTTAAGAATCATTGGCTATCCAAAATTTTCTCCAATATTATTTTTAGTTGACACAGGAGCCGATATTGTGTGTTTACCTTTATCGTTGTTTCAAAATTTGTCCTCAAATTTGATTGATAAATGCAAAGATTCTATTTCTGGGCCGGATGGTAGATTATTGAATGTTTTTGGTAAAATTAAACTTCAATTACAATACAAACAAAAATTATTTCTCTCTGAGGTCTACGTTATAAAAGACCTGAAGATACCAATTCTTGGTAGGTATGCCTGGTATAGTTAATTTGGGAGTTTTGACATTTCAAGATCATTCTATCGTGAATCATATCAATAATTCAAATACAATATCTTTCGTTGATATCCAGCATGAATTTCCTAGGATTATTAATGATATAGGAGTTTTCAAAGACGAAATTGAAATAAAGTTGAAAGAAAATTATCAACCATTTATACAAACAGTACCTAGAGTTGTTCCGTTACCTTTACTCAATAAACTGAAAGATGAAATAGATCGGTTGTTGATTCTGAAGATTATAATACCTGTTGAAGTTCCGACACCTTGGGTTGCTCCTATTGTAGTTGTCCCGAAAGTTGATACTGTAAGATTATGTTGTGACTACACTCAATTAAATAAAAGTATTTTGAGAGCTCATTTTCCAATCAATAAGGTAGAAATGACACATTCGCAGCTTTGTGGTTCCAAGTTATTTTCAAAACTTGATGCGTGTTCAGGGTTTTATCAAATCCCGTTAAATAATGATTCACAACCTTTAACTACATTCATAACCCCATTTGGTAGGTACATGTTCACGAGATTACCATTTGGAATATCCTGTGCGCCAGAATATCTCAGTCAAAAATTTTCCAAAATAATTTCAGGTATAAAAGGGATTACTATGCACATAGACGATTTATTAATATTTGCTAGTACTATGGATGAGCACGATGCTATACTCCGTAAAGTTTTATCTCGTTTATACAATGAGGGTATAACATTGAATAAAAGTAAGTGTATTATTGGAGTTAAAGAAATAAAATTTTGAGGTTTCATTATATCTGAAAAGGGAATTTCCATAGGTCCAGGTAGGATTGAGGCAATAGAAAATTTTCCACAACCACATAATAGAAAAGAACTTCTTCAAGTATTAAGTATGATTAACTTTGCTGCCAGATTTATTTCAAACAAATCACATATTCTTGAACCTTTGACATCATTACTAAAAAAACATATGCATTTTGTATGGGGTGCATCACAACATGAAGCTTTGTGTTTACCTTTATCGTTGTTTCAAAATTTGTCCTCAAATTTGATTGATAAATGCAAAGATTCTATTTCTGGGCCGGATGGTAGATTATTGAATGTTTTTGGTAAAATTAAACTTCAATTACAATACAAACAAAAATTATTTCTCTCTGAGGTCTACGTTATAAAAGACCTGAAGATACCAATTCTTGGTAGGTATGCCTGGTATAGTTAATTTGGGAGTTTTGACATTTCAAGATCATTCTATCGTGAATCATATCAATAATTCAAATACAATATCTTTCGTTGATATCCAGCATGAATTTCCTAGGATTATTAATGATATAGGAGTTTTCAAAGACGAAATTGAAATAAAGTTGAAAGAAAATTATCAACCATTTATACAAACAGTACCTAGAGTTGTTCCGTTACCTTTACTCAATAAACTGAAAGATGAAATAGATCGGTTGTTGATTCTGAAGATTATAATACCTGTTGAAGTTCCGACACCTTGGGTTGCTCCTATTGTAGTTGTCCCGAAAGTTGATACTGTAAGATTATGTTGTGACTACACTCAATTAAATAAAAGTATTTTGAGAGCTCATTTTCCAATCAATAAGGTAGAAATGACACATTCGCAGCTTTGTGGTTCCAAGTTATTTTCAAAACTTGATGCGTGTTCAGGGTTTTATCAAATCCCGTTAAATAATGATTCACAACCTTTAACTACATTCATAACCCCATTTGGTAGGTACATGTTCACGAGATTACCATTTGGAATATCCTGTGCGCCAGAATATCTCAGTCAAAAATTTTCCAAAATAATTTCAGGTATAAAAGGGATTACTATGCACATAGACGATTTATTAATATTTGCTAGTACTATGGATGAGCACGATGCTATACTCCGTAAAGTTTTATCTCGTTTATACAATGAGGGTATAACATTGAATAAAAGTAAGTGTATTATTGGAGTTAAAGAAATAAAATTTTGAGGTTTCATTATATCTGAAAAGGGAATTTCCATAGGTCCAGGTAGGATTGAGGCAATAGAAAATTTTCCACAACCACATAATAGAAAAGAACTTCTTCAAGTATTAAGTATGATTAACTTTGCTGCCAGATTTATTTCAAACAAATCACATATTCTTGAACCTTTGACATCATTACTAAAAAAACATATGCATTTTGTATGGGGTGCATCACAACATGAAGCTTTGAAAAAAATCAAAAGATCATTGCAGGAGGCTCCTTCATTAGCTTTTTTGACCTCAATGAAGTAATTATAGTTAGTGCTGATGCCAGTTGTTATGGTTTGGGTACAACCTTGTTTCAAATTAATGAAAAAAGTGAAAGAGAAATTGTTGCATATGCTTCACGAACACTTAGTGAAACAGAAAAGAGGTACGCTCAAATTGAACGAGAAGCATTGGCATTAACGTGGGCATGCAAAAAATTCAAAAAATACATACTGGGCCTAGAAATAATATTAGAGACGGATCATAAACCCTTACTACAGATTTTACAAACAAAAAATGTAGACGATCTCACTCCAAGATTACAAAGATTCAGAATAAGATTGACGCGAATGTATATAAAGTTATATTTACACCTGGAAAAAATATGATTATTCCTGATTTTCTTTGCAGAAATCCTATTGAATCTATCAGTTCAAATTCGCAAAATGAAGAATTATCTTCCGAAGTCGAAGCTCATGTTAGATTCATAATTAAAAATATTCCGGCTAAAGACAGTTTCCTTAAAAAGTTTACTGAAGCACAGTCCAATGATGCAATATGTAAGAAATTAAAAAAATAATACTGTTCAGGATGGCCTGAAATGATATTTCATTTGATGAAGGATTTTTGCTTAAAGGAAGTAGGCTCATAATACCATTATCATTGCAACAGGAAGTCTTAAAATTCATTCACTCTGGGCATCAGGGAATTGTGAAATGTAGAGCCCGTGCGAAAATGTCAGTTTGGTGGATAGGTTTATCATCAGAAATTGAGATTCTTATTCGTAACTGTCCTAATTGTGTGAAAAATCGAACAAATATCAAAGATACATTTTATAAAGATTATGTAGTTACTCGAGCATGGGAAAAGATTGCAATTGATTTATTTAAGGAACGAGAGTGGTATATGATTATAACAGATTATTATTCACGATTTATTGAAATCTTCAGATTAAACGACCTGTCTACCAAATGTATCATAAATAACTTGTTGCAAGTGATTGCATAATTTGGTATTCCAGATATAATAAGAATAGATGGGGGCCCTCAATTTAAATCAGGCTTTTGCGAGAGAAATCAATTTTGAACACATCTCTTAAAGTCCTCATTTTCCTCAATCAAATGGATTGAAGCTGCTGTAAAAATTGGAAACAATCTGATCAAAAAAATGGCAGTGACATTAAATGATTAAGTTTGGCATTATTAGCTTATAGAATTACTCCTCTGGAAAATGGTTTCACGCCAGCAGAATTGTTAATGTCAAGAAAAATTCAAAACTGTTTACCAATTTTGCCTGGTAAGTTGTATGAAATTATCGATACTCGACCATCTGTTTTGATTGAGGAAAAAAGGAAACAACAACAGGCCCATTATTATAATAAAAGACATAGAGTGCATGATTTGGATGATGTGAAAGAGAATGATTCTGTCTGGATAACTGATCTGAAAACATATGGTGAGATTCTGAAAAAATCTAATACTCCTAATATCTTGTTCAGAAACGAAGGGGAATATTCATTAGAAATCGATGGTTTCTAGTTAAAGCACACTATTATAATACAATGCTTTTAGATGTTACTCAATCAGAATCAAATAATTATTACAAAGGTATAGATGATTCTGATTATTCTGAAATCATTTCGAATTCAAACAAAAAAGATACAGAAAATAATGAAACATGTGAGAATAAAGACGATAAAAGAATGTTGCCAATTGGGAGTAGAAAATCAGATATTCGTGTCCATGAGAGTAAAGATGTGAATAATTCAGAAAATTATCAGATATCAAGGAGCAGCGATGTTTGTTCTTCCAGCACTGGTGCGAATAATAAAACCAGAAGAATCATTCAAAAGCCAAAATGGATGACTGATTTTATCACTAAACATATATTTTTGTGTTGTTCTTGTACTGGGTGATGAAGCTTCTGTACAATTATGAAAAAGAGAGATGTTGTGTTAGGATAGCTAATTAAAGATATGAATCATTCTGTATACTGATGAGGTTTTTACGAAGTGACCCTAGTACTTCAAATGTTCTTGTTATAAACAGATGTCAAGAACTTTGAATAAATAATCTTTCTTTTGATGTACATCTTCAATAGTAAAACTAAACAGAAATCGCAGAAGTGCGCGGTATCAAATTGATCGTAATGAAATGGACTTTTTCCTAATCCGACAAGCTACCATGTTGCCATTTGAAAAAATTAGGTATTTCAATTTCAAAATGAAATTTTACACAGCACATACAATTTGACCGAAAATGGTAAAGTTGTATTTTGCCCAAAATTTTAGGGCTTTATTTAGTGATATGAACGTATCCATAGCACTCTAGATTAAAAATTAAATTCAAAATTTGAAAAAAAATTTGGTTACTGAATGTCATATGGAGACAAAACAGGTGAAAATATACTGGTTGTCCCATTTAAAAATCGAAAGTTTGAGTCACTTCCGGTGAAATCAGAAATTGCATGAACATGAGTTACCTATTTCGCAAAAAAACGCAGTTTCATGTCTTATGGATATCCTCCAAATTTCATTCCATTATCCTCAAAAACAAGAGGATTATAGAGGCGAGCCACCTTCCGCGGACACCCGGTATTAGAAATGTTTTGGGCCAGGTGAATACAGTTTCCTGATTCAATAGAAATAAAAAAGAATATGCCGAAATGTTTCGAAGGTTTCCAGAATGTTCGAAATTTTCTGTATTGTACAGAAAAACATTGAATTTTCTCTACTATCTAACCCAATCAGAATGTTCAATGCATACTAACCTTCTACAAAAAATTCTCCAGATGGCAGTGAAAAACGTATCAAAATCTTTCACTTGGTTCAGAAGAAGTAAGCGGAGAGAGCAATGATGAGAACAGACGCTGATTGCGACATTGTTTCATACTATCAAAGATTAGAAATTGCTCACCATTGTGCCAACTGCCAACATGAAAATGTCCGAAATGTATATCGGATCTGCTGTTGGTTAACCCTTTTTTCATCAATTGCCTGTCTACCTATCTATCTGGCTGCTTGGACTTTCTGGCTTTGTGTCTCGTGGTTTGTGGCATTGTGGTTTTGTGGCTTGTGGATTGCAGTTTTGTGGCTTATGGAATGTGGCTTGTTGATTTGTGGCTTGTGGCTTTGTGGCTAGTGGCATTGTGGTTGTATGGCTTTGTGACTTTGCGATTCATGGCTTTGTGGCATATGGTTTGTGACTTGTGACTTTGTAGCTTATCGCTTATGGCAAGTGGCTTGTAACTCTTTGACTTTGTGGGTAGTGGCTTTAGGTCTTGTAGCTTCGCAGCTTTGTGACGTGTGACTTTTTTACTTCTAATTTTGTGGCTTTTTGGCTCTGCAACATTACATCTTGTGGCATTGTGGGTTTGTGGCTTGTAGCTCATAGCTTGAAGATTTAATGCTTGTGGGTTATGTGGCTTTGGGAATATGCTTTTGTAGCTTGTGTTTTTGTAACTTCATGGCTTGTGGCCTTCTGTCTTTTGGCTCCTTGGCTTATAGATTCGTCAATTTGTGATTTTGTGGCATGTAGTTTTGTGGCTTTATGCCTTCGTGGCTTTGTAACTTCTGTTTATGTGGCTTAAGTTTCGTGGCTTGAGACTTTGTGAATTCGAGTCTTGT
This sequence comes from Chrysolina oricalcia, assembly GCA_944452925.2. Lineage (NCBI taxonomy): Eukaryota > Metazoa > Arthropoda > Insecta > Coleoptera > Chrysomelidae > Chrysolina > Chrysolina oricalcia. The sequence continues at coordinate 46,137,684 of OX101815.2, read as the reverse complement.
GGCTTCATGGCCTTGTGTCGTGTGGTTAGTGGCTGTGTTGTTCGTGAATTCGTGGCTTGTGACTTTTTCTCTTCTTCGTTTCGGGGCTCCGTTGCTTGTGGTTTCGTGGCTTCTGTCTTAGGAGATTGTGGCTAGTGACTTTGTGGCTTCGAGGCTTGTGGCTTCAGGCTTTGTTGCTTGTGGATTGGTCGGTTTTAGCTTGTTGCATCGTGGCTTGTGGCAAGCGTTTTTATGGCTTCGTGGTTTTATGGCTTCGGGACTCGTGGCTTTGTGGCTTATGGCTTTGTGCCACCTGGCTTGCAGTTATTTGGCTCTGTTACTTATTATAGTTTGCGGCATTGAGGCTTGTGATGTGGCTACGGGCTTCTGGTTCTGTGGCTCAGTAGATTTTTGTCTTGTGGCATTGCGGCTTTGTTGCCCGATGTCCGTGGCTTACGGCTTCGTCAGTCTGTGGTTTTTGTGGAATGTAGCTTTGTGCCTTCGTGGCTTTGTGACTTGCGGCTTAGAGGCTTTGAAGTTTTTTTTCTTGTGGCTTGTGGATTTGTCGCTTGTTGCTTTTTTGCTTGTGGCTTGTCACTTTGTGGATTGCGTTCGGTGGCTTTTGTAGGCTTCATCGCTTGTAGCTTTGTGGCTTGTTTTAAGTGGCCTGTGGCTATGTTGGTGAAAAAATTGCGAAAACTGACGGAAAATTTTTAAAAAAATTCGTTGGATAAGTTGAAATAGTTTTTGAAGCTTGACCTGTATGTAAGTATCCAGCGGGGTATGAGCCGAGAAGCCTTATACTAATGCTAAAGAATGAAAAATTAAATTTGATTGCTTATACAATATTTCATGTATTTTCGAGACGGTTTAAAATTGATACCTGGTATAAGGAGAGCACTCTAATTCACAAAATAATATCTTCGATACTGAGTATATTTTGAATAGGTATATTTTGAAACATGATGATCAGTTCAAATTTTTTTCAACTAATTCATTTGGATAGCAATTTGGAAAATGGAGTTTCTTGAAAATAACTATCATACAAAATATCGAAGAAATCGCCTGAAGTTTTTGTTCTGTGAGTGTGCGGGATTCTTCTGTACGAATATCCCTCGTCTATCACAAAAATAATGATTTACAACCAATAGAACTTCGTAACCAGTTAGTTACGTAACGGTGACATAAAACTGAACGTTATTACATGAGAGTCTGTCAACTAATTCAATTGGATAGCAATTTAGAAAAAGGAGCTTCTTGAAAAAAACTATCATACAAAATATCGAAGAAATCGCCTGAAGTTTTTGTTCTGTGAGTGTGCGGGATTCTTCTTTACGAATATCCCTCGTCTATCACAAATATAAATATTTACAACCAATAGAACTTCGTAACCAGTTAGTTACGTAACGGTGACATAAAACTGAACTTTATTACATGAGAGTCTGTCTAAACTGTGTAATGATTAGCATACTGAAACGAGCCGAACGATACATCAACTATTGTTTGGATGACTAATACTTTCCATCATTCACTACGGAGCCGAAGGGGGCGTTGAATCCTTTATGTTGCTACAAAACTCTCGCTTTCGTTCATTGAATGTGTGTCAGAGAAATTGACAGGCTTTGTATCAAGCGATGAAAAGTGTTACGGTTATTAGGTTTGATCGTGCACAAGTCCATGTATTGAGGTGATGATAATCAGATAGCATTAGAAAAAATGCTCCTCGTCATTTCATCACAGTTGATAAGTTGAGAAAAGTAGGTAGATGATTTGAAACAAGTTGTTACGGGTTCATTCTCTGTTCAAAGCTCTATTCTGGTGCCTTTGTTATTCGCAATATACACTTCCAACCTTGTCAAAAGTTTAGAATTTTGTAATGTACACTCATATGCAGATGACACTCAACTTCATTATAGTTTATTATAGTTTTCCTCCAGATACAGTAATAGAGTCTTGTCATCACGTAAGTGGAAGTCTTGAAAGTTTCAAGGCTGCTGGAGATCATTCCTGAAAATCAATAATTGTAGAAAGTCAAATGTTGTGGTTTTTGGTGAAAAAAGTAAGCGAGACAAAATTTGTAAAAATAACAATAAAAAATGAACTGCTTGAAAAATTAAATTAGGCTTAGATTTTAGTAGACCAATGCTGATGGACGACAAAAAATATAAAAGCGGGAAAAATTATTAACAGCATGAGACCTACTGGAAGAGGAGCAGAATATTTTTTGAATGACAGGAAGAGTGAATTTTAGTCGAAAAAATGGAGATGGGTTGTGGGGGGGGTGAACTTTTAGGATTGGAAAGCGATATTTCACGGTTTTTCAAGATTGACAACGAAAGTTGATCTCCTATCAAAAAAAGTTGAATAGCTAAGTTGTTCAAAATAAAACGATCTACAACATTTGTATAAAACATTTTTTCACATTACCTTAAGTTTTCCGGGAAAATCGAAAAAAAAATTTTAATTTTTTTCTCGAGCAAAAATCAATTATTTTTCACGACATTTGGTGGAAATATAACTTACATATATCAAGTGAGGTGTAATCTTTTTATAGCGAAAAACAGATTTTTCCTTTTTTTTCGACAAATTCCGAAGAAACGACCTCACGTTCAACTGAAAAACTGAAAATTTTCATCAATATAGTTCGTCTTTTCAAGCCGCCAGATTTTTCATTGAAGTGTCTACTTTCAGATTATGCAATGAAAGAGTAACTGTAAATTTTTTCCAGAAAAGGCGAAAAAATTAAATAACAGGTTTTCAAAACCTAATTTTTTTAAATGTTTGTTCTAAATTCATATTTATTTATTAAAATTATTGAAATTAATAGATGAAACCTTTCAAGAATAAAAATTTCAATATTAGTATGTTACCTCAATAGGTACAAAGAAAAAACAAGGACATAATAGACTGGGAGATGGTGACATATTTCAGGTGACGATTTTCTCGCTTATGCCTTTGAGACTATTGGAAGATATGAACATTCTGACCAAAATTATGGAAAATTTGAGCGGTCGCCGCAAGGCCATCATATAAAAAAACTCAATTCTGGCACTTAACCTCACTTCAACATCCGCAAACCTTATGCCACTTTTTTTTATGGGACATTCATGATGGAAACTTTCATTATTTCAGTTGGCAGCAACGAGAAAATAATCTATATATTTAAAAAAATCATAAGTTTACGCCATCATTGGTACCATTTGGCCACGTGCAACCCCAATGCCTTTAATTTTTTCGCTGCTATTGTCTACCTTAACATGCCGTTGGTGTACATGGCAGCGGCGATCAGATCGTCCCAGAACACATATATTTTTTGATTATTATCGAATTTTTTATATGATAGCCACGCGGCGACCGCTCAAATTTTTCATCATTCTTGTGAGAATTTTCATATCTTTCACTGGTCTCAGAGGCATAAACGAGAAAATCTTCACCTAAAACTGTCGCCATCTCCCAGTCTATAAATAAGGATTTGATTATGATAAAAGGACGAAAGGATGTGAACTTTTGGGGGTAAAAATAGTTCCTCTCGATTTCCAGCGAAAATTGACTTCCTATAAAAAAAACTGAGGAAAATAGCTGTTGGCAATAAAAAAATCTACAACTTTTATTCAAGATTTTTCCACATAACCTCAATTTTCCGAAAAAATCTGAAAAACCATTTTAACCCATTAGTGCATACTCAGTGTTCTGTTACTCCAAATAAAAACAAAACATATCAAGATATTTTTATTTAAAAAGAAACTACCTTCTTATGGTACATCCGTTATGACGGATACTATGCAAAATGACATTTTACTTTTTGGTATCGTGAAAAACAAACTTTTGGGTGTAGTCCAACTTTACATTTTATGCAGATAAATTTGGCCTTGGAACCACAAAGTCTGCATATCTTATCAGTGGCTGAATACTCAGGAAGGTGGTTCCTACCATCATATCAAACATCTTGTGGTGGGTTGGGCATTATTTTGCCTCGACATGCGGGTTTTCCATAGGTTTTCAAGAAGTGAAGTGCTAAGTATCTGCGGTATGTTAGTAGGTTTACCACATATTGGTTTTGAGGTAATGTCTTTTTCATCAAGAGATAGGAATTGACGATTGTTGCGTCGAATAGATAAATGAAAATTGGCCACCACCATTTACGCAACCGCATTCTCGTTCTGTAACAATCTATCAGTTGGTCAATTTTGTCTACACCTCCCATTACTTTGTTGTAGTCTGAAAAAACCTTTGGTTGTGGAACAATTATTTTTTTCTTCTCTTCTCATGACTATCTCCCCACTGAAGATTCTTCAGCTGTGCCAAATGTTGTTATAGTTGAGCAAACTTTATTGTCTTTCCAACGTACAACTTAGATATATTCTTCAGTAGTCGCTTGAAAATTATATGACCCCCTAGGTAGTTTAGCCATTTGTTTTGTGCTTTGCAAAGGACATTTCAATATTCTTTTTTCTTGAATTGTAGCTGAATCACAAAAACCGTCTTTTGCCAATTGATTGAATAAATTCAAAGAAGAGAAATAGTAGTCGAAGAATAACTTATATCCAGATTTAGGAGGAACGTCAGCCGATTTTATGAGAGAAAGTACAAAATCTCCTCCAATACCAAAGTTTTTCACGGTGTTTGAGTTCTTTCCCGTATATATCTCAAAAGAGACTATAAATCTTGTGCTATGACAGATAGCCCAACTTTCAAATCCAAACCTGATGGGCTTACCTCTAATGAATTGTTTGGTATAGTGTTTCCCTTAGTAATGAATCATGCTTTCGTCGATTGACAAATTCTCTTCTAGTCCTCCATGCAATTTGAATTTTTTATTCAGTTCAGTGATAATTGGACGCAATTTGTATGAACGATCATTCGGATCATGTTGATTGTTATCACTCAAATGTCTGAGGATTTGCTCAAATCTGTTGAGACAGAAAATAGTGGGCACGTCGTTTTTCCTGGACCAATATAATCTTTTATTTGGATATTTTCCATATCCCGAAAGCAAAAAAGCTCCCATTACGACATAAATTTCATCAAGTGCTACATTCAAAGGTTTGTTCTTCTGCAGTGCATACAAATTAGACTGCTGAACAATCTCTTCCAAAAAGTTTTTTGTCAAAAATAAAGGAAAAGAATCCACAGGTGTTTTGCACTGACCTGCTGCATCACTGGGTGGTTTTGACGAAAACATTTTATTTATTCCATAGTTGGGTGTAGTATTTTTTTTCCAGGTTACTAAGGGCCGTTTGCGCTTCACAAACGTTGCAAGTGGAACATTCACTTCTGGATCACTATCTTCTGATATGTTGCCATATCTTTCGGGGGGAGTCTCTTCATCTCCGGAATTATTATTTGAAATATTTATTTCACAAATTGTACGTAACATATTTCCGCCAAGGTGGTTCAAATTTCCCTCGGTATCATCATCACTAGCATAACTATCTATATCTGTCTCAGCTCCATCTACTGGAGGAATCGCGTAAATATTAACAGTATTTCCGCCATCAATATTTTCATCATCCCCTTCCAACAATTCTAGAAGCTGGTGTAGCGGTAAACAGAAACAACATACCTGAATGTCACAATGCATAGTATCCGTTATAAAGGATGTAAACAATACTATTGAATATTTTGAAAACTTCGCAATATTGACATGTGGATTATAATAAAACCACTTTCTTATTTTATGTACTATCCATAATAGCAGCAAGAACATTAAAAACGCAATGATATTTAATAGTTATTTATGCAACAAGTGCAAAAAGTGAATGTTTATTGCACTCGACGTGAAATTGTCCGACGAGGCCGTTAGGCCGAGTTGGACAACACGTCGAGTGCAATAAACAATTTTTGCACGAGTTGCATACAACATTTTTTCTACGTTCATGCAAAAAGCAAAAAATGATTTATTGAGGTGCGGCACTAGGTGTAGGAAAATGGAAAGCGCAATTTGAATACTTTATTATTAATATCGATTTCCATTGAAACAGGAACTAATACGTTACGAACAATTTAACTCAAACTTTATTTTTACCCTCAATGTTGAAAGTGAATGAACAATTGGTGCAATTTTCAATATGAATATTTCGTAGTGAAGTACCTATTGCCAAACTCACAGAATATCTGCTAAATATGTAGTAGGTTTAAACGTTTATGTTTGTCATGATGACAGCACGTTGAAGTAGAATGTCAGATGAGTGCAATAAAAACTTCTTCTTTTTCCACTGAATATAGTTCAATAAAGTTTTGCTTTTTGCATGAATGTAAAAAAAATAATATTGTTGAACTTACCCTCCTCTACTCGAATTATATAACGATGGATTCATGGCTGACCAATTACGAAAAATGGACGAATAAAACCACTTGAAACTATCAAAACGTGTTGGTTGTAGCTTCAGTCAACCTACTGAATAATCGTTCATTCTAAACATAACCTCACAAGATAAATATCACGACTTAAAGTGTCATCCGTTAAAACGGATACTATGCACTAATGGGTTTATTTGATTTTTTTGTGTGAAGATTTTATGTTTGTCGCAAAATCTAGTGAAAATATACCTCTTCAGTTGGAATTTGATGTTGTTTTTTGGAGCAAAATACTTATTTTTCTCGAACCTCTTTGAAGTACTGGAAGAGGAGCAGAATATTTTTTGAATGACAGGAAGAGTGAATTTTAGTCGAAAAAATGGAGAAGGGTTGTGGGGGGGGTGAACTTTTAGGATTGGAAAGCGATATTTCACGGTTTTTCAAGATTGACAACGAAAGTTGATCTCCTATCAAAAAAAGTTGAATAGCTAAGTTGTTCAAAATAAAACGATCTACAACATTTGTATAAAACATTTTTTCACATTACCTTAAGTTTTCCGGGAAAATCGAAAAAAAAATTTAATTTTTTTCTCGAGCAAAAATCAATTATTTTTCACGACATTTGGTGGAAATATAACTTACATATATCAAGTGAGGTGTAATCTTTTTATAGCGAAAAACAGATTTTTCCTTTTTTTTCGACAAATTCCGAAGAAACGACCTCACGTTCAACTGAAAAACTGAAAATTTTCATCAATATAGTTCGTCTTTTCAAGCCGCCAGATTTTTCATTGAAGTGTCTACTTTCAGATTATGCAATGAAAGAGTAACTGTAAATTTTTTCCAGAAAAGGCGAAAAAATTAAATAACAGGTTTTCAAAACCTAATTTTTTTAAATGTTTGTTCTAAATTCATATTTATTTATTAAAATTATTGAAATTAATAGATGAAACCTTTCAAGAATAAAAATTTCAATATTAGTATGTTACCTCAATAGGTACAAAGAAAAAACAAGGACATAATAGACTGGGAGATGGTGACATATTTCAGGTGACGATTTTCTCGCTTATGCCTTTGAGACTATTGGAAGATATGAACATTCTGACCAAAATTATGGAAAATTTGAGCGGTCGCCGCAAGGCCATCATATAAAAAAACTCAATTCTGGCACTTAACCTCACTTCAACATCCGCAAACCTTATGCCACTTTTTTTTATGGGACATTCATGATGGAAACTTTCATTATTTCAGTTGGCAGCAACGAGAAAATAATCTATATATTTAAAAAAATCATAAGTTTACGCCATCATTGGTACCATTTGGCCACGTGCAACCCCAATGCCTTTAATTTTTTCGCTGCTATTGTCTACCTTAACATGCCGTTGGTGTACATGGCAGCGGCGATCAGATCGTCCCAGAACACATATATTTTTTGATTATTATCGAATTTTTTATATGATAGCCACGCGGCGACCGCTCAAATTTTTCATCATTCTTGTGAGAATTTTCATATCTTTCACTGGTCTCAGAGGCATAAACGAGAAAATCTTCACCTAAAACTGTCGCCATCTCCCAGTCTATAAATAAGGATTTGATTATGATAAAAGGACGAAAGGATGTGAACTTTTGGGGGTAAAAATAGTTCCTCTCGATTTCCAGCGAAAATTGACTTCCTATAAAAAAAACTGAGGAAAATAGCTGTTGGCAATAAAAAAATCTACAACTTTTATTCAAGATTTTTCCACATAACCTCAATTTTCCGAAAAAATCTGAAAAACCATTTTAACCCATTAGTGCATACTCAGTGTTCTGTTACTCCAAATAAAAACAAAACATATTAAGATATTTTTATTTAAAAAGAAACTACCTTCTTATGGTACATCCGTTATGACGGATACTATGCAAAATGACATTTTACTTTTTGGTATCGTGAAAAACAAACTTTTGGGTGTAGTCCAACTTTACATTTTATGCAGATAAATTTGGCCTTGGAACCACAAAGTCTGCATATCTTATCAGTGGCTGAATACTCAGGAAGGTGGTTCCTACCATCATATCAAACATCTTGTGGTGGGTTGGGCATTATTTTGCCTCGACATGCGGGTTTTCCATAGGTTTTCAAGAAGTGAAGTGCTAAGTATCTGCGGTATGTTAGTAGGTTTACCACATATTGGTTTTGAGGTAATGTCTTTTTCATCAAGAGATAGGAATTGACGATTGTTGCGTCGAATAGATAAATGAAAATTGGCCACCACCATTTACGCAACCGCATTCTCGTTCTGTAACAATCTATCAGTTGGTCAATTTTGTCTACACCTCCCATTACTTTGTTGTAGTCTGAAAAAACCTTTGGTTGTGGAACAATTATTTTTTTCTTCTCTTCTCATGACTATCTCCCCACTGAAGATTCTTCAGCTGTGCCAAATGTTGTTATAGTTGAGCAAACTTTATTGTCTTTCCAACGTACAACTTAGATATATTCTTCAGTAGTCGCTTGAAAATTATATGACCCCCTAGGTAGTTTAGCCATTTGTTTTGTGCTTTGCAAAGGACATTTCAATATTCTTTTTTCTTGAATTGTAGCTGAATCACAAAAACCGTCTTTTGCCAATTGATTGAATAAATTCAAAGAAGAGAAATAGTAGTCGAAGAATAACTTATATCCAGATTTAGGAGGAACGTCAGCCGATTTTATGAGAGAAAGTACAAAATCTCCTCCAATACCAAAGTTTTTCACGGTGTTTGAGTTCTTTCCCGTATATATCTCAAAAGAGACTATAAATCTTGTGCTATGACAGATAGCCCAACTTTCAAATCCAAACCTGATGGGCTTACCTCTAATGAATTGTTTGGTATAGTGTTTCCCTTAGTAATGAATCATGCTTTCGTCGATTGACAAATTCTCTTCTAGTCCTCCATGCAATTTGAATTTTTTATTCAGTTCAGTGATAATTGGACGCAATTTGTATGAACGATCATTCGGATCATGTTGATTGTTATCACTCAAATGTCTGAGGATTTGCTCAAATCTGTTGAGACAGAAAATAGTGGGCACGTCGTTTTTCCTGGACCAATATAATCTTTTATTTGGATATTTTCCATATCCCGAAAGCAAAAAAGCTCCCATTACGACATAAATTTCATCAAGTGCTACATTCAAAGGTTTGTTCTTCTGCAGTGCATACAAATTAGACTGCTGAACAATCTCTTCCAAAAAGTTTTTTGTCAAAAATAAAGGAAAAGAATCCACAGGTGTTTTGCACTGACCTGCTGCATCACTGGGTGGTTTTGACGAAAACATTTTATTTATTCCATAGTTGGGTGTAGTATTTTTTTTCCAGGTTACTAAGGGCCGTTTGCGCTTCACAAACGTTGCAAGTGGAACATTCACTTCTGGATCACTATCTTCTGATATGTTGCCATATCTTTCGGGGGGAGTCTCTTCATCTCCGGAATTATTATTTGAAATATTTATTTCACAAATTGTACGTAACATATTTCCGCCAAGGTGGTTCAAATTTCCCTCGGTATCATCATCACTAGCATAACTATCTATATCTGTCTCAGCTCCATCTACTGGAGGAATCGCGTAAATATTAACAGTATTTCCGCCATCAATATTTTCATCATCCCCTTCCAACAATTCTAGAAGCTGGTGTAGCGGTAAACAGAAACAACATACCTGAATGTCACAATGCATAGTATCCGTTATAAAGGATGTAAACAATACTATTGAATATTTTGAAAACTTCGCAATATTGACATGTGGATTATAATAAAACCACTTTCTTAGGTTATGTACTATCCATAATAGCAGCAAGAACATTAAAAACGCAATGATATTTAATAGTTATTTATGCAACAAGTGCAAAAAGTGAATGTTTATTGCACTCGACGTGAAATTGTCCGACGAGGCCGTTAGGCCGAGTTGGACAACACGTCGAGTGCAATAAACAATTTTTGCACGAGTTGCATACAACATTTTTTCTACGTTCATGCAAAAAGCAAAAAATGATTTATTGAGGTGCGGCACTAGGTGTAGGAAAATGGAAAGCGCAATTTGAATACTTTATTATTAATATCGATTTCCATTGAAACAGGAACTAATACGTTACGAACAATTTAACTCAAACTTTATTTTTACCCTCAATGTTGAAAGTGAATGAACAATTGGTGCAATTTTCAATATGAATATTTCGTAGTGAAGTACCTATTGCCAAACTCACAGAATATCTGCTAAATATGTAGTAGGTTTAAACGTTTATGTTTGTCATGATGACAGCACGTTGAAGTAGAATGTCAGATGAGTGCAATAAAAACTTCTTCTTTTTCCACTGAATATAGTTCAATAAAGTTTTGCTTTTTGCATGAATGTAAAAAAAATAATATTGTTGAACTTACCCTCCTCTACTCGAATTATATAACGATGGATTCATGGCTGACCAATTACGAAAAATGGACGAATAAAACCACTTGAAACTATCAAAACGTGTTGGTTGTAGCTTCAGTCAACCTACTGAATAATCGTTCATTCTAAACATAACCTCACAAGATAAATATCACGACTTAAAGTGTCATCCGTTAAAACGGATACTATGCACTAATGGGTTTATTTGATTTTTTTGTGTGAAGATTTTATGTTTGTCGCAAAATCTAGTGAAAATATACCTCTTCAGTTGGAATTTGATGTTGTTTTTTGGAGCAAAATACTTATTTTTCTCGAACCTCTTTGAAGTACTCGGAAAGGGGACGGCTCCTATTTAGCAAAACGAATTTTAAACGCCTGAAATAAGGAATGAAGTACCAGGCAAGGACCATGTGAAGAATGTTGAGGTTTCAACTTCAACGAAAAAAAACATTTAAACACGAAAACACTCAAGATGGTGAAATTGAAAAGATTTTTTTTGTGACTTTTTAGCAGAAAATGTTTAATGAAAAAGTTGTGGATAATAAAAAAATCGAAAATTTTTGTATCAAACACTTTTCGACATAACCTCAAATTGAACGTAAAAATGGCAAAGACCCAATTTTTGAAAATTTGAGGCTATTTGGAAAAATCTTGAATACAAAAATTGTAGATCTTTTCATTTTCAACAATTTTCTCGAATTTTTTTTGGAGGAGTTTCATCTTCGCTGCAAATCGTAAGAAACCATTTTTACCCCCAAAAATTCACCTCCTTTCGTCCTATCATAATCAAATCCTTTTTTTACGTCCTTCTTTATTCTTTGCACCTATTGATGTAGCATGAAATTGATAATGAAATTTTTATTCTTGAAAGGTGTCAACTATTAATTTCAATAATTTAAAAAAATAAATATGAGTTTAGTACAAAAATAATGAAAATTGTGTTTTGAAAATCAGTTTTTTAATTTTTTCGCGTTTTCTGGAAAAAAAAATCCACAGTAGTGCTACTCTTTCATTACATAATCTGAAAGTAGACGCTTCATAGAAAAAACTGGCGGCTGGCAAGCTTGAGAAGAAGAACTTTATCGGTGGAAATTTTCAGTTGAAAATTAGGTCGTTTTTTCGGGATTCGTCAAAAAAGAAGAAAAATCTGTTTTCCGCTTTAAAAAAAATACAGCTACTTGAAACATGATGAGTTATATTACCAACAAATTTTGTGAAAAAAAAAATTGAATTTTGACTGAGAAAAAAATTAATAACTGAAAAATTTGTTTTTCTGATTTTTCCGAAAAATTTGAGTTTATGTGCAAAAATTTTGGATACAAAAGTTCCAGATCTTTTTATCACCAACAACTTTGCTATGTTGAATTATGAATCAGAATCTGACATATGAGAATCCCGCCAAATAATTTGAATATTCCTTAGTTTTTGTAAAAGTTATCGACATTTTCAGTTCTTGATGTTAAGTTTATATGAAGTGGGGTAAATAAAGAAGCTTTGGACCCAATCAGGGTAGGTGGAGGTATATATTACAGAATAGAAATATGGAAAATCTTGAGGATGCAGTCAGAATACTGGGCTGTTTCAAAAAATGCTCTTTGTCATTCAGTCGAGCTTTCGGAAATGTTCATTTCCTTCATCAAGACATCTACTAAAAATTTGGAATTGCAATAACACACAAAAAACAATTAAGGCAGTACTAACTAAACTTGAGGTTTACAGTAAAAAGTCAACATTGATAAAGAACAAACGATGGAATTCTTTATCATGAAGGAAAACATCCACTTTAAAACTTTTTCAGAAATATTTACATATGCCAGAAGCATTCGTTTCTGTGAGAAGTTTCAACCAGGGAGAGAGAGAAGAGATCACTGAAATCTGACATCTCTAAGACAATGTCAGTACTACCACGAAATCACACCAAACATGTATGACCAACCCAAAGAACCAAATGGTGCAAAACTTGACTCCCGACCCAGTACTGACAACCTAATTTTTAAGATGGTTAAATCAGGAAGACCACACTCCGCCTTATCTCAAGTTAACTTTATTTGGGAAAACTGAAGGAATTAGCTCCAATTTCAAAATATAATTATAAATATTACTCAAATTGTTTAGATCTGTTTTTTGTTCATACTGTTGGTATCACTACTGATAAAAAGAACATTTCCTTGAAGAGTTTTTTCAGTGCTATTTTCAGTACATTTTCAGTACATAGTACTTGCACTCGGTTATAATCAATCAGATGTTTATTCGTGATTACATGCTCAGCAATTGCACAAGTTTTCTTTTTGAGATTGCAATCACTGTTATGTGACGTTAAGCGTCCGGAAATAATTCTTGATGTTTGTCCAATGTATGCCATGTGTTAGAGTGCTCTACTTCAGACGTAGCTCCCGGTATTTATTTATTTGTCACCGGAGTTTTAAGGCTGCAAGATAAGTGTATCAGATATTAGTCAGGTGATTATTCATGGTGTTGGGAATTATTAGCTGCGATTATTCAGTACGTTTGTGATGGCGTTGGAATAAAGTTGTGTGGGGAGGATTGTCTTTTAATACGCAGATGTGCCCTAAGTGTAACAATTCAGAAGTGGAATGAAAAACAGGCTTCAGTTATGATTAGTGACAGTGAAGCCAGTGGTGAAAGTGATAACTACAAAAGGAAATCAACAGAAATGACTGGACCATCCTGTCATGGCAAAGGAGCAACCCAAGGATTATCCAAGAACCTCAAAGCTGGGGGTGTAAGATCCATAGCAAGTAAATGAACCCATTGTAGCCGAAAAGAGCATTTGAAGAAAAATTCTTGGCATCTGAATCCGGCGAAACTAGAGCTAATACAAAGGCAAGTAAAAAAAACGTGATATTTCATTGATGATCTTGTTTTTGAATAATTAAATTTTTTATGTGAAAAATACCTGGATACAGGTAGTCGATTAAATTTTGCAGAAGATTTCCTAGTAAATAAACTAAACATCATACTAGATTTTATGAGTTATTGAAATTCCAAAAAATCCATTATGGAATGAGCACCTACTGTTTGAAATAAACGAACTTTCTATTGCATCTGACATTTATGGAAACCGATATAGGTGACATTTGAGCCAAAATTTGCCAACTAATTATAAACCATAGAGATATTATGATGAATATTCTTTGGGAAAGTTGACGTTGAATAAAGTATACCCCATGCTCTCTTTATAGAGAAAATGTCACGATTCATTCACATTCTACCACTACGGTTTTTTCCGAAATTATAACGAAAAATATTTGTTGATCTTATCAAGTACATTATTCAATTCAAAAGTAAATTTTCGTTCAAAGGTATGCCACGTCATCTGAAATGTTCACTTATGTCTAGCTTCGCTTACAAACAGAACCCTTGGGCACCTATTATGATAATAAAAATAATAATCTTTCAAATGGAATGGACGGAGTGGCAGCAATTTTCTGTTTGTCAACTCAACCTTTTATGTCAGTAGTGTCGGTGGATGATTCTGTTTTGTTTTAGCGATAGTCGATCCATTCTTGAAACTTTTATTCTCCCGAATACCATAAAAAATCAAAAAAATAAAAATAAAAATGAACAAAACACATTTTGAGAGATATATTGAGTATGTTTGCAGTATACCTATTTACTAGTGTTTATAAACGACTTTGGGTAACGAGTAAGCACGAGTGCAGCGTAGCTGAACGAATGTTTGAAATACGAGTGTCTAGAAGAGTTTATGAACACGTTATATATTATGCCGTACATTGCTACGAATTCATATTGAAACAACAAAATTGAATTATTTTAGTTGATTTCTCTTATGTTATCGTGATAGTTTCAGTTGACAGACAAAGACCTAGTCATTCAGATAGGTTTTCATTAGTCAATGAATCACTGAAATCAACAATAATAATAGTAATGTATTTACGAAAACATGGAGTTACCATGGTGAAGTTTTCAATATTTTGAATGAATCAGAGATTTTGATAAATCGATCTCTTAGAACGGTATCCATTTGTAAATACCACTTTAGTTATATGAATATAAAAACGAAATATATCTGATCACAGTTAGGTTTTCACAAAAAAAAATAACCAACAATCCAAAAAATTATTCGATTGATTGACTCAATGTTTGTATTTGTAGTTTATCCAGAAGGCCATTCAGAGTTCTCGTGAATAAAAGACCAAGCCAGGATTTAATACAATAAAAATGAAAAGTCCAGTGAGCATAAATAAAATGGAAAGCCTAGTGAGCATGAACAAAATAAAGAGGTGGTGAAAAAAAAAGTAGCTCTATAACATATGTGAATATGTTTAAATATGCGTGGTGGTGGTAATTTTGGTGATTTGTTTAGCATGATAAAACAATCTACATTACAGACATTGTTCTAATGAATGATACACATCATCCGAATAAAATGGGATTTCGGTGAATAGGTACTAATAAACAGGTAAAATTATTGAAAAGTCACTAACTGCCGCCTGAGAGAAGGTTCTAATACTGGGCTCTTCTCAAAGCTAAAACCATTATTTGACTCTTTTAAGTACATGGGGAATCTATTGAATTCATTCAAACATTGGAAAAATAATGTATAAACAGGTAAATATTTGAGTGTCTAAGGGAAGTCGTCGCATGTATGAGTTAAAATTATATAACTAACGAACATCAACCATGACTATAATTTCAGCAGAGACCTAGCCAGAACCCTAGCCGCAGCCCTGGCCAGAGTAGCCGCAGCCCTAGCCAGAGCCAGAGCCCTAGCCGGAGCCCTAGCCAGAGCCGGAGCCCTAGCCAGAGCCGGACCCTTGCCAGAGCTCTAGCCGGAGCCCTAGCCAGAGCCAGAGCCGGAGCCCTAGCCAGAGCCGGAGCCCTAGCCAGAGCCCTAGCCAGAGCTAGATAATGAAAAAAATGCTTGGGTAGCAATGTCTGTCTAAATGCCCCAAGCTTAAAAAAAATATATATAAAAGAAGTGCTCGTGCAGCAATGATGAATAAAAAAAACAAAAATCAGACTTGCTAGAAGGTACTCATGAGTCCTGTTAGAAGGAAATTATCGGCAAAACTATAAGGCCTGTAACAAGGAAATTATCGCCAAAACTATATGGCCTGTGAGAAGGCAGAAAAAAAAAATACAAAAAAAATCATGTTAAACACTGTTCAATATAAAGACGGAATTGAAATATTACCGTTTTTCTCTTTTTACAGGCAGCCACGATGCCCATCCCTCTAAAGGACGGAAGAAAACGAAACAATCTACAAAACATCTCGCGAGGACGCTCCATGAACAGGATGGCCGAATGATAGAGTGCTCTACTTCAGACGTAGCTCCCGGTATTTATTTATTTGTCACCGGAGTTTTTAGGCTGCAAGATAAGTGTATCAGATATTAGTCAGATGTTAGTCAGGTGATTTTTCATGGTGTTGGGAATTATTAGCTGCGATTATTCATTACGTTTGTGATGGCGTTGGAACAAAGTTGTGTGAGGAGGATTGTCTTTTAATACGCAGTTGTGCCCTAAGTGTAACACTTGTCAAATGTCTGATAAGGAATTCTATATACCTCATTGATTCGCTCTAATGTTTTAACGGTGTTTTCGTCTCTGAGGAAAGACTATTAGTAGTGGTAACGATTCGTTGTGCAAATTTATTATTTTCATTTTTGAAAACGTTGAGAAGCTTCCTGGTGAACATTTTTTAAATTATTACATATGTGGAACATAAACTTAACGTCTTATGAATGATGGTCAACATCATCAATATGTATCCATTATACGTATTTTCTGAGGCGATAAGTCCCAATTTTCAGCGTTGTATCAACGTCATACTTCAATGATCATATTTTCATTATCAAAATGACGTATCATGCTCAATGTCCAAATAGCATATTGTAACATGTCAAGTAACTGATTCAAAACTTATGTTTCCAATACTACGATCTTTTCTGAGGCGATAAGTCCCAACTTTCAGCGTTGTATCAACATCATATTTCATTGATCTCATTTTCATCATCAAAATGACGTGTTATGTATGCACAATGTCCAAAGAACATATCATAATATATATCAAGTAAGTGATTCAAATGTCATGTTCTCAATACTACGGTCCTTTCTGAGGCGATAAGTCCTAGGTTTCAGCGTTGTATCGACGTCATACTTCGTTGATCATACTTTCATTATCAAAATGACCTATTATGAACAATGTCCAAAGACTGAAAATGGTTATCATGGTACATTGTAAATTGTATATTGATCTCATGTCATGGTATATTGTAGGTACAAGCTAAGCAGCCTATTAGGCCTTTTATGCATGTTATCATGGTAACCCAAGAGGTCCAATAACTAATGGACAATTCACTAAAGCTTTTGATAGTATTCATATACTGTTACTGAGTTTGATATGATTCGTAACTTCAATAGCAGCGACACCTATCGTTGGATAGAATACTTCATATTGATTATATTGATCAATATCTGAACATATTTTTTGAAGTATTCGACTTACATCAGGCAAAGTATGCAAAAATACATAATTATTTGATCGTAAAATGTATCAATTTGAATAAATCATTTTCATAACTATATTATGAAGAATGAAAAATATGCACATTTCGTCTGATACCAAGAAAACCAAGAAAAGGGACAATTTTTGTAAACATATATACATACACAAGCATATATAAATACATTTGATTTTCAAAATGATCATCACCCAGGAGATATATAAACGATCTTATAGTTTATATTGATCATTTTGATCAACAAATGAACATATTTCTTTAGATATTCAACTCAAGTCAGGCAAAGTATGCAAAAAAGTACCCAGTGTTACATGGTTATTTGTTCATAAAATGGATCGATTCAAATATGATGATACGAAATATGTAAAATATTCATATTTTGCCTGATGTCAGGAAAAATTTAGAGAGACAATGTTAGACAATGTTTGGAAACATATATCAATAATATATTTATATTTGATTTTCAAAATTACCATCACTCAAGAGAGATATTTATGATACAATATTTTATTTCGATTATTTTGATCAATAAATGAATACATTTTTTTAGATATTCAACTTAGGTACGTCAGGCAAAGTATGCAAAAATACATAGTTATTTGGTCGTCAAATGTATCTAATCTAATATTTTCAGGGGTAATATAATAAGTGGTATGATTATTACCGATAATTTTTTGGAATATTAATGAATTGCAATCCCAAAGCTGAAAATACAACGAGTCCGCAGGACGAGTTTTATTTTCTTGCATTGGGATTGCCAATGAATTGATATTCCAAAAATTATTAGACTACAAGCCCATATAACGATTTTGGGGGGTCATTTTATACAGCATGAAACATATTCAGAACGATGCTGCTATATGAAAAAATAACTTCAGGCACTATGCAGTCAATTCTTGGTGGGACAAATGACTGTAATATTAATAATAGTAATTTTTCATCGGAAGATGTGCTCTTCCGACAAAATATTCTTGTCGGCATTCCTAACGTTGGTGGATTATGAAATAATAATCTCCTAGAACCTACTGCCGTACAAAAATGATGGAACTGAAAGCCAGGAAAATTTTTCAATTTCCGAAAAATAAAAAAAAATTCCTGGATTTTGGTTTCATTATTTTTGTACGGCAGTAGGTTCTATGAGATTATTATTTCATAATCCACCAACGTGAGGAATGCCCTACAAGAATATTTTGTCGGTAGAGCACATCTTCAGGTGAAAAATTACTATTATTATTATTACAGTCATTTGTCCCACCAAGAATTGACGGCATAGTGCCTAAAGTTATTTTTTCATATAGCAGCATCGTTCTGAATATGTTTCATGCTGTATAAAATGACCCCCCAAATTCGTTATATGGGCTTGTAGTCTATATAGGTTATTAATCATACCACGAATTATATTTAGGACGACAATATATCGATTTGAAATAAAGAAAAATCGTGTCACCGTTTTAATTTGAAGTAATTCACAGAAATCAAAATCTAACAACGTGAACACTAAAGAGAAAAATTGGGGTCATATTACAGGCATAATCTTTCAAAATATCAGCCAGCTCCACAATTGTGGTATTCGCATTGACAATATAACCACTGTTTGTGCAAAAATTGTTGAATTGCCTGGTAACTGATTCTTTATTTCTGGCCGTATTCAACGGAACACTCTTTTCCACTGCTTCATCTATGATACCAATAGTTATTTGTCCCCAACGATCGCTCATATTGATAAAGAAATATAACTAGTCAAAACACAAAGATTTGACGTTTATAATTTAAATCATTATTTTTACTTGATAGCTAGTAAAACAAAAACTAAGCAGGTTTATCACCTGAAATACAACTGATTGGTTGTTGAGCAAGGAGATATATTGTCATTACAATATTAGGAAATTTGTAAAATTTTCATATTTTGCCTGTTACCAGAAAACCTTTGGAGACACAATGTTTGGAAACATTTTATAAGTATTGTGTTTATAATCGATTTTCAAAATTACCATCACTCAAGAGATATATTCATGATATAATAGTTTATATCGTTTATTTTGATCAATAAATGAATACACTTTTTTAGATATTCAACTTAGGTACGTCAGGCAAAGTATGCAAAAATACATAGTTATTTGATCGTCAAATGTATTAATCTAATATAATATTTTCATTACTATATTAGAAAATTTGTAAAATTTTCATATTTTTCCTGTTGCCAGAAAACCTTTGGAGAGACAATGTTTGGAAACATATGTAAGTAATGTTTATAATCGATTTTCAAAATTACCATCGTTCAAAAGATATATAAATGATGTAATACTTTTTATTGATTAATTACATCAATAGGTGAACATATTTGTTCAGGTATTTAACTTACGTTGAAAAAAGTATGCAAAAATACATGGTTATTAGGTCAGAAAATTAATTGATCTGAATGAAACGTTTTTATTACCATATCATGGAATACTAAAAGTACATATATTTTGTCTGACACCAGGATAACTTTGGACAGACAAAGTTTGGTAACATATATAAATAATATGTTTACATTCGATATTCAAAATTATCATTAACCAGGAGATGTATCCACGATGGGTTTCTGTTTTGTTGTCATTGCTGGCAACATGTTCGGTGCTGTGTGTACTTGATTGAAATACAAAGAAAAACAGAAACTCTTCCAGTATATCTTTGCGAACTCCTAGGTGTTGTAGATGACGTCAGAAAATAAATATGCAGTATGTCGGGTGAACTAGTACATCAAGCTATGATTAAAATCTACAATTTCCAAAAATCTTATTGGTACCGCCAAGCAAATTTGGTATATTTTTTCATAGATCTTAGGGCCAACTATCAGCTGTAATAAATCTTCAAAGTTCTCTTTCGCTGGACGCTTCAAGTTTACATTTTCACATAACTCCAATGCCAACTCGTGGAATCGTACTGATTACACTAATTCCGAGTTGTAAAGTCGTAATTATACTAATTCCGAGTTGTGAAGTCGGAATTAGGCTAATTCCGAGTTGTGAAGTCGGAATTAGGCTAATTCCGAGTTGTGCAGTCAGAATCAGGTCTATTCCGAGTTGTAAAGTAAGAATTATAGTAATTCCGAGTTGTAAAGTCAGAATTATACTAATTCCGAGTTGTAAAGTCGTAATTATACTAATTCCGAGTTGCGAAGTCAGAATTAGGCTAATTCCGAGTTGTGAAGTCGGAATTAGGCTAATTCCGAGATGTGAAGTCGGAATTAGGCTAATTCCGAGTTGTGCAGTCAGAATTAGGTCAATTTCGAGTTGCAACGTCAGAATTATAGTAATTCCAAGTTGTAAAGTCAGAATTATACCAATAGCCATTTGTCCCCAACGATGGCTCATATTGATTAAGAAATATAACTAGTCAAAACACAAATATTTGACGTTTATAATTTAAATCATTATTTTCACTTGACAGCTAGTAAAACAAAAACTAAGCAGGTTTATCACCGTGAAAATATAGCGACAAGCTATATTTTCACTGTAATTCCGATTCTATTGGCTGAATTTCAAAAATTGAAATAGACTGATTGGTTGTTAAGCAAGGAGATATATTGTCATTACAATAATAGGAAATTTGTAAAATTTTCATATTTTTCCTGTTACCAGAAAACCTTTGGAGACACAATGTTTGGAAACATTTATAAGTATTGTGTTTATAATCGATTTTCAAAATTACCATCGCTCAAAAGATATATAAATGATGTGATACTTTTTATTGAATAATTACATCAATAGGTGAACATATTTGTTCAGGTATTTAACTTACGTTGGAAAAAGTATGCAAAAATACATGGTTATCAGGTCAGAAAATTAATTGATCTGAATGAAACGTTTTTATTACCATATCAAGGAAAACTAAAACTACACATATTTTGTCTGACACCAGGATAACTTTGGACAGACAAAGTTTGGTAACATATATAAATAATATGTTTTCATTCGATTTTCAAAATTATCATTACCCAGGAGATGTATCCACGATGGGTTTCTGTTTTGTTGTCATTGCTGGCAACATGTTCGGTTATGTGTGTACTTAATTGAAATACAAAGAAAAACAGAAACTCCTCCAGTATGTCTTTGCGAACTCCTAGGTGTTGTAGATGACGTCAGAAAATAAATATGCAGTATGTCGGGTGAACTGATACATCAAGCTATGATTAAAATCTACAATTTCCAAAAATCTTATTGGTACCGCCAAGCAAAATTGGTATATTTTTTCATAGATCTTAGGGCCAACTATCAGCTGTATTAAATCTTCAAAGTTCTCTTTCGCTGGACGCTTCAAGTTTACATTTTCACATAACTCCAATGCCAACTCGTGGAATCGTACTGATTACACTAATTCCGAGTTGTAAAGTCGTAATTATACTAATTCCGAGTTGTGAAGTCGGAATTAGGCTAATTCCGAGTTGTGAAGTCGGAATTAGGCTAATTCCGAGTTGTGCAGTCAGAATCAGGTCTATTCCGAGTTGTAAAGTCAGAATTATAGTAATTCCGAGTTGTAAAGTCAGAATTATACTAATTCCGAGTTGTAAAGTCGTAATTATACTAATTCCGAGTTGCGAAGTCAGAAATAGGCTAATTCCGAGTTGTGAAGTCGGAATTAGGCTAATTCCGAGATGTGAAGTCGGAATTAGGCTAATTCCGAGTTGTGCAGTCAGAATTAGGTCAATTTCGAGTTGCAAAGTCAGAATTATAGTAATTCCAAGTTGTAAAGTCAGAATTATACCAATAGCCATTTGTCCCCAACGATGGCTCATATTGATTAAGAAATATAACTAGTCAAAACACAAAGATTTGACGTTTATAATTTAAATCATTATTTTCACTTGACAGCTAGTAAAACAAAAACTAAGCAGGTTTATCACCGTGAAAATATAGCGACAAGCTATATTTTCACTGTAATTCCGATTCTATTGGCTGAATTTCAAAAATTGAAATAGACTGATTGGTTGTTAAGCAAGGAGATATATTGTCATTACAATATTAGGAAATTTGTAAAATTTTCATATTTTTCCTGTTACCAGAAAACCTTTGGAGACACAATGTTTGGAAACATTTATAAGTATTGTGTTTATAATCGATTTTCAAAATTACCATCGCTCAAAAGATATATAAATGATGTAATACTTTTTATTGAATAATTACATCAATAGGTGAACATATTTGTTCAGGTATTTAACTTACGTTGGAAAAAGTATGCAAAAATACACGGTTATTAGGTCAGAAAATTAATTGATCTGAATGAAACGTTTTTATTACCATATCAAGGAAAACTAAAACTACACATATTTTGACTGACACCAGGATAACTTTGGACAGACAAAGTTTGGTAACATATATAAATAATATGTTTACATTCGATTTTCAAAATTATCATTACCCAGGAGATGTATCCACGATGGAATAGTTTATATCGATTATTTTGATCAATAAATGAATACAATTCTTCAGTCATTCAACTTACGTCAGGTGAAGTATGCAAAAATACATAGTTATTCGGTCGTTGAATGGATCGAATACAATATAATATTTTCATTACTATATTAGGAAATATGTAAAATAATCATATTTTGTCTGATGCCAGGAAAACTATGGAGAGACGATTCTTGGAAACACACATAAATAATACGTATTCTTTCGGTTTTCAAAATTATCGTCAATCAAGATATGTATTAATGATATAATAATTTTTATTGATTATTTCGATCAATAATTATATATTTTTTTGGGGAACATAAATTACGTCTGGCAAAATATGCAATAATACGTAGGTAGCTATTTGGTCTTACTATTGATTATATTGATGAAGATGTATATACGATTATATTTAAAAAAGTTAGATATTTTCATATCTATCTTGATGTCTGCAAATTATTGAAGAGATAATATTACATAAAAAATATGTTTATATGCAATCTTCAAAGTTATCATAATTCAAATGATACATTCGTGATTATACGGTATTGATCGTTAAATTTGATCAAAAATGCAACATAATTGGAATGTGTTAAAGCGAACGTTCGACGTAAAATGGTTTAATTTTGGTATATCATTTAGTCATGAGTATGACCGATTTCTGAAGTACGTATCGGTTAAGTTCATTCAACATAACGCATGAGACATCTGATGAAAACCATTATATGACTTATAATTGTAAAGTTGGATGTTTACCGGGTTAGGAGTTGAATATTGAAAATTTGGGAAAGATCTGAAAAAATAAATGACATTAGGAGCTCACTAGAAATATTGTTGGGAATATTATTATTTAAGTTATTTGTATGGAGATCATTATTTGAAGAATAATTTATACTAATTGGAACATTATTACTAGTGTAGTTTCCACTCATAGCAGAGAAACTATACAGTGATTTATTTAAAATTTTAAGAGGATATTAATTTCTAAGGAGAACACCCTTTAATTCGCTAAGACATTCAGCTTTGAAATTACGATGTGACAAATTGAGAATTCTCTTCTTCATGCTCAGAACTAGGTTTATCTTCATTTTTCATGGATGGTTAGAGTGATAGTTCAGTAATCTATTGCTAGCGCATGGTTCCCGATACCATTTGGTTTCTGCATTTCTGCAGACCCTCATGTCGAAGTACGGTATTTTCATGTTGGCTTCTTCCCCAGCTATGAACCGTAGGTGCTCATGTTAGCTGTTGAACAGAGCTAGAGCTTCCTCAGATCTACCATGGGGAACAGACAGAATCAAGTCGTCCATGAAGCATTTACTAAAGGAGATAATGAAAGGTATTCTGCTTTTAACATCAGTAATGAGCCATCTAGGACAAAGTTCACTAGAATAGGAGATATTGTTGAACCCATGAGGGTGCCAAAAATTTTTGTTTATAGAAAGTGTCATTGAATACTAGGACATTAGAGTAAAAAATATATTCTAAATAGACACGAAATTATGGATGTCAGGTGAACAGTGATGGGAGATAATGTTTTCCTAAACTTATAATTATGACAAAGTAAAATTGGTGAATAAAGATACGACATTGAAACTCACTAGCACATCGTCTTCCTGAAGTTTGTAATCGTTTAAAGTACTAAACGATAAGGAGTCTTTTACGTAGAACTCATTGTCACTGTCATATGAAATGTATAATACATTGGCTAGCCATTTAACCGGTTTAATATCAGGAGAATCAATTGAAGAAACTATAGGTCTCATCGTTAGATTAGGTTTGTGTACCTTAGGTAACAAGTAGGATCTAGAATTGATGCATCTTATATAGTCAGTTTTTTAGCTGCATTCTCATCAACCATATTATCTTTTTAAGAAAATGTGTAATTCCCAACTTTGCAATCTGGTCTACCGCTAGAATGCGTGCTGCTGCTCCATCTAATTCAAGTTCCACTCGTCATCCTCCAGTTCATTTAATTTTTCTGCAAAAATTCATGACCATTCAATGTTTTTATTTTGAATTTTGGTTCATCAAATTGGTACATATAAGTTGTACAGTAGGTCAACACCACACAAACAATATAAAATTAGGGTCACTTCATCAATTGCTGCTTCTCTTTTGGCATCTTCTAGGTTCTCTTTTATGGAGACATCATCGAACATTTCATCTAGGTATCGTTTTTCTTCTGAAAATAATATGATAGTACCTGTATGATTTGATTCGATACCCAAGTACAAATAATACAGTATTTTCGATTTTCCGTATAATTTCAATTTTTGAGATTCCGAAGTTGAATCAGAAATAATTGAAGGAAACCGATGCTCATAAACACAAATTTTAGTCACAATCTCACGAGATTTTCAACTGATTTCTGTGTTCTTTCAAATTATTCTATAAAATTCGTAATTAGTTCCACTCTCGTGGTACGTTTGAGGAACTATCATGCATTTTGCATTCTTATTCACATTCCTCGTATCTGTAGAAAAAGTAAAAGAGAAGGATAGTTTCCTATACTTATGCATCTAAATGATTTCACTGAAAACTGTACTTACTACTCTAACTACTCTACTGCTATATTGGATAAAGTTTTCTAATACTTCTGTTCAATTGGCTTCCCTTCTTCATTCTTATAACTGAAAGTCTCCTTGTCTTAGTATTATTTTTCTCAGAGGAATAATATAATTCGAATAAAACAATACAAACGACACAGCTTTCAAATGAAAACACATTTAAACCTAACCTACAAATGGCTAAATTAACATAAATAAGGCATGAAACTAGTAAAATAGCTCTGTAAAATATGTTATTGCTATTTTATGCAACGCAACTGATGATATTTACCGTAAAGTCAAATTTGATGTGACGTTAGGTAATAAGATGATATACTTTTCCTTATGCCACTGGTCCTATATTATAATAACAGACAATTTCTCCATAGACATATAAATTCAATGTGAATCACTAATCTTGTCAATTTTCAATGATGTCGATGTACTCTATGGAAAAAGTTGCGAAAATCATGCTTGCATTTTATATTTGGAATTCGTAGAAGAGGGAATATCTTGCACATAGTTAAAGATTATAAATATTTGGTTTGATATGAAAACATAGAAGAATTTCACATGCAGCTGTCCTATTTCGAAAAATACTTGTAGATAAAAAGCCGTCATCCCTATTTTTTTTATTCACCTACAGAACAGGTGTTAATACTGTGAATGTAATGCATACGGGAACTCTTACCCTACCACCCTTCTAACTTGAAACCTTCAGGGACAGTTTTTTGAGTTCCAGTTAAACTCCATGTTAATTAACTAATGGTTGGAATGTGATCCTTCAAACGTCATGTAATGAATGTCATTAACCATATAAACTAGTAGTTAGTTATCTGGAGCTTAACTGGAACTCAAAAAACTGGCCCTCAGACTCAAATATGTTCCATAAATAATGAAATACTCAAGGCACTCAGAACCTGCAGCTTAAAACGGTTTAAGAAATTGTACAAGAAATATTCATTGTTAAAACAATGTTAGTACTCCAGAATCGCCCAAGAAATGAAAATATCGAATTCCATAATTATTATCACGTGCACGAAATGTCTCAAATGTTTGTAAAATAAATGTAAGAAACGAATTTGCAGAATCGTCTTTTCATGTGCCACGAAATAAAGGGCGACCACTGAATTTGTTTTTTTGCACATACTAATTTTAAATAAACATTGCTATCTATTCTGGAAGATTTTCTGAGATTTAGTGAGATCTCCCGCCTTATCACTTGAATTATATTCAAAGATGGCACTCTCATCTGCTATTGTGAAGGGAAAAAAATTGTATTTAATTACCGCAAAATGATTTGAAGATTTTACTAGAGCTCAGCAATAGCCATCTAATTCGAAATGATCCTCATAGCAGAACTCATGTACCGCCATTTTGTTTTGGATGAATATTTTTTTGAAACTTTGAAATCGTATGGAAAAAAGCAGTTAGATAATGCTCAGTTCTGAAGAAGTCTGTCCGGGTATACAGCGTATAAAGTTTGATGAAAATAACTACAATTACAAAAAACTTATGACAAAAACCAACCATGTTTTGGAAAATTTCAACAATCTGTATCTCGAAAATGGATTTTTTTTCGATAAACATTTTTCAAGAAAAAAGTTGTTTGTTTTGACGAGATCTACCACATAACCAGTTTTTGTAATGTTCTCAGCAACTATGAGCTATGTAACATGCATCGATATTGAAAATTTTAAATATCTCGAAAACGATCACCCCCAGCATTGTTAAGGAAGTGCACCTTTTTTACTTGAAAAAAGGTATAGAAATTAGGTTTTTTCTTGAAGTACCAAAAGTCCACTGTAAAAAATGTTATGACAATTTGAAATAAATAATGACAGCATACGCAGCACCCTCTACATGTTACATAAAAGTTAATACGAAATTATGATTTCCCACGTCAAAAAAAACCCTGGTACCAAATTTTGTGCAAATAACTTGCAAAAATTATTTTTGAAAAGCGAACAAAAAAATTCAATTTCAACACCCTGTATCTCCGAAATGAAACATTTCCGGACACAAGTTTATATTGACTTTTTTTCTTAAAATTGTCTTTGGGATACGTCACTTGAATATTTTAACGTACCTACTTAAGTTACACCCTGTATAGTAGCACAGTAGAGTTCTTTGAAGTTATGTTTTCGAAACAAAAATAAGACGATGGCGCAGTTATATATTGTGACTAGGGTACAAAACAACTGAAAATCTAGTTTTTCAGCAATATCCTCATATAGGCAGGAAAAAAGCGACAAGTCACTTGGATATGTTCAAATGAATCATTTCAGTCCTAAAATTTCGAGAATTATACAACTTTTCTTTTTTTGATCAAAGTGTACATACTATGCAAAATTTTATTATCAAATTTCTATTAGATACTTATTTTTTTCAATTGGTAACATGGTGGCTCGTCGGAATAGAAAAAAAGAGCATTCGATTACGAATAATTTGATACTGCATATTAAGGTAAAGGCAGCAGTGTTCGTCACTTTAAGGTCTAACGCTATAGAAATTCGCTTCTGAAAAATAGTATTAAACGAGATAAGCTTTCAATTTTTTGTGTTGTTGCCCTTCAAATGTAAAGATACCTTGAAGTTACATTGTTTATACTACATGCAGTTGAAGTAATTTTAATTTGTATTTCAATTAAATAGGAACCGATGTACCAGTGTTCGTCATGTCAGAAATGCTGTAAACCCAGTGGTCGTCAGTAATTAGCACCAGAGTTCGTCACAGTCGCTCTAGGGGAAAAATTATTAATAAGCAATTGAAAGAATATTTATTAATGAAAAAATTTCAGTAACTAGGTACCAAACTTATACAATGGTATAAAAAAAAACTCATTTTTCTTTTTGAGCAGCACAGGAACCGCAGTAAAATGTCTTTTGTTTATCGGATACATTTGCACATTTATTGTACATCCATTGCTTGCACTTCATGCAACAAATCATATTTTCAATGGTGTTTTCCTCGCAAATAACACAATGCCAGTCGCTTTCATCATTTTTTGTTTTTTTAGTTTCATTTGTTTTCTTGGTTTTCTTCCTGCTTTGTTGCTCTAATCTTTTTCGTTTTCTCTCTTCTTGTTCATTTTGTTTCTGAACTTTCTTTTCTTCCTTTTTCTTGTAATATTCTTTCCATTTTTCGCATGTGGCCACTGATGGAATTCGCTCTACTACCTTCTTTGGTATTTTCGGTGACATTTCCGGCCAGAATAAAAGATTTTTAAATGGCGTCGCAACCCCTTCTGGAATATTTTGCTGCTGTTTTGATGATGTTGGCTTGGGTGACTGTGGAGGTGTCACTTGTGTTTTTTCAATGTCGCATTCTTTGTTCGGTTTTGTGTTTTCTTTATCATCATCTGAATAATCTTTTGAAGTTTCACTATTCTCATTTTGGTTCTTTTCTTCATGTAATCTTTCTCCTGATGCATCCTTTGAATATCCTTTCGAAGTTTTATTGTTTTGGTACTGCTCTTCATCTTCATTTGGCTTTTCTCCTGGCGCATTCTCTGAATTTTCTTTCGAAGCTTCATTGATCCCATTCTGATCCTCTTCATCTGGGTTTTCCTCATGTGCATTGTTCAAACACTCATGTATGACATCGTTAGTTTCAGTTTCTTCATTCCCCATTTCATTATTCGCATTTTCATACATATGTGAATTTGGATTGATTCCCACATGTTCCGCCATCACCAATTTCAAATTCTAAAACATCTTTATTCCTCAAAATATCATCTAGAAAAAGTTCATCCACTTCTGTAAACCTCTCATTATGGGAATTATTCTCAATTTCAGCGTCAACTTCTTGTGACTTTGGTTCTTTAACATTTCGCCAAAAATAAAATAAACTGGTGTCCTTAATATCTCCAGACCACATGTCACCAGAGTTTTTAAATCGTTGTAACATTTCATCAGAAATGTTTTCCTCAATAAACTCCAGTTGTGTATATGAAATAATTCCTCTTCTCCGTTCTTCGCTAACAGATTTGTACCTGTTTAGTTTTGAAATATGAAATTGCATCTGGGTTGAAAGGAAAAAGCCCACATGCTTTAAACCCATTTTTTAATGTACTGCCTTTACATGTTGACTCAAGAACTTTATTTAATAGGGGGCAAAAATTGTCTCTTTTCAAACGTGTTCCAGAGTTTTCGATCCTCCATTTATAAACCTCTTTTTTCCACGCCGCTTTAAGGGGATGAAACATGGCCACATCCATGGGTTGTAAAAAATGAGTGGAGTTGGGATATAAAGCAATGAGTTCGATGTTTTTGTCACTGCAGAACTCACTTAAAGACAGCGTTAAATGAGAAACGTGACCATCCATAAAAACTATTATCGGAAACTCGAAATTGTTTTCCGTTAACCAAGGATAAAACACCATAGAAAAGTATTCAAAGAACGTTTGACTGGTCATCCATCCATTATCGGATCTTCCGATGGCCCAAGAAGATGGCACAGATTCAGTCATTGATTTCGGTATACGCTTCAAGTTAACAACAACCATCGGTGGTGCAATTTCGCCTGCTGCATTTCCCATCAATAATGTTGTCAGGTTTTCTTTTTCATCGGAGTTGATGATGTTGTGCACGATTTTCTGACCCTTCCTTACCAAAACTTTATTATCTGCAGGACTCAAAAAGAACGCGGTTTCATCGCAATTAAACACTCTGTTTCCGAAGTTTAAAACGATATCAAAAATATCTTTTGCCTCGAGGTATTCTTTAATTTCATTAAACCAGTGTTTAATATTTGCTTCTGTGACCCTGGTATAGTGAATAAAACAGTGAAGTGAAATTAGTTATTTATTTAAAATCTAGGTAAAGCCATGTGAACATATATCACCCTGTGCTACAGAACACAAGTGAAGTGAAACAGTAAAAGTATAGTGAACTATAAAAATGGTATGTACAAATAAATTAACTTACATTATGAATACCACCAAGGGGATGAAGCGTGTCAAGCTGCCCATGATGCTTGAAACTTGGAAAATTAAAAAAAAAACTCTTTGACGGTCTGTCTTATCACCCAGACCTCTCAAAAATGGAAAAAGCCTCAATCAAAGGAAACATTCGAATTTATGTTAAAATTATCGCTGACTATTGCATAATCAGCATTCAAGCCATCGAGTGTTGTTGCACCGAAATGTAACCCAATACCTGATGCTGGTTAATGACTTTCATTGAACTTTGAATTTGCAGGAAATACTTTATTTCAATAACTGTAATCATAGATTATAAGATTCTAATAAATGAATATGAAATATGGGACTTTTGACTCTAGACTAAATAATATGAATTAATTTTGAATTTTGAAAAATGATTAGGTTAGGTGCTATTTCTCATACTTGACAAAATCAATACATTTTTCAATATCTCACATCATTATAAAGTGTGATCAATTTTAAGGAGACACGAAGATTTCTTTGAGAATGTTTTGGTAGAAAATTGTTCCACCTATTTATTTTTCAGCATTTCAGAAAAAATTATATACAAAATTTTTACATTTCGAGGAACAAAACAAAGAAATATTGGATAGTTTAGACAAAGTTTTAGACCAAATGGCAGGCAGAATGATAAATTCCCAGTAAATTTCCTAATATCCAACCAGAACAACTTACATGAATTGGAAAACTTTTCTGTCTTTTCTGTCTGAAACAATACATGTCCAACAAACCCCATAAGTGAGGATATAAGTTTTTTATATTATGAGGCATTTCTGGATACGCCTATAAATTTTAAATATATACCTAACAAGAAAACGATTCTGCACTGAGACGTGGAAATGAGCCAGATTTGGGAGCATGTTCCAATATTATAGTTCGACTGAGGGCCCGTTTTTCATGTTTGAGTTGAGTTGCTCGTTAAATTTTGCGATACCCTCTGAGTTATAATAGGATGCCGTTTTAAAAATGCTTTATACCAGTTCTTTCCTGGTCGGTCATCAGTAAAGGGGGTTTCTCTTTTACGATTTTTTACCAGCATTTGGACGTTGTCTAGTAAATGGTCCTTGGAAACTGGAAAACCATTTTCCCCTAAGTGTAAAATCCATTGCACTAGATTGTTCTCTTCATTCTCGTCTAGTATGGTAGGTGGGCCCATTTTTCTAGCAAGCGGGGTTTTTCCCTTACATTTATCTGATAATGTCATCCGCGGTACTTTAAATTGTGTGGCAGCACCTCGGATGCTCATTCCGCTGTTTTTCACAGCTTTTATGGCATTTTTCATATCGTCCTCTGGATATTTATTTCGAGACATCTGCAAAAAAAACAGAAATCCAGTTATCGTCATGGCTGTGCACGAGTATTCGTCATAGTTTTCAAACGCATGCTAAAGTTTCAAATAAAACAAAAATGTATGACGGTTACTGGTCCTTCAGTATTATAATATAAAAAGAATAGATTCAGCCTGTTGAGGCTCTATAATGTCGTACAGTAAGGCTGAAAATCGAATAATATGGCATTGATGAAATGAACCAGTTATCGTCAGCCATGACGAACATTGAGCTTAGTACTATTTCTGGTGGACGAGTGTTCGTCATCCCATAAATTCAGATAAAGGTAGGTTTCAAGCTTATATTTTCAGTTTTAAATCATAATTTAATATGTTATAAGCTATCTGTATAGTAATAAATGCCGTATACCTCTAAGAAACTCGTTTTATGTCACTAAGAAAAATATACTCACCTTAACTACAAGCTAACGAACTGTCAAAAACTGCGATGATCGCTGAAGCACTAAAGTAAACTGTTACTGAACTGGAATGTAGTTACGTTGGGGTGTATATAATACCAACTCAATACCGACAAATATCACTAGAAATTTTATTTTGTTGAACTTAACAAGTTTCGTGATCACAAACCTTAATATTTGCATATAATTCAAGGAAGTGACGAATACTGGTCCCATGACGGTCACTGGGTGTTTTACCTTATTAGGTTTCAAACAAAATTCCGTTGAAAAACTTCTGAAAGATTACATTAGAAATTCTTCAAAACGAAGGATCTTAGGATATTAAAATAAGATTTGAATGCATCAAGCAACCTGTAACCAATACAACTGATAAAACAAAATCAATAATCCAAAAGCTTATAACATATTATCTTCTTGCATGAATATTAATGAATTTGTTTCATCAGTTGTGTTTGTCAAAGATTACTCGATGCATTTGAATCTTGTTTCAATACGCAAAGATACTCCATTTCATGGAACGTCCAATGTAGTTTTACAAGTTTTCTAACGGAATTTTCTTTAAAACCTATGAGTGTGCGGTATCAAATTAATCGTACTGAAATGGTCTCTTTTTCTAACCCGAGGAGCCACAATGTGGCCATTTGAAAAAAATAGTAATTTCAGTTTCAAAATTAAATTTTACACAACACATACATTTTGACTGAAAACAGTGAACTTGTAATTAGTGGTTTGAACGTATTCATAGCACTAGCTTGAAAAATAAAATTCAAAATTTGGAAAAAATTTGGTTTAAGAAAGTAACAAACGATAGATGATTGTATTCATATGGAGACAAAAGAGGTGGAAATATACTGGGTGTCCCATTCAAAAATCGAAAGTTTAAGTCACTTCCGGTAAAACAGGAACTTGCATGAACTTGAGGTATTTGTCGAAAAACTCATTTTCATGTCTTTTGCAGATCCTTCAAATTTCATTCCATTATCTTCAAAAACAAAAAAGTTAAAGGGGCGAGCCATCTAAATCAAAATCCATCATTTTCATTAAATGTCGTGAGAATTAAGGTAATAAATTTCAACTTTTGAAGGTTTCCTGAAGGTATACCAGGTGTCATTGGGCCCATCTTCATATTCAAGATAACATTTTGTGAAAAAAATAATGTATCTCATTGGTGATACCTCGCTCAGGAACTCACCTACTTTTATGTAACATTGCATGAAATTCAGCTATTTTTCGCAAAAATAATAGTCTTGCATAGTTCGTATTCATGGGAAATAGATACGAATAAATTAAATCAGTAATTCAAGAGGGTTTCATTTGTATATAAAAGAGGAATGAAAGGGCACAATTTTGATTTGACTGAAGAACTATTTATATCTGATTCATAACTTCTTCAGCAACGGCATCGTCTATGCTATGACGCAAGATGAAAACTTTCAAAATATTTTTCTTACGCATTTGAATTACCCTTTTGTTCTTGCTGTGATATATCATTATCATCGCTTAGTAATGTTAATAGCCGTACATCACGTATCGAAATAATTTTATGTGCTCTCGGGCTGTTTGATTTTTTTTCTGCTAAGAGTTGTATATCTCACGGATCTCATTTCCTTCGAACTTGAACCGGGATGTCTAGCAGCTTATGAAATGGTAAGGCAAATACTTTTTGCACCTCACTATAGTAATTCAATGAACTCAATAATCGTCACTACAACGAAACTAAATTTGAATCGGTAATAATTCTCCACACCTTGTATGGCTGATTCGACACAATCACATCACTATCATTGTATTTTCTTTCTTGCGAGATTGTTATCATCTCCCCGGCTGTCAACTTCTAATGGATGAGAACAAATCTCGGGCCTCAGTGAATAAGCAGATAACTCATATTCAATAAATTGTTCAGGGGAGCCAAAAAACGTTTTGGAAAGTTGTTGTAAATCGCAATACCTATTTGTTGTATATTTAATAATGTTTCTGCATTCTGGATTGATAGATTCGACATTGAAAACATATTTTTGAAGTATTTATTTTCAAATTACAATTTTATATGACTTATCCGGTTCCAAACAACATGTTTATTTTCATACAAAGTAAGTTATTCACGAAAATTATTTTTTATAATAGAAGGTTTTGCTAGAAGCAGGTCAGAAAAAACAAATGTAAAAAATTAAATTTTTGTAATATACAACACTAAAACATGAGACAAACAATAGTAATAAGCATGGAAATAATCAATTTACAGTTCATCGGGATCAACCTCAATCAGATCTGGATCGGTATCTGGAACATCAGCCACTTTAAGGTTCTGATAGAATGGACGAAATTCTTTATCTTTAAGATGTAAAACTGCTTTGATATCCTTTTTTTTTCTTTGCTAATTAGAATAGGTCCATTGCGTATCTTTGAAATAGTTAATGCACCTGATAGTTGTTTACCACGACGTCTAAAATTCACTGATTTAAAGTCCTCCTCACTTTTTAGAGATGATTTATAAAGTATGCCAATGTTCTCCGAACAATAACGTGCCCATTGCAAGTCTTTCCTGAGAAACTTTTCACCACTTTCAGAAATCTTTTTATTTACAAAACAACTTTTTAATAAATCGGCAAAATTTAAGAAATCATTGCAATCCATAACTTTTACTTTGAATGGTTTAGTGCTTTTACAACCCCTTATTAACTGTACCCAAACATAAGGGTGATTTATTTTTACTGTGGTCCTTTTCTTTGCTTTCTCGATGACTGAGTGATCCGCATCGCATTCCATATGCGTATGGCCAGAAACCAGAAATTTATGATCAATAGATTGTATAGACCTTTTTTCACTTAATACTGCCATGAGCATAGCAGCTACGTGGGTATTTTTATTTTGCCCCCCGCATGTACCCGAGTAAACGCGCACTTTTCTCACATCACTAGGAAGATCCACAATACGGCGGTATAGACAAGACGCAACCTGATTCGCACCTCTTCCCGAAACAGATTCATCCCATACATAGCAGGTTGCTTCATTGGTGGCTAAGTTATGGACAGTGAGATTGTAGGTCCATAATTGCCTTTTGTGAAATGAAATTGATATTTTGAGGTAAGGACTGGGTAAGCATTGCTGCAGATCGAAAGCAAATACAGCTACTGACATTAAATTTTCTTTCCATTTTTTTGTCATTTGCTTTTGACTCATAAGCTTCTTTAGCCGCAATGTGGTGATTATTTTGTTCCAAAATCAAGTCCGCCCTTTCTTCATCTTCATTTGCACAAATTATTTTCATTTTCAATGTGTCACATTTATAACAGGTGTCCGTTTGTGGTTTTTTGAATGCTAATCCAACTTAATGGAAATTTCTTGCATAAATTGTTTGTGATACACAATTTTCTCTGCTCTCTTTATAAAGAGAATAAATCTTAGAAATAGTTAAATGTGACTGAAGATACTTTTTTGACGTAGTCTCTCGGCAGTAATGAATTTCGTATGCAGGAAAGCTTTGAATGTGTGTCACTACATCAGCCAAAACTTCTTCGGGCCATTTATTCCTTGGTGCATCTCGTCCTCTTTGATCGTTTTCAATTATGGTTGATATAGAGAATTGCCTATTTTGTATTATCTGATTAACAAATGCGTTTGTTTCTGCGAAAGTATCAATAAAACATTTTTTGCAAATTGTCTCTCTTACTCCGTTAACTGAAAGTTCATACTTGCATGAATAGTTTCGAATCCTATCAGAATCAGTTCTTACTCGAGCAGTTTTTTTTTTCGAAAATGCAAATCAGGGAAGAAATGAAGTTAGTTCTTTTGTCATGCTGACCGAGCTTCCAATATTCTTTGAAGAGGGTATCTAATTTCATCTGAAAATCTATTCTTTCATCTCATTCTGCAGTCGGTAAGTGGTTTCATAATTCTAGCTTTAACGGTGTTTCCCTTCTCATTTATATACTCTTTATCAGAATTTATCAAAACTTTCGCCTCTTCTCTTTGTTTTCTTGATCGACCTTTCTTTTTTACACTTAAGCAAATTTCTGTTCCTATACCTTCATTATTCTTTGTATTGCTGGTTCTTTCTTTTTTTGGCCACCGTTTGCAAAATTTCTTCTTCGGATGAAGAAGCATCCGTATTTTCAACAACGAAATTTGGATCTACTAAACTGTCGTCGTCAGAAAAATCCTGTTCTTCGTGCTCTTTTTCGAGTATTTGTTTTTCAAGTGAGAACTCTTCAGTGGAAATGTTAGTTTGTTCAAGTAAGGATTTTACAGAATACCCAGCAGCTTCATCTTGCCTTTTTTCAATATGAAGAAAACCATCTGTCAAAGTAGTACTGTCAGCACAGAAAGAATAATCGGTGTTTTCAATTACATTATTTTTTATATTGCCATCTATGTTAGGAGAATAGTGTCCCATATTTGAAAGATCTTGTATGACTGGTATTTCAAAATTGTCAAACAAATTTGAATAATTCACGTCCATGTTAGAGGTTGGCACATGATTGTCTGTAGAACTTAAATCCTTCGGGGGAGCCGAATTATAATCTACAACATGCCGTGTTTCCTTTAAAATAGTTTCATTGCAGGGATCAAGTGAGTTTTGTGCTAAAACCCATTATTGACTTCGTTGATAGGCTGCTATTTCTGAAGCTATTTCATTCGGGAATATGGACTGATGATTTCCGCTATCTGCTTCGACGTTTGGTTGATCTGTAAAGAAACAACATAACCTAACATGAGCGTCGCCAGCCAACGGGCCACTTTTTCGAAACTTACCTGTATCGCTTTGTTGTTTCTTGCACAGAGACAAAATATGCGATGTTCTTCTAAGCATTTTCACAAAACTCTTTATTGTATCTCAAAAATTATGCAATATGCACTTTAAAACACATAATACCGACCGGTATTATGAAAACACATCAGACTGAATGTGACTAACACTAATTCGAAATCAGTCTTGGGTCAAGATATTTTTCGATTGCGTTGGGTGAGCTACCCTGCGCTGATGATTGGCAAGGAACCATGAAACCGGTCCGTAGGTGTTCCCTCGTGTGGGTTGAGACATGTTTTGGCGTTGAGATTTGGAGAACATTGCAAAGTAGTTCTTGTAGAATACTTTGCCAAGAATCTAACAGATATAATTCAATGGTCGTAGGGGGCAGTAGTTGTTTTATGTTGGAGACTTGCCGACGATTATACCTATTGTATAGGTTAAATGCAGAAGTCTGGATTGCTTAATCCATTTTATTATTAGTTTAATGGGCTTCTGCCAAGTAGTTTCATCAAATATTTTCTTCTGAATTTATTTGGCTTCAGACGAAGTCGACACCATAGTCGGAGTGCTCTTCGAATCTTGGGGTCAAGATATTTTTCGATTGCGTTGGGTGAGCTACCCTGCGCTGATGATTGGCAAGGAACCATGAAACCGGTCCGTAGGTGTTCCCTTGTGTGGGTTGAGACATGTTTTGGCGTTGAGATTGGGAGAACATTGCAAAGGAGTTCTTGTAGAATACTTTGCCAAGAATCTAACAGATATAATTCAATGGTCGTAGAGGGCAGTAGTTGTTTTCTGTTGGAGACTTGCCGACGATTATACCTATTGTATAGGTTAAATGCAGAAGTCTGGATTGCTTAATCCATTTTATTATTAGTATTATGTATTATTTTCACTACCGATTTTTTCGATATAGTTGTTAACTCGCTGAAGTTTTCAACAAAATAAGTGATTTATAAGGAAAATTTCCTTGGCATAATATATAGCATTCTTCGCAATTGATTCATTATAGTGTGTGTACAATGATTTTCAACCTGAAATTCTGAGTTTCCTCGGCTGGAAGCAATTTGCAATCAAAATTGCCGATAATTTGAAGTTGAGTCGCTGGTTATGACGATAGCATTACATACTCACATCATAATATTAGTTTTTCAAGGATCATTTAGGTAGGTACCTATTTATTTGAATAAATAGAACGTAAAAAAATAGATAGATACCCAGAAGGCATTAGGGATCGACCATAAGTGTAGGTAAGATGAAAAACACCCCTTGAATCAACTTAAGTCGATAACTCATAAATTTTCTTTTTACAATTCATATTTTTGAAATGGATAATATAAACATTGAGAATCGTCAAAAATGAAATCAAAACGTGGAGAATTAGATTAAGTAGAACAACATCTTACTGTTGAAGGACGATTAGTAAGTTGCTATTTTGTCGCTCTCTGTTGTAGAATTATCATCACTTTGTTTCTCAATTCACAACGGTTCATGCTCTGTTACAAACATTTTCATGTAACGTTCAGATTCCAGGCATTTCTAAACCCTTCGTGTATAGTCGTAACTTTCCGTTTGTTTTCCAGCGAAATAGACGAGGAAAGTGTGTCGTCACGAATGTCATACTTGTCAAAAACTGATTCCAAACAAAGAATTTTTGGTGACATTCTCTGTTGATGATTTGCTGCTGTGCGTATTAGTTTGTGTTTGGTTGTTTGGATTTTGTTTTCTCAGGCAAAAGAAATTAAAAAACCTTAACGGGAACAATGTCGGAGTTATCGGACAAGCTGATTTAAATTCGACGGAGGTTTGTTTGGAATCAGTTTTTAACAAGAATGATATTTGTGATGTCATCACTTTCCTCGTCTATTATTTCTCCTTATCTGATCAGTTCTTCGCTTATTAGCATCGTGGACGTAGTGGTCGTAACGGTGTGTTAATGTGTTGTGAAACAAATACAATAGAGCCAAGTACCAAGTACCTACTAGACAAACACTTTTTTGAATTGTTTTGCGAATGGTGTAGCTAGATCTACTTACATACTGTAACAGGAATTACACATATTGTTTAAATAGATTAGATTAGATTTTATTTGATCACGTTACAATTTTATAATGTTTGTGACAAGTAGTACGAATGTTGATGAGGAGCAATAGATTACAGTTTAAAAGTTAAAATCCCAATGGACACAATTCATGACATAGAATTTAAAGGACCCATTTAGGGCCGGTATTTTCACTTACAGATAAAGTCCTTGATATCGGTATCTTTCAGATATCCTTCATCTACCGTCTTTTCACCTTCAGGTAGACATATCCGATAGATAAATATGATCTATTTGGAAGATAACTTGTCTGGCACTTCGAGTTCGAGATAAAGCAGCATTTTTTGGATAAATGCCACAAAACAATGCCGTTTTCAACAGAATTTAATATTTTATGGGGAAATTAGTGTGAAGAATAATGAACTTTGGCTTTGACAGAGCGGTTAATGTAGAAGTTTAAATTTGAGATTTTGCTAAAGAACCCCGCACCATTCTTATGGAAAATGGGTCCCGGTGAAATTCGATGAATTTTTGATATGATGTAGTTCAAGTAAAGCTGATCAAAAGTGTCCATGGGCCCAACTCAATCCTATGACTAGTTTTCGAGATACATGGCGTCAAAGTTGGTAAGTGGCCATTTCTTTAAAGTAGTATTGCTTTCAGGAAAACATATAAAATAAAACTGTATTTTGCGACAGATATTTCTTACCCATACAGCAATACTTCTAGACTGGTTTTTGATAAAAAATATTGTTGTATACAGGGTGAATCCAGCATTATTCAAAATGAAATTCTCAATCAACCCTACGAAGTGAAGATGTGACCAAACCAAGTATCATACTGATATGCTCATCATTTGAATATGTCAAAATTGATAAATTCAACATTTTGTACAGGGTGAATCAAGATGTGACAGTTTTCATGGTGACATTTTGTATATTTTTATTTTATATTTTGAGCTTTAGGGATACTTGACCACCAATCATTCAACATATTTCTTGAACAAAATTGATATACAGTATGAGACAAACACTAGGTGATGACAAAAACTGCGAAAAGGAGATTTTTTTATAACTCATCCTGTAATTGATTTGCTGAATTTTTGATATGATGAAGTTCAAGTCAAGCTGATCAATAGTGTTCATGGGCCCAACCTTGAAAAATAAACAGTTTTTTCTCTACAAGGTGTTGAAGGGTACCGTTTCAAACACTTTGATCTAGGTATATTTGTCGATTCGTTTCATCCATATTAAAATATTTTTACATTTTTCATTTCCAGCTTCTCACAAAAGGAAAATTCCTGTTACGTCCAGGGAACATCGTGTGAATAAAAGAAAAATCCTATTGATTTTCAATTTTTGAACATTTCAATTCTCAGGGAACAAATATCTCGGTAAAGAATTCGAATGCTGGGTTGTTCAGTTCAAAAACAAATAAAATATAAGAGAGAGCGAGAGCGAGAGGAAAAGAGAACTGAAAGAGAGAGAGAGAGGGTTGAGAGGGTGGGGTGGTACTGTGGGTCTTCAGACTTCCAACAAAGTGGTGGGAAAAGTGTATTTTTCATGTTATCGCAACGAAATTATCGATAGACGACCACATGCCTCGTTGGAAATCAATTGTATTGTGAGTTGTCTAGATGCCATTTCCGTGTAGTGCTATCTTGGAGTGCACACCGACCACCCGAGGTGGAGCTGTAGGTTTTCCGGGTTTTCCTTCAGCTGAAAAGTGAATAAGCCACCAAAAATCAGTAAGTCGTTCCGGAGCGCCACTGCTAAAATAATAATAATAACCGTCCTCTGCCCGATCAGGGTACGCTCTACGAGTGTTCATGAGAGAGTATTATTATTAATAATAATATTAGCAACGTCCGCGAAAATACCCATAGAATAGTAATAATAAGAGGAAACCATCAATACGAGAATAACTTCTGACAATACTTTTTCTTAAATATTCCTGAATTGAAAAATCAGTATAAATGCTTAAAATATATCAGATTTTTTAATATTCTTTATACAATTTTTTTTCAATTGGTAATGATCGAAGGGTCAGTCGGTAAGTAAGTATAAGAATATTATTTTAGATGGATCAGTTCAATAATGATGTCTGGTTTTCGTCGTTATTTCAACATTGGTCATTGAAAATGATTCACCCTGTATATAATGAATATCCTTTACCAAACTCTTGAAGTGAGAATTGAAAACAAAAAATATTATTATAAGCTCGGTGGAATATGTGGATAACTCTAAACCTTCAACACCTGGTAGAGAAAAAACTGTTTATTTTTCAAGGTTGGGCCCATGAACAATATTGATCAGCTTGACTTGTACTTCATCATATCAAAAATTCAGCAACTCAAATACAGGATGAGTCATAAAAAAATCTCCTTTTCACAATTTTTGTCATCACCTAGTGTTTGTCTCATACTGTATATCAATTTTGTTCAAGAAATATGATGAATGGATGGCAGTCAAGTATCCCTAAAGCTCAAAATATAAAATAAAAATAAACAAAATGTCACACTTTAAAAACTGTCACATCTTGACTCACCCTGTACAAAATGTTGAATTTATCAATTTTGACATATTCAAATGATGAGCATATCAGTGTGATACTTGGTTTGGTCACATCTTCACTTCGTAGGGTTGATTGAGAATTTCATTTAGAATAATGCTGGACGCACCCTCTGTATCCAACAATATTTTTTATCAAAAACCAGTCTAGAAGTATTGCTGTATGGGTAAGCAATATCTATCGCACAATACAGTTTTATTTTATATGTTTTCCTGAAAGCAATACTACTTTAAAGAAATGGCCACTTACCAACTTTATATAATAATAATAATAATAATAGGCCTTTATTTCCATCTGGGTAAACATAACAATTTTGGAGTATAAAAATTATATAATGGAAAAAGGCGAGGTGTCAGCTGGTTGCGATGTGTAGGTAGGTACACACCGCTTCCTCTGTTTTTGACGCCCTGTATCTCGAAAACTAGCCATAGGATTGAGTTGGGCCCATGGACACTTTTGATCAGCTTTACTGTAACTACATCATATCAAAAATTCATCGAATTTCACCGGGTTCTTTGGAATTTTGTAACAATGGACGTTGTCCAAGAAATAGATTTGCTGTTAGACGACGATTTAAATGATATAATACTAATAATACTGAGTACGGTAAAAATTTGGTTTACTGGAAATCTGTTATGAAAAAAAAATTCAACGTCGCTATTGTGGGTCCTCGGACAATTGTAATGGTACTATTTTTGTTTTGCGGAAATGCCCTGTTGCCAAGTTGACCTCTTCGGATAACTGGAAATCTGATATGTAAAAAACAGTTGAACGTCTCGATTATACACCCTCAACCTTTTCTAATGGTACTATTTTTGTTTTGCGGAAATGCGCCGTTCCCAAGTTTTAGTCACTT
This sequence comes from Chrysolina oricalcia, assembly GCA_944452925.2. Taxonomy (NCBI): domain Eukaryota; kingdom Metazoa; phylum Arthropoda; class Insecta; order Coleoptera; family Chrysomelidae; genus Chrysolina; species Chrysolina oricalcia. The sequence goes on along the minus strand of OX101815.2, from coordinate 46,095,597 downwards.
GGGATTACTGGAAATCTGATAAGGAAAAAAATAATTGAACGTCGCCATTTTATGCTATCAGGCGATTCTGATAGTACCATTTTTGTTTTTTGGAAATGCTCTGTTACCAAATTGGTCACTTCGGATTACTGGAAATCTGATATGGAGATGGGTCGAAGTGGACATTATTCTATTCAATCTATGCGGAAATGCGCTGTTGCCAAGTTATGGATGCGGGAAATCATTCAGAGAAGCTCAATAGAAATTTTCAATGGAGAGTATTAATATAAATTTTAATCCGATTTTAATGGTGCCATTTTTGTTTTGAGGAAATGCGCTGTTATATATAACCATTCACGTTTATGGCCCACGTTTACTGCCCACGTTTACGGCCATGGACCGAATTTATGAATTTAAAAAAGGGGACACAACCTAACCTAACCAAACTAACCAAGCTATCCAAGTTGCTGGTAATTCGATCTCTGATTAGGATGGAAAGGTGAAATCACAGAAGATGCTCGCTGCGCTCGCATTTTGAAAATTACCAGGAAAATACACGTCTTCGGCGTGCCTATTTCTTCAGACTGCCCACGTTTTCGGCTATGGACCGAATTTCTGAGCGTAAAAAAGGAACACAACCTAACCTAACCAAACTAACCTAGCTATCCAAGTTGCTGGTAATTCGATCTCTGATTAGGATGGAAAGGTGAAATCACAGAAGATGCTCGCTGCGCTCGCATTTTGAAAATTACCAGAAAAATACACGTCTTCGGCGTGCCTATTTCTTCAGACTGCCCACGTTTTCGGCTATGGGCCGAATTTCTGAGCGTAAAAAAGGGACACAACCTAACCTAAACGAACTAACCTAGCTATCCCAGCTGCTGGTAATTCGATAACTGATTAGTATGAAAAGGTGAAATATTATATAGTCGGTGAGCTGTAAGTAGTATGATAATTTGTGACACTGTGACTGAGAATCCAGAACTTGAGCATTTCAACGTGGTTTTGCTTCATTTAGTTTTTTCAAGAATTTCTAAAGTATATCATTTTAACTTAAAGTGGGATGACTTGAATGAAATAAAAATGGTTCTTTGGATCATGCGTCATCACATTTCCAAAAGTATTTTCAAAAAATTGATCACCAAAATTGATAAGGATGAATATTTATAATGATATTCTTTGAGCAAAATTTCCTTGAATATTTATTTATGATTTCCAGCGCCCACGACTTGGCAACATTGGCGCAAATCTGCAAGGTTCAAATATCATTGCCCAATCATCTAATTGAATAGTATGGTATCCACTCAGAACTATCGTCATATCAGATTTCCAGTTATCCAAAAAGACCAAAACTTGGCAACGGCGCATTTCCGCGAAACAGAAATAGTATCATTACAATAGGTTGAGGGTTCATAATCCAGTCGTTCAATTGTTTTTACATATTAGATTTCCAATACTCTGAAGTGACCAACTTGGCAACATGGCATTTCCGCAAAACAAAAATGGTGCTATTACAATAATTGGCTGAGGGCCCACAATCGCTACGTTCAATTATTTTTTCCACATCAGATTTCCAGTAATCCCAGGTGACCAAAACTTGGCAACGGCGCATTTCCGCAAAACAAAAATAGTACCATTAGAATAGGTTGAGGGTCTATAATCAAGACGTTCAACTGTTTTTTCATATCAGATTTCCGGTAATCCGAAGAGGTCAACTTGGCAACAGGGCAATTCCGCAAAACAAAAATTGTACCATAACAATTGGCTGAGGGTCCACAATCGCGACGTTGAAATGTTTTTTCCATAACAGATTTGCAGTGAACCAAAGTTCAGCCCTGAGTACTACAAAGAGTCCTTTTTCAGGTCCTTCAATAGGTACAAATTTTGGAACGCCTCCACCAGTCTTCATACTCTCCTCTGTGTTTTTAATCACATTCCTTTTCAAACATTTTTCAGTGCCTTCATATTTGACCTTCAAGCCACTTGCAGAATGGGGAATTGTACCTTGAGTAGAATAAAAACATAAGTATCATGAAGGTAACAACATGGTAAAGCTGAAGTATTATTGGAAAAGAATATCTCTTTGATACCTTCATTTATTCATCAAATCACGTTTCCAAAACTGTTTAATGTTCTATTTTGCATTACCTGATGTTGCATTGAATTTCAAACATATTTTCTGCCAAGTCTCATCTTTTAATTTCCACATAGAATCTGTTTGTTTTCTATGATGTGTTTGGCCTTCAAACACAATTTCACTAACAAACGGGTTTCATTTGTTGTAAAATTTGGAGCCCTGTCCACTTTTTTCCCAAAGTTTTCTTAGTTTTCTTTTCCATATTGAAAGCAAAAAATATCAAACAATTCGTACTCACGAAAGATTTGAAAATTTTCTATCCACTGTTATCACTAGCACACACCTATATGTTGATCTCTGTTTAAATGCAAGACACTTGGGAAGGATTTAGTTTTGACAGAAAAGTGACATTAGGTACAATTCCAACTAATAGATAGGTATCTGTGAGATATAATACGATAAAAAGACGGAAGAAAGTTATTCGTTAGATATTTCTACCTGGCAAGTTCATCCGATAGATAGGTATCAGAGACTTTATTGTAAGGTGAAAAGACCAGCCCTTATAACATAGAGTTTAAAAACAATGAAAACAATATAAATAATACACTACAATGCAAAATGTTACACTAGAACTTCATTGTCAGCTGCAATATATTCAACAGTGTTATAAAAACAATTTTTTGTTAAAAACTCTTTGATGAAAGTCTCAAATGGACCAATCGTTGCGCGCCTCACTGTAGCAGGAAAGACATTATATAGATTATAATTGAGACAGTTTTTTTTTACTAACATCAAGTCTAAACCTTGGAGGTCTGACCATTGATGCATTACGGGTGTTATAACAGTGGATATCTGATTGCAGACAGAGGGATTCTTTTTGGCTATGAATTTGAATTATTGTATTGAATATGTGAATTGCCGGGAGTGGCACTATGCATAATTTTGTGAATAGAGGACGACAATGTTCACGGGGACCAACTTTCGATATTATTCTGATAGCCTTTTTTTGAAGTCTGAAAACTCTTATGGAATCAGTGGAGCCCCTCATAGGACATTCCCATATGAGAAGACTGAATGAAAGAGAGAGAATTATGCTGTTCTTTGGATTTCTAGGCTGGTCAACCTACTTAGTTGCCTAAGTAAAAAAAGGACAGTAGCTAATTTTCTCTGGATAAAATCGATGTGGTTGCGCCAGGAGAGTTTATTATCAAGTATAATTCCAAGAAAACTTGCAATACCTGTGTATTGGAACAGTGTGTTATTTGAAAAAATTAGTTTTTGTGTTTTCTGTTTGTTTAAAAAAAGTTTATTTGTTGTGAACCAGGTTTCAGCTTTCTTCATAAAGTTTTCTTGATCAATTATCAGAGAATCGTAGGAGTTATGGCGATTTATTAAGTTAGTGTCATCTGCAAAGAGAATGCAAGTATGGCAGGGTGAAACAAAATAACATAGATCATTTGTATAGACCAAAACCAGGATTAGTACCAAAACAGATAGACCGGGATCCCACGCCTATTTTCAAAATTGATTATTAACAGGCTGAATCTTTCTGAGTAGCTTCATTTTGCCGAGACGCCCAACTTTTTCCTCTACGAAATTTCTCGATAGTGGTAGCTAATGAAATGCGCAGGCGTCAATCATGTCGATTTGGTGAGTGGAAAAAATTCATTAATAACAGTTAGTTTTTCAGTTGAACCTCAAGATAATTCGATAAAGTACTCGAAAATAGTTTTGTCCTACAAAATGGATGGTAGGACTGAAGAGTACCCCACTCCCAACATGTACCAATGACGTGGTCATAAAAATTCATTAATAACCAGCGGATTTTTTTACCGTTGCTTGGTTAATATTTGTATAATTGAATGGCCATATTGTCCTACAAATTGAATGGTAGGTGTTCCCAGTCCTACCATCCGAACATATCAATTCCATGGTGAAAAAAAATTTATTAATAACAGGCTGAAACTTCCTGAGTAGCTTCATTTTGCCGGGACGCCCAACTTTTTCCTCTTCGGAAATTCTCGATAGTGGTAGCTAATGAAATGCGCAGGCGTTAATCATGTCGATTTGGTGAGTGAAAAAAATTCATTAATAACAGTTAGTTTTTCAGTTGAACCTCAAGATAATTCGATAAAGTACTCAAAAATACTTTTGTCCTACAAAATGGATGGTAGGACTGAAGAGTCCCCCACTCCCAACATGTACCAATGACGTGGTCATAAAAATTCATTAATAACAGGCGGATTTTTTTACCAATGTTTTGTTAATATTTGTATAATTGAATGGTCATATTGTCCTACAAATTGAATGATAGGTGTTCTCAGTCCTACGCTCCGAGTTTGTCAATTCCACGAAAATTCTTGATATTAGTAACTAATGAACTGCGTAGGCGAAAGTCATGTTGATTTGGTGAGTGCAAAAATTGTATGGTAAACCATTAGTTTTACCCAAATCTGAAGCTCATGGCTCATGGTGAAACAAACCAATTGAATTAACTTCATTTCAAGGCAGTAAAATCAATCTATTTGACCGTAAGCCACGGGCTTAACAAGCCTACAGATATTTCGATCATACATTCTGGAATAAAAAATCAAAATATTTTGTAATTAGGCACATTTATCCTCATTTTTGATATGATATTATGAATTGATTTGATTTTTTTGCTTTAATTCGAAATCGATTTTTTTAGAAATAAACACATTAAATCTAATTTGTAGCTCGTAAGTCCCTCCATTCGAAAGAGAAATTATATTTCACAAAAGGTGTTGCATTTCATAGCATGACAAGACACTGTTCAAAGGAATAGATGAATATCAATTAGATTTTCATTTTTATTTTACAAAGTCTATTCATACACAGAAGAATTGATTATGACTACCTTGTAGAAGAACAGTTTGTTTTTTTTCTGTATTATGAAACATATTTCTCACAAATGTCAGTAATGACCAGTCGCTCACTAGTTCAATATTGGATATAAATGGTATATTGATATTTTTTTATCCATTCAAATTCTTCAAAAAATCTCAAAATTGATGATGTGTCGCCCTCTAGCGCCGAATCTGGTAATACGATCGAGTAGGGCCAATGGAGACTTTTACTCAGAATAGCTTCAGCTACAAAATACCAAAAATTCAGGCATTTTCACAGTAAGACTGTTTTCCATAACGTCTACGGATAGTTGAATAAATTCTTGCAACTTTCGTTCACTATTGACACTGGTTACACAATCACCAACGTAGCAGCTTTTAATCAAGCTATTCAGTATCAAAGCAGAATAGACGTTTTGTTGCTGAGCCTATTTCAAATGGTGTTCAATGACAGATTTTAACAGATATGTACTGGAAATGATACGAAACAAAACGCTTACATGATAGTATATCATATTTTGTTTATCTGTATTATACTTAAGAATCGTACAAAATTTCTGTCTTTTTCGTTCAAACTAATTTGAAGAGAGACTTCTCTGATGTTGGAAATGACACCAATTTTGCCCACAAAAAATGTCAAAATGATGAAAGGTATCGGAAAAATCACATTGATTCCTTTTTGAAGACAGTGATTTGAAGAAGGGGGATGCATTGAATAAGGGACGAATTTTTGTCATACTGCTAATCAGTTTCACCACATGTCTATGTGGAAGGTAATGTGCGTCAGCTTCATATTCAATTTCGGAAACTTTTTCTATGATTCCTCCAGTTAGCAAATCCTGAAAAACTGCCTCACATTCAACGTAGTATCTATTTGTCATTTATTACCCACACAGACTATTACAGCCTTATTACATGGATAAACTTGGTTGACAATACATTGATCCTAATTACCTACTAATAAATGACCAGAACTGGAGGGAGTCGTCTAAAACTGAAGGGAATCGTCCAGACCTGTAGGGAATCATCCAGAACTGTAGTGAGTTGTTTAGTAATATATGTATTCAGTCTCATAGAATCAAGTTCAATATCTGTTGTAGTATTTTTTTGCGGAAAGCAATTAGAGGTAAGGTCCAATCTAAATCCATAAGTACATTAAAACTGTTTGCTAATTTAAGCATAGATAACAAAGGTGCTCTGGCTGAGGTACAAACTGCAGAGATATTGAACATTATTGCAGAACGTGTACGACGTGAAGGTACATTAAATGGAAGCAATTTGAGGATTTCTGGGGAATTTGTTAAATTGTTTATTATCTTGTATAGAAATAACATTGATGTTAGAGTTCGTCTTTGTTCTAAGGATAATATTTTGAATTCCGATCTCAAGTGTGATGTCCTGATAGTTTTATAATTAGGCCATAAGCGGTACTGTTTAAAATACAAATATCTCAAGAGTTTGTTTTGGACTTTTTCTAATTCATTTAAATATGTTTGATATTCTCCGAACCAAACAATCGAGGCAAATTCCAATTTAGGCGTGACCAGGGAATAGTATAGTAAATTAATAGTATTACCTAATATTAGAGAAATTCGATGTATATCTGATCACAAATCCCAAGATACGATTAGCAGATTTAATCATGTTTTTGATATGATTGGAAAAGTTAAATTGTGAATTATAAGTAACGCCGAGATCCTTTACTTCAGTTTTCCTCTCTAGGACCTCCCCCTCCATTTCATATTCAAAAAAAATTGGCTCCTTTACACGAGTTATAGATAGTACAGAACATTTTTTGAAATTGAAATATAATTTATTCCTTAGACTCCACTCCATGATGTTATCTACATCTCTCTGTAAACCTATGCACTCTCGAACCGTTTGCACACGTTTGAAAAGCTTTAAGTCGTCAGCAAAAAGTAAGCAGTTTGAAAATTCAAGCATTGAAGGTAAATCGTTAATAAAAAGTAAAAAGAGGAGAGGTCCAAGATTCGAGCCTTGTGGAACTCCAGAATTAGCCAAAAATTTTCCTGAGGTGTTTCCATTATGTTTGACAGTAAAGTATTGGTTTTGAAGATAATTTTTCATCAATTCAAGTAAATTTTCAGACAATCCATAGCCACTAAGCTTTTCTAGGAGAACATCATGATGCACCTGGTCAAATGCCTTTCTGAAGTCTGTGAAGATAACATCTAGTTGTGATTTATTTTCTAACGTGTCAAAAACTGTATTGCTAAATATTAATAGATTTGTGTTAATTGCTTTTTGTCTCATACTCATACTATATATTTGTGCGTGTAATTGCTGAGTTTGATAAAAATGATTTGTTCAAAAAGTTTGGCTGGTGAACACATTATAGAAATAGCCCAATAGTATTCCACATCCATTTTGTTTCCCGACTTGTGTATAGGTATTGTTATGGAAATTTTCCAAGCAGTTGGGAATGAATTGGTTTTAATAATCAAGCTGTAAATGTGAATCAACGGTACTTTTAACCATTCACTACAGCCTTTCAAAATATACGGAGGAATACCATCTGTACCTTCTGCCTTCTTGGGCTTCAGTTTTTTCAATGCCTGATTAAAATCCGTCTCGTTTATTGATTTAATATTAAAAGATTCATTACAAATTCCTATATCATTATGTGCATCTGTGGAATGCAAGTTATATGTTGCTGGTTCGGAACAAAAAACCGATGAAATAAAAATTTGCAAATGCGTCAGCGGTTTTACCTTCGTCCACAAACTCATTATTATAAATGAAACTTCCTAAGTTTGTGTTGTTTGTCTTTTTTTATTTACAAAGCTTCAAAATTCATTCACTTCGGTGTGTATATTGTCTTCGATTATAATAAATCCTTTCTTCTTTTCTAATTACTTTTTTTAATTTGCACCTCAACTCTTTGAACTTATTGTCATAATGATCTGACAGCATTTTTAATTTTCTGTATCTTTCTTTTTCTCTCATTAAATACCTGATCTCTTTCGTGAACCAAATTGGATACGAATTATTATTTTTATTGACAATAACTTTAGGGACACACCTAGCTACAACATCTTCCCATATACTATAAAATTCACCTAAAGCCGTATCAACATTGCTTTCATTCAAAACTGTATACCACTCGATGTCTCTAAAAGTGCGACTCATTTCAAGAAAATCCGCTTTTTTAAAGTTATATCTCGATTCTTGTGAAGTATTTGCAGGTTCCCTTTTTCTTTCAGTAGAAATAATAATATTTACAGCGGGATGATAATCATCCTCTTTCACAAACGGCAGATCTATTTTAGTTATTCCGCAGCTAGTCGAATTATTTTTGGATGTTAATATTAAATCTAGGATACGGCCATAATTATTTTCGATATGACTAAGTTGTTGGAGGGAATTAAAATCAGTGAACCCGTGTAATAAGTTTAATTTCCCACTGTGAATATTTAAATTGAAGCTAGTGCCTGATACCCCTTGTGTATTGAAATCCCCCACAATGTAAGATTTGTTAAAATCCGAGATGTTTTCTTGTAAAAAATTAAAAGCCGTCTCATTTACCTCATTTGCACTATTGGGGGGTATGTATATAACACCAAACGTGTATCTATCCTTACCCAATCTGATCTCAATAATCGCGGCTTCAAAGGACAATGCATATTTCACAATATTAAGGATTTCGAATTTATTTTTAACAGCGATTAGGACCCCACCTCCAGTACTCTTATTTGTAAACTTTAGATCTCTGTCAGATCTTATTAAATACATACTTTCCATGTTTACGATTTCTCCATCTCTGACTCCTTCCTGTAACCACGTTTCAGTTATCATTAATATGTCATAGTCATCCTCCAAGGATCTCCTAAAAAATTCATTTGACTTTGTGTTCAACCCCCTACAATGCTGGTAATATATAGCTAAGTTGAACATAGAGTTGTATTACGATTAGTAAGCCCTGTCATTCCTAAATTACAAATGAAATAATATCAATGTCTGCGTGAGATTATCTAGTCGCCTGCAGATCAAACTTATCTGGCAAAGGAGGATGATCTTGAACCCATGGCATGGAAACTTCGTATCTGCCCAAATGATTCACAGTTGAATTTTTTATTGTTCTTCCACCACTGCTTCTCTTTTTTCTATCGTCTTTTGTATTCCGGGATCTGTGATTCCTAGAATCTCTCGAAGATCCACAAATTGTCAATGTCTCGAGAATGAAGTGAAACAACCATCATGAAATTAACATTGTGGATATTCTGTGGGAATTTCTTCACTTTTTCCGTCAGAGATCAACCTAAAAGTGTCTCCATGGCAATAAGTCCACTTTTCGAAGTTCTCTTCTGACAAACGAAGAGTTTCCCTGCCATATCTGCCACTGAGTACCTCGATTGGACCATCAGTGGAATCGTGTATTTTGATGCCTAGTTCTTGAAATTTGGTAATCCACATGGAGTTGAATGAATTCTCTCTTCATTCAACACTTCCTTCTTGAGAAAATTCATCAGATCTTCTAAACGATTTTCCAAAGTAACATGCTTCGGAAAATGTAGGTGTCTGTGCCAGGCACGTAATATTTCTTCTGGTAAACATGATTCAAGTAAAGTATACAGCATTGCAGCACATTGAATTGAATCAACTATGAAATAGTTATTTAAGTAACAAGGAATGTAAAGACGTGTTAACATTCGAGGTGAGCGAGTAAGAGCCGGGGCAAAGCCGAGGCTTGTCGCTTGCCGAGGATGATAACAGTCGATACATTCCGTGTTACTTATTACGTTTTTCCCGCTGCTTGTTGACATTTCTCAAAATTTGCCTGAATTGAAGTTTGTTTTCTTACCCTTCCTTCATGATTATTCGTTCGCTATTTCATTCTAATTTGCTTGTGCGTGTAACTAAGTTACCGAATAAGCAGACAACAATAATATTCAAAAGGTCTCATAACCTAAAAATTGATATGAATGAAGCTGAAGGTATTACTTGTCAAAGTCAAAGTCATTATTACCCTAGGCATGTAAATGACACTATTAAGTTCCGTTGTCAAGATGAATTAGTTAACGAATGATATAGGCCATTTACCTGTTTTGTTGCTAAGCATGTATGGACTATTTACAGTGTCGGCAGCGGGAAATAGTTATTTAAGTAACAAGGAATGTAAAGACGGGTTAACATTCGAGGTGAGCGAGTACGAGCCGAGGCAAAGCCGAGGCTTGTCGCTTGCCGAGGATGATAACAGTCGATACATTCCGTGTTACTTATTACGTTTTTCCCGCTGCTTGTTGACATTTCTCAAAATTTGCCTGAAATGAAGTTTGTTTTCTTACCCTTCCTTCATGATTATTCGTTCGCTATTTCATTCTAAGTTGCTTGTACGTGAAACTAAGTTACCGAATAAGCAGACAACAATAATATTCAAAAGGTCTCATAACCTAAAAATTGATATGAATGAAGCTGAAGGTATTACTTGTCAAAGTCAAAGTCATTATTACCCTAGGCATGTAAATGACACTATTAAGTTCCGTTGTCAAGATGAATTAGTAAACGAATGATATAGGCCATTTACCTGTTTTGTTGCTAAGCATGTATGGACTATTTACAGTGTCGGCAGCGGGAAATAGTTATTTAAGTAACAAGGAATGTAAAGACGGGTTAACATTCGAGGTGAGCGAGTACGAGCCGAGGCAAAGCCGAGGCTTGTCGCTTGCCGAGGATGATAACAGTCGATACATTCCGTGTTACTTATTACGTTTTTCCCGCTGCTTGTTGACATTTCTCAAAATTTGCCTGAAATGAAGTTTGTTTTCTTACCCTTCCTTCATGATTATTCGTTCGCTATTTCATTCTAAGTTGCTTGTACGTGAAACTAAGTTACCGAATAAGCAGACAACAATAATATTCAAAAGGTCTCATAACCTAAAAATTGATATAAATGAAGATGAAGGTATTACTTGTCAAAGTCAAAGTCATTATTACCCTAGGCATGTAAATGACACTATTAAGTTCCGTTGTCAAGATGAATTAGTAAACGAATGATATAGGCCATTTACCTGTTTTGTTGCTAAGCATGTATGGACTATTTACAGTGTCGGCAGCGGGAAAAAGATCTTACTAAACCTTTTATATAGTGATGAAAGGATTCAGATGCTTTGATAGAAAATGAAGGCAGATGGGGTTTTGTTGGTAGAGCATTTGCCTCTCAAGCATAGGGTCGTGGCTTCAATTCCCAGCGTGGTCAATGGTCTCGTGCCTGGCATCAAGCGATAGAAAGGGCTACATCTTCCCCAGTTCCCACAAGTCTCTCGAAGAGTAAGGGTCTTCATCCCTGAGAGAAGAGGTGTCAGAAACGATTTTTTTTTCTGAGTGGTGATGGGATGTGTGACTGTATGAAGATAAGAATAACTTAAAAAATATTCTTCGAGTGAAAATGTAAGGTATTTTCCCCTAATTTTTGGCATTTTCGATCAGTTCCACCATCAAAACGAACGAATATTTTGGCGTTGGTTCATTCCAATATTGAAGTCTATCATTTACTTAGTTAAACGACTTTCTCATTCTTCTTCTAGATATTTTCTTTTTTTTGTAAATAATTTGACAAAAATGTGTTGTTTTCGCGAAATGGACTTCCTTGCTTTGTTCCATCCGAAATAAGAAATATCCAGTTTTATCAAAGTCAACCAATGAAGGTTTGGTTTAGCCGTCGACTAGTGGAAACTAATTATTTCTTCCAATTCTGGATTCAGAAATGGAACTGAATTTCTTTTAAATGACACGCCCCTCAGGTTGCTCTTCCCACACGACCGGTGAGGAAAAGAGAGAGTATCATATAGCCAGTATGACATCTGGCACAGGGTCGGATCGGGAGTGGGAAAAAATAGAACTCATTTTGTCGGACGAAACTATGGAATATTATGACATACAATTACTAGCTGTGTTCATCGCTTGTGGGACAATACTCCAAAACATTTTTATATGAGGAAAAACCAAGATGCGGCTCCAGAATGTTGGACGAGTTTCGTGATTTCTGATTCGATTCCATTTTTAATTGGTACCCAGTTAACACAATTATCCTTGAGATGTCGCATTAATATCACTAAATGTTACGAAAGTGAAACACAATAATACGTCGTTGTCACCGCCAAGGTACTCAAAATGAAATTAATGTTCACAATTCTCATCCCATTTCGGTTGATGTGAGACGAATGTGCACGTCAATTTGTGAATCTCTCTGACTTATCGAACACATTCTTAACCGAATAAAAAATGTCGGTGGTTTAGAATTTTGATCTTATGTCTCAAAGACGTACAAGCAATTCGCATTCATTCAAACAAAAATGGCTATGGGAATATCAGTTTGTGCATCTATCTGACCTCTCAGATACATTTATTTCTGACAAGAAAATTCCAATCTTCTACAACAACAATTGTTGGCTCATTTGGTGACGTGACGTATAGTGACCGCGGCGCTCCGGCGAAATGAAATGAACTATTTCGCAAGATGGCCGCTGAGGAAGTATTGTCTTCGTGTGTAGGTGCCGGAATTTGCCATTTATTGGGTCTTCAAGTGTCTAGTGTGTTTCTGCGTTCTTTTCCAAGGTGAGTACTAACAAAGATTCATTGAAATAGATTGACTGATTTCCATTTTCAAGTGTATTCGATCGGGTAGTAAAGTGAATAAATATCACATTCCTAGTAAAATGATACCAAGCAATTTCGCATTTGACTCAACGCAGAAGGAGAATGAAAACCACACATTTGAATACACTCTAGCTGGAATTTGAAGTTAGTAGAATACAAAAAATGGCCAAACTAAGTTTCTGTTATTCAAATGCCACTGAATTACTATCACAGTAATTCCAGAGGCAAATAACAATAAGTTATACACATTTGTTGTCGATATTTCGTGTTATTGGTGTATTACTGATGATGGAAAATCGGTTTTTTGTCCATTAATCTATTGAATCCAGAGATTAATTTATTCAATCAGTACTGCGGAAAAAAAGTGTGATCAGTGGCTTGAGACAAGTATGTTTCTTAGAGGAAAATATAACCCAATCGACTGCCAATAAAATTCCACAAATTTTGAATAAACATATTTAATAATGATGATAGCCCACCAAAATATATTCGTACTCTCTTGGGCACTAGCTCGAAGTAATCTTACTTTATTTGGCGCTTTACCTGGAAAACATGTTAATTTTGGATTGAATATTTGCTGTTATAATTTTCAATATAAGTAAATGGAAAAAGTCTATCTCCTTTTAGAATCACGTTACCCAGGTGAATTGATATACAGATTCTGTTGTTATTGGTGTACCTATATCATGGTGATTTATTTAAGACCTAAATCAAGTGGGTAATTAATCTATGAAATTATTTAGAAATATTCCAAAATTCCATATATCCCACTCGTCACACTTTTGAATATATATTCACTTTAACAGAATTTCTCATAAACATACTGTGTCCTTCAAAGAGTTGACATCAAATGGAAAATAAACTTTTGATAATTATTAATTCAGAAATTTGACATGGATCGATGATGAGTCGTAGGTATTATAAAAAAGAAAAGAAATATCAAATATCCTACTTGGACGAGGTCACGTGAATTTCGCTATTTGTCATAAAAGTTCATTTTTTTCAAAATAATCGCTTGAAATAGTCTTATTTTTTAATAAAGAAAATAAAGAGAAAAGTCATTTCAATTTCATACATCTTTGAATTAGAACGTTATATTGCAAATTTCAGTTTTTGACATTTTTTCAATATTTACAAAATTTCTGATTTATTAACATAATTGTAACCTTGACAAAACTCTTTTGTAATACTATACTGTTGTAATCACTATATGAATATCGATGAAAACGTGTTTTTCTTTGAGAAAATGAGAAAACCTTTTCAATTTTCTGTTATATTTGATACAGAAGAATCGTTGAGTATTTCTGATAGAACAGTTTTTGAATCGATTTTAGTACTAAAATAATGCCAAATTTGTGAAATGAAAGCAATCATCGAACTACTTTACATATCAAACCAAATGTTTTTTGTCTCCATATGACATTCAAAATACAACCATGTATCATTTGTTACCTTCCCTGATGATAGGTTAGAAGATATTTGCTGACAAAAAACCTATTCTATAGTATTTTTTGCAGAAGATTGGATTACGTTATATATTTTTCATCGATGATTTCATGATCTTCCGTGAAGTAGTGTCATTCTTTCTTTATGGATTTATTTTCATGGCATTCGTTAATTTTCAGGAATACTCCACAACCCTCAAGGAGATCGAGATGTTAACGCGAGATTGTCTCCGCCATGTTAACCATGGAACAGAAAAGGAAGCACTGTTGGCGCTTCGAGAATGTAATTTTAGGTCAAGTTTAGTTCTTGTTTGGAATTTTGAGTTTATCCCCAGAATTTTTTCATTTATTGCTATAATTAAAGTTTTGTTAATAGTAATATAATGTATATTCTTTATACTATTTTTTTTATGAACCTGACAGAGATAGGTGGTCAAAACTCAGTCATACTTTTTCGAAAATTATGAGAGTCGTTCAAGTGCTCTTTTCCGAAATAACTTTTTTGAATAAAGTAACATCAACCTCAGGCGTGGACCCAATCTCTTAAAGTGAAAGTAAAGTAAACAACCTAACATTGAACACTACCAAGAGTTCAAAAAAGAACCTGGAATAGGAATTACGTGTTGAAAAATTTGTTTTCATCAGAATATTTCAAGATGACACTGCAGTGTTTCCATAAAGCATCCTTCCTCCTGTTTGATACCTTCTGCACGGCTCAATATTTTTTCTATTGAATCAAAAACGAATTTCGAGGCGTTCAAAAGTTAACAGGGGTAGGTTATTTTATGATTATTTTAATAGGAACTCTTCGGGCAGGGCATGCTTTTGATAAAGCATTTTTCTTTAATTTCAATTAACAAATATCAGGGAACGTCCCCAACCCATGAAAAACATCCCTGTTTTCACTTAAAAATACTTTCAAGCTTTTGTGACACTGTAGTGATTGAATTCTAGCGATAAGGTTTAAATCAAGACATGTTTGTAGACCTAGTATATGACCTTATATGAATTACTAACGACTACAAAATTGGCATTAGTTTGCACTTTCTTTTTACTTTCAAGTTTCAAGTTTACTGACCCTACAGGTTCAATTTTAAAACCTCCAAAAGACTCCAACTTGATATTGGTTTTGTGCATGGGCAAATCAATACCAATTTTATTTTTCAAAATTTCAATGGGCAAGACGTTAACATCAGCTCCACTGTCAAGTTTGAATAGTATGGGAGAACTATTGACTTCTTCGTGCCATTCATTGGCCAGACTAATTTTGTCGATGGTTACAATACTCGATATGGCAAAATCATCTTCGCTACCATAGTTTTGGTAATTTTTTACTTCTTTAATTGATTTAAATTGTTCTGTATTTCGACACTTTTGAGCGAAACGATTGAGTTTGTTGCAGATGTGCCAACGATGGCCCATTGCTGGACAATTATTGAACCTATGGTGATTACCGCAGCGGCCACATAACCTTGCCACTTCAGTTTTTGCTCTGAACGACTGTGAATTTGAATTTACTTTGTTTTTTGTACATCGAAAATACTTGTTTGTCGCTCATGGTCTTGTCGCTCATGGTCTCCTTCAAGCAATTTCATATTCGATTCTGCCAACTCAACTGCTTTACAAAAGGCAATAGTTTTCTCTAATGTCGCTTCCTCTCTCAAAAGTCTTTCTTGTGTGGCTTTGGAATGGATCCCCAGCACTAACTGAGCTTTCAAAAGTTTATCCTCCTGATTCTCGAAGTCACACGATCCCACGAGTCCCACTTCACGGTTTCTTTGTCTTTGGGGGTTTTTGTAATTGTATTATAAACATTCAAAGCCTCACGACCAATGAGGTTTTTAACCCTGGCAACTTGGACTTCGCGTGATCTTTCAGTTGTCTCTGTCGCTATCAAATATATATCTATTTGTTCCTTGAAGTTCTTAAAATTTTCGGCTAAATTGCCAGAACTCACGTTAATTGCGGCCGGTTTCACGAACTCCATTTTGACAGTAATTACTTTTTGTTTTTTCACTTCTGAACTGACCAGTCCGAATACGACGATTCTAGTTTTCCGACTGCGCCATGTTTTATTATTCTTCATACTGGCAATGAGGAATTTGATACATATTATAATTAAACCATACAACAATTCAGTATTATGAAAATCCACACATTTTCATCAGTGACATCTGACATCCCTGACAGCTATCAAGGACTTGTCAATGTTACCAACATATCTAATATATAGCCTATGTGGTAATTTTCAAATATTTCAAGTGTTATTGGATAAAAATTGTAAGTATGTAACAATTATACTTTTCCCGCTGCCGACACTGTAAATAGTCCATACATGCTTAGCAACAAAACAGGTGAATGGCCTATATCATTCGTTTACTAATTCATCTTGACAACGGAACTTAATAGTGTCATTTACATGCCTAGGGTAATAATGACTTTGACTTTGACAAGTAATACCTTCAGCTTCATTCATATCAATTTTTAGGTTATGAGACCTTTTGAATATTATTGTTGTCTGCTTATTCGGTAACTTAGTTACACGCACAAGCAACTTAGAATGAAATAGCGAACGAATAATTATGAAGGAAGGGTAAGAAAACAAACTTCAATTCAGGCAAATTTTGAGAAATGTCAACAAGCAGCGGGAAAAACGTAATAAGTAACACGGAATGTATCGACTGTTATTATCCTCGGCAAGCGACAAGCCTCGGCTTTGCCTCGGCTCGTACTCGCTCACCTCGAATGTTAACACGTCTTTACATTCCTTGTTACTTAAATAACTATTAAACTGTTCAGAATCATGCAATAATCTAATATGTCGAGGACTATTGTCAAATATAGCAGAAAATCATACTTGATAATAATAGTCATTCGATTATTTCATATTTTGAAATGATTTAAAGTATATTTTTCTATGATGCAATTTTCATCCACAGTACAAATACTCGAAACTGACCATAAACGCTACTCAGAGAAAACGATTCAATTGAGTAAATAAATAATACACCACTGACAAGAGAACCGCTAATTACTGGGTATGGAATATACCAAGGATAGGTCAAAAAGAAAGTAGAGGCTGAAAAATTATAGATTGAGTTCACTTGGGGTAACTGATCAACGTACTAATAATAATGCACCTATATTCTACCCATAAGTGAACAATTCATTTGGCATTAGTGAAGTGGACAATAAAGGGTATTAATCTGAAACATATCAAAATAGGTTAGTAGTGGTAAGTGTTCATTTCCAGGAACACAATTTTTTCAGTGTTAATTAACTTGTTTATTTGTCCCATATAATATTCAAGTTTTTACTTGTGGATATTCAAGTTTCACTAATGGTTAGTGATTTTTTTTTCTCCGTGTAGTTGAATCAGTTCTTAGATATTGCATCACAATATGGGGTGGCATGTTCTAAAATGAAAGTGATACAGAATACAATGATAAAAATCATTTATAAAAAGTCCAGATTATTTGATACACAAAAACTTTATGGCGGAAGTAATCTACTCAATGTAAGGAGCCTATATGCCACATGTTGTATTTATTGCATGTATACTAATAAGTCCATATTTTGCACGACTAAAACTAATAACACCAGGAGTATGCAGAAACTTCACGTATATGTTCCTCTGTTCAAAAAGGTGTATAACGAAAATTTCCGCTAATGCATTTTGTTAATTTTTAGAGCTATGTAGACTTCACCCTGTGGTGACCTACTTTCAATGAGCCTTAACGCAACATACACATATGTTTATAGTTGGTTGTATAACGTCATTCATAGAAACCTTATCAACTTTCCCATGCTAATTTTTATTCAAAAACCATATTTAATGATCAATTCACATCTCACAAGTTGTCGCTACCTCTGCGACATCTCCAAGGCGTTCGACTGCATCAGGGAAGTATTCCTATCTCTCATAAAATCGTATTTGTCGAATAGATATCAAGCAGTCAGTAGCAATAATTGCATTTCGAATTTTAAACTTATCGAACATGGTGTTCCCCAAGGATCAGTTTTGGGACCACTTCTGTTCATAATTTATGTTAATGACATTAGTAATTTCATGCATCCATACAAATCTGTTTTATTTGCCGATGACACTACTTTTATTTACTCGGACAAACATGCAACTGAACTATCTAAAATATCAGATGAAGTCGATGAGAAGGCAGAAACTTGCTTCGTGACAAATCGTCTCAAACTAAATACGGATAAAACGCAACAGTTACAGTTTTCAACAAGCTCTGCTACATCAAATGCAGACAGCGTTAATTTACTTGGGTTAGTTGTCGATAGTACTCTCACTTGGCACTGTCATAATATTGACCAACTGAGCAATAAACTATCTAGAACACTTTTCTTATTGCGTCAGTTGAAAAATGTTACCAGTATCGATACACTGAAAATAACGTATTTCTCCCTCTTTTATTCTCACATTAGCTATGGTGTTATACTCTGGGGCAACTCAAATGGAGCTTTAAAGATTTTTAAATTGCAGAAAAATGCTCTCAGAATAATAATGAACTCTGGTTATAGAGACCATTGTCAACCTGTTTTCTTGAAACTTAAAATAATGCCGTTCGTTACCCACTTTATTTTTGTACAGGTCGACAATCCTAAGGATGCCTCCGAGAATTGGTTGCGCAGTAGACACAACCCTGGAGTGGGGCAGGAGCTCAATCGCGCTGCATTATTCAAACAGTTAACGTCGTGAGTGTACAGTCAGTGGAATATTGTGGCGTTATTCTGATTGTGTGTTGAATTTGAAATTCTTGTGTTGTGTATAGTTTTGAAATATTATTAGATAGGTTATAGTGTAGTTTGTTGTGTTTGAAATTGCCTTCAAAGAGTAAAGTGAGAGATAAGATTCTGAGTGGACAAAGTAGGGAAATTGTCAGTAATGTCATCAAATTTATGCAGGCAGAAGCAATGATAGGTGAAACCAGTATTCCTCTTGTGAAGGTTCAAGAACGAGTTGCTGCCGCAACGGGAGTTTGCGTTAGAAGCATTAGGAAAATTAATTCAGAAATGAATAAAATTAAAAAGAGAAACAAAAAATCAAAAGTTACCATGGACAATGCTGATTTGGTAATTTTACGTAGATGTATCAATAAATACCATGTCACGGAAAAACGAGTTCCCACGCTCAAAGAGGTTCATAAAACAATTGTGGAAGATACGGAATCTCAGGGTAGCAGGGAATCTTTGAGAAAGGAAATCCATAAACTTGGATTTCGATGGAGGAAAGCAAAAACTAACCGGAAAATATTAATGGAACGACAGCCCATTCGACTACTTAGAATAGAATTTTTGACGACAATGCAGAGCTATAGAAAAGATGGTAGACCTATTGTCTATATGGATGAAACGTACATTCACTCTTCAAACACACATGATAAAAGTTGGAATGATGATTCAATGGAAGGACTGAAGAAACCTGTTAGTAAAGGGCAACGTCTCATCATAATACATGCGGGTGGTGAAAATGGATTTGTGCCTAATGCTTACATAAGATGGAAATCAAATAACAATACTGGTGATTATCATAACGAAATGAACTATGATAATTATAAGAAATGGGTAACAGAGAAATTAATACCGAATTTGTTTCCAAAGAGCGTTGTGGTAATAGATAATGCACCTTATCACAATAAACAAATTAATAAAATGCCAACATACACGACGAGAAAAGCTGAAATGCAGATATGGTTGAGGCAGAGGAATATTCCCTTCAGTATGGAGATGTTGAAGCCACAGTTATACGCCCTAATGAAGAACTTCAAGCAAAAATATAAGCAATTTGAAATAGATCAGCTGTTCATTGCATCAAATCATGACGTTTTGCGATTACCGCCGTACCACCCGGATCTGAAACCAATCGAGTTGGTGTAGTCTGAACTAAAAAATTATGTGGCAGATAAAAACGTTACCTTCAATTTCAACGATGCAAGTCAACATTGCGACAATTTTTTCGCCACGTTTTCAGCCGAGCAGTGGAAATCTCGTTGTGAACGAGCAAAGAAATTTGAAGACGAGTTTATCTCCAAAGAGCTAATGATAGATATTGTCATAGATGACATTATTATTAATTTAAATGAGGACAGCGACACTGAATCTGAATCAGACCAGGAGTCTGAAGATGCCGTTTCAGAAGATGAAGGAAGTTTGTCTGGAATTGAAGAGCGCTTTGATAGAAACAACAACAAAACAGAAAATATACGAGTCGTGGGTGAAAAATCATATGTTAATTTATAGCTATATTTATGTGAGTATAAATTCATTTTGATGTACTTTTAATATTTGGTGATTGAATTAGTGTTCGTGCAGTATTTATATTTTATATTTTGAACCTTCTTTCGCAGAATGTATTTTTTAATAAATGTTTCTAGAATAATCATTTATTTCCATCAGGTTTTTGCTTTGCAATTTCGTTTTCCTCAAAAAAATCGAATGGGGTGCGATTAAGGGCTCAGTTCACGTCTGGCAGCCCCGTTTCCACCGGAAGCCCTCAAATTAGAAATATTTTCGAGTGTCCCGTCTGTTTTTTAGCTACTCCTTGAAATTACTGGGAAGTAGGAGTTTCGAAAGATTTGTCATTCCGGCACTGTTCGACTTTGCCAGTGGTCAGAGGTCATGTGATATTGTTAGTCAACTTCTGTAAGTGTGTTCCTCGTGTTCTTCATTATATTAATTTACCTATTTCTAATATTGTGTGGCGATGCATTCTTTTTCTAGTCGTACTTCATTTACACTTGTGGCTTCGGGAAAATTATGCAATTTTCATAAACGGTCCAGTGATCACAGACAATTATATTATTTGAACAGTTCATTGGGAATTAATGAAAATTCAGATAAGAACCTACGTTCCTACGTGTTGCAGAAAAATTTCTCTCCCGATTGTACATTCCGATGATAACCAGCCGTAAACAGTAGTCGATCTTTGTCGCACATCTACTCACGCTTTCTATCGTTTGCGCATCTCAGAGGCATCCTTACGATTGTCGACCTGTACAATGTTCTCACAGAAATTCATAAAAAAATCAACTTCATTAATTAAGCAATCAGACCTCCATGATCATAATACCAGACAATGTAACAAAATTCGTACAAATCGATATCGTTTGAGTGAATCACAAAAGAACACTCTGGATTTCAACCTCTACAACTGCCTTCCCGATAACTTTAAAGTTCTTAGTATGTCCAAATTCAAAAAACAATAAAAAATTATCTTGTATTTGTGTTCTCTGGATTGTTTTTGTTTGTTTTTATTGCTTTTATTTACCTTCTTAAATTTTATAACTGATCATTACTTTTATTCCATTTTTTGACTCGCTACAAACGTTTTATGGATGCACCAGAATAATTAATAACTTTTCTATTTTCGACTTGTTCGCACTGAAACTGCATTCGTTGTGGTCCTGTTTGTTTTTCAGAGTAACATCCAACATTTTTGATTACTATAAAAGTGTGAAAAAAGATTAAGGCGGGGTTGAAAAATACTAGTTCACCAACAGTTCAACTAAACTAAGTTCAGTTGTTGAAAAACTAGAAATTGTATTGGCTAATCCATAGCAACCGAACTGTTGGTGAACTTGTTTTGTACAACCCGCCCTTAAGGTAAATAAAAACGGCTTAAAAAGAAAATATATCCTACTCATTGTGGCATCCACTGTTGTCTTCAACCGAATGTTTGTTAGTACTTCATATGTATGTCTGAGTTCTGGTTGTTGAGGAGGTTCATAAGGAGTGTCTTCGAAATTATTGTTTCTGTTTCAATTATTAGGGTTTGATGTGATTATAAAACAAATGTATTGGTTGTTTTGGAATTGTTTACGTTTATTTTTATTTGTCAGCTGTCCGATGATATCTTCGAAGTGGATTCCGTTTCCGACTGAGAGATGAGAGTTTGATGGTGAACTTCGTGAAAACCACAGGTGTCTAGCCATTCAGACAGGTAGGGTTGTTGTATCCGGAGAAATTTAATCCAGGGAATCGTCACGGTTCCTGTCTGGTTGGGTATCTCCCAAGCTTTGTTTAAGCCCCACTTCTTCCTGTTGTGGATAATTATGGTATTATGGTTCCATTTGCCCGAAGTGTACACTATCTGGTTTCGCCTGATAAATTGCTGATTGCTGTCAGATATGGTAAAGCCTTCTTCGTTGAAAGTCTTTGTTGTCTCCCTTCCCTCATTCCTGGTTGATCCCAGGTTGGAGTCCCAAATCTTCAAGGTCGTATCACTAGAGAAACAGGTTTCACTCATATTTTTCATATAGGCTGAAATCATACCATTTGAATTTTTAATTAATAATTCTTACTCAATATTGATATCCTCTGGTTAAAATCCATATCTTTCATCGACTATTTGTATACAACCACATTGTACTATGCGCTGGGAAAATTGATTTCCTAGTAAAATCTTACAAGTAATAAATTATAACTCATATTTAACAGATATCGAATAAAGAATATCATTATAATCACGACCTTATTTTGGGAAACTGTTACTCTGTCCAGTGAAGATTAATCTATATTGAATATTTGTGTGTTTATTTATGTTCGATTTATTTATTGATCAATACTCATCAACTTGACAACATCGTATGGTAATGTCTCCTAAAGTTTTGGGTATATTATAGATAATATATATTTCTATGGTATAACCTCTAAATTGTAATTATTCGGTTGCCCAACTTTCCAAGTAGGTTCTTTTTGACATAGACATATTGAAACTTTCTGTGACGCCCTCTTCCATTTTTGTGACCATTCTGTTACTGTTCGAAGATGTAATTCTTTTATGAAGTATAAACGAACCCATAGTGCCTACCAACGAAGAGCTGCCGTCTGCGTTGCTTCTTTTTATTGAACTTCTCAGAAAATAGGGTTGCAAAGGAACATACACAAAGATCTATTTTTACCTTGGTCTTAAAATGTTTATTGCTCTACCTCTTGCGTTAAAAAATTAAACTCATACTAAAAAACATAAACAATTGATGAAGCAGTTCGTGATTGAATGTAATTTGATAATAAAGACTATTTTACAAAATAATACATACCAACTAGCAAAATTGAATACATACCGAATTTTTCATTTTTCTGTAAACTCTTCCAAATTTTACAAAATGAATTGAAATACTACACTTGAAAATGCCGCCACGAGTTATAAACATGGTACAAATCAAGCCATAAGCGCTTAGGTAGCTTTTTTCAGTCACCAGGTGGTAAAATACCGGGTGTTTCACAGTGGATGGAACATTAGAAGTATCTGGAGAACAGAAAGATAGATCATTTCAAAAATTTGTGGGCGTGGATAATCAAACTTGCTCTATCCGTCTAAAATATTTTCATCAATATAGTGTTGCCGCTTGTATAAGAAAGTAGTAGCTACTTTGTTATTTCAAATAAAACACCTGGTACATGGTTTCTTCAGTCCTTCCATTGAATCATCATTCCAACTTTTATCATGTGTGCGTGAAGAGTGAATGTACGTTTCATCCATATAGACAATAGGTCTACTATCTTTTCTATAGCTCTGCATTTTCGTCAAAAATTCTATTCTAAGTAGTCGAATGGGCTGTCGTTCCATTAATATTTTCCGTTTGGTTTTTGCTTTCCTCCATCGAAATCCAAGTTTATGGATTTCCTTTCTCAAATATTCCCTGCTACCCTGAGATTCCATATTTTCCACAATTATTTTATGAACCTCTTTGAGCGTGGGAACTCGTTTTTCCGTGACATGATATTTATTGATACATCTACGTAAAATTGCCAAATCAGCATTGTCCATGGTAACTTTTGATTTTTTGTTTCTCTTTTTATTTGGAGTTGAGAATTGTTCCATTTCACCTTTTTCAATTTTATTCATTTCTGAATTAATTTTCCTAATGCTTCTAACGCAAACTCCCGTTGCGGCAGCAACTCGTTCTTGAACCTTCACAAGAGGAATACTGGTTTCACCTATCATTGCTTCTGCCTGCATAAATTTGATGACATTACTGACAATAATGCAGCGCGATTGAGCTCCTGCCCCACTCCAGGGTTGTGTCTACTGCGCAACCAATTCTCGGAGGCATCCTTAGGATTGTCGACCTGTACAAAAATAAAGTGGGTAACGAACGGCATTATTCTAAGTTTCAAGAAAAGAGGTTGACAATGGTCTCTATAACCAGAGTTCGTTATTATTCTGAGAGCATTTTTCTGCAATTTAAAAATCTTTAAAGCTCCATTTGAGTTGCCCCAGAGTATAACTGTTGTACTTTACCTATAATTGTTAATATTTATATCCCAGCTCGACGAACCAAAAAGTTAGACTTGTTCAAAAACTGTTTATTTTTCTGACATCATCATAATCTTTTTTTTTATATATCACATTTCACTGATAACTAAGATATGTCATAAACTTTTGAAAATAAAATTCGAGTCCATTAATCCATCTAGACTTTTCAGAGAATGAAAATTCAGTTTTTCTTTTGGTTGCCTCATCAGCCACATTATCCTTTGAGTTGACATATTTCCATTCGAATACATTCGTCAATTCCTGTATTTCTCCAAGTCTCTGGGCGACAAAAACCTTGAATCTTCCAGCTTCTGAACGAATCCAGTAGAGAACAGTTTTGGAATCGCTCCAGTAATATACATCACGAATGTTCAAGTCCAGAGAATTTTTCAAAGTATGACTCAACCGAGCAGCCATAAGAGCTGCCTGAAGTTCCAGCCTAGGAATTGACATCGGCAGTTTCAGTGCTGCAACTCTTGCCTTCGCACTAACAAAACTGGTTTGTACATATCCATTGTGGTGAATTCTGAGATACGCCACAGCTGAATAACACTTCTCAGAGGCATCTGAGAAAACGTGGAGCTGAATATCACCTTCATGTCGATCGATAGTAAAATACTGTCTAGGAACAGTGAAAGTAAATATTTTTTTCAAATCTTTCAACCAAGTCTGCCAATTTTCGTCAAGACTGTCAGGGATTGTATCGTCCCAGCCAATCTGACTCCGCCATATGTCCTGTAAAAGTATTTTGCCTTGTATTAAAAAATTTGCCAAAAATCCTATAGGATCAAAGATCGACATAACAATTTTTAATACTTCCCTTTTTGTAGGCCTTCTGTTATCTTCTAAAATATCTCCTGGAATTTTATGAAACTTCGTATGAAATTCAAAAGTATCTTTTTCAGAATTCCAGAAAACACCCAATATTCTTTCTGTTGCCATATCGCTCTTGGTTTCCAAACTTTTCGCACCTTCAGACAACAACTCATTTGGTACACCTTCAAAAAGTTCTCTGTGATTGGAAATCCAATTGCAGATGACAAAACCTCCTTGTTTATGTACAAAAATTACATCTTGTATCAATTTTCTGGCTTCCTGTTCAGTATCAGCGCCTCCCAAATAATCGTCCATATAATGGTTTTCAACTATAGCTCTGCATGCCTCCGGATATTCATTTTCAAAATATTCTGCATTTCTGTTCTTTGCCTCTTGAGCCAAGCAAGGTCCACACGTTGATCCGAAAAAAACTACAGTAATTTCATAAGTATCAGGTTCCCTATATCTATCCATTCCTCTCCATAAAATCCGTTGAGCACAACAATCTTCTTTCCTAACTCTGACTTGTAAAAACATTTCTTTAATATCAGAGGTGAAAGCATACTTTTTTATTCTGAAATTCAACAAAATCGTATACAGAGAGTTGTACAAATCAGGGCCCGTAAGAAGATAGTCATTTAGGCTCACACCATGCGATTTACTAGAAGCGTCAAATACGATCCTTAATTTATTTGGTTTATTTGGATTTTGAATTCCAAAATGAGGAAGATACCAAGTTTTATCTAATCTTTCTCTGGCATCATCGTCTATGAGTTTTCTGACATATCCGTTTCTTTCCAAATCCAAAATTTTCTCACAGTACATTTTCCCGTATTTTTCGTTCCTATCCATTTTTCGCTCTGTACATTCCAACCTTCTCAAAACGTTCATTCTGCTTTCGGGTAAAACTACATATTCATTCTTCCATAACAATCCTGTCTCATATCTTCCGTCGATTCGCTTCATTGTTTCATTCAAAATCATTTGTGCTTTTTTATCATCAGAAGAAAGTACTTTTTCTACAGGAATATGTATAGATTCTGACTTCCATTGCTCTTTCACCATGGCATGCAAAATATCTAAGTCATCTTTCTCTCTTTTATCACATACACTCAAATGACAAACGATATGTGTATATCGGTTATTCGTCAAATTCCCATGTAAAACCCATCCTAATAAAGTTTTACTGGTTCATCGCAAGATCTATTTTTCAATTTTCTAGATACAATCAGAGGCCAGTTGTCTTGACCAATGATAATTTTTGGTTGAGCATTCTTCATTGAGATGATTCTATTGTCTATGTATAGATACTTACATATTATAGATTCTATATCAACTGTCTGAGATGGCAAGGATAGTCTTGTTGTTCTTACGTGACGCAGTTGAAATCCA
The DNA here is from genome assembly GCA_944452925.2 of Chrysolina oricalcia. Taxonomy (NCBI): domain Eukaryota; kingdom Metazoa; phylum Arthropoda; class Insecta; order Coleoptera; family Chrysomelidae; genus Chrysolina; species Chrysolina oricalcia. The sequence continues at coordinate 46,069,125 of OX101815.2, read as the reverse complement.
CGATCTGATCCTCTGGAAGATATTGTGAAACTCACCATTCTCGAGTCATTTTGTCGATGAACTTCTTCTTCATTTGCCCACTGCAAGCATAGAGGCTGTGAAGGTCCAGAGAGATTCATAGAGTCTGCAAATTGTTGATCAATCAATGTTATTGTTGAAGCGTCATCCAGAAGTGCATACGTATCAACTTTTTCACCACCTTTACTCACAATTACCGGTAAAATTTTCAATAAAACACTTTTGTCTGTACCTATATGACAATTCGTTTGTGTTTCATTATTCAAACCGTCTGAACTGGTACTAGGTTTTACAAAATCATGAGAATCCTTGTGAAGCAATGGATTGTGTGTATTTTTACAATCATCAATGCCATAGATTTCTCTATTTCTACACTGTTTGACATTATGAAATGGCTTTAAACAAGAAAAAAAAACTTTTTTCGATGTTATAAATGACCATCTTTCATCAGCAGACAACGACTTAAATTGTGAACACTCTGTGAGGTAATGTCTATCGTTAGCGCAGCATAAACATTGCCTAGCAACACAATTATTCTTATTATCATTCGTTGCCAATGATACATTTCTTTTGACAGTTTTGAATTTTGAATTTATCTGACAGCTGTTTTGATGTAAGGAATCGTCAAATTTCAAAGATTGAACGTGTGATGCAGTATTTGCCTTATCATCTAACCATTTCGAAAACTCAATTAGTTTCAATTGAGGATTCTGTACTTTCAAGAAATGTTCTGTCCAAGATAATTTATGAAAGGTTGGTAGTTTATTCAACAATTCATTTAATAAAATTGGATTATGCAAATGATCTTCCTCCTTTAGAGATTCAATCGTGGCGACAAAATTCTTGACTTCATCCGAAAATTCAATAAACATTTCGAGTTTATCTTCTTTTATTTGTGGAAACTTCTTTATATCGTTGAGCAACATCATAATAACTTGATCAGGACGTCCGAACCGATTCTGAAGTAGTTCTATCACTTTCTTCACATTTTGTGGCATTATGAGAAGAGAACGAACTACTTTTCTAGCGGTACCTTTTAAACATTTTTGTAACCTAACTTGATTCTCTTCATCTGAATATGCACAAAGCGCATTAGAATTATTATACTGATGAATGAAGTTAGGCCAATCTATCGGATTTCCGTCAAAAATTGGCAGATCCCGTGGTAGAGACTGTCGCGTTAGAATCTTCGTAATTTGAGGAAGATTCACTTGATCAGGGATATTAGTGATAGAACTATGACCACTTACCTCAGATTTCACAGTTTTAGTGGAATGTTTTTCATCCTTACTTAACCTGTATTCCCATGGAACTTGTCCTTTTATCCATTTTTCCATGTTAGGCTCATTAGACTGATGCATCTCCAACCCAAACTGCGTACTCCCGTCACTTTCTTCCTCGATTTCTTCCAGTTTCAAGGCTAACTCTAGGTCCAACAACTCTTGCTGCGTCTTCAGTTCTAATTGTTTCTTCTTTATCGCATTTTCTATTTCCGCTTTTCTGATTCTAGAAGCTTGACTACTTTTACTTCTTATCGACTTGGATTGAACGGGCTGAATTGATTCTGTGACTCCTGTCCCATTTCCATCATTTGTCTGACTCATCTTGACAAGACTACTTTCGGATTGGGCGTCTTTGGGGGCCACATTACTCCTCAGTCGTTCGCTACGTCTCACATAATCAGATTTTGGTGGTACATTCATTGTTCTAATTGATTTATCCACAGTGCTAGTTAGGTAATGACGAGAAGGACCATATGTTGTACTTTACCTATAATTGTTAATATTTATATCCCAGCTCGAAGAACCATATGTTGTACTTTACCTATAATTGTTAATATTTATATCCCAGCTCCAAGAACCAAAAAGTTAGACTTGTTCAAAAACTGTTTATTTTTCTGACATCATCATAATCTTTTTTTTTATATATCACATTTCACTGATAACTAAGATATGTATAAACTTTTGAAAATAAAATACAGAGTGATAAATCAAACAAATTATAACAAGTAAAATATAACAATAACACCATAGCTACTGTGAGAATGAAAGAGGGAGAAATAAGTTATTTTCGGTGTATCGATACTAGTAACATTTTTCAACTGACGCAATAAGAAAAGTGTTCTAGATAGTTTATTGCTCAGTTGGTCAATATGACAGTGCCAAGTGAGAGTACTATCGACAACTAACCCAAGTAAATTAACGCTGTCTGCATTTGATGTAGCAGAGCTTGTTGAAAACTGTAACTGTTGCGTTTTATCCGTATTTAGTTTGAGACGATTTGTCACGAAGCAAGTTTCTGCCTTCTCATCGACTTCATCTGATATTTTAGATAGTTCAGTTGCATGTTTGTCCGAGTAAATAAAAGTAGTGTCATCGGCAAATAAAACAGATTTGTATGGATGCATGAAATTACTAATGTCATTAACATAAATTATGAACAGAAGTGGTCCCAAAACTGATCCTTGGGGAACACCATGTTCGATAAGTTTAAAATTCGAAATGCAATTATTGCTACTGACTGCTTGATATCTATTCGACAAATACGATTTTATGAGAGATAGGAATACTTCCCTGATGCAGTCGAACGCCTTGGAGATGTCGCAGAGGTAGCGACAACTTGTAAGATGTGAATTGATCATTAAATATGGTTTTTGAATAAAAATTAGCATGGGAATGTTGATAAGGTTTCTGTGAATGACGTTATACAACCAACTATAAACATATGTGTATGTTGCGTTAAGGCTCATTGAAAGTAGGTCACCACAGGGTTTGAAGTCTACATAGCTCTAAAAATTAACAAAATGCATTAGCGGAAATTTTCGTTATACACCTTTTTGAACAGAGGAACATATACGTGAAGTTTCTGCATACTCCTGGTGTTATTAGTTTTAGTCGTGCAAAATATGGACTTATTAGTATACATGCAATAAATACAACATGTGGCATATAGGCTCCTTACATTGAGTAGATTACTTCCGCCATAAAGTTTTTGTGTATCAAATAATCTGGACTTTTTATAAATGATTTTTATCATTGTATTCTGTATCACTTTCATTTTAGAACATGCCACCCCATATTGTGATGCAATATCTAAGAACTGATTCAACTAGTAATTATATATAAGTAAAAGCAATTTCTTGATTAAAATGTCTCTTAGATTGTAGAATTTATATGCTAAGTGCCTAAGCCTGGTAACAATTTGAGGAGCATGGACATCCCATCTCATATGCTGATCCAATAAAACCCCTAAATATGAGTTGGAAAAAGTTATATAGTAAATATGAACTTGAGATACGTCAGTGAAGTAACATGTCCTAAGTTATCGAAGATACCGTAGTTTCCAAAATTAGTTCATACACATTCATGCATTTTTGGAATTATGGGTACATTCTCTGCCATAGGCCTCAATCATTGATTGCAGAGTTCCTTCCTCCTTGAACTATTATAACACATTATTCACGGTGATACATTAGAAGAATGATTACTGACTTCCAAAAGAAAAAGCTTATTTACTAATTTTCTATGAAATCTTCATCTCGAAGTGTTGTAATATTATTCATTATATAATATACATGAAAGCAGTGTCGTTAAAGAATTGAATTAATTAATTACACACATCCATGAACACTTGCATAATGACAATTTACCCGTAATAACTAATGTAGTAACTGTTTATAACCAATGCTAATTTTCGTAATTGTATATTCATTTCTATTTATCGTAATCATACTCGAAGAACACTTATGAAAAGAACTCTGCTCGTCTTTAACAAATCTCAAAAAGTTAACATAAACTCGCCTTGCTTGTATTGATTGCATCTTCCACCACCCATGATGGAATGTTAACTGTTTTTCGTGATCTCGTGAATTGTATCAATACAATATAACAAAATAGAGCAATTACTTTATGAAATATACACTTTTATTATCTGTAGAGACATAGCCATTCTGCAACATGCATAGATTATGTTTTCGAATCCAGAAATGAGCCAAGTTCGTGTGCAACACTCTTTTCTATCCGATCATAGCTACCAGCTCTACACTCTAAATATTATTGGTGAGGAAATATTCAAACAATTTCTAAAGAACTGTCAACAACATTATTCAATTTTGACATGTAAATAGCCAGCTATAATGTCAACAGCGCACCGTAAAATTTTTCATGCGGGTGCGCGGAAAAAAACCATTTTCGATATGCTATATAAGCATGTAAATATAGTGTTTTCCGAGAACAATAATGAAAAAGCTTTTTTCTGAAATCGTTCAAGAATGCCCACTTTCTCGGAGCAACTTCAGGCCTCACAATACGCTAATCAAGTATTTTAGTCCGTTGCTAAGCAACGAACTTTCCCGGACCGTTTTCGGTCCTAAACGGTACGGGAATAGTATATTGTGTATCTAGTAGTAAAAGCAATACATTCCCGGACGACAATGTAAATTGTTGGCCGAGGCGTTAAGCCGAAGCCAACAAGCATTGAAGTCTGGGAATGTGCTTTTACTACGAGGTGTACATACTATTATCAAAAACTAAGGAAGAGCGCAGGGCTCTTGGGGTCAAGATATTTTTCGATTGCGTTGGGTGAGCTACCCTGCGCTGATGATTGGCAACGAACCATGAAACCGGTCCGTAGGTGTTCCCTCGTGTGGGTTGAGACATGTTTTGGCGTTGAGATTGGAAGAACATTGCAAAGTAGTTCTTGTAGAATCCTTTGCCAAGAATCTAACAGATATAATTCAATGGTCGTAGGGGGAAGTAGTTGTTTTCTGTTGGAGACTTGCCGACGATTATACCTATTGTATAGGTTAAATGCAGAAGTCTGGATTGCTTAATCCATTTTATTATTAGTTTAATGGGCTTCTGTCAAGTAGTGTCATAGAATATTTTCTTCTGAACAACATACATAGTTGGTTGTCTACATTCATAGAAACCTTATCAACATTCCATTAATAATCTATTTGTAGATTACCTTCTTTTGACTAATCTGTAGTTTTATACACTTTGTTTGTTCGATGCCTTGTATAATCTTTGATTTTTTACAATAATTATATTCTACTCTTAATAGGTAAATCCTGCAAAAAAAGGTCATGGAAAAATAGCTCTGATGTTAATCGTAGGAAATAAATACAATTGTTGACATGATATTTATCTAAAAAATATTCGTAATGAATATCACCTCCGAATAATTTTCATGGAACTGCAATTCGAAGAAGAAAATATTAGTCGTCCATTTGGAAATTGATTGTTTTTACGTTTTTTTTTTGTTCAACAAGACTTACATTTCCACTTTATAAAAACCTGAGGCGTACGTAAGAATATCAATAATTAACTGAATAGTTTACTGAAAGAAAACCGCAGCATATATCAGTTTCCATATCTGAAGACATGTCTGAGGTAGGTCAATGCACTGGTACATCCATTGGTTATTATGTCATAAACCTTAAAGTTCACTTGCTGTGCATATAGTATTATTTAATGTCTCAATAATAGTTTCAGATGAAATATCTCCACTGGGTGGGGATTTGTAATTGGATATAAATAATAGGAATATGCCATTAGGGTTAGTTTTGTAGACACAGTTAAAATGAAGATGTTATATGAAGTGCCATGTTGCGTAAGTGATTCAATTATGTTTTCAGTGATTTTCTATTATCCTCTTGGATTGATGAGTGAAATCTCCACAAAGTGCTTTTGGTATATACGAGTTGTGAAAGCGAAATTATTTTTTTTGTTATTGAGTTATGTAAATATGTAAATATTTTTCTTGAGTGGTTTCAACCAATGGGAAAGTGAAAGGAAAACATTCGCTATTGTTAACGGGACTCAGCAGGAGACTGATATTCAACATCAAAGATAGATATGTATGAAATTTATCAGCAGCAATTCAGATAAGAAAAATCGAAAATGAAAATTGATAAACTGACTCAAAAAAGTGGACCACATTAATCAGAGCCTTCGTCTCAGATGATTTCATGAAATTTTTTGGTACTATGGAATCGAATCAAACCTTTTTCGTAAAAAAGTTAAAATGGTTTGATCATGATTCAGGAATAATTTAGGTTGTTAAGTGCATGAACAAAATCGAAAAAAAGTATGGCCCAGGGTAAGGAATACGGTCTTCAGTTTTTTTTTAAGGGAAGCAAGAAGCGCTTCTCCAAAATGAATGCTCCAAGTAAAGCAAACATGCTCCTATGGATCACTAAGTAAGAAATATTGACTGGGAATGACAAAAAGACGATCGAACAATTTTGATGGATTGCAGTAGGTTCTCAGTTCAAATCAAATGAGATTATTTTGTTTGATTTCAAGAAGCACTTACATAAATGTTTTTCTAGATGTCAGCTGTGATTCAATATGTCCATCGCGCTAGTGCTATCATCCAGTCAAGTTGATATTTTCTTTCAGGTATTTGCGTCATATCGTAACGAGTTTTCAGTAATGAATTTCTCGGACTTGAGGTTCAATGTACGCATCTACATCTAGTAACAATTATTTGTACATAAACTTCACTCTGAATCACAATGACTAGCATAAAAACAACGTCACGATTATGTTTGTGTTACTGGGTGACGTCACAAGATACCGTGAAGCTGGAACACTACCTGGTACCAGTAGTTGTTGGCGTAATAAAATAATAATTTGCCAATTTTCAGTGCACTATCTTACTGTGAGCGTAAGATCATTATTTGTCCATCATTTCATTGCTATTTCTTCATTGGCATAATCGCGTGTGTTTCAACTACCTCCCTAATCATAGAAATGACTATTATCCAACGTCTTCGAAAAAAGTCACTTCCTTTATCCATGCAGACGACTGCAACTGATAATGATTATAATAACAATAATCTTAGTCGCACGATTGCAGAAGGCCGACATCCTTGGTTCACTTTGTCTGCTCGGAGCACATGACTCTCGGACTCAATAGTCACTTACCCTACGAACGCGGGGAGTGATTATTGAAGTGAACATCACCAACGCTCCCACCAGGTGTGTCGGAGCTCCGAAGACAGGGCCTGACTGGGAAATTCCGAACAAAAAATTAAATAATAATACAAGAGGTAGTCACAGTAAAAAAATCTTTCCGCGGCAAGTATCAGCATAAACTCCGACAGATCTGGTTATCATGACTGTCGGGAAAGAAAAAAGTTGCTGCAACTAATATAGTCGCCATTCTGATTCTTTTCTACTCATTTGGAGTGATAGAATGGACTCAGGAAGAGCTGCGACAACTTGAAACACGCAAAATGATGCATCTTTGACGTCCAACAGTAACACTTCCCCATACGACGGGACTCTTGAGTTTGACGTGTCTTCATAACAGAATATTACTGAATGGAGCCAGTGAAGTCATCAGGAGTTCAAATCCCCTATTCCGCATGGTCCTCGACTATGTAGAAGCGGGAATTGGAGCGTTCATTTCTGAGGCAGCAACCAATGAACTTGGTCTCGTATTCGACACAGAATGGTCTATCCCAAACTCTGTCATCGAGTTGGAGACTCAGGTCCTCTCTCAGCTACATACGAATAATCCAATGCATACGGTCTTCTACAACAACATCGAAGACATTGGCTCATTCAAAAGTTTGACCTTTGGCTTCCTAAGGTCAAGTGGGCTGGAGTTGGAGACAATGGGATTCATAATGGCCTACCATGATGGTGTCTTCAACACCCTCGTCTACCGTAGTCGCATGATGGTCCCAGACAACAGATGAAGGGAATATCGTGGGGTAGATGAGACCATAATGCATTCGCGCTGTCAGCATTCCATGCGGTCTCAGCCTATATCCTCAGACATAACGCGGCGCTCTACACAAAATATTCTGTTAAAATGATGGTTCTGATCATAGGACTCCTTGGTGCAATGATAGACACACTGCTCTCGAATTTGAAAATAATACCGGCTTGCCGTAATGTGGAAGAAATCTCGGCCTCACGAATGCAGAAGGTCGTCATCCTTGGTTCACTTCGTCTGCTCGGAGCACATGACTCCCAGACCCAATAGTCACCTACCCTACGGACGAGGGAAGTGGTGATTGGGGTAAACGACACGAGTGCGCCTTACGGATGAGTCGGTGCTCTGGAGTCAGGGCATGACTGAGGCATTGCTAACGGAAAAAAAGTAATGATAATAATACGAGTGTTGTACTACCATCTACAACATTCGTACGGTATAGGTGAGACACCGGTGATGCCTTTTGCTCTGGGGAATATTGAGCCCTTTGTGTACTCATTACCTATTCTCAGACAAAAACAAACTAATAAGCCTGATGTATCTCCCCTCGACCATCAAAGACGATTTTCGTTGTAGAGTATCGGTTTCGGAGAAATTAATATCTTCCGAAGAGATAAAGAAAAACGTATAAATATAGGAATTCTTTGAACTCGGCAGGCTCTACCCAAACCATTCTATTGAAATTAATAGTGGTTCTGATTATGGGTCCTTTGTGGAATGATGGACACACTGCTGTCGATTTTGAAAGTTAAACTTTTCCGAAGTGGGGCAGAAATACTAGCCGGGCGGATGTTCAGAAAAATAATCATAATTTGAAACACAAAAGTTGTGTTGAGTTTTTCGAAAACATTATGAACAGGATTTGCGTAAGATCAGTTGTGGATTCATTGCTTTTTGGGGATTTTAACCATATACAAGTCTGAAATTGAAAATATGGAATATCAAGGAAATCTATATAGGAGTGTGGAAGAGCAAATGTTCAATGGGCATGTCAAATCAATAATTTCCCCCACAACATGAAATTTCAGTCAGTTATTGAAAATATACTGAAAATCTGAACAGTAATTTTACCACTAAAATCTACCAATCAAAAGAAATGAAAGATCATTAGATGTCGGGATCTCAAGATCCCGTGCTTATTGCTGAGACAGCCGAAATACGCTAATTTTTAACTTGCGCTTGAGCCCGACCCGTTCGTCGTGGAAAAAACCTTCAACTCATTCAACATATTTCATGCTCATACGAAAAAGTCTTACTAAAGTACTTACGAACTTGTTTCATAAATAACTATTCTACAATTTTTTTCCTTTATACAATTTTACTTCAAGAAATTTTGTTAGCAAACTTTAGATTCGGGTTCAGCACCCACAAAAACGTGTGGAATAGAAGAAATCAAAACAACCCCACTTTCCCGCTAGGGGCACTGTTGACTACAAATTTACTACATTAGACTTGTTTCACAATTTGGCGGTTATTGTACTTATAGACCGTCAGATAGTGACAGATTTAGGTGCCCCATTTTCGCATACAAGCCTCGAATAGGGTTGAAAAGTACATCGATGTTGAGTAAACTGGAGTGATATTTACGAGTGGCTCCTGGGGAGAACATTTGGAAAATTCGATATTCCAGAACAGAAATAAAATGAGTAAGTTGCTCATATTTTCACGCTAGCCGTGTTCACCTAGTTATTGATTGATAGAACCTGGCCTCGGAATACCAAAGGCTTGAGTGTTGCAGGTGGCTAAAGGGTTAAAATGAGGGCGTGATCTTGTAGGGAAAAATCGAAATTTTGACAGATTTTCCCACACAAGCCCATCGAAACTATGAGTGGCGCGAATGGATAAGTAGATTTTGTCATCGGAAAATTTTACGGAAATTCTTTTTGATTTTTCAGTTATTTTTCCATACAAGCCTTTGGAAGTATTGAATATTATTGACGTGTTAGACATTACAATAAAATTGGCATGACCATTGGATGTAACCGGAACGAAGGCTTGCGTTGAAAAGTTGCAGGAAAATTGTAAGGAAATTGACACCATTTTCTCACGCAAGCCGTTTCGCATATGCTTAGAAAAAGTGATTCTAAGACTACATAACAAAAGGCTTGAGTGTCGGACATGGTCAGCATATCAATTATACATGATTTATGTAACAAAGTGCTGACAAAAACATTTTAGAAAATTAAATCATTTTCCCACACAAGCCCTTTGGCATATACTTAGAAAATGTGTTTTCAAGACCCTGTAATGGAAGGCATAAGTGTAGGAAATGAAACATATTATTTATTTTGAAAAGAGCTGACAAAAATGTTTATGCAGTGTTATTATTTTGACCATCTGATGTAGTAAACATTTCCTTCTATAAATTTGATAATATTTTATATTATGAAAATAGTGCGCAGAGAATGGATGACGTATAAAAAATATAAAGTTTTAAGTGAAATATTGACGATGAAATGAGCTAACTTTATGAATGATTATATCACGAAGTGGTTTTACAATACTTCCAGAACGAGCTATATGATTGTCATCGTCGTCCTCACTTATTTCCTCTTTCTCGCAGCCTGCTTCATCTTCGTCTGACTCTGAAACGTCGATGTTTATCACAGTCATTTTCGCGACGGTACAAGGTATATAATAGTAGTATATTTCCTATGCTTTATATTATACGACATCTTTACACGTATAGGATATCTAATTTTTCATGTTCAATAGCTGCAGTATTGTTTCACACATACAATAATTTTGTAATAATTAAAAATGCACCAACATATATTTCTTACGAATCTGTTAGAAATACTTAACAGGAACTTCAAAATATTAGAGAAACTTAAGAGATATTATCGGAATGTGTCACTGTTAATCTCAAAAGAAGATAATGCGAGGAATACGGAATCAGCTCGTATTGATCCGGAAAGACGTTTAATTACTTGGGGGGTGGAGCAACGCCGCTCCCAAGAGGTAGTTACAGAATTATAGTAAAAAACTATCTCCGCGGTAAGTATCAGCATAAACTCCGATAGATCTGGTCATCAGAACTGTAGGGAAACAATAAAGTTGCTGCAACTGATATGCTTGCCATTTCTATTCTACTCTACTTCTTTGAGGTAGTAAAATGGACTCAAGAAGAGCAGCGACAACTCGACGTAAAAACTCACAAAATGATGCATCTTCATAGGCGTTTGAATCCTAAATCGTCCGTCCCACAACGAGGAAGACGTGGACATTTGAGTTTGAAGTGGCTATATAACAGAATGGTACTCAATGGAACCTGTAACGTCATCAGGAGTTCAGATCCCATTCTCTGCATGGTCTGTGACAATGAGAAAGGGACAAAAATGGGATCGGAGCATTTCTTTTTAAGGCAGATGCCCGTGCAGCCGATGAACTTGGTCTCGTGTTCGATTCTGATACTGTCACCGAGTTGAAAACCGTTCAGAAAAAGCTTTCATCAAAGCTGCGGAGACTGAGGCACTACTGCAGCTTCATACGAATAAGCCAATGCATGGGGTGTACATCCAGAACATCGAAGACCTTGGCTTATCCAAAAAATCTGACCTTTGCCTTTCTCAGGTCAAGTGAGCTGAAGTCGGAGACCAAGGGATTCATGATGGCCTGGCAGGTTGGTGTCTTCAACACCTTAGTTTATCGTAGTCGCGTGATGGATCCAGCTTATGCGGTCTCAGCCTATATCCACAGACATAACGCCGTGCTAGGAGTGTTGTACTACCACTTACGACTTTCGTACTACCACTTACAACTCGTATGGTATAGACGAGACAACGGTGTTGTCTTATGCTCCAGGGGATATTGAGTCCGTTGTGGAGAATGAGAAGTGTCCAATTTATTGGAACTACTAATGTCCCACCCTCGGGCAAATACAAGTCAATGGGTGAGGTGAATAAAATCTAGTAGATGTTCATACTATACAGTGCGACGCTAAATTATGGATCCAATTCATTATTTCTGAATATAAAGATATTTCGGAAAAATCCTCGGACAGGTCGATTTTCTTTTCCGATGGGCCAATTTTTGAACCCCACCCAAAATATATAGGGTTTTCCGCAATTGAGTAAAACTGACTTTGGTGATATTTTTAAATTGGTCACCCAGTATCTTTTTCCATATTTGGTTAGAGATCGTCATTACGAATCCAGTGATACCAAGTTTGATGGGATACTGCCAAAAAACTTCCTCGTATGTCTAATGAGTATGACTGCGAGACTCCACACGATTCAGAATGTTAAAAGTCTCTGTCGCATTCATTGGATATATGGAGAAGTTTTTTGGCCATATCTCCGCAGCCGTTTAACATAATCCCATCAAACTTGGTATCACTGGATTTGTAATGACGATCACTAACCAAATATGGACAAATATACTGGGTGTCCCATTTAAAAATATCACCAATATCGCTTTTCCTCAAATGAGGATACTCCTATATATTTTGGGTAAGGTTCAAAAATTGGACCATCGGAAAAGAAAATCGACCTGTCCAAGGATTTTTTCGATATATCTTTATATTCAGAAATAATGAATTTGTTCCATAATTTAGCGTTGCACTGTATATTTATCTCTTTCATTTATCAATGAAATGAAAAAGTCTGTCTCAGGAAAATATAAGCAATTACTTAAAATTTATTTTGTTTACATCCACCACTAAACCTGATGTAGTCATCCACGACCATCAGAGTAGGACGATATTCGTCAGAAAGGTTTCGGCTCCTGGCAAAAACGAAAATCGTAAGAAAAGAGGAGGAAAAGCGGACTAAATATCGAGATCTTCTCTTCGAAGTCCGCCGGCATTACCCAAACCATTCTGTTGAAATGGTGGTTCTAAATCAATGGTAGAATGATGGAAACACTGCTCCCGAACCTAAAAATCATACCGGCTTGCGTAATATGGCAGAAATCTTAGACGGATGGATGCAAAAGGCCGTCATCCTTGGATCACTCTGTCTACTCAGGGCACACGATTATCGGACCCAATAGTCACTTATCCTAAAGACGTGAAGAATGGTTATTAGGAATAATTGACACCAGCACGCCCTCCGGATGTATCGGGGCTCCGGAGACAGGGCCTGACTGGGACATTCCTAACTAGGCCAATCAATAGAGCATTTTTTGATAACAAAAATACTGGTAGAAAACCGACTGTGTTATCACATGAAAGAATATCTGTAGTTATATTCTGTTATGTTTTCGACTTGCAACTGTCATTTATTAATTTGTTATAAACATTAAATTAACAAAAAACGTGTTTTTAAAAATTGTTTTGCTTATAAAATGAAAACTAATGGAGCAATCTGGTTGTTCCAATTGAAATTTTTTTAGATAATTGAAGTAAAATCCAAATGAAATGTTTTACGACCCGATCGTATCATTAGTATCGGAGGAAAACAGGAAAAACCGGAAAATTTCACTATTTTTTAAAAAATTCGTAACCGCGTAATTTTTCAAGAAATAGGGTTGACCCTCCTCATGGATGTGTTGAAATCATGTGCACTTTATGTGTACACAAAACAGGCTCTGACGGTTCATTGGTTTTGGCACAATTGCAATTTGAATTTTTTTATTGCGCTATCTTGCAGAGTGTCTGATTTCAATTTCTAAAACAGATTTTGAAAGTACAAGTTTAGTACCCCAAAATGTATATTCACATTTTGCGCAAAAATGCTGCGGAGTGGGTGAAAACGGCCGAGCTGGTGGAAGCCGTCGAGTGGTAGGAGAGAGCGGGGGATGAGGCGTTTTATCATTCATTAAAATAATTCCCATTATCTCCCGGACTCTCCTACCACTCGGCAGCTAATGCGGGCTAGGCCGTTTTCAGTCATGTTTGCAGGCATTTTTCACCCATTTCGCACCATTGTAGCGAAAAATGAGAGTAGGTATACGTTTTGTAGTACTATACTTACGTGAGTACACACAAAGTACACGTATAAAGTACACATTATTCAATACTTTCATGAGAAAGGCCAATCCTACTTCTTGAAAAATGGCAAAAGTTTACGGTTTTCCCAGTTTTCCTCCGTTACTAATGACTCGACCGGGTCGTCAAACATCCCATTTTGTTCGTATTTTAATTATCTACAATTATTTCCATAGGAGTAACCGTATTGCTTCATTAGTGTTCATTTTATAGGCAGAACAATTTTAAAATACACGTTTTTTGTTATTCAACTGTTTATAACAAATCAATAAATGACAGTTGCGAGTCGAAAACTTACCAGAATATAACTTTGGACTGTCTTTCATGTGATGGCAAAGTCGGTTCCCTACTAGTATTTTTGTTAAAAACTCGCTTATTTTATGCTCTATTGCTTGGTGTAAATGGACAGTAATGACCCTGCATAAATAAACATTTCTTTAATTTGTTGCAACTCTTTTATGGATCAATAATATGCTCCATGTGGAACACTCAAGTCTTTTGTTATATAGCCTTAGAATAACTTTCTCTATTCATATGCCATAAGGCTTGGTGGGAAGATGATATTATTTTCTGGAATGTTTTTGTTAAATAAATCATGTATAATTAATATGATGACCCTGTCCGGCACTCAAGCCTTTTGTTATTTAGTGTTAGAATCACTTTTTCTAAGCATATGCTGAACGGCTTGTGTGAGAAAATGGTGTCAATTTCCTTACAATTTCCCTGCAAGTTTTTTTCATGTTCTGAAAATTTGAAGGCCACGCTTCACACTCTAGCCATTATTTTTTAAGGATTTTTTTGCAAATAATTTCGTTTATGAGAAAATAACTGAAAAATCGAAGAGAATTTCGGTTAAAGTATACGACCCCAAAATCTACTTATCCATTCGCGCCACTCAAGCCAATATGTTTTTCGGTCTAGTGACGATGTAAGTTTTCATAGTTTCAATGGGCTTGTGTGAGAAAATCTGTCAAAATTTCGATTCATCTTTACAAGATTACGCCCTCATTTGAACCCTTTAGCCACCTGCAACACTCAAGCCTTTGGTATTCCGAGGCCAGGTTCTATTAATTAATAATAAGGTGAACAAGGCTAGCGTGAAAATATGGGCAACATACTCCTCTTATTTCTATTCTGGAAAATCGAATTTTCCATATGTTCTCACCAGGAGCCACTCGTAAATTTCACTCCAGTTTACTCAACATCGATGTACTTTTCAACCCTATTCGAAGCTTGTATGCGAAAATGGGGCACCTAAATCTGTCACTATCTAACGGTCTATTACAGTTTGTGCTACAAACGTCTGTTTACATGTTGTTTTCTCATGAACCACTCTAAATTACTTTTGTTTTAAATTTTGAATTCTTCCCTCTATTGAAGCTTTCACTACTCTCGAACTTTGACAAAATAACGATTCGCCGTAAATTGGTAATAATCCCAGATGGCAAGTTTAAATAAAATTTACATTGTGTTTCGTATTAGATCAATCTAGCACAACAGTGCTTCTTAAAATATTCATGTGTGTGTTCATACTACCTGAAAGGTATCGCAATTTTTTTGTTTTTTTGCGGTTTTTTATAGCCCCTCCTTGTCAAATTTTGGACGGTTCGAGTACAAACATGGGACAAATGCCGCTTTCAATGGAATCAGCGATACTACTTTTTGAAATAATGAACATTGTGATTACTTGATAGACGGGAGTTTTCAAATGACATGGGGGGTGAAGTGATACATCGTTGAAAAGAGAATTCAATTTTCTTTCCAACCATCTAAATTCTTTCAGATTTCGTTAATATGTCTTCACCATATGCACTCGGAATATCAAGTTTAAGTACGGATCTGAAGGCTCCCTTTTGTCGATAAAGTTGAACGGTTTGATATGGAATAATAGGACAAAAAGTATTTTGAATAGTATTATTACCGATAGTACTTCTTGAGAAAAAATGCATTACAATTGCTCGAAAGATGGCGCTGGGGGCACATTAAATAGAAAATTTCGAAAGCTGAAGAGATCGAAATTGTGAAAATACGTGTTAACGAATCCAAAAAAAAATTTGATGATTGGAAAGAAAATTCAATTCTCTTTTCAACGTTGTGTAACTGGACCCTCACCTGCCATTTGAAATATTTAAATCGATGTGCTTCCTTGCGCCCTCAAGATAGGAAAATGATTAGTGCCATATTAACAATGGGTTCATCTTTTTGACAGGTATGCATTGGGTTTGCCATCCTAGCTGTATCCCTTGCTCAACCTCAGGGTCAGCCGATTGCAATAGTGAGATATGAAAATGATGGTATCAACGCCGATGGATCATACCAGTGGAGGTGAGAATATTATTGTTATATTTTATATATTACATATAATGGGATTGTGCATGTTTTCCGGGTCTACTTGCAGCTGTAAAAGCAAATGCTCCAGAGCGCTGGTGTGTTTTTTTATTCTAATATCATTTTTGGTTTCGTTTTGAAGTAAAGTTCTCTAATGTACAGTGTCCGCCATGGAGTATGTAGGTTATATATGGGAAAAAAAGTTCATTATCACATCAGCGATCAATAATGCATGTACAACAACCTGAAAGTCGGTTTTGACATGTGTCTTTCACAATATTTTTTTCTAAATAGATTGAGTCTGTTGGAATATTTATATTTCTATGATGATGACAGAACTATCTCATTTCCTCCACACCTGATAGCACTATATTGAAAATTTTGGTTTTTTTCCACTCATTGCTCTTTATCCACACCATCGAGCAGCATAACTCTTCCCCGTCTCATTAAGCTCCACAATTCAGCAGAGTGGAAAGGTATTTGCTCGTTTTCCCATAAGCATTTTCATGAGAAAGAGTGTGTTTCTCTTTTGGAGACAATTTCTAAAAACATAATGCAGGAGATGCAACCGTTGATACGTTGAACACGTCAAGAATAACATCATCTGATGAACCCTGGTTTAGCAAAAGCTGCTCCAGATCTGCCACCCTCAAGCAGGCGGCATACCATCGATAACACAAAAATATGGGCACTGAGACCTGATCAGAATATGTTCAAGCTAAAAACACATGCAAAGAGACAATCGAATCCTCAAAAGATGCCATCAGCGCCAAGATATAATCAAAACTCGTAGAGTATCCTAACGAATTTCACTCGTTTTGATCTTTTGCTAAATCCGTGGTGGCCGTGGTGGTAGAGCGTTCGCCTTTCGAGCGAAAGGTCGATGGTTCAAAGCCTCGCATGGTCATCGGTCTCGTTGAACACGTCAACGTTTGCTTCATAACTTTTTTATTTAGACATCAGATTGTAGTTGAGAGAGAAATGAATTTTTTGTTTTTTAAAATTTGTTTTTACGAAACACCCAGGTTTTCGTAAAAAATCCTCAAAAGCAGAGCTTGTACAAGCAAGGGAAATCCGGGAACTACAGTTCAAATGAAAGTGAAATCCGAACCACTTCAGCTCCGTGACAGGCGTCCGGGGATCGAACCCGGGCTGCCTAGGTGTAAGGCAAATGCTCTAACACCACGACCACTTCGCTGTACTGGAGTGGATGAGTCGATATCGATAGTAGAGTTTTATGCAAATGAAGTTTCATCTATCGAAGAAAAATCAAACCTATTCCATAAATAAGTAGAATATCAACCAAATTGATGAAGGTATCTTGTAGCAGACAAATGAGTGTTCAAAGACAGAAACACAATAGTTGAGAAAAAAACTGTAATTCACGAGTAACATGTTATTGGAAAATCTTATACTGGATTCTTGTTGGAATGATTGTGTGTTGAAGAAAGAAATCGTATTTAATTTCTGCGTTCAGAGATTCAATATTATTATCCTTGTTGTTTCTATTCATCTCAAAAAACTCCAAAATATTCAATTCAGGAACTTCATTACGAATTTGTAAAATATCAAGATCTGAATCAATAAGAAATTGATGTTCTCTATTAACGATGTGGTTAGCAAAATAACTCGCAGAAATAATTTCATCATAATTGCCAGAGAGAAGATACGACGATACTCTCTTATGTTCATGAATTCTTTGAGAAAATGAAAGGCCAGTTTGACCAGTATAGATATGTAGTATTACAAACATGATGTGAACAAGAAGTGTTGTTAATACCTGATTTATCCATTCATCTTTGTTATCAATGAAGTTGATTCCAAGATTATTAATTGTTAGTGTGAAAAGAAATTTTATATTCAGGGATGAATCTTTCCATTTCGTTTTTAATATCATAGGAAACTTCACCCCAAAAAGTCAGACATTTTAAAAATTAAATGATTTGCGTTTATGTATTTTAGAAATAACTGAATCAGAGTAACCAATCCTAATTGCTACTTGTTTTATTTGTTCATATATTTTTTTATACTTTGACTTTAATGAAACGAAAGAAACACAATTTTGTCTTATTTCCACTAGTTTTTTATATTTACGACCGGTTTCGGGCTTTATCCCATTATCAAGTATAAAAACTAACTAATACAATTGTACTCTTAAACCTAGTTATATAGGGAGTTTGCAGGTAAACTGGATGGAAAGGTAATTAAATGAAAATAAATGAAATCAAATGAACATGGGTGAAACGATATAAATTCAATACTGGAGGTTATGGAAATTACCTGGGTTGTCAAAATCACAAATTCAAAAGTGGAGACCTACATAAATCGAGTTGCTCGTTGAGGGTTCTATATTTCGGGTTTTTAATTGATTTATTGATTTTCATGGCTTCCAACAGATTCATTTTCTTTCCTTTATTATATGTGTGTAGGATTTTGAGATTATCTTTATTTATCTTGTGTTTGGATTCTTGCAGATGTTCGTACATTGTGGATTTTTTGTCGAAACAGACGTGTTCACGGAACCTTACGTCAAAATTACTACCGGTCTGGCCTGTATATACTGCAGAGCATTCCCCACATTCTAATCTATATATCCCTGATTTTTTCATTCTATCTCGTTTAGGTTTTGCATTGAACAGAATTCTGCCTAAATTATTATTACTTATGAAAGCTGTTGTTATTTTGAATTTAGAAAAATAATTTTGAATGTTTTCTGAAATTTTACCTGAGTAATTAATGCTACCATATTTACGTGTATTGTGTTCTTCGATATTTGGGTATAGTTCACTCATAACCGTTTTATGAGTTTTACCTGATATTAATTTCTCTATTAAAGAAACTGGTACTCGATTGTTTACCGCAATTTGTTTAATGATGTTTAGTTCATCCTGGAAATTCTTATCAGGTAAAGGGATTGCGAAAGCTCTGTGTATCATTGATCTAAAGGCGGATAATTTATGTGACATCGGACTGAAAGAATCAAAGGGAATTGTACAGTCTGTGAAGGTGTTTTTCCGGTAGATATTAAATTGAAAACTATTACTAACCCTTGAAATACTTAAATCTAAGAAGTTAAGCTTCTTGTTTTGTTCAATTTCTACTGTGAATTTAACTTTGTTATGTAGATTATTTAGGAAGTTCAAAAATTGATCAATTTGTCTGTTGGAACCATCAAAACCCACTAGTACGTCATCAATGTATCTGAACCAAAACACAATATGTGTTTTAGAAAGGGGGTTCTAAAGGATGAGGGTATTTTAATCCACAATGTACGAACATCCGCAAGAATCCAAACACAAGATAAATAAAGATAATCTCAAAATCCTACACACATGTAATAAAGGAAAGAAAATGAATCTGTTGGAAGCCATGGAAATCAATAAATCAATTAAAAACACGAAATATAGAACCCTCAACGAGCAACTCGATTTATGTAGGTACCACTTTTGAATTTGTGATTTTGACAACCCAGGTAATTTCCATAACCTCCAGTATTGAATTTATATCGTTTCACCCATGTTCATTTGATTTCATTTATTTTCATTTAACTACCTCTCCATCCAGTTTACCTGCAAACTCCCTCTAGGTTTAAGAGTACAATTGTATTAGTTAGTTTTTATACTTGATAATGGGATAAAGCCCGAAACCGGTCGTAAATATAAAAAACTAGTGGAAATTAGACAAAATTGTGTTTCTTTCGTTTCATTAAAGTGATCATGAATTTCCACAAAATAAACAAGTCATCAATTACACAACTTTGATACCAAAAACAAAACACTAAAATAAAAAGACATACAAAGGAAACTTAAAACGTTTAAGTTAAATAGACAGAAAATAAACAACGCTGACTCACAGTGTTTGGCATGTGTGATGCGTTTCCATGGTTACCTACTCCCAAATTACTTCAAAAGAGATTTGTTTTAATTTAGTCTATGTGAGATAAGGTGAACAACACGTCAAGAAATATTAAAGAAATGTTTCTAAATATTCAACCATTCACGAATCAAAATACAAAGTAGGTACGTGCGCTTGTCCGAGAAAGCCCATCTCACATCATTACTGATATTGTTCAAACTTATGGTGGATTTATAAATTCAACTGAACTAATGCCGGGTTTCACCAAAACTTTAATCTCGCTTAAGGGGAATTCCAACAATTTCAATCGGGCGTATTGCTTCACTGGCCATCATTGGTCAGTTGAATAGGCCGTAGAGCCTAAAGTCCAATTGAGCAATACGCCCGATTCAAATTGTCGGTTATCTCCTAAATAGGGATTAAAGTATTGGTTAAACCCAGCCTAAGAACTCTGAATTAACAAGTAGGATTCAACAATTAGCAACTGAGACGGTTTTTATAAACTTCAACTAAATGATTAATGATTGATTGATTGATTCATCATCATTTTCATATTCGTATAATATGGAAATAGTGCACACATGGGTGGTCAAAACTGGCAATTAAATGTTTAATTATGCAGCCATAAACAACACCGCACAAAACATACAACAGAATATATCGAGGAATTTTTAAATGTCGTATAAATATCGTCTGATTCTAATTGTTAGTTGAAAAGATGAAAGTTGACCATCTTCTTAGCTGCTTACTCTTAATTTAATTGACAGATGAAACGATATAAACACTTGATGGTGTTTGCTTATATTCATCTTTCTGAATTCCTAGTTGGTAATTTAATTTTCAGTTCGCATTTGAGTTTACAACATTTCAAATTTCGATTCAATATTTGAATTTCATTTCTAGTTTCGAAACTGCCAACGGAATAAATGCACAAGAGCAAGGACAACTGAAAAATGCTGGAACCGAAAATGAAGGGCCAGAAGTGCAGGGCTCCTACCAATACACTTCTGATGATGGCGTTCCTATAGCTCTCAGCTACATTGCGAATGAAGGAGGCTTCCAACCTCAGGGTGAACATCTTCCTACACCACCACCGATTCCTCTAGCGATTCAGAAGTCACTGGAATGGAATGCAGCTCACCCGGAAGAAGAAGAACCAGCCAGACCTCAGAGACAAGCTCCTACAGAGCAGCCTGTTTACAACAATCCCCGATTCCAAAGAAGATATTGAAATCACCTTTCAATACATATCAGTCAGCTCATTTTTGTACATACATTCTCAATAAATTTCATCAATAATAACTAAAATTTGGCATTTCACTGTTGGTCCGCCTCAAAAACGTATTGTATATACAGGGTGTTGCACAATTCAGTACAAATATTTTAAGGGCGTATTCCTGAAATTCAAGAAAGGAAATCTACCCAAACACCAGAATTACGTCTAAAACTCACCCAACGTGAATTTCGCCAATTAAATTAGCATCTTCAGGACCTGAGAGCTCACTGAACTACGTATATTCTACGTTTATTTCATTTATACTACTCATCTGAATACCTACGTCAAATAATCTAATCTAATTGTTCACCTAATTTTCCTAATTTACCTGCTCTACTATACTTATCTGAGTTGTCAGATTCACTCATTATCTTTAAAAATCATAAATGACACATTTGAAACTGGAATTTTTCCGACATTCCTGGAAACCTCTGTTATAATTTCTCTTCATAAAGGCAGTAACAGAGAAGATCCCTCCAACTTCAGACCGATATTTTTAATTCCCAAAATTGCAAAAATAATCGAAAAACTAGTAAAGAAAAGAAGTATGGAATTTTGACGATTAATAGAATACTGAGTGCAGAGCAGTTTGGATTTCAGAATTCAAGGAGCACAAATGATACCATCCACAGACTGATGTCGATGATTTATGAAAGCATAAATGGTAAAGAAGCTGTCGAGGCGATGCTTTGTGATCCTGACATTTTGCTGCGGAAGCCTAATCGATATGGATTTGGAGGAGTCACTCTGAACTGGTTCAGATCTTATCTCTCTGATGGAAAGCAGTGTGTAAAATTATTCACCACCTCTGATACAACTGGAATGAGGTGTGGAGTGCCCCAGGGCTCTGTACTGGGTCCTAAACTTTTTCTTTTGTATATAAATGACCTTACAATTCTGGGAATTTTAACGTTATTTGCAGATGATACAACCATATTGTGGCATCATAAAGATAAAGGAAAACTCCACGAAATAATGTGTGATGACAAGTCTAATTTCTTCCAAAACTGTGATACCGGATGTGAATATGGGTAGTCAAATATTAGTAAATGAGGACCTTTTTGGGAATTTACTTGGACACAAATCTGAAATTTGAAGATAAAAAGAAGAATAAAAAATTGGAATTTGGTTGTTATTTTTTGAGGGTGGTTTCTAATGAGTCAGGATTTGCTGCTGCAAAATCAGTTTATTACGCACGTGGAATCCCATTTGCGTTAAGCCCTTTAAGGTATATCATTTTGAGGAGTTTGTAACAACCAATTGTTTCAGTCAGTGTTTATACTACAGAAACGAGCAATTAGATACCTGTGTAAAATAAATTTTAGGGCCTCATGTAAATCACTCTTTATTGAACATGGTATCCTGACCCTTGTTTCAATTTTTATAGTAGAAACGGTTTCATTAATCCACAAAAATAGATTAGATTACGAAATAAATGATGTCCCCTATTATACTCGTCAAAACAAAAATAGTTTAAAGAACCCCATTCCCATGACAAATCTAATAAAAGACTCTCTGAACTACATGTATAACAAAATACAAATATTGAACTTTATGTTTAACACATTTCTTATTTTAACCGTAACATATCTTTATCATGCCTCCATTGTTATTATTTGGCTATATTTTAAATTTTGGGGGTTTGTATTTTACAAGTTATTTATAATTTTACCTGTGTTTACAATAAACATATTATTATATATCATTAGTATAATCAAATTATCTACTCTCATTGTGTGAAACAAGAACAAAAGTGGGTTTTGACCAAATAAGAATCGGTTGAATCTGGATTCAATATGGAAATATTTATTCGTTCTTCTACCGGCAGTCATCGTGTGAGGGCCTAAAATATTCGAAATTGTATAACTATCCTCAAACACGATAATAATTATTAAAATTCAACAAATAATTCTAAAAAGCTTTACTGAAATTATGCAAATGAAAAAGGACTTGCCTAAGACCAAGCTGCCCTATCAATTCAATGAAGAGACACGCATGAAGGCCGTTTTTGCTCTTAAAAATAGCTTCAATATATCAGAGAAGGCCGAATAGCGTATTTCTCTTCGCAAAATGCCGACTCGAAAATAATAATCTCCGTTGTGCCTTTATAATAAAACATGAGTTTTTTGCCCACATTTCACTTCAGTTTTTTCTATAAAAACCCACTTTTCGATTCTGAAAACCGTACAACTCGCGCCATCTATCAGACAGAAAGCCAATAGCGCCGAGTTCTGAACTAGAACCCTGTAAGTTTCACCTCGCCCAAAACATTCATTGTTTAAGTAGAAATTACATTTCTATGAAGTAGAAGCATTGCCTATATAGCCAATATGGTAGAAGCGTTGTATGAGGATTACATAGTAGGATAACGCCTGTGTATCATCTATTGGAGCCGATTTTCAGCGCCATCTGCCAGAAACATGAGGAAACTTCGAATTTTTCAATCCGTGCAGTAGTGACCCCTACACTGTCCTAATTCTAACTTGCTGAATCGTAATTAAAACAGGGACGGATTGAGGGGTTGAACATTATTCACGTTCAGACGTATGAAATAGCTAACAAAATTTCATATTCGGATACTTGGGTTCAAAATTTCGATAAATCGCATTAGGTGATAATATTTTGATATTATACGTGATTGGAAACTCCCTGAGTTGTCTTGTGGAATATCAATTTGCTCCAACGACAAAATTGTCGCTGCTGTCCTATTTACGTATCCGTTCATTTAAACAAATATGAACTGACTGACTTCCAAGAGATTTACTAGTCGAACATGGTCGAGCTGTATAAACTATAGTCGATAAAATTTTCTGTCACCAACACATTCGGGAATGATGATTTTTAAAGAAATTGTGGATATGATGAAATGGACACAAACCTACGATAAAAATTAAGCTAGTTTTTGTAATATCTAACAGAATCTGACAGAAGCAAATCTTTCAATGGACTTAAAATATGACAGTTAATAGTCATTCAGGTGAGGATGCTTTATGACATTTTCATAAGAGAAAAAGATGGCGGGCGATCAATTCGAAATTGGTATGTGGGGGTTTTTGGGGTCGGAAATGTGTTTTTTGATAAAATTTGGGATGGTGGTCCCAAAATCGATATGGTAGATGATGAGAAAATGCATATTTTACGCGCATTTATTCAAATAAGACTGTATGAAGAATAGATAAATACCCAATAAAGTACATGATACAATAATAATAATACAATACAATATCAATCATACGGCAGCAGTAGTTTTTTAAGGAAGTATACAGGGTGGAGCACCGAAAACGAAACAGAGTGAATATCTTCAAAACGCATGCGTTGTGAATGAAATGCAAAAACACGTCGATTTTGAATCCAAGGGGGACATATTCCTATCATAACCTCAACTGTCATACCTACCCCCCCACCCCTTGGTCACTATCACCCAAACAATTTGAATTGGGAAAGTAGTAAGTGTGACACATCATTGAAGAGGTAATTTCAGGAGGAATTCGGCCATGTCAATTTTTGCTACCTCACTTTTTATTTTGGTGCCCTCTTGCGGGAAAAACAACTGTTCCGTATTCCAAATTATGATACTTCATTTGCAAGCTAATTCGACATAAATTCGGTGACAATGCATTATGTTATTTTTCTAAGAGAAAAAACAAAATGGCGGCTCCAAAATGGCGGAAAAGATTTGCAATTATGGTTCGAATCGATTCAAAATTGATATGTGGTGGATTCCATGGTCAGAAATTACGATATTTCTGTCATTGCAAAGAAACAAGATGGTCGCTCCAAGATGGCGGACGGAATTTGTAATTATGATCCGATTTGAATCAAAATTAGTATCTGTGGATTTTCAGGGTCGGAAATTATGATTTTTTTTGTTGATGCAAAAACCAAGATAGTGGGCGAAATTTGTAATTGTGGTTCGATTCGACCAGGCATCGAAAACGAATTCTTCAAAACACATGTATCGAATTATGGTGCAAACATAGGGATTAGTAGATTACTGCGACAGGCAAATTTTCACTGAAGGGCTATGGATATTTTCTCATCTTCGCTTTGGCAAATGAAGAGAGCTACTATGTAGTTCAAATTCTATAGCTTTGATTGCTCATTTCATTTTAATTTGTTTTGTTTTTGTCTAGTTACTGTGCAAAACTGTTAGATATAGGTAGTTATAATTTTTTTAAAATCTTTTTACATATTTTTCTTAGTGTTTTAAATTGTATTGTATTGTAAATGGCTATTTCTCCCCGTGTAATAAATAAATAAATAAAAAATTGCAAAAACACGTAGATTTTTAATCCAAGGGGGAAATCTTCCTATCATAACCTCAACTTTCACATCACTCCCCCCACCCCTTCCTCACTCATACAATTTGAATAGGGAAAGTACTAAGTGTGACACCGCATTGAATTTGAATAAGGAATTCAGACATATGAGTGTTCGCTATCTTCATTTTGGCACCCTCTTTCGGGAAAAACAACTGTTTCGTGTTTTAAAGAGAAACATTCTCAATTGAAAATTGAATCAATACATGACTCCTCTGGAAATGGAAAAACCCTACGATAAAATTGAAGTTACTTTTTTGTAATATCTAACAGAAAACAACTACTTCCCCGGCAAAAGCCACGCTGGACATTGAACTACATCTGATAGATATTGAACCTAAGATATTCAATTTGAAAGCTTATGTAAGCAATTCACGAAAACAACAAAAATTAAAAAAATTAACATTGTATGAACTTAGAAATTGGAATTTTTTTCATTCATTACTCAAAAACGTCAGACAGCGTTTCGAGACTAACTTTTACTCATGTATGGCAGTCCATGGCAGTCTATGGCAAAGTCTTTGAGCATCTACTGTGATTGATGCAGTTTAGAATGATTGGATTCAAGTTTATTCAATGTTCAATTTTTTTATTTTTCAAAAGCTTTCATTCAACTTGCCCTGTTAGTTAGTTAGTATGTATGTATGTGTGGGACAAAACAAACCTGTAAAATCTTTATATGTCAATTTTGAATCGAATCAAACCACAATTACAAATTCCGTCCGACGTCTTGTTTTTTTGCATTGACAAAATAATCATAATTTCCGACCCTAAAAATCCTCACATACTGATTTTGATTCGAATCGGACCATAATTACAAATTTCGTCCGCCAACTTGGAGCCACCATCTTGTTTTTTTTGCATTGACGAACAAATCATAATTTATGACCATGAAAACCAACATATATCAATTGTGAATCGAATCGGACCATAATTGTAAATCTTGTCCGCCATTTTGGAGTCGCCATTTTGTTTTTTCCGTTAGAAAAATTCCATAATGCATTGTCACCAAATTTATGACAAATTACCTTGCAAATGAAGTATCATAATTTGGAATACGGAACAGTTGTTTTTCCCGCAAGAGGGCGCCAAAATGAAAAGTTAGGTAGCAAAAATTGACATGGCTGAATTCCTCCTGAAATTACCTCTTCAATGATGTGTCACACTTACTACTTTCCCAATTCAAATTGTTTGGGTGATAGTGACCAAGGGGTGGGAGGAGAGGTATGATAGTTGAGGTTATGATAGGAAGATGTCCCCTTTGATTTAAAAATCGACATGTTTTTGCATTTTTTTCACAACACATGCATTTTGAAGATATTCGATCTGTTTCGTTTTCGGTGCCCTACCCTGTATATGTGACTCAGTCCTTTTTTGATAGCATTTATTCAGCTGCTAAAGATATCAACTTGTTGAAACATATTTCCATTTTCAAGCATTCGAGTGACAAGAGAGAAAAATCCTCACAGCGAATGCTGCCTTATAAAATTTTGTTCAAGAAACATCTATGTAGTAATTCTTCTACGCCACCAGACACAAATTTCGAAGTACAGTGACCGCCAAAAAGAATGTACCATATGGAAAAAAGTTTGTTACCAGAGTATTGAAAAAACATTTCTGGGAAAAAGTTTGTGCAAAATTAATTTTGACAAATGTCACGTGACCACTAGTATGGCGGCAAATTGGGAAAAAATGCCATGTAGGGGCCAAAAGTGGAGTAAGATGGCAAGATATCGATGAAAGTAATTTGAAAAAGTTACTAGGAATTTAATTCTACACAGAGTTTCAAGCAATAAATCGAAAAATTCGAAAATTGCTATTTTCTTTAATATTTTCTGACCTCTTTACGAAAATAAAAGTTTTTTTTCTGAATGACTTGACTAATGGAATATTTATATTTCAATGATAATGACAAAACTGTCTCATGTTCTCCGCACCAGATATGACACAAAATTGAAAAAATTGGTTTTTGCCAAAACACTCGCTGTTACATTAGGTATCTTTACATTTACACACGATTGGCACCACGTTCCAATCGCTCGTGTTTTCGCGTGGCTAAGAGTGTCGCGTTGTCCAATTTGTTTCCTTAAAATTGCAACATTTCAATCGCGTGATTTTGGCCTGTACCGTTAATCGTAGAGGATAAAAATGCTAGTGTAACTCAAAAAGTGTCAAGTTTCACTCGTGCTAGTCGTGGCTCGTGGGGTGTTAAAAAGTTCAACAGTTTTATAGACGGTTTCACCAAAATGAACAAAATTAAAGACCGAAAACGAAAGATTCAGGTAGCACTGTGCCTGGCCTATCTGAATACTTTGAATAATCGTCTAAAAATGAGTTATCGGTTAAAAGCATGGATGGAAAATCGGAACAAATATGGGCATATGTCTTTGATGAATGAGTTGCGTGATAAATTTCCAATGGATTTCGAACATTATTTGCGAATGGATACAGAATAATTTCGTATATTTTGATGAATTTGGTTTCTCCCTTAAACATACTGACCACGTGGAAGTGAAAACAACTTTAAAAAATCAACTGCAGAAAATCACTTGGGAAAGAACGTGCGTTATCATTTTTCTCTAATGCATATTTGATTCCAACCAAGGACAACGAATATGCTTATAATTTTTTTCCGAAAAAAACCCCCTTGACACCCTTTTACTCTTGTGATTTTTCGGAAAAATTTGCGGAATGAGTAGTAAATGACACAATATGTTTCTCAAATTGCATATTTGATTCAAACTAGGAACAACAAATATGCCTATATAATTTTTTTTTTTCGGAAAAACCCCCCTTGACCCCTCTTTATTCCTGTGATTTTTCGGAAAAATTTGCGGAATAGGTAGTAAATGACAAAATATTTTTCTCGAATTGCATATTTGATTCAAACTAAGAACAAGGAATATGCCTACATAATTACTCTTTCTAGAAAAAAACCTCTTGACCCCACTCTACTCTTGTGATTTTTCGGAAAAATTTGCGGAATGGGTAGTAAATGACAAAATATTTTCCTAAAATTACATATTTGATTCAAACCAAGGGCAACAAATACGCCTATTCGATTTTTTCCCGAAAAAAACCCCCTTGACACCACTTTACTCTTGTGATTTTTCGGAAAAATTTGTGGAATGGGTTGTAAATAACAAAATATTTTCCTCAACTTGCATATTTGATTCAAACTAAGGACAACGAATGTGCCTTTGCAATTTTCTTTAATGCATATTTGATTCCAACCAAGGACAACGAATATGCTTATAATTTTTTTCCGAAAAAAAACCCCTTGACACCCTTTTACTCTTGTGATTTTTCGTAAAAATTTGCGGAATGGGTAGTAAATGACAAAATATCCTCCTCAACTTGCATATTTGATTCAAACTAAGGACAACGAATATGACGATATAATTTTTTTTCTTCAAAAAAGCCCCCTTGACCCTACTTTACACTTATGATTTTTCGGAAAAATTTGCTGAATGGGTAGTAAATGACAAAATATTTTTCTCAAATGCATATTTGATTCAAACCAAGGACAACGAATATGCCTTTTAATTTTTTCCCAAAAAAACCCTTGACTCCACTTTACTCCTGTGATTTTTCGGAAAAATTTCTTAGTTCCTTAGTTTGAATCAAATATGCAATTTGAGGAAAATATTTTGTCATTTACTACCAATTCCGCAAATTTCTCCGAAAAATCACAATAGTAACGTGGTTTATTTTTTTGAAAAAAAAATTATATAGTCATATTTGTTGTCCTCAGTATGGATCAAATATGCAATTTGAAGGAAATATTTTGTCATTTACTACCAATTCCGCAAATTTTTACGAAAAATCACAGGAGTAAAATGGGGTCAAGGGGGTTTTTTTCGGAAAAAAAATATAAAAGAATATTTGTTGTCCTTAGTTTGAATCAACTATGCAATTTGAGAAAAATATTTTGTCATTTACTACCCATTCCGCAAATTTCTCAGAAAAATCACAAGAGTAGAGTGGGGTCAAAGGAAGTTTTTTCGAAAAAAAAAATTATATAGGCATATTTGTTGTCCTTAGTTCAAATCAAATAGTAATTTGAGAAAAATATTTCATCATTCACTACCCATTCCGCCAGGGATTGTTCAGTCAGTAAAATAGGTACGATCACTAATAGAGGCATTGCACTAATTGCACTAGAAACATGATAAATGCGCGTTACCGACAAAAATTGTTTGAATTTTGTTACTACTTGTCAAAGTCGATAAGAAGTTTAATAATTAATATTGACAAGCCTGACTCATAATAGCATATTACTGCTGTACGACCTTTTTATGAACACAACTGTGCACACAACTTTTGATGAAATTTGTCATTAATTCTGTAGGGGTTTTAATCCTGTTTTCATTATCCAAATATAAGTTTTTATAGAAATAATTCATCATCAAAACAAATTGCTTTCAGTTATACTTTGACACTTTCAATAACAATTTAAACTAAAAATGGCGCTTAGACCGTCCCTATAAATAATTCAGCAAAGATTTGCAATCAGTTTGAAATCTACACAATCGTCACTATTGAACTGTATAAACACAAACGCCTGATCACACCAATTACCATGAATACTGCGAATTCGTCCAACAAGTAAATAAATACGACTGGAAGTGAAACATGAAAATCTGTGACAGCGGACCTGCAAAACAATAATTTTACCCAAGCGCGGTGAGTCGTGGCAAGCGAATCTCGACTTAAATGGCTGTTCGAGCTGACCAATGAAACTCCATAGTCTCCCTCGACGATGCTGCCATCTACACGCAGTCTCCTTTTGGCTCCAATGAAACGTCCATAAGGTGATATTACTATGTAATCCTCATACAACGCTTCTACCGTTGTATGAGGATTACATAGTAATATCACCTTATGGACGTTTCATTGGAGCCAAAAGGAGACTGCGTGTAGATGGCAGCATCGTCGAGGGAGACTATGGAGTTTCATTGGTCAGCTCGAACAGCCATTTAAGTCGAGATTCGCTTGCCACGACTCACCGCGCTTGGGTAAAATTATTGTTTTGCAGGTCCGCTGTCACAGATTTTCATGTTTCACTTCCAGTCGTATTTATTTACTTGTTGGACGAATTCGCAGTATTCATGGTAATTGGTGTGATCAGGCGTTTGTGTTTATACAGTTCAATAGTGACGATTGTGTAGATTTCAAACTGATTGCAAATCTTTGCTGAATTATTTATAGGGACGGTCTAAGCGCCATTTTTAGTTTAAGTTGTTATTGAAAGTGCCAAAGTATAACTGAAAGCAATTTGTTTTGATGATGAATTATTTCTATAAAAACTTAGATTTGGATAATGAAAACAGGATTAAAACCCCTACAGAATTAATGACAAATTTCATCAAAAGTTGTGTGCACAGTTGTGTTCATAAAAAGGTAGTACAGCAGTAATATGCTATTATGAGTCAGGCTTGTCAATATTAATTATTAAACTTCTTATCGACTTTGACAAGTAGTAACAAAATTCAAACAATTTTTGTCGGTAACGCGCATTTATCATGTTTCTAGTGCAATTAGTGCAATGCCTCTATTAGTGATCGTACCTATTTTACTGACTGAACAATCCCTGGCGGAATGGGTAGTGAATGATGAAATATTTTTCTCAAATTACTATTTGATTTGAACTAAGGACAACAAATATGCCTATATAATTTTTTTTTTCGAAAAAACTTCCTTTGACCCCACTCTACTCTTGTGATTTTTCTGAGAAATTTGCGGAATGGGTAGTAAATGACAAAATATTTTTCTCAAATTGCATAGTTGATTCAAACTAAGGACAACAAATATTCTTTTATATTTTTTTTCCGAAAAAAAACCCCTTGACCCCATTTTACTCCTGTGATGTTTCGTAAAAATTTGCGGAATTGGTAGTAAATGACAAAATATTTCCTTCAAATTGCATATTTGATCCATACTGAGGACAACAAATATGCCTATATAATTTTTTTTTCAAAAAAATAAACCACGTTACTATTGTGATTTTTCGGAGAAATTTGCGGAATTGGTAGTAAATGACAAAATATTTTCCTCAAATTACATATTTGATTCAAACTAAGGAACTAAGAAATTTTTCCGAAAAATCACAGGAGTAAAGTGGAGTCAAGGGTTTTTTTGGGAAAAAATTAAAAGGCATATTCGTTGTCCTTGGTTTGAATCAAATATGCATTTGAGAAAAATATTTTGTCATTTACTACCCATTCAGCAAATTTTTCCGAAAAATCATAAGTGTAAAGTAGGGTCAAGGGGGCTTTTTTGAAGAAAAAAAATTATATCGTCATATTCGTTGTCCTTAGTTTGAATCAAATATGCAAGTTGAGGAGGATATTTTGTCATTTACTACCCATTCCGCAAATTTTTACGAAAAATCACAAGAGTAAAAGGGTGTCAAGGGGGTTTTTTTCGGAAAAAAATTATAAGCATATTCGTTGTCCTTGGTTGGAATCAAATATGCATTAAAGAAAATTGCAAAGGCACATTCGTTGTCCTTAGTTTGAATCAAATATGCAAGTTGAGAAAAATATTTTGTTATTTACAACCCATTCCACAAATTTTTCCGAAAAATCACAAGAGTAAAGTGGTGTCAAGGGGGGTTTTTTCGGGAAAAAATCGAATAGGCGTATTTGTTGCCCTTGGTTTGAATCAAATATGTAATTTTAGGAAAATATTTTGTCATTTACTACCCATTCCGCAAATTTTTCCGAAAAATCACAAGAGTAGAGTGGGGTCAAGAGGTTTTTTTCTAGAAAGAGTAATTATGTAGGCATATTCCTTGTTCTTAGTTTGAATCAAATATGCAATTCGAGAAAAATATTTTGTCATTTACTACCTATTCCGCAAATTTTTCCGAAAAATCACAGGAATAAAGAGGGGTCAAGGGGGGTTTTTCCGAAAAAAAAAATTATATAGGCATATTTGTTGTTCCTAGTTTGAATCAAATATGCAATTTGAGAAACATATTGTGTCATTTACTACTCATTCCGCAAATTTTTCCGAAAAATCACAAGAGTAAAAGGGTGTCAAGGGGGTTTTTTTCGGAAAAAAATTATAAGCATATTCGTTGTCCTTGGTTGGAATCAAATATGCATTAGAGAAAAATGATAACGCACGTTCTTTCCCAAGTGATTTTCTGCAGTTGATTTTTTAAAGTTGTTTTCACTTCCACGTGGTCAGTATGTTTAAGGGAGAAACCAAATTCATCAAAATATACGAAATTATTCTGTATCCATTCGCAAATAATGTTCGAAATCCATTGGAAATTTATCACGCAACTCATTCATCAAAGACATATGCCCATATTTGTTCCGATTTTCCATCCATGCTTTTAACCGATAACTCATTTTTAGACGATTATTCAAAGTATTCAGATAGGCCAGGCACAGTGCTACCTGAATCTTTCGTTTTCGGTCTTTAATTTTGTTCATTTTGGTGAAACCGTCTATAAAACTGTTGAACTTTTTAACACCCCACGAGCCACGACTAGCACGAGTGAAACTTGACACTTTTTGAGTTACACTAGCATTTTTATCCTCTACGATTAACGGTACAGGCCAAAATCACGCGATTGAAATGTTGCAATTTTAAGGAAACAAATTGGACAACGCGACACTCTTAGCCACGCGAAAACACGAGCGATTGGAACGTGGTGCCAATCGCGTGTAAAAATGTAAAGATACCTAATGTAACAGCGAGTGTTCTGGCAAAAACCAATTTTTTCAATTTTGTGTCATATCTGGTGCGGAGAACATGAGACAGTTTTGTCATTATCATTGAAATATAAATATTCCATTAGTCAAGTCATTCAGAAAAAAAACTTTTATTTTCGTAAAGAGGTCAGAAAATATTAAAGAAAATAGCAATTTTCGAATTTTTCGATTTATTGCTTGAAACTCTGTGTAGAATTAAATTCCTAGTAACTTTTTCAAATTACTTTCATCGATATCTTGCCATCTTACTCCACTTT
Source organism: Chrysolina oricalcia (assembly GCA_944452925.2). Taxonomy (NCBI): domain Eukaryota; kingdom Metazoa; phylum Arthropoda; class Insecta; order Coleoptera; family Chrysomelidae; genus Chrysolina; species Chrysolina oricalcia. Next base: position 46,035,682 of record OX101815.2, on the reverse strand, counting down.
TGGCCCCTACATGGCATTTTTTCCCAATTTGCCGCCATACTAGTGGTCACGTGACATTTGTCAAAATTAATTTTGCACAAACTTTTTCCCAGAAATGTTTTTTCAATACTCTGGTAACAAACTTTTTTCCATATGGTACATTCTTTTTGGCGGTCACTGTACTTCGAAATTTGTGTCTGGTGGCGTAGAAGAATTACTACATAGATGTTTCTTGAACAAAATTTTATAAGGCAGCATTCGCTGTGAGGATTTTTCTCTCTTGTCACTCGAATGCTTGAAAATGGAAATATGTTTCAACAAGTTGATATCTTTAGCAGCTGAATAAATGCTATCAAAAAAGGACTGAGTAACATATACAGGGTAGGGCACCGAAAACGAAACAGATCGAATATCTTCAAAATGCATGTGTTGTGAAAAAAATGCAAAAACATGTCGATTTTTAAATCAAAGGGGACATCTTCCTATCATAACCTCAACTGTCATACCTCTCCTCCCACCCCTTGGTCACTATCACCCAAACAATTTGAATTGGGAAAGTAGTAAGTGTGACACATCATTGAAGAGGTAATTTCAGGAGGAATTCAGCCATGTCAATTTTTGCTACCTAACTTTTCATTTTGGCGCCCTCTTGCGGGAAAAACAACTGTTCCGTATTCCAAATTATGATACTTCATTTGCAAGGTAATTTGTCATAAATTTGGTGACAATGCATTATGGAATTTTTCTAACGGAAAAAACAAAATGGCGACACCAAAATGGCGGACAAGATTTACAATTATTATGGTCCGATTCGATTCACAATTGATATATGTTGGTTTTCATGGTCATAAATTATGATTTGTTCGTCAATGCAAAAAAAACAAGATGGTGGCTCCAAGTTGGCGGACGAAATTTGTAATTATGGTCCGATTCGAATCAAAATCAGTATGTGAGGATTTTTAGGGTAGGAAATTATGATTATTTTGTCAATGCAAAAAAACAAGACGTCGGACGGAATTTGTAATTGTGGTTTGATTCGATTCAAAATTGACATATAAAGATTTTACAGGTTTGTTTTGTCCCACACATACATACATACTAACTAACTAACAGGGCAAGTTGAATGAAAGCTTTTGAAAAATAAAAAAATTGAACATTGAATAAACTTGAATCCAATCATTCTAAACTGCATCAATCACAGTAGATGCTCAAAGACTTTGCCATAGACTGCCATGGACTGCCATACATGAGTAAAAGTTAGTCTCGAAACGCTGTCTGACGTTTTTGAGTAATGAATGAAAAAAATTTCAATTTCTAAGTTCATACAATGTTAATTTTTTTAATTCTTGTTGTTTTCGTGAATTGCTTACATAAGCTTTCAAATTGAATATCTTAGGTTCAATATCTATCAGATGTAGTTCAATGTCCAGCGTGGCTTTTGCCGGGGAAGTAGTTTTCTGTTAGATATTACAAAAAAGTAACTTCAATTTTATCGTAGGGTTTTTCCATTTCCAGAGGAGTCATGTATTGATTCAATTTTCAATTGAGAATGTTTCTCTTTAAAACACGAAACAGTTGTTTTTCCCGAAAGAGGGTGCCAAAATGAAGATAGCGAACACTCATATGTCTGAATTCCTTATTCAAATTCAATGCGGTGTCACACTTAGTACTTTCCCTATTCAAATTGTATGAGTGGGGAAGGGGTGGGGGGAGTGATGTGAAAGTTGAGGTTATGATAGGAAGATTTCCCCCTTGGATTAAAAATCTACGTGTTTTTGCAATTTTTTATTTATTTATTCATTACACGGGGAGAAATAGCCATTTACAATACAATACAATTTAAAACACTAAGAAAAATATGTAAAAAGATTTAAAAAAAATTATAACTACCTATATCTAACAGTTTTGCACAGTAACTAGACAAAAACAAAACAAATTAAAATGAAATGAGCAATCAAAGCTATAGAATTTGAACTACATAGTAGCTCTCTTCATTTGCCAAAGCGAAGATGAGAAAATATCCATAGCCCTTCAGTGAAAATTTGCCTGTCGCAGTAATCTACTAATCCCTATGTTTGCACCATAATTCGATACATGTGTTTTGAAGAATTCGTTTTCGATGCCTGGTCGAATCGAACCACAATTACAAATTTCGACCACTATCTTGGTTTTTGCATCAACAAAAAAAATCATAACTTCCGACACTGAAAATCCACAGATACTAATTTTGATTCAAATCGGATCATAATTACAAATTCCGTCCGCCATCTTGGAGCGACCATCTTGTTTCTTTGCAATGACAGAAATATCGTAATTTCTGACCATGGAATCCACCACATATCAATTTTGAATCGATTCGAATCATAATTGCAAATCTTTTCCGCCATTTTGGAGCCGCCATTTTGTTTTTTCTCTTAGAAAAATAACATAATGCATTGTCACCGAATTTATGTCGAATTAGCTTGCAAATGAAGTATCATAATTTGGAATACGGAACAGTTGTTTTTCCCGCAAGAGGGCACCAAAATAAAAAGTGAGGTAGCAAAAATTGACATGGCCGAATTCCTCCTGAAATTACCTCTTCAATGATGTGTCACACTTACTATTTTCCCAATTCAAATTGTTTGGGTGATAGTGACCAAGGGGTGGGGGGGTAGGTATGACAGTTGAGGTTATGATAGGAATATGTCCCCCTTGGATTCAAAATCGACGTGTTTTTGCATTTCATTCACAACGCATGCGTTTTGAAGATATTCACTCTGTTTCGTTTTCGGTGCTCCACCCTGTATACTTCCTTAAAAAACTACTGCTGCCGTATGATTGATATTGTATTGTATTATTATTATTGTATCATGTACTTTATTGGGTATTTATCTATTCTTAGTTTTAAGATGTTATACATTCATTTTTATTGCAACAAATTGTAATTGGGATTACCCGTTGAATAAATATATAAAATACTTGTATTATCGATTTCATTAAAATGGTCACTGTGAAATTATAGTTTATCATTTGTAGAGCTAGAGGAACTTTATGGCTATATTCAAACCAAGATTGCGGCAAGGGAAACTCGTCCACTATTTTGATGTTATGAATTTACATTTTCGCCCGAAATATAAACACCTGCCAAATTTTGAGTTAATTCGAAAACTGCTAGTGAGTCAAATTCCACTTCCAAGATTTGACGCTGACATACATACAGTCTTATTTGAATAAATGCGCGTAAAATATGCATTTTCTCATCATCTACCATATCGATTTTGGGACCACCATCCCAAATTTTATCAAAAAACACATTTCCGACCCCAAAAACCCCCACATACCAATTTCGAATTGATCGCCCGCCATCTTTTTCTCTTATAAAAATGTCATAAAGCATCCTCACCTGAATGACTATTAACTGTCATATTTTAAGTCCATTGAAAGATTTGCTTCTGTCAGATTCTGTTAGATATTACAAAAACTAGCTTAATTTTTATCGTAGGTTTGTGTCCATTTCATCATATCCACAATTTCTTTAAAAATCATCATTCCCGAATGTGTTGGTGACAGAAAATTTTATCGACTATAGTTTATACAGCTCGACCATGTTCGACTAGTAAATCTCTTGGATGTCAGTCAGTTCATATTTGTTTAAATGAACGGATACGTCAATAGGACAGCAGCGACAATTTTGTCGTTGGAGCAAATTGATATTCCACAAGACAACTCAGGGAGTTTCCAATCACGTTTAATATCAAAATATTATCACCTAATGCGATTTATCGAAATTTTGAACCCAAGTATCCGAATATGAAATTTTGTTAGCTATTTCATACGTCTGAACGTGAATAATGTTCAACCCCTCAATCCGTCCCTGTTTTAATTACGATTCATCAAGTTAGAATTAGGACAGTGTAGGGGTCACTACTGCACGGATTGAAAAATTCGAAGTTTCCTCATGTTTCTGGCAGATGGCGCTGAAAATCGGCTCCAATAGATGATACACAGGCGTTATCCTACTATGTAATCCTCATACAACGGTAGAAGCATTGTCTAAAGAAGAATAGTCAAACAATCCCTGTGCAGAATGCATTGGATGGCCGTCACCTGAGACATCTATACTATTTTACTGGAAACATTGAAAATGTATCCAGTAATGTGGCGCCGTTATCGGATGGCACGCAAAACTATACTTCTGTCTCTTTTTAAAATAGAACGCCAGTTTTCATTCACTTCATTCAGAAATGTGCAGAATATTGTCATTGGTGAGATGTTTAGCAGAATAAAAGACGAGTCAAAGTTTGCATTCGGATGTTTCGAATATCAGATGATTATCAGTAGTAAAATTTTATATTGCTGCAATTAAGCCTAATATAATGAAACACGTAATGTAGCAATATTCTTACTGAAAAATTATCCCTAAGTATAGGTACAAAAAAATGTTCTATTACGATATTATATCGCAGTTGATATGTTTTGAAAACACAAAGAATATTCATTAGTGCTTGAAGGCACCCAATAAGTAGGTAAATAATAATATATCAGTATTATTTGTACACGCTTTTGTTTAGTTTCACTCACACGTAACAGGTATGGTATCTACTGTCTACGTATAACGGGGTCAAAACTTCAGTGGAAATTTTGAGCCAATTTCACTGATCCAATCATCTTTAAATTTGGCAGGTGTCCATTAAATTCATTCAGGTTCGTTACGACATTCACAAGAGAAAAAAACAAGATAGCGAACAGTTTTTGTGATTTATTGTCCAACTATTCATAATGCTAATCTCGAGTAGTTTTGTATTTTTTCAAAATTCAAAATGGCGAATAAGATTTTTGATTAGATTCTTTCAAAATTGGTACCAATACAAGGGCTTGTTGTGTTGGAGACCAATACGAACATTCAAGATGGAGGACAAATTTTGTGATTCATGTCCGAATCCGTCCATGATAGATCTAGAATTATTTGGGTAGGACAGTTCAAGGACAATTCAAGGAAAATTCAAGTGTTGGCGGACAGGTGTTCTTTAATTGATGGTTCGATGTTATCAACAATGTATATGGACATATAAGGAGAGTTTCAAAGGAGGTTGTCACCTACACGGGCCTAAAATACATTTTTTGTTGTACAATATAGTTATTTGTGTATTTAGAGCGCGGTAATCTTTGGAGAGCAGCAATGGCACTTTGTTTTCGAAATAAACACATGTTTTTTTCTTCAAACGCAGCTTTTAAACATAGAAACGATTGACAATTCATTCAACATAGGCACCTAACATTACCCATGAGAAAATAAACACTCAATAGTAATCCCAAATGAATAAGCTAACCAAATATCCAATAATTCACAGCTCTAACAAAACAAGATAACTTGCTTGAAAAAAAAAAGTATGTCGAGATCGAATCACAGGCCTTCAGCTTGATAGCAGCTACGCTCTCAACACCACCACAGTTCCTAAGAGTGTTATGAATTTATTGTCTATACTAAACATCATGCAAGAATAGGTTCGTTTTCAACGAAAGCTATGGAGATCGACCGTTTCTTCAATATTTTCGCACTAGAGCGAAAAAGCTGTCACAAAACATTTCTGCTTTGCGTTGAGATCTAAAAGCGTCAAAGGCTACCTACTTTGGTAAGCGGTTGTAGAAAAAAATATAGTTTACTGACCATGCACGATCATCGGGGAGATGGAAATATTTATGGTTTTACGCAGTGTCCACGTACAGTGCCTAAAGTGATACTTTTCTGGACACGTAAGTGAAAAAATCAAATATGCGTAAAGTTATGTTTTACGCATCGTTCATATAATTCCAAAAGACAGTATTTTGCGTCAGAGTTTACTCGAAAGTCATCAAAAGAAAACTTCATAGAATAAAATATACTCAACAATTGCTACAATTTGCCAATATAATAACAGGCGTAGAAATAAAATTGTAGATACATTTTCATAAAGAGCTTTTTTGTACTCTCGTGTTTCAACGCTCATATAAAAGTCCTAATTTACGAATTTTTGTATCATATATAAATAATCATTTCATCTTCTTTATATGAGTTTTCTGTGCGTATTGGTCATGAAGTCATAAAGTTTCATTTTTGATAAGGATATCCACTTATAGTGGTTATTTCGAACGATCGACTGAAACTTCAAATTCAGTCGCAGATAATGCCATTATATCAGTACCTAATTTCGAAAAAAACAATTATTAGGTTTTACAACTTTGACTTCATGGTAAATAAATAAACTTGAAAAAAAAACATTTTAGAGAAAAGTTTCTATTTAAATGTACTAAAAAGAAGAAAATAAATTTTAAAGTGAATAAACCCATCATTATAAAATTTTAAATGATATAAAAGCTTGTCGCGAGAAGTATATATGTAATTCTTATAGTATATAAAATTCAAAAATTAACTCAAGATTTATTCACACGACAAGATTTTATATCATTTGAAATTTTATAATGTAACAAAATTATGGGTTTTTCGCTTTAGTGCATTTAAATAACATATTTTATCTGAAAAGGTTTTTTAAGTTTATTTATTTATTTTTTTAGTTTTCTGTGAATATGTTTCTTAGTCTGTTCATTTCAATCAATGCGCCATTGTTGCACGGTCGCTTGCCTGTTAATTTACCGTTGGAAATTTTTCCTAATTTCTACGTGTTCTCTAAATAGCTTTAGAGGGGGGCAGAGGGGTGAATTTTTTTAAAACCGTTTTGTTCAATGGCCAGATAATTTTCACTATTTTTACGGATTTTTTTGATTTCTATTCCGCGAGATTTCCTATTTTTTTGTGACAGGAAAGGAGGGCGAACCCCCCGAACTATTTTTGTTCTCATCATTATTTTCCATGTCCGAAACTGTTGAAACATTTTCCGATTTCCTTTGCGTTCTCTACCTAGGTTTTGAGGGGGGAAAGGGGAGGCGAAATTTTTTAAAACATAATTTCCGACGGTCAGATATTTTTCACTATTTTTACAGATTTTTCCGATTATAATTTCGCGTTTTTTCCATTTTTTTGAGAAAAGAGGGAGGCGAGTACCCCCCTAATTTATTTTTTCTTGCTGTAATTTTTGACGTCCAAATCCGTCAAAAAAACGTCCGAAAACCATCGCGTTCTCTATCTAGCTTTCGGAGAACGGGGGGGGGGCAATTCCTTTTTATAAACCATAACATTCGATTGTCAGATATTTTTCACGATTTTTAGAGATTTTTCCGATTTTAATTTCACGAGTTAGTTTTCCAACTTTTCGAGAGTAGGGGGGCATCACCCCTCCCTACTTATTTTTTTCGTTGTTATTTCTGACGTCCAAATCCGTCAATAAAACTTCCGAAACCCTACGCGTTCTCTATCTAACTTTCGGGGGGCAGGGGGGACAATTTCTTCGACATTAATGTTTTGTCATCGGAACTGAACCAACACGAAAAATTTCAATTCCATAGAATAACAGGAAGTGGTTCTAATTCAGCTTGCAAGATTTGTACCCATCTAACACACACAGAGCAAGTTAAATAAAAGCTTTCAATAAAAACAGAAAATAATATGGTAACTGTCGGAAATTGCATTATCACCTTCATAACTTGAAACCAATCATCGGTTGTCATCAAGAACGTTGGACATTTTCCCCCAAACATTAGTCAAGAGAAATCACCCTGAAAATATCTATGTGAATTCGAAAACTGACTAAGACCTAACAAGACAAAAACAATGAAATGCTAAACACCACGAAAGTTCGCTACTTTGCTCTCTCGTTTACATGCAAATTGCAAGTGGCAGGTGGAACGGACACTGAGCCAATCAAAAACACGAAATAATGTCCATTCATTATTTACTTTACGCGATTACTACGACACTTTCCATCTCATTCGTTTGTCTCTTTTTTGGGGGCAATCGTGCTGGCGCCATCTACTAATAAACCCCATCGTCATCCAATAATAATCCCATAAGGTTGACTGACTATACTTCTTTAGACAATGGTAGAAGCATTGTTTTAGAAGCAACTGTAAGAATGAGATAGTCCAACATTGTGGGATCAATATTGCATTCAAATGGAAGCGACATGTAGATGGCCTCAGAGGTCTGACATCCAAGTCATGTCATAACTTCAGTGATCTGGCTTCTAAGTCATGTCGTAACTTGATTCAAACAATGGTACATCCAATGCCTAAAGAAGAATAGTCAAACAATCCTTGTGCTGAACGCATTGGATGACCGTCACTTGAGCCATCTTTACTATTTTACTGGAAATATTGAAAGTGTATCCAGTAATGTGGCGCCGTCATCGGATGGCACGCAAAACTATACTTCTGTCTCTTTTTAAAATGGAACGTCAGTTTCCATTCAACTTATTCAGAAATGTACGGAATATTGGCATTGGTAAGGTGATGAGCAGAATAAATGACGAGCAAAAGTTAGCATTTGGATGTTTCGAATATCAGATGACGATCGGTGGTAATTTCATATTGCTGCAATTAAGCCTAATGAAACACGTAACGTAGCATTATTCTTACTGAGAAATAATGCCTAGTATAGGTACAAAAAAATGATCTATTATGATATTCTATCGCATTTGATATGTTTCGAAAACACATAAAGAATATTCATTAGTGCTAATAAGTAGGTTTAAATAATAATATATCAGTATTATTTGTACTAGCTTTTGTTAAGTTTCACTCACACGTAACAGCTAGGTATCTACTGTCTATACGGGGTCAAAACTTAAATCGAAATTTTGAGCCAATTCCACTGATCCAATCAAATTTGGCAGGTGTCTAATAAATCCATTCAGGTTCGTTACGACATTCACAAGAGAGAAAAACAAGATAGCGAAACGTTTTTGTGATTTATTTTGCAATACTTTTCATAATTCGTATCTCGAGTAGATTTGGTAATTTTTCAAAATTCAAAATGGCGAATACGATTTTTTATTAGATTCTTTCAAAATTGGTACCTATTCAGGGGCTTGTTGTGTTGGAGACCAATTCGAACATTCAAGACAAGACAACAAATTTTGTGATTCATGTCCGAATCCGTCCATGATATATATCCAGAATAATTGAGGTAGGACAATGAAAAATTTAAAAATTCAAGTGTTGGCGGACATGTTCTGTAAAAATTGATAGTTCGAAGTTTTCAACACTTTATGGACACATAAAAAGAGTTTAAAATGAGGTTGTCACCAGAAATCATTCATATGATACAGAATGGCTTATTTGTGTATTTAGAGCGCGCGGAGCGCGGTATTCTTTGGAGAGCAGCAATGGCACTTTGTGCTTGAAATAAACACATGATTTTTCAAGATATTTTTATAACAAAATGATATATTTTTCACTTTAAAATGTATTTCCTTCTTTTTAGTGCATTTCAATAAAAGATTTTCTCTGAAAAGTTTTTTCAAGTTTATTTATTATAATTTCTTTTTAATTTTCTGTCAATATGTTTCTTAGTCTGTTCATTTCAATTAAATTTCAATTAACGAATGAATGAAATTTATTTGGTTTAAAATTTCTACGTGCTCTCTATTTAGCTTCCGATGGGGGCAAGGGGGTAATTTTTTTTGTAACCGTTTTATTCAATGGTCAGATAATTTTCACCACGAATTTTTTCTAATTAGCGAGTTTAACAAAAAAGGGGGCAAACCTCCGATCGTATTTTTTTCATCGTTATTATCCATGTCCAAAACTGTTGAAACATTTACCGAATTCCTTTGCGTTCTCTATCTAGCTTTTGAGGGGGGACAGGATGGGGTGAAATTTTTTTGAACAATAATATTCGACGGTCAGATATTTTTCACTATTTTTACAGATCTCTTCCGATTTTAATTTTGCTAGTTTTCCAACTTTTTTCGAGAAAAGAAAACTTCCAAAAACTTTGCGTTCTCTATCTATCTTTCGGGGAAGGGGGGGCTGGGGGTAAAAATTTTTTTTAAACCATAACATTCGACGGTCAGATATTTTTCACGATTTTTACGGATATTTCCGATTTTGATTTTGTTAGTTTTCCAACTTTTTTCGAGAAAAGGGGGGCAAGCCTACCCTACCTAATTTTTTTTTCGCTGTTAATTTCTTCGACATTAATGTATTGTCATCGGAACTGAACCACCACGTAAAATGTCAATTCCATAAGACAAGAAGTGGGTTTAATTCAGCTTGCAAGATTTGTACCCATCTAACACACACAGAGCAAGTTAAATAAAAGCTTTTGGGAAAACAGAAAATAATATGGTAACTGTCAAAAATGGCATTATCACCTTCATAACTTGAAAACCAATAATAGGTTGTCATCATGAATGTTGGACATATTCCCACAAACATCATTCAAGAGAAATCACCCTAAAAACATGTGGAATCGAAAACTGACTGAGACCTAACAAGACGAAAACCATGAAATGCCAAATACCACGAAAGTTTGCTACTTTGCTCTCTAGTTTGCAAATATCAGGTGGAGCGGACACGGAGCCAATCGAAAATACGGAATAATGACCATTCATTATTCATACTTACGCGATTACTACGACATTTTCTATAAACTACTAATACTTCTAATAAACCCCATCGTCATCCAATAATATAAGCCCATAAGACTGACTGACTATACTTCTTTAGAAAATGGTATAGCCCATACAACGGTATAGCCATTGCCCAAAATGGTACAGCATTGAATTCTGAAGAACCCTGCATTGAAATGACACCAAATTTTCATATTTGTAACTAATCACGCTAGATGACACTCGCGTTTGGGTCCAATACCGATTCCACATAAAGAGATTAAACATAATTTGGCAGGGGAGTCTAATCCCCAGAAGACAATGGGGGCACTAATAGAAAGAGATTAAAGAACATTTGTGACGAAATGTGACGTAGTTGGACATGTCATAGCCGGTGTTCTCTATAGACAGTGACGGACTACCTCTTGGTATATGAGAGTTACTGCTGACAATTTTGTTGCTTGGTTCGAGTTCGACTCTGTACTCATGTCCAAGTACGTCACTATGACGCGTTGATACTACAAGATTCTGATTGGCGACCCTCCTGTTAGTTCAGTCTCTTTGGATTCCACAGGCATTGACGAACTATCTTACTTCCATTTAAACGTGAACTGTCATTTGTGATGTGAACTCAGATCTTAGAGAAAACCTCATTTCAACTAGATAGTTGAAAAGAGAAACAGCGTGGAGAATGACTGTATCCTGTATAAACGAACTAACCTGATCTAATGTATTGACGAATGGAAAATCATTCTCAAGTTAGTTTTCATCAAGGAAATTATTCACGTAGAACCAGTTCCTCGCAAATGGGAGAGAAATTGTAAAAATCGATAGCTACCCAAGAAGACGTTCGTTTAAGCTTAATTTCTCACATGCTGTACGTTGAAATGAGATGTTCAGTAGCTTTCTATGATTCAGCTCACTCAATATCATGATTATATTCATTAGTAGTGAAAAATCAATTAATCAAAGGTGCCTCTGAAAATTCCAAGTGAAATCGATGAATTGTGTTTGAAATCAATTCGTAGATTTGTGTTGCACAACCTCAAACAAAATAAATATACTTTTAGGTGTATATTCTTATCCCACCGATAGCTTTTCCAAATATATTTTTGTATTGTCGAGTTTGCAACCAAGAACGATCTCTTGGCGAGGAAATCAAAATTAAGCGGAAAAATAAAACAATGCAAGTTGAAAATATTTTAGAATCCAAAATGCCATCAATTCAGTTTGGAAAAAAAAATTATATCATCAAGAAAAGACCACAAACCATAGTTACGTGAGAATATATATAGTATTCATTTTTGTGTATAAATAATAATATGTTTATGGCTCGATTTCAGTGTTGTGGTTCTAATTCCGGAAGCACCAATCATTTATTGCACAGTGAGAACGTACCTAAAACTAACTAGAGAGTTATTACTGGAGGCTGACATGCCATTTCAATGTTTGCTTACATAGTTAGATAATTTAACAAAGCGTAAAATATCGAAATCAAACATATTCCCAGTAATATTAAAACATTCCAAAGAGGGCATCGAATAAAATGGTTGTTGACATCTCAATCGGATTTCAGAGAAAAATATCAAGCTGAGATAATTCAATAAATCATTTAAATTATAATCCGTAAATTATATGCGCTGAGTAATAAATCCTCATTTAGTATGATTATTTCATTCATGATGAAATAGACCAATCAGGCACCACCATATTTCGAATATTTTTGTTTAAATGAGTGATTATTTCACAAGAGCTGCTTAATCGCGATTAAATTTTCGTCCTCCATATTGGTTTGCGTTGTGTCGTTTTTCAGGGATTCTTACAATTCTTGGCAGTTTATAAAAAAAAATTTTTTAATCGTTTGAATGACCTACTATCGATTCTCATCAGTAAAAACTCCATTTCCGATAGGATTTCTAGACAAATATTTCAACATGAGGCAACGAAAATAAGTCAGAATTTCAAATGTTTACATGCAAAATTCGTAGCAAAGGCTTCTCCAATGCATTATTGGGATGCGTAACCAAAGTAATATATGAACAAACTTCATCAACGAAACGTTGGGTTCTGAAACGTCTCGTATTTAAAGCTTGAGCCATAAGATTTTTACTAAAGAAATTGTTAGAAAATGTCGGTGTTCATTATCAATAAAATTCTTTATTGTTGGTTTCAATCTACCTCATTCAAGAAATAATCATGTCGTATATCACACGACCCATACATTTTAATGGATTGAACTACCAAAATATTTTTTGCATGATTTTGCTTTTTAATAAATAATTTCATGCACAATAATTTCAAAATAAAACCCCTCGACTACTTCGCGGTCTCAGGATTTCATTAAATTATTATCCATTCAACTATTTTCCAAGCCAAATCATGCTCAAAATATTTTGATAGTTTAATCGATCAAATTTATAGATCTTTTGATATAAAATACGAGAAACCCATACAGAGAGGCTCGTGCAAGTCTTTATGTAGAACGTTTATAAAAACAGTTTTCTTTAGTAGAATTCCTCTGGACTTCCATTGTCAAGAAACAAAGAAATTAAATTCTTTGCATGTGTTTGAGTCACGACGTTTCAACAGTTAACATCTACTGTCGTTATCAAGTGTGTGAATGCGACAAGATATCTCGAATACTTATTACACCGGGTGTAACAGGATCATGGTACACCCCCCGTATCTCCGTTAGTTTTAAAGGAAATAGATTGAAATTTGGGATATTCCATATACATAATAAGCGGCACTTTTCAACCTAGAAATGATTTTTTTAACTTTCGATTTTTAAATGGAACACCCTATATATTATTACATTTCTGAAATCTGCTTAATTTTTTGAATCCAATGATACCAAATAAGTGACATTTCAAACGTCGAAATTTTTCATAATTCATTTCTTAGTTTTCCTTTCAAGTGTGCCACGATGGTTCCGATTTATTCCAATTGACCCGTCTAATACTAGAAAAATCGAAATCCCGTCAAAAATTTTAAAATTGCGTTTTTATGAGCAAATAAAGTTCATCGTAATCGTTTTTGGGTTAAAAATCAATTTTTTCAAATGGAACCATATTGGTACCGTGGTACCATTTATTAGTACTATTAATAAGGAATTCATCCATACCTGGTAATAAAATGTGCGATCAATACAATCAAAATTACAGCTAAAAGAAAATACAATTATTTTGTTCTGCTTTTATACTAAGTAGTTACTAAGGTGGCTTTGAAAATAATTAAATAATTTTTTCAGATTGCCAAATAAATATTTGTTGGTTAATCGGTGTTTTTATTGTATACCTATTGGAAAAGTCTTTACATTTGTTGTTATTTTCGTTCAAAATGCCGCACTTTTATACAAGGGATGAAAAAGTGGACATGTTAATTATTTATGGAGAATGTAGGAAAAATGTCGTTGCGGCTAGAAATCTTTATGCCGACCGATATCCTGATAGACAATGTCCAGCGAGAAATTATTTTAATCATCTTGAAAATCAATTCCGAAGAGAACCTAACCATGATCCCGAGGAATACGTTATCATTGACGAAGGAACAGAAATTAATGTATTATCTCGAATAGAAGTTGATAAGACTGTTTCTTTAAGGCAAATTGGGTTTGAACTTGAAATTAGTCACTAAACGGTTAGCCGAATCTTGCACAAAAATAATTATAAATCTTTCAAATATCAATTACACCAGCACTTGTACGAAAATGATTATGAACGTAGGATGGAATTTTGCAATTGGATCTTGCAGAATAATGTGCAGCTAAACAATGCTTTTTTGGGAAAGATTTTATTTTCGGGCTATTATATTCGGGTATTGGGCACAAGAAAATCAAAATTTATTGCGGGAGGGTAACTTTCAAGTGCGGTTCGGTTTCAATGTTTGGCTTGGAATACTTGGTCATAGAATCATTGGCCCAATAATATTTGAAGGACCCTTGAATGGAATGGAATATTTAGAATTTCTGCAAAATGAAAGTGAGGACACTTTAACTAAATTACCTGTCCATTTACGACAGGGAATGTATTTCCAACAAGATGGAGCTCCTCCCCATAATTCAAGAACAGTAACGAATGGTCCTGTGCGATGGCCTCCAAGGTCACCTGATTTGACACCTCTTGATTTCTTTGTTTGGAGCCATTTAAAAAACATTGTCTATGCAACCGCCGTTACAACCCGCGAAGACCTGGAGTTGCGAGTAAGACGCGCAATTAATAGTATAACGGCCCAGTAATTAGCAAACGTTCTTCAAGAAACAGCTGAGCGAGTTCAGAAGTGCATTGGGTTTAATGGACACCATTTCGAACAATTCGCTATTTTCCTAAAACTTCAAAATCGAACTGAATATCATTTCCACAAACCATTTTGCATTAGCTCCCCACCTTGTGAAAGATTCAACTCAACATTCAGTTATAAAAAATTAGAGTCTTGAAACATAGTAAAAAGTCGAATATGTATACTCTTGTGACGTAGAATGTCTTCACTTTCAGTGTTTTTTGTTGACCTAGATTGATGGTACTGATATGAATCTGACAACAGTGAGACCGCTGACATTTGCTGACAATGTTTATGTTGTTCTTGTCAGTCGTGAAATTGTTATTAGTAGATTACTTTTACAACTTGTGAAAATAGAGAAAAACTTTTTCAAGGCTAGCAGTGAAAATTTGAAGGTTTATTTATAGGTCTGCTAGATCAGGCTATTGGCTATGGTGATGCTGCTGTGGGTTAAATGTAGTTGAAAAGGAAGGGTCCTATTTGTATCATCAAGTGCCTTACCCTGAGCATAAAGTACGGAGCAAACCAGATTTAAGTGTAGCTACTATTGATGAAAGTAATGATGAAATAAAAAATTGTGAATGTGAATGTTGTGCAGCATCCCAAGGTAAGTTTCAGTATAATACCCGCTTCGAGTGTACAACATAGATTTTGGTATTTTTCGCTTTTTCATACTGGTTGCTCTTTCGTACTGATAAAAATAGTCCCACATCGGTGAAGTGTTATCAGGTGACCTTGGAGGCCATCGTACAGGACCATTCGTCGAAATTACGTTTTCTTCGAATGCCTGTTCAAGGTAATCACTTACTGTTCTTGTTGGAAATACATTCTCTGTCGTAAATGGACAGGTAATTCAGTAAACGTGTCCTCAATTTCATTTTGCAGAAGTATCTAGCTCCATTCAAGGGTCCTTCAAATATTATTGGACCAATGATTCTACGACCAAGTATTCCAAGTCAAACATTGAAACCGAACCGCACTTGAAAGTTACCCTCCCGCAATAAATTTTGATTTTCTTGTGACCAATACCTTGTATTTTGTCGGTTACATAATCCCATATTTGTAAACCTAGACTCGTCCGAAAATAAAATCCTTCCCAAAAAAGCATTGTTTGGCAGCACATTATTCTGTAAGATCCAATTGCAATATTCCATCCTACGTTCATAATCATTTTCGTACAGGTGCTGGTGCAATTGATATTTGAAAGATTTATAATTATGTTTGTGCAAGATTCGGCTTACCGTTTGGTGACTAATTTCCAATTCAAACCCAATTTGCCTCAAAGAAACAGTCTTATGAACTACTATTCGAGATAAAACATTAATTTCCGTTCGTTCGTCAATGATAACGTAATCATCATTAGGCTCTTTTCGGAATTGATTTTCAAGACGATTAAAATAATTTCTCGCTGGACGTTGTCTATCAGGATATCGGTCGGTAAAAACTGTTGATTGGATATTAAAAATATAAAAAACAAACAAATTTATTGATTTCTAATGAAGACTTTTCTGAAATTGAATGAGAAACGTTATTGGTCCTGAATCAAGATGAAAGTACTCGTTAAGTGGACTAAAAAGGACCAGTATTTCTACTTGCCATATTTTGTTCCATGAAGATATGGTAATATATTTTACCGAATGACAATTTTTTTTCTTCAGATGATGAGGTTCGATATCCAAAAGCGATGGTTCTTTGAGACACATCTTTCATAATATGAGAGATAACTAATCCTTGACCATAATCACATGCATCACTCGATGCAATGGCAAATTTTGGTCATAATGAACCAACACTTCAGCCTACATCAAAAAAGACGTTTGACTTCATCAAATGCGTCTTTGCAATCTACTGTCCAACTCTATTTCGTACCTGACTCCAATAAATCGAATAAAGAATCTAAAATTATGGACTTTTTCTTATGAATTTTGCATAATAATTTATATGTCCTAAGAAAGATTTCAAAGAAGAAATATCTGTTGGATGAGGTGCATCTTTAATTACCAATATTTTTGATTCGGAAGTATGTAAACCATATTTATCGATGTCATATCCAAAATAAATGACAATTATTTCAAAGAAATTACATTTTTCTGAAGATAACTTTAGCCCAGCATCTTGAAAACGTTTCAACACAGCTTCCAAACGTTCAATGTGCTCCTTCTTGTCCTTATCAGTAACTAAAATATCATCCATGAAACAAACAACACCATTTGAAATTTTGTAATGCTGTTTCAATGAATCTTTGAAACTTAGCTGGGAGCACGACTGTATCTGAACAAACCTTGATTGATGCGTCGAGATGGTGACAAGATTTTCTGATTCTTCACTCAAACATATTTGCTGATATGCATTTGATAAATCTAATCTACTAAAATGCTACCCTCCTTATAATTTAACAAACAGATCTTCAATCCGTGGCAAAGTAAACCGATCAATTCCAATGAAAGAATTAACTGTTACTTTAAAATCCCCGCAAATTCTCACCCAACTATCCTTTTTCGTTATTGCAACAATAGGTGTTACCCATACTGAGTATTCAATAGGTTCGATTACTCCCATATTACCTAATCGCTCCAAATCCTTCTCCACTTTCTCTTTGATGGCGAACGGTAATGGCCTTGCACTGAAAAATTTTGGAATTATGGAACCTGATCTTAAATTAAAAAATATCATGCCTTTTTTGAAAGTTCCTAAACCTGGAGACAAAACATAATTAAATTTATTTATTAAATATTGCGAATCAAAATAATTCAAATCGGAAATACTCAAATCAAACAGATTAAAAAAATCGAGCCCCAACAATGGTGGACCACCGTTTTCAATAACAATTCAAAGATCTTATCTCTATATTCAACCTTCATTTCTATAATTTCTAATATTGTCAGTGGTACACAATTTTTTGTTGCTGAAATTTTCATAATAAAAAGTTCTCGAGATCACACTGTAACTCGCTCCTGTGTCTGAACAAAATGTCAAATCTTTATCTATCAAAGCTGTTTCAGTTTTTCCGAGGTTTTTCCATGTAGATCGAATAGAGAATTTGCATCAGTGTCTAAAAAATTGTTGGAATTAAAATTATTTTTGACTGATTGTACTTTTTTGTTTGAATACTTCACTGAGTATCTTTTAATTGGTTTACTTTCCGTTGGACTTTTGGATGAGTGAGTAACATGATTTATTTTCGATTCGTTCTTCACCATCCAGGATTATCCTCTTCAAATCATTTGGTGGTCTTCACAATATTTTTGATTCAATTGGAGGGCAGAATAAGACAAATGTATCACCAGAATGGAAAAATGTTTCAGCACAATTTTCTGAAAACATCTGACAAACCTTAACTATAGGCCATAGTGGAGACACAATTCTAAGAGTAGACCTCATATCAGTTAAATTTGCTACCGGTGCCAATTCTATTATGCCTTTCAATCTTCGGTTTGCTTCCTCTTGATATAAAATGCAGTAGGTATTGATCGCAGTGGCTGCAATGGAATAACCGATAAATATTGCCTTCGAACCATCAGTTTCTTTCGACACCAAGTCCATAACAGCGGGAATATCAAACTTTGCAATTTGATGGAAACTGAAAAGTACCCAAGGATTGATAAATAGTCACCACTGTCAAATTGTGTCGAAAATTTCACACCACGTTTTTTTAGCCAATAAAAAAATTGGTTTTTGTTTAGTTGCCATGACAACTCAAAATATTTCAGGAAATTTTCATCCTCCAGGGTACCCTGGGCAAAATTAATAAGTGGACATTTTCCTGTCAAATATTTGACATGTGAAAGTTGACATTTTACTTTTATGTACGAATGGAATTTTGATTTTCATGTGAAAGATGATATTTCATTATTATATTTTAACTAGATATTTCCAATGTGTCTGCAAATATTCCGAGGACTTCTTGCATTTCAACAATGAATAGGTCCATCTCCAAAAAAAATTATATCAATCAATACTTGACTACACGTATTCAATATTTGAAACAATTTTATTCAACTTTTCTTTGTTCAAATTTCCAAACGCTTTCTTTGTACTACAATGATTCATTTCTCATTTTTATTGTATGATCGTAACTAAGAACTAAGAAAAACCCTCTACCTGAACTTCCAGTAAGCTGAATCGTCTTGTGTGAGAGTTTTGTGTCCTGTGTTATATCTGGTACCGCGAAAATTGATGAAAAATACTTGATAGCCATTTTCAAGTAGCTCATACGCTGAAATTAAAAAATAAAGAGGTATTCAGATTTGGTGTTTCTGCTAACGATACGAAGTCTGTCAAATCAAACAGTTGCTAGTGAATATGAAGACAGATTTCAAGAAAAACCCAAACACAATCCGAGGCAATACATTCCTAGTACAGTGTCACCGTTAAAGTCAGCATCATATGGGATTTTTTTTATTAGTCAGTTATTGCAAATTTAGAGTTCGTGAACAGTTTGTGCTTTGAAAATTATGCAAAATGACTTTTACGATGTCTTCCTATTCATCGGCTACACCTGTCAAATATGACATTTTTTCTAAAAAATTACTAAATGTCAGGTAATTTCTCAATATTTCGAGAAATATTATATGAAAAAGTTGTTTATTTTTAGATTTCCTACCCACCTACCAAATTTGAACCAGTTTGATCAACTTTGATTTTTTTCTCGTTTTCTTAACCTTACAATTTTTCAGCTAGTTTAAATTTAATCAAATCTGAAAAACCGGTTGAGATGTAATACACACATCTGCTGAAAGAATTATGTCTAATACTTGATGCAAAGTGGCTCTAGTTCTGAATTTTCGAATCAATTTCCAAATCAATAGACCTAAAGTTGCTAAGTCATGCAATCTTCAAAAATTATTCTCCGAAGTAATACTTACAAATGAATCAAGTTGCTCTGGCATGCTCTGAAAAGAATTGTAGTAATAGAAAAATGAACAATTATTTCACAATAAACATTTATTAATTATTATAAGGCGATTCAAATGATAAGAATGTACAACGTGGGTTGGATATCAATTATAACATTTCGGTATGTCTTCCATCACGCTCAATGCAAATAATGGTTAGCCTGGAAACTTCGTTGACAGCGTTTGTTAAAAACTGAGGAGACATAGTTAATACACAATCTCGAATTACTGTCTCCAGGTGGTTGACATCTCGAAATGGTCTGCGCTTGTAGACTGTTCTGATGCAAATTCAACTACTCTGCTGAATTTGATGGTTTCATTCTCTTCAAAAAGTCTGTCTTTCACTCTTCCACTTTCGTATCCTATAATAAAATGATTCACTAGAGCATTTTCGATTTCTTCGGTGTCTTTGAATTTGCAAACAGGAACAAATCTTAAGAGTGTTGCCGCCCAGTCTTTCGGTGATTCTGTATCCAATTTCTTCGCCTCGAAAAACTTTTCTCTACTTGAACATACCGATACAATTGGTTTGAATTGATTATTCATTAATTCCGTTATCTCCACATATGATTTTTTCCGGTTCACTTGGCAAACACATGTCATAACAGAGCTTATTAGCATTTTCATTCAGCAAACAGAGCAATATGGCTTTTTGACGTTCTCCAGCTGCTATTTCATTTGCCAAAAAATAATTCTCCAGTCTCATTTTGTAGATGGACCAGTCTGAGGTGTCAGGAACAAACTCTTGTATGTGGCCAGCATATAAGGAGCTTTTTCTGTAGACATTAGGTTTAATATCTCCTCGTTGGTCAGCAATTATATCCTCGTCGCAACATGTAATGTATTTCACCTAAATTTAATGAAGTAAATTGTTGAAAAGCGAAGTTTATATCGTTATTCGAAACAATATTTATGTTGTTGTTCCTAACTCCCTGACAACTATACTTTGATAATAAACATGAACGCAAATATACAGAATGTTATATATATTACAGATATATACTCCAAATTTAATTGGAAAATTATTTGGTCACTAACATTCCATAAAAATTCATCAATCTATGACTTTCTGGATGTTATCAACATAACTCGGGATGGAATCCAAAATATATCAATGACTCATTGTAACAAATCCAAATCTCAATTGATTAAATGATTTGTAATGAAGTGATCATCAAAACTGAATTGCGAAAAAGCAGCATTCGTTCACTTGCTCAGATCGGATTTGATGGCCAAATTGATTATATACACGTGATTATTCTGTACTTTCGGTTATTGTTTATATTACATAATTTAAAGATTTGTTGAAATCACGCGATGCAGTAACGAATGATTAATAACGTTTGTAGTACCTTCCAATCGGTTGTATCTTATAAATATTCACGTTTTTTCAATCAGCATTTCAAGGTTTGGAATAATCGAAGCTATAATTAAATGTAAAATGGTGAATTACCGAAAATAGAAAAAGTATTCAAGATGTTTACATTTCTTGTTGTAGTTGAACGAAGATGTTTGGCCAAACAGAGTGATGTCACATTATTCTTTCAAAATGTTATAGGCCAGTCGACAGGTACTTTTAGAGGGGGGTACCAGGAATATATTCCGAAGTTATTGAAATTTTGGACAGACGTGAATGACGTTACAAAAATTTTTCAAGGATGAAAGACAAGAATATGTTGGATAACTGTACGCAAATTTGGATTATTTGTCTTTTTTGAAACCAATAGGTACTGAGATACAAAGAGGATACGACAAATTTCCCTAATTGTAAAACAAAAAAAAATCCAGCTTTCGCCTTATACCGTTCATATTTCAACATATTCATATATCCTATGCATACTATGTTTATTCCACTCCATAATGCAATTTTTTCAGTTAATAGAAAATAAGAACTATCGGTACATCTTGAATACAAAAGATTTCATTCTAGTTAAATTAACATATTTTATATTAAATCTCATAGTTTTGAGGAATATTGTTAACATTTGTATAAAAAAAAATCAACGTGAATTTGCCAAATTCTCTATTATCGACCCATCTCTGTATGAATCTGTTTCTATTAACGACTTTTTTAGTTTCAACTCCAATCCATTTCAATTAAAGGACCCCGCATACACCTTATGGAATTTGGGTCCCGGTGGATTTTCTTGAATTTTTGGTATGATGTAGTCCATGTAATTCTCAACCAATGTTACCATTGCGCCAACTCAAAAAAATGAACAGTTTTGCTGCTAGGGGGCGTTGAAATCACCCCTTGCGCAGATTAGACTATTTAATTTTGAGCCCGGTAACAATATTTTCACCTGTTTCATTGTTGCTAATGTTGCACAATATTGTGCTGTTTTATAAAAAAAAATTCTTGCTCCCTCCCTTTTATCCCCCAACTCCTATTACGAAACGCAAAATAAATATTTCTCGAGTGCCTTTAAATGAATCGTCGAATGTTTAAATATGCCCAAATAAGGGAAATAGGTAGCATTTTTTTATGGTTATCCCCCCACCCCCCAAATGACACAAAACGAAAAAATTTCGGTGGATTTTTCTAAATTTTTGATATGATGCAGTTCAAGTTATTTTGAAAAGAAATAAATTGGGCGATAATCCCCAAAAATGAATAGTTTTGATGCCAGGGGGCGTTGAAATCATACCTTGCTCAGAATATACTATTCATTATTATAGGCGGAAATAATAGCTCTACTTATACTTATAACAAGAATATTTCCGACTACTTGTAAAAGCTTTATCAAAATAAATGTTTCAATCAGCTGAAATCGAGGAAATTGTACAGTTGTTTAATTTCACCTTTCCCTCCCTTCAGAAAAATATTGGTGGAATTCGCTGACTTCTTAGTAGGGCGTAGTTCATGATTTTTGAATATCAATTAAATGGGCGAATATCTTGAAAATAAATGAAAATTAGACATCCACAATTTGAATCTGAGGTGGTGATTGAATTAATTTTTTTCGTGTTTTGAAATAGGGGTTGGGGTAAGCGGGAGGTTTTAGATTTTCAATTTATTAAATTTTACACAATGGACGACGGTAGATGTTGTTTGCTACCACTCTTCCCATTTTACAGGTATTTCTGGGTGAGTTATGGTCAACAATAACAACAATGTCATCAATTTTTAATGATTTTTGATTATCAACCCACGTTGTTTTGCGAGTAAGTGATGGTAAATATTCCTTCATCCACCTTTTCCAAAAACTGTGTGTCAACATTTGTGATTTTCGCCAGTCCTGTCGGAAATCATGGTTTTCAAAATTTCCAGAGGCCCTTCAGCGTGTGCATATCCGATTAAAAAATGATTAGGGATTAGAGCCTCTGTATCAGACGGATCCAATGATACGTGAGTGAGGGGGGGAGCATTTATAATGTTCTCGGCTTCGGCAAACAGTGTCAGAAGTGTTTCGACTGTCCATGTTCTGCTGTTCCTAGTGCTTTCTTGACTGATCCGATTTGTCTTTCCCAAGTTCCCCCCATATGAGGAGATGCTGGGGGAATGAACCGAAAATTGATACGTTTGGAAGTGCATTCATCTGCGATCTTGTTTTCGCTAAGATCTTTGTAAGCCTTCCGTAATTCTTCAGCGGCTCTTCTCAGGTTGGTTCCATTATCGCTGAAGATGCTTTCAGGGTATCCCCGTCTTGAAATGAATCTCCTTATACTCATGATTGCAGAGTCGGTTGTTAAGTGATGAGCTACTTCAAGGTAAACTGCTCAGATGGTAAGTCATGTGAATAGAACTCCCCATCTCTTCTCTTTTCTTCGATCCACAGTAACGTAAAGTGGTCCAAAGTAGTCCATTTCAGTATTCACATACGGTCGCAGGCTTGGAGTTATTCTCACCTATGGCAATTGTCCCGTTAAAGGAGGTCGAGGTTTGGCTGAATAATTTCTACATTTCTGATATCTTCTGGCAGCAGACTTGACTGCAGCATGTCCATTCAAAATCCAATATTTGTATCGAATTTCATTTAGTACTGTTTCTATATCTTGATGCTTGAAGTTTTCGTGATAGTACTGCAGAAAAAGCTGTGTATAGTGGTTTTTGGGACAGAGAATGTAGGGACTCTTCGTCTGTGGTGATAAGCAGTTCGCCAAGTCTGTCCTTCCGGCCAGTACGAGTGTGCCATCTTTGTTTAATGCAGGGCAAAGTTTTCTCAACCGGCTTTTGTTTTCCACAGTCTTCCCTTTCTTCAATTGTTCCATCTCTTCGGGAAAACTTTCAGCTTGTGATATCTTCAAGCAATACTTTTCTGCTTCTTTCAATTCCTCTGCCATCAAATATTTTGGGTATTCTTGATCTGCATTTCTCGCTTTTCCGATCTTTTGTTTCATCTTTTCTATGAATCTTAGAAATCATGAGGTTGTCCTGATGAGATGTATCCATATTGAAAATTTCTTGTAGTCCGGTGAAAATGATCCTGACACATCTATTTTTCCAAAGAATGCCGACTTTATTTCCTTCATCTCTTCTTGACATATTTCGAAATCATTGTTTTCTGTTTATCTGATTTCTTCAGGCCAATCACTTTTTCTTAAGAATTCAGGCCCAAATTTCCATTTTTCCGAGAAGACAGCATTCGTTTCTTCCAAATTATTTCGAGTGGCCTTATCTGCGATATTCAGTACTGATGGAATCCGGTGCCAGTTTTCTATATCAGTCCTTTCTTGAATTTCTCCTATTCTGTGTCCAACAAATTGCTTATATTTTCGGGCATCTCCTTTTATCCAGTTCAACATACATGTTGAATCCGACCATAGCCATACCCTGTGGAATTCAATTCACAATTCATCTCTCAACGAATTACTTAAACGACTTCCTAATACTGCGGCATGCAATTCTAGCCGGGGAATAGAAAGGGTCTTCATAGGTGCCACTCTAGATTTCCAAGTTACCAAGGAAACACAATTCGTAACTCTGATAAGCCACTGAGGCGAAAGGTTTCTCGCTCTCGTCACAGAAAATATGTAGTTCAGTGTAGTGCTTCAGATATCCGTTTTAGCCCAATTCGACGGTCTGTTAAAATCATGTCATGAACTGCATCGATATTTTCGGGGACTAACACAGAAACTTGCCTTCCCGATCGGTCATCATCTTCAATGGAAAATTTATCTCTTTTGAAGTTTGCAGTCCAATTTTTCACGGTCGCATATGGAGGACATTGATCACCAAGAGTATTAAGCTTATCTTCGTAAATCTGCTAACCTCTTAACCCTTTTAAATACAGGTACTTGATGATGGCTCGATACTCCAATTTTTCGATTTTCACAATTTCAATAGACAAATTTTTTCTTTTAATTTATTGCGTAACTCTGGTTTACTTTTTTGACGTCAAACTTCACACTGACACTTCTAATGAGTTATTGTTCGTTGCTATGGTAACGCAATATTTTGTTTATGCAGGGAACTGGTCTAGGCTAACTTGATTTCAATACATCCTCGTAAGTAACTAATCATAACTAAAACGACAAGGAGGTCGAATGGCTCTGCCAAATCTAGATCTTGGAAAGATTTGTTCATACTCTGTAGAATTTTCATCATTCTTAGAAGTACTTGCACCATGAGTCAATTTTTCTGATATCGTTTCCATATGATTTGAATTACCAGAATTACTCTGATTGGAAATGATTTCAGTTGAACCTGATGTGATGCATATCTGTGAACAGGTTGTTGACATTTCAATAAATGTTTTCTATTTCTTCGGTAAGTCGATCCATTTTCAGACTGAATAATGTAGGATCTTGGAAATCCTGTTTCATCTAAACATTGCTTGATTACTCCAGGAGACCAAAAACTACTTAGTAGGTGTTAACTTGAATCTAACATGATCACCAACATATAACTCTGGTAATTGTTTGCAAGATCTATCATGATAAAATTTCATTTTTTGTTTTTGAATCTGAACGCTACTTTGATGCTTTTCATAATTCACAACTTTAGGTTTAAGATTTGATGCTATCACTGGAAGTTTTGATCTAATTTGTCTAGACATTAACAACTGGGACGGTGAATGCAAATTACATTTAGGCGTATTTCTTAACTAAAGCAGTGCAATATATGGATCAGAAGTAAATTTCCTGAAATCTGAAGAATTGATAGGCCCATTATCAGACAGCAATTCTATGGGAATACCATGACGAGCAAAAATTGATTTCAAATTTTAAACTACAGTTACTGAATTTAAAGATGACAAAATAGCAATTTCAATGTATTTGGAGTAGTTATCTACTACTAAAATTTACTTTTTTCCTCGAAAATCGAAAAAATCAACAGCAACTTTTTCCCATGGTATTGTAACCATTGGACTAGGAATGAGAGGTTCGTTTGGATCAGACGGTCTATATTTCAAACAAATAGGACAGTTCATGACGACGTTTTTCATATCATCTGACATATGTGGATAATACAGAATACCTCTGACTTGATTTTTACACCTTTCAATTCCAAAATGACCTTCATGAATTATTGACAACATGTGATGTCTTAAGGACTGAGGAACAATGATACTTGTACCTTTGAAAACAATATTATTTAAGACATGAATTTCATCTTTGATGTTGAAATAATTTTTCACACAATAGATCTTGTGTCTTTGGCCAACCGTTACGAGGATGTATTGATATCCAGTTAGCCTAGACCAGTTCCCTGCATAAACAAAATATTGCGTTACCATAGCAACGAACATTAACTTATTAGAAGTGTCAGAGTAAAGTTTGACGTCCAAAAAGTAAACCGGAGTTACGCAATAAATTAAAAGAAAAAATATGTCCAGCGAAATTGTGAAAATCGAACCATCATCAAGTACCTGTATTTAAAAGGGTTAAGAGGTAAGCGGATTTACGAAGATATGCTTGATACCCTTGGTGATCAATGTCCTTCGTATGAGACCGTGAAAAATTGGACTGCAAGCTTCAAAAGAAGTAAACTTTCTATTGAAGATGATGACCGATCGGGAAGGCCAGTTTCTGTGTCAGTCCCCAAAAATATCGATGCAGTTCATGACATGATTTTAACAGACCGTAGAATTGGGCTAAAACGGATATCTCAATCACTGAATATTTCATACGAACGCATTCATCATATAGTTCACGTCAATTTGGACATGAGAAAAATTGCTGCAAAATGGATCCCCAAATGTTTTAATGTTGACCAAAAGCGTGCAAGGGTAGTAGCATTGCGTTCGATCTGTGCTCGATTTGAAAACGATGTAGACTTCGTAAACCGAATTGTTACTATGGATGAGACTTGGGTACATTTCTACGATCCAGAAAAAAAGCTACAATCGATGGAATGGCGACACTCCGGTTCTCCAAGACCTAAGAAGTTTCGTGTTCAAAAATCTGCTGTAAAATTTCATGCTTCAGTTTTTTGGGATTGCCATTGAGTAATCATGATTGATTTTTTGGATAAGGGTAGAACAATAACTGGAGATTACTATTCGACATTACTGACCACTCTACGGAAAAAAAATTAAAGAGTAAAGACGCGGAGAGCTATCCAAAGGCGTTTTGTTTTTGCAGGACAACGCCCCTGCACACAAATCTCATGTTGCCATGCAAAAGATTCGTGATTTAGGGTTTGAATTACAAGCACACCTCCCTTACTCACCAGATTTGGCTCCGTCCGACTATCATCTCTTTCCTCAACTGAAAAAAAGGTTAAAAGGTCGTAAATTTTCTTCCAACGAGGAGGTAATAAAAGCTGTGGGGGTCTAGTTTGCAGAGCAAGAAGAAACATTTTTTTTGAAGGGTCTAGAGACGTTGCAGGTTTGCTGTAATAAATGTATCCAATTAAGAGGGAATATGTTGAGTTATAAAATATTTTGACATTGAAATTTTGTTTGGTTCTATAGTAGGCTATGAATTTTTCAATCGTCGTATACCAATAGTTTTTTAGTAATTGTAAACTTTCATCTTTGGAAGATTCATCAATTATTTTGTTTTTCATTTCTTCTGACATAACAAGACTATCAAAAATCAAATTTACGTGAATTTTAACATCTCCATCTAAATCTGATTCAATATCTGGCAATGGTGCCCTATTAGATAATGTATCAGCAACATACATGATTTGACCAGGTTTATAAACGACATTTAAATGATAAGCTTGAAGTTTCAATAACATTCTTTGTAATCTAGTAGGTACTTCAGCTAAACTTTTCTTGAATAAATGTAACTATCGATTTATGATCAGTTTCCTCTTTTACTATTTGTCCACAAACATACTGATGAAACTTCTGACAACCAAAAACTATTACATATAGCTCTCTTTTTATTGAAGCCTAATTTCTCTAAGATTGACTCAGTGATTTTGAAACATAAGCAACAGGTTTGTTATTCTGTGAAATCACAGCTCCAAGAGCTGACAGACAAGCATCAACTGACAAGACAATTGGACAATTCACATTAAAATGTGAAAGAACGGGAACATCACTTAAACTATTTTTAAAATCTTTCAATTTTTTTTCATGACAACTGTTCCACTGCCATGCAGAATCTTTTTTCAACAAACCCCTTAAACATTCGGTTCCTATAGTTCAATTTTTTACAAATGAACCAATGTAATTGACCATACCTAAAAATCTTTGCAATTCTTTAATATTCGTAGGTGAAGGCATTTCTTGAATGGCACTTACTTTTTAAGGATCAGGAGACATACCATGTGCACTGAAAATATTGCCAAGATATTTCACTTCAGTCTGTGAAAATTTGCATTTTGATGAAGAAAATTTGATATTTAGTTTTTTAGCACGATTCAAAACAGCTAATAATAATTATCATGTTCTTCTTTTGTCTTACCGTATATCAAAATATCATCAATATAAATCAAAACCCAAGGTATATCGTGAAATCTTTCTGTCATTGACCTGTGATAGATTTCTGGAGATGCATTGATCCCAAATGGAATGCGATTGAATTTATATCTACCGAATGGTGAATTAAATGTGCATACCTAATAGGGAACTTTCATGATCTAAAGAAATCATCCAAAATCCACTATTCGCATCAAGAGTAGAAAAATATTTTGCTACAACTAATTGAGATCTTAAATGTTCAATATTAAGAATCTGAAAATGTTCTCTAAGAATGGCTTTATTAACACGTTGCATGCTAATAACGCCTATGCGCGTCACGGTGTTGGATTATTAGGGTGCTGATGACGCTTTTTGCAAAAAATATTTTGATGCTATCAAATAAATTGATCAAGGCATGCACGCAGCTTCTTAGTGGAGGGTTATATAAATGAAACATTTAACTTATAGATCTTGTTAGCCGTTTTTTGCTTTCAAGTTGTTGATAAGTTTTATATCAGATTGAAAATGGACTCGAATTGTTCACGTCGTAAACGAGCAAAAATTAGTGCAAAACACTCAGAGATACTAAATTATACCATATATTGAATCGGTCATCTAATGACGATCAAGTTGATGAATCCGACAGATTTTTCTTCATCAGATGAAGAAACCGGCATGTTTGTTATACACGTACCACCATCATTTAATTTTCATAATCTTTTTTAGATAGCGAAGAGGAGGATGATAATTTGGGGTTGGTTCAAGCAGTACAGGTAATTGCAAATAGGAATGATGAAAATATACAGGAACCTTCAAATATAATATATATATATAATATTCGATAACGGTAAGAGATAGAGGGTTGGTTAAATGGGGGCAAAGTAGCGTTTTTCAGAGGTTAATTATATGGATGAAAAAAATCTGACCTAGCTTCTTCAGTTCTGGAGTTATACAGAAAA
The DNA here is from genome assembly GCA_944452925.2 of Chrysolina oricalcia. NCBI lineage: Eukaryota > Metazoa > Arthropoda > Insecta > Coleoptera > Chrysomelidae > Chrysolina > Chrysolina oricalcia. The sequence continues at coordinate 46,006,304 of OX101815.2, read as the reverse complement.
AATCGAAAATTTCGAAATTCTTCTTTTGCCTATATCTTTTTATTTTACGAAGATTTTTTTTAAATTTTGCCACTTTGCCATAGCAACTTTTTGTAGCCTTTCCAAATATCTGAATAAAAATTATATACAGGGTATCGTATAAATTGGGCCACCCTCAACTTCTAATTTTCAAATACGGACCTGTATTTTTTATTGCATTTTTTTGAATGCCAAGAGTCATGTTTCATATTGACGTAGTATTTTCATCTGAATTACAGAGTGTTTTGGAAATATTGAACTATTACCAGTAAAATTTCAACATTTTTTTATTCCATAACAACTCTAATTGAATAATATCAGAGAATGAGAGGTAAGTCAGACAAATTTGTTCTTTAAGAATAATCAATTTCAGAATTTTCAGATTATCTAGTCTCAATACTTGTTCGGAATAACAATAAAATAAAATCAACAATTCCAAGAGACATTTTTCTTTACCATAATGTAGCACTAGTAGAATAATTATTCATCCCCTTGTCGATTGACCTCAGTAGGTACGAAGAAGATCTGTTGTATGTAACTGTTTCTGCTGAGAACTCACAAACATAATCTGTCACAAACATAACATTGTATTTGATCATATACATAGCTTTTCATATTTTATAACTAATCACACAAGAACTTGTTTAATTATTATCAAGAATTGAAATAACAGCCATTATAAGTAATCATAATCAAAATAAATGTTCAAATTGACGACCTTCTCGTTCCAGACATTTACGGAGTCGTTTTTTTAAGTTATTATTTGCTCTGAAAATATCTCTTCGCCGTAGTGATGCGAAAGCGTTCATGATTTTAATTCCTAAATCTTCTATATTTTCAATTTCGTTTTGATATATTCTATTTTTTAGTGTACCCCATAAAAAAAAGTCAGGTACACTGAGATCAGGGGATCTTGCAGGCCATCTTATAGGCCCATTATTTGCTATCCATCTGTCTTGAAATGTTTCTTGTAAAAATTGATTAATGTCTCTTGTGCAGTGTGGATGAGCTCCATCGTGTTGAAACCACAACCGATTTAAATTAGCAATGGGAATATCATCGAGATATTCACTGAAAGTTTGTCTGAGGAAGTCTAGATAACGTTCGCCATTGAGCGTCCCGGCATAGATGTACGGACCTAGAACTCGATCCTTCAAAATTCCAACCCATACATTTAGACCAAACCGCACTTGAGGTCTCACTTCTCTAAAATTATGTTCATTGGTTTGTGACCAAACATGCTCGTTGTTCCTGTTGAAAACACCACAATTTGTGAAACGAGTTTCATCCGACCAAATAATACTATTCAAAAAGTTTCTGTCATCGCCCAATTTTTGCAACATCCAATTACAAAAATTTTGCATTATAGCATTTGAATCTGTTTTTTCTTAAAGTACGCCATACTGCAGTTTGCGACATATTCAATTCCTCAGCAATTTGTACTGTTGATTTTGATTGATTTGTATTGATCTGAAATATGGAGATGAGCCTAATTAACATTTTTTCAGTATTACCTACTTACCGCTTGAAGTATGTTTTCCTGTAACTCAATAGGAGTTTTTTTTCCATATTTTCTCCTTGGTTTTGTGAAAGATCCATATTCGCGAAGGTTTCTGTCCAAAAGTCTGAAATATGTGGGATGCGGCTGATGTCTTTCAGGGTACAGATCTAAATAATTTTCAGCGGAAAGATGAATGTTTCTATTATTTCTGTAGAAAACGTTAACCATATCTCTTTTCTGCTCTGTGGGGAAACCCATTTTCAGTACTAACAGATTTTTCATCAAATACCAACGATAATTTCCAAGAAACTGTCAAAATATTGACAAGTGAGGTGAACTAAATATTTATTTTCCAAAGCATACTATGAGAACTCAAATGGTTTAATCATGATTGTTGTATATAGCAAGAGAATGCCCATGAATTTGCTGAAAAATATAGGTAGTTCGAAAAGTGAGTATATGCACATACACGTACTAGGAAGAATAAGTTTTCACATTTTCGCACATTGATCATGGGTTGCGTGAACTGAAATGTGGATGAATTCTTGAAGAAGACAATCTTCGTCGAATAATGTTGATTTTCTTCCAAATCCTATGCATTCTATACCTTATTCTATGATATATTTTTTTTAATTACAGCTGGAATTAAAAAAAAATTTGAAATTTTACTGGTAATAGTTCAATATTTCCAAAACACTCTGTAATTCAGATGAAAATACTACGTCAATATGAAACATGACTCTTGGCATTAAAAAAAATGCAATAAAAAATACAGGTCCGTATTTGAAAATTAAAAGTTGAGGGTGGCCCAATTTATACGATACCCTGTATATAATTTTTATTCAGATATTTGGAAAGGCTACAAAAAGTTGCTATGGCAAAGTGGCAAAATTTAAAAAAAATCTTCGTAAAATAAAAAGATATAGGCAAAAGAAGAATTTCGAAATTTTCGATTTTTCCTTTATAACTCCAGAACTGAAGAAGCTAGGTCAGATTTTTTTCATCCATATAATTAACCTCTGAAATACGCTACTTTGCCCCCATTTAACCAACCCTCTATCTCTTACCGTTATCGAAATCCCCATGCATAGACTCGAATTTGAATAGCCCTGTATATATATACAAGAATGCAAAACTTTGATTTTACCAAATCTTCTGGATTATTAGTAGAAATTCCATTTGAGTGTGCCATGATGGTTACGATTTATTCCAATTGACCCGTCTAATACTAGAAAAAAACGAAATCCCGTCAAAAATACTAAATTGCGTTTTTTATGAGCAAATAAAGTTCATCGTAATCGTTTTTGGGGTAAAACTCAATTTTTTCAAATGTAATCATATTGGTACCGTGGTACCATTTATTAGTACTATTAATAAGGAATCTATCCATACCTGGTAATAAAATGTGCGATCAATACAATCAAAATTACAGCTTAAAGAAAATAAGAAAATACCATTATTTTGTTCTACTTTAATACTGAAAGGTTACTAAGGTGGCTTTGAAATACAAAAAATTAAAACAAAACATTACAACAATTGTTCGAAATGCTGTCCATTAACGTCAATGCACTTCTGAACTCGCTTAGCTGTTTCTTGAAAAACGTTTGCTAATTGCTGGGCCGTTATACTATTAATTGCGCATCTTACTCGCAACTCCAGGTCTTCGCGGGTTGTAACGGCGGTTGCATAGACAATGTTTTTTAAATGGCCCCAAACAAAGAAATCAAGAGGTGTCAAATTGGGTGACCTTGGAGGCCATCGCACAGGACCATTCGTCGAAATTACGTTCTCTTCGAATGCCTGTTCAAGGTTATCACTCACTGTTCTTGACTTATGTGAAGTAGTTCCATCTTATTGGAAATACATTCCCTGTCAAAAGTGAACAGGTAATTCAGTTAAACTGTCCTTAATTTCATTTTGCAGAAATCCTACGTATCTAGCTCCATTCAAGGGTCTTCCAAATATTATTGGACGACCGAGTATTCCAAGCCAAACATTGAAACCGAACCGCACTTGAAAGTTACCCTCCCGCAATAAATTTTGATTTTCTTGTGACCAATACCTTGTATTTAGTCGGTTAAATAATCAAATATATGTAAACCTAGACTCGTCCGAAAATAAAATCCTTCCCAAAAAAGCATTGTTCGGCTACACATCATTATGCAAGATCCAATTGCAATATTCCATCCTACGTTCATAATCATTTTCGTACAGGTGCTGGTGTAATTGATATTTGAAAGATTGATAATTATGATTGTGCAAGATTCGGCTTACCAATTTGCCTTAAAGAAACAGTCTTATCAACTTCTATTCGAGCTAAAACATCAATTTCCGTTCCTTCGTCAATGATAACGTAATCATCGTTAGGCTCTCTTCGGAATTTTCCTACATTCTCCATAAATAATTAACATGTCCACTTTTTCATCCTCTGTATAAATGTGCGGCATTTTGAACAAAAATAACAACAAATGTTAAAACTTCTCCATACCTATTGGAAAAGTCTTTACATTAGATGTTATTTTTTATGCGACAATTATTTGTGAGAATAGTTGACCACAAAAAGTAGACTAAACGGGGGGAAACATCTAAATCGGGAATTGCTGACTGTTATGATATATAGAAAATTTATATTGTTATTGATGATGAACACCCAATATGATGTATTGCTTCTTCCTAATAAAATATCTAGACTGTAATGACAGAATGTGGTAAATGAGATGTACATAGTTACGAACCTTGTCAAAGAACTGGTGAAATGAATAGTATATTGTGTATCTAGTAGTAAAAGCAATACATTCCCGGACGACAATGTAAATTGTTGGCCAAGGCGAAGCCGAGGCCAACAAGCATTGAAGTCTGGGAATGTGCTTTCACTACGAGGTACACATACTATTTTTTCTGATATCGCAATCAGCATTATCAAAAACTAAGGAATTCTACATATTGTTTGCGTGAATTCAATAACTGTCTAAAATGTAAACAAGCCGACAAAAATATTCCCGTATCGTTTTTGATACGGGAAAGTACATTTTCGGCAACCATCCGGAAAGTGTCCCGTACACTTTTTCTATGGGAAAGTAGCACTTCCCGGCCTAGTCCGGGGAGTGCTCGAATTTTAATACAAATATTAATATAAATAAGAATTAGAATGTTTCTGTTGGTACTGTTGTTCTGTTCGAATTTCAATATATAATACAAATAAGAACTGAAATGTTCGAAATATTCAAATTTGGAATCGTTTCATCCGGTTAACAGATGGGTGAAAGTCGACCTGTCTTCGTCTCTTAGACTAAATGCCTCTCATTGATATGTTATTTTACATGATTCCCGAAAATATAGTGTACGCAATACGTCCGAAAACAGTTTTTTTGGACTCGTAGAATTCCAGGACTCGCTATTGCTCGTCCTAGAATTTGGTCTACTCGTCCAAAAAACAGTATTTTCCGGACTTGTTACGTATATTATTATTCCCGTACCGTTTAGGTCCGAAAACGGCCCGGGAAAGTTCGTTGCTTAGCAACGGACTAAAATACTAGATTAGCGTATTTTGAGGCCTGAAGTTGCTCCGAGAAAGTGGGCATTCTTGAACTATTTCAGAAAATAGTATATTGTGTATCTATTGGTAAAAGCAATACATTCCCGGACAACAATGTTTGTTGGCCGAGGCGTTAAGAAGAGGCCAACAAGCATTGAATTCTGGGAATGTGCTTTTACTACGAGGAACACATACTATTTTTTCTGAAATCGCAATCAGCATTACCAAAAACTAAGGAATTCTACATGTTGTTTGCGGGAATTCAATAACTGTCTGAAATGTAAACAAGCCGGCAAAAATTTTCCCGTATCGTTTTCGAGACGGGAAAGTATTTTCCCGTACCGTTTAGGTCCGAAAACGGTATGGGAAAGTTCGTTGCTTAGCAACGGACTAAAATACTAGATTAGCGTATTTTGAGACCTGAATAAAAATACCAATTAACTAACAAATATTTATTTGACAATCTGAAGAAATAATTTCATTGTTTTTATTTTCGGACGAGTCTAGGTTTACAAATTATATGGGATTATTTAACCGACTAAATACAAGGTATTGATCACAAGAAAATCAAAATTTATTGCGGGAGGGTAACTTTCAAGTGCGGTTCGGTTTCAACGTATGGCTTGGAATACTCGGTCGTCCAATAATATTTGAGAGACCCTTGAATGGAGCTAGAAACGTAGGATTTCTGCAAAATGAAATTATGGACAGTTTAACTGAATTACCTGTTCATTTACGACAGGGAATGTATTTCCAACAAGATGGAGCTCCTCCCAATAATTCCAGAACAGTAAGTGATAACCTTGAACAGGCATTCGAAGAAAACGTAATTTCGACGAATGGTCCTGTGCTATGGCCTCCAAGGTCACCCAATTTGACACCTCTTGATTTCTTTGTTTGGGGCCATTTAAAAAAAATTGTCTATGCAACCGCCGTTACAACCCGCGAAGAGCTGGAGTTGCGAGTAAGACGCGCAATTAATAGTATAACGGCCCAGCAATTAGCAAACGTTCTTCAAGAAACAGCTAAGCGAGTTCAGAAGTGCATTGACGTTAATGGACAGCATTTCGAATAATTGTAGTAATGTTTTGTGTTAATTTTTTGTATTTCAAAGCCACCTTAGTAACTTCTTAGTATCAAAGTAGAACAAAATAATTGTATTTTCTTATTTTCTTTTAGCTGTAATTTTGATTGTATTGATCGCACATTTTATTACCAGGTTTGGATTAATTCCTTATTGATAGTACTAATACCACTGTACCAATATGGTTCCATTTGAAAAAATTGATTTTTACCCCAAAAACGTTTACGATGAACCTTATTTGCTCATAAATTTAGTATTTTTGACGGGATTTCGATTTTTCTAGTATTAGACGGGTCAATTGGAATAAATCGGAACCATCATGGCACGCTTAAATGGAAAACTAATAACTAAATTATAAAAAATTTCGACTTTTGAAATGTCATTCAGATATGTGGTATCTTTGGATTCAGAAAATTATGCAGATTGCAGAAGTGTAATAATATACAGGGTATTCTATTTAAAAATCGAAAGTTGGTATCACTTCTGGCAAAGCCGGTAGTGAAAAAAAATTATTTATAGGTTGAAAAGTGCCGCTTATTATGTTTATGGGAAATCTCAAATTTCAATCTATTACCTTCAAAACTAACAGAGATAAGGGGGGTGTACCATGATCCTGCTACACCCGGTATACCACAGCTTTATATGAAATATATTTTTGATCATACCTACCAGAATCCTTTTCAAACGCCCTGAATGGAGTGCGGAATCTTCGAAGATGAAACACGCCATGCTAGAATGGTTGTTGCTAGGTACCAACGCCAACTTCTTAGTTTTATTATATGAAACGTCAAATAGATAGATAGATATAGATGAATGGGCTTTATTGTTTAAAATGTATGACATTCTGTCGACAAAGTGTGTCATGTAAAATTATTTGCATAATATCATTAAAATAATAAAATTATAAAAAGTATACAATAAATCATTAAAAGAAAGAAACATGAAATAGACGAAGAATTAGCAAACACAATCACACTAACAAAAAGTTTAAGTCGTAATACAAAACGTAATATATACTGAATATACAATATACTAGAATGACTAGAATTTATATTCAAAATACTCTCCGAAACTGTAGAAGCCCTTTCCTATTAAAAGGTTTCTCACCGATTTACTAAATTGCTTATATCCATTGATTCCTGTTATTTGTTTATGCAAATGATTATATATTTGTCTACTTCTGTAGATAAGTGAAAGCCTTGTCAAAAATAAGGTGGGGAGTGGAAGGGCATGTTTTTTGTATGATTTTTTGTTATGATTCAAAAACTTGTCTTTTTGTTTGTGAAGCAAGCAGATAGTCTCTAAAATGAAAATGTGGAATATGGTTAGTTTTCCGTTATTGTACACGAGTCTCGCATCTTCAGTTTGAAAATCATTCCCAAAGCTCTTTTCTGAATAACGAAAATACTGTGCATCTGAACCTGGCTGCTAGAGCCCCAGAAAGGAATTCCATTTCAGAGATGACTCTCCATAAGTGAATAGTTTTTATTTATTGAAGCAGTAAATCCAAGTTCACGAGGTTTGACATTTATTGTAAAGCAACCAGAAGACTTTTTTGTTTTCAGAGCCGTAATATGTGCCTCGAATTTTAGGTTTCAGGAAGCACCCTTATAACATCTACATTTTCCAACCGATTGGAATTATTTTTTTTTCATTGGGTAGACATTCAAAAAGTCTACTAGGACACCAAAGGAGTGTGAGAAAATCAGTGGATGGATATGGATATAGTTATGAAGAAGATGATTCAATTGATATATAGGGGGCGATACAGGGGACAATAAAAGAAGTCAATTAAGTAGATATTACAGAATATGTACGAAAAAGCTTGTCGCAGGATTGAAGAATAACATTGGAGAGACGTACTCTTCAACGTCCTTATAGAATGTATCTATGTGCACAACGGAAAAAATCGGCTCAAAGTCGGCAAAAAAGCGTGTGAGGAAATGAGAACTAGAATCTATCACAGAGAGGCAATGATTCATTATTCTCATTCTTTCAATCGAACAAGTTCTTTCAACTCGCCATGCAAATGGTAATAAGTTTCTCAATTAATAACTATGAAACTAGTCATAGTAGGAAACTGAATTTTTGGAACAGTGTTGAGGAGATAATGATGAATATTTTAAATAATAATAAAGGAATTTCACCTAGTTAATCGTGAATTACAGGGTGATTTCTGAAATGTTGATATTTTGTCATTTTATTCATCGAAAATTTTCATGATCACCCTATATATCCCAACGAAATCATGTTCATACGGTATCAGCTATCTTCGTAGGATCATTCACTTGAATATACAGGATGTGTACGAAAGAACCGGCCATATATTTCACCAACTTTTCAAATCACCCTGTACGAAATATATGAATTGTGATTAATGATGGGATAAGAATATCCAAAAGAATTTTATCAATATTTCATTATTACATACAATTTTCAGACATAACTAAAATGTTTTTAGTTTTCACTCTGTACATAATGACATAATCCGCACCATCTGAATGATATTTAGTAATATGAAAATACGTTGATGATAAGAGCGAAAAAATGCAGTTGGCACTTTCAAATCCCGAGACAATAAATAAATAAAAGTTACTGATTTTTAACTTGAACGCCCTATATTTCAAAATCTATCCATCAACAAACTTTGTGATTCTGCACGTTCAATCAGTACATCGGATACAATATACTGGAAATTCAGACAATTTCACCGAGAACCATTTTAACTATCAAAAGTGCAGGGCCAACCAATCTAATTTTTCAGGGTCAAAAATAAAAAAAAAATTACCAGCGATTTTTTTTAAAATTCCAGCCACACCACTAAATTGGCGACATTTTCAAATGGTTCATATGTGAATTACGTTGAAATGCGCAAATCAATAAAAGAGTTATAAGGAAATGGAATTTGAAAAATATGCCGTTTAATCAACCCACTAATTCAATTTCAGAACTTTTATCGGAACTTTGACTACACCACCGGATTCAGGGAGTCTTGAAATATTAGTTACTATAATTTCATCGAAATAATAATAATAATAATAATGTTTATTCAAAAAAAAAAATTTATAAATACATTGGTACATGAATAAAGATGAGTAAACATTGAGAACAGAAGAATTCAAAATACTTGTATGTGATGATGATAAAATCATATATATATATATATATATATATATATATTGTTATGAATGTGATAAGAAGTATATGATTATCTAATGTTTTAGTCAGATTTTGTAATTTGAATTTTTACTGAAAATTTTGGCTAGACTCTTTCTCTCTCTGGGGCGAGTTCCCATAGGTTAGGCCCAGTTGTTGTTCAATTATTTGTTTGGTTAGTGTTATATGTTGATTTATCATTTATCCTCAGTTATATATTTCAGACACCTTATGTGTATGAAAAGTATTATGACAGTTTTTTCATGTATGTCATTAATAAAATATAATTCATACTTGTACGCAGTGAAAGTCTTAATATAATATATATATATATATATATATATATATATATATATATATATATATATATATATATATATATATATATATAAAATTGGCGACGAGTTAAAATGAATCCAGCGGAATTAGAGAAATTAATAACGGCTCTAACCCAAGCTTTACAGTCGAGTTCTCCAAATTCAGATGCATTTTCTGGGCATTTGAACATCAATTTGGAAAAGTTTGATGAACATTCGGAATCGTGGGACATATTCATAAGGAGGCTGGAGAACTACTTCAGTTTGAAAGGATTAACGGGAAATGATGCAACGACCGAAACTAAGAAGAAAGAGTTATTAATCCACTCAATTGGAACTAAAACTCTACAAATACTTTGCAACCTTACGAGTCCAGACGAACCCAACACCAAATCTTATAAAGAATTAACCACTATTTTGAAAAACTACTTGGACCCAACTCCTAGTGAAATTGCAGAGCAAAATAAATTTTCCAGGAGAATTCAAAAAGAAGGAGAATGCGTGGCAGATTTTTTAGCAGACCTCAGAAGATTGAGTAAAAATTGTCAGTTCTTTTGTGCATCGTGCAAAGCTTCAACTATTGATGAACATATTCGACAACAGTTCATCAGTGGTCTGCGTGGTGGTAAATTGTTAGAACGACTGATTCAACTGAAATCTCCCGATAATACTTTGAAACATTGCGTTGAACTTGCTATTTCAATGGAAGCAGCAGAGAAAGAATCAAAGGAAATCCACAATTCTCAATTTCCATCTACAGTTAGACAAATTCATGTCAGAAGTCCACTTCAGCGAGCTGAACAGTATCCCTCTTCATCATATTGTTACCGATGTGGTGATATAAGACATATAGCCAATGCTTGCAAACACATCAACAGTATTTGTAGTGCATGTGGTAAGCAGGGACATCTACAAGTAGCATGCATGAAAGGAAAATTTCCGAACAAAAATTCAAAGAAATATATGAGCACCAGTAGTGTTCACCAAGTTAACTCCTTATTACAACATGAAGATAACTATTCCAATCAAGAGGAAATCTTCGATGAACCTGAATACTATATGAATAATTTGTCAAATGACAAAGCTTTTAATGAATGTCAAAGTCGTCCAGGAAAATTCATGGTAGAAATCATGTTGAACAAGAAGTTGGTACATTTCGAATGGGATACAGGGGCAGCTGTTTCAACAATGTCTGAACAGGAATTCAAAGCTTTATTTCCTGGAAAATTAATAAAAAAATCTGATTTGCCTCTAAGAACATACACTGGAGAAATTGTTAACATTCTTGGATATGCAACAATGCAGTTATATTACGAAAATGAAGTGAGGGATGTCAATCTCTATATAATCCGTGACAAAGTAGATGCAATCTGTGGGCGAGAATGGATGAAATGGGTAAAATTGGATATACAGAAATTGTGTCAGATTCAAAATGATTTTGTTATCGACGAACATACAAAAATTTCTACTTTACAACAACTCAAATATGAATTTCCAGACGTTTTTAAAACAGAGGTCGGAAAAATAAAAAATTTTGTCGCAGATTTGAAATTAAAAGAAAATACAACTCCTGTTTATAGACCTGCTCGAACAGTACCCTACGCTCTCAAAGAAAAAGTTGATGCTGAAATTGATCGTCTAGAAAAACTGGGAATCATTTCGAAAATTGAGTACAGTGAATGGGGTACTCCAGTTGTGCCGATTATCAAAAGGGATAATTCAATACGACTATGTGCTGATTACAAATCTACTATTAATAGTTTGTTGAAAGATGACCATTACCCTATACCAGACATTGAAGATATCTTCATCAAAGCAATGAATGGGGGTAAACTATTCTCAACATTAGATATTAGAGAAGCTTATTTGCATATGCCAATGTCATCGGAAAGCGCAAGGATTCAAGCGATTTCTACGTCCAAAGGAAATTATCAAGTAAACCGAATGATGTTTGGAACCAAAGTGGCACCATCTATTTGGCAACGATATATATCTCAAACACTAGAAAATATTCCTGGGGTGTGTGTTTTCTTCGATGATATTCAAATACAAGGAGCTTCATTTGAAGAACATTTACAACGTGTTCGTACAGTTCTGTCAAAATTGCGGGATGTTGGCCTACATATCAAGGAAGAAAAAAGTCAGTTTTTCAAATCTTCCATAAACTATTTGGGATACAAAATAACAAGTAATGGTCTTAGCAAAACGAAGGAGAAGGTAGAAGCGGTAACAAATGCTCCACAACCCAGTAATGTGTCGGAACTGAAGAGCTGGTTAGGTCTCGTTAATTATTATGGAAGATTTGTTAAAAATTTAGCTATGAAAATGAATCCGTTGTACAAATTGCTGCAGAAAGAAAGAGACTTTGTCTGGTCAAAGGACTTTGCAGAGGCTTTCAAACTCATTGAAGAGGAAATCACATCAGATGATGTACTGTGCCCATATAACCCGAATCTTCCTCTGGTTCTCGCTTCAGATGCCAGTCCATTGGGAATTGGAGCAATAATTTCCCATATTTTGCCCAGTGGAGAGGAGAGGCCAATAGCATATGCTTCCAGAACGCTATCGGCAGCAGAACGGAATTAAAGTCAGATTGACAAGGAAGCAACTGCTATATTTTGGGGAGTGAACAAATTCTTCAGATACTGTTACGGAAGAAAATTCAAATTAGTTACGGACCATTTGCCTTTGGTGTCGATTTTTAAACCCAATAAAAACCTTCCAAGTATGATAGCAACGCGGATGCTCCATTACGCCCAATTTTTGCAAGGTTTTGACTATGAAATCGTATACAAATCAACAAAACAACATGGAAATGTTGATGCATTGTCCAGACTTCCTATAGAAAGTAAGACCAGAACAGAAAAATTTCAAGATGACGTTACTATTTTCCAATTAGAAAATATGTCTGTACTTCCAATTACTCATAAGGAAATTGCACGAGAAACCGCTATAGATCCCAAACTCAAAGTTTTATATGTCAAATTGCAGACAGGCTCACCATTGAAAAATACAGAATTTTCAAGATATGAAAACGAATTCAGTTTGGAACAAGGATGTATAATGAGAGGTCTCAGAACTGTTGTACCATCATCACTCAAGAACAGTATTCTTCGTACATTACATGTGGGACACATAGGTATGACAAAGATGAAAGCTTTAGCTAGAAGTTATGTTTGGTGGTTGAACATTGATAAGGATATCGAAAATATAACAAGAACGTGTAAAGAATGTTGTGACGTACAGAGAGAAGCTAACAAGGGAACTGTACATTGTTGGGAATTTCCTTCAGCACCTTGGCAGAGATTGCATATTGATTTTGCTGGCCCATTCCTGAACAGATATTTTTTTATAGTCGTGGATGCATTTTCGAAATGGCCGGAGGTCTATCCTATGTCATCGATTACTTCCTTCAATACAATAGAGAAGTTAAGGGAGGGTATTTGCCCGATTTGGTCTTCCATTGACTATAGTAAGTGACAATGGCTCAACATTCACATCAAAAGATTTCGATTTTTTTTGAAATCCAATGGAATCCAGCATAAACGGCATAAATGGCACTCAAGAAAACCGTCAATGACCCTGGAACTCTAAACTTGAAGTTATCAAACTTCCTCCTACAATATAGGAAAACTCCTAACGCAACAACAGGTTTATCACCATCCTCGTTGTTGCTGAAGAGAGATATACGAACAATTTTGGATTTGACGAAACCAAACCTAGTTGATGAGATGAGAGAGAAACAGAACCCACTTCGGTATAAAGGCACAATGAATTTTGTAGAAGGTCAGTCGGTCGCAGTTCGGAATTATAACGAGAAGGAACGGAAGTGGAAATTTGCTGAAATAGTAAGGAAAGAAGGTCCACTGAATTATCTGGTACGCGTTGACGGACAAATATGGAAGAGACACGCTGATCAGATAAAACCAAGTATGCCTTTCACCAACGAAACTAATGTAACTCCGGAATCAGATAATGAGAATCTTGTAACTCCCAGTAGGATTCCTGTTATCACTCTTCCAGAAAATCGGAATGAAGTGAATTTCGAGGACAAGTCGGACGAAACAATTGATGAAAATATTCATCAAGAACAAAGAACTGGATATGGGCTTAATGATACAAATTGCGTTTGTGATGAAGACGAATCTAGTATTGGAAGATCTGAGAATCAACCGGCAACAATGATCAGAAGAAGTAGCCGAATAAGAAGACAACCAGAAAGATTTTCCTACGACTGATCAAATGAGAGGGGAGAACTGTTATATGTTGATTTATCATTTATCCTCAGTTATATATTTCAGACACCTTATGAATATGAAAAATATTATGACAGTTTAGTTTTCATGTATGTCATTAATAAAATATAATTCATACTTGTACGCAGTGAAAGTCTTTCAATATAAAAGTTAGAAAATAAAAATCCCATACCTTCCTATGATTGGTGTTTAATAACAATTAAAACTTTAAAAATCAATACAATCAACAATATTTAATAACTATGATCTAATATTTCCTAACCTTGTGTACCTTGCGTACCTCAATCAAAGATGGCGCAAGGGTCATATAATTTTGAATCACAGAATTCTGTTTGTGAATTTTTATTGCGAAACCCACAATAAAGAGGGCATGCACAAATTATTTAGAGTTGTAAAAAGTGAAATTAATTATCAAACAATGTTTCTTATTTCTAATATTCTAGTTTACAAGCTAATAAAGAGTCATTTTCAATCAATTATACTAATGTCACTTAATTTGTTGAGTGCACGAAAGGTTGCGCAATAGTTTATTATTTGGGCCAAGAAGAGAAAGTTCGAATTACTGTGTTTTTTTTTATGGACGGGACGCTACTGGCTTCAGAAAGTTTTCTTCAGTTCTCACAGCACAGCACTTTACTACAGGTAATATTTATCATTCCATTATTAGGTTATGATATGGGATTCTTATGTTCACTCCTGATTTCAAGAATTTTCAAATTTTACCAAACTTTTTTTGGAATTTTAAACTTTAACTTTCTATATGGGGAAAAAATGGCTTCTCCCTGTCAACAAAACAACTCTCGCCAAAATCTGTCTATCGTTTCTGTTGTCATTATTCATTTGTTTAAATAGAGACCAAATCAATTTTATGATAAACAGTGTGTTTTGGCTTTTATTTACAGTAGATACTGTAAATTCTGATTTCTAATGCTTTAAAATTTATTGTATTATTTTTTTTTTCATTTTTCATTAGTTTGACTATAAATGATAACTGAGATTATGTCAATAAGTTTTTCTATCTGCTGTAAAGTTTTTTATGATGTCTGGTGTTTATTTTGACTTCATTTATATGGAAAGTTCTGAAATTTATTTTCTTATCAACCTTAAAAATCATTACAATATATATATATATATATATATATATATATATATATATATATATATATATATATCACATAAAACGCATAAACACTAAACTGTAAACTGTTCCACACATCTAATACATGTATATCTTTGTATACACAAGAACCCAGCATAGCCACCTCAAAAATGAATCAATTTGTTCCCTGCGTCAACCGGCCACACCCCTACGAGCAACCCTCAGAAGTCTTCGAGAGACTTGTACGACCAAGGAAAGACGAGGGTCTTACTCTTTGACGTGCTATCCCAATCAAGGATTTCTGCATTCGTAAACAATATAATTAAAAATAAAAATATATCTGAACAATGTGCTTTCCATATTTCTGTTTATGCTTCAACGTAGATATTTTAGATTTATCAGATTGTTGAAAATTTCTCTTTCACTTTTCATTATCCAATTTTTGACTTCAGCTTTATATTTTTTGAATTTGGTTATGTTTTTTATATTTGGTGGTAGTAGGTTGCATAGCCTTGGATCAAAATATTTACATGAACGTTGGCCATTGTTTTTGCGCTTGTACTGGCATATGTTCATTTCCTTCTGGTTTCATAATTATGATTCAGATTCTAGATAATAGACCCCATTTTTTATCTGGAAGTCCCATCGAAGGTGTCGATCAAGTATAATACCCAGGTATTTCACATTTGGTATTTGGTAAGTTATTCGAGTAGAATGTGAATGGTAAATATTGTGTTTTGTCACAGTTTAAAGGTCAGTTTGTTGAACTGAAACCAAGATTTAAAGATTTTGAAGTCATTTTCAATATCATCCCTTAGGATATCCCAAGTTTTTGCCTGGTAGCATATTGCGGCGTCATCAGCGAAGCTAAGGACTCTACCTTTCGTGTTCAGTATCATCATGTCATTGATATAGATTGTAAAAAGTAATGGTCCCAGAACGGTTCCCTGAAGGACGCCATAGGTCACATTCCTGGGATTGCTGATGACACCATCAATATTAACGAATTGTACCCTTTCTGAGAGATAGCTCTTAAGAAGATCATATATATTACCTCTCAATCCGTACTGTCTAATCTTCTACAATAGTATTTTATGGCACACTGTATCAAACGCCTTTGATAGATCGACGAAGATACAAATTGCTGGAATTTTAGAATCCGAAGCTTCATAAATCTGTGAGGTTAAATTATGTATTGCATCTTCAGTCGATTTTCCCTTTCTGAAGCCAAAGACAAATATGTTGATAAATTAAAAAAATAGATAAAATTAACATTTTATCTCATAATTTTTTTTGTCAATTTTATTTCATAATTTTGTGTATTTATCAACAGATTTCCATGAAATTACAGTCAGTGATATTTCGAGATTTCCTGCATCCGGTGGTGTAGTCAAAGTCCTGATGAAAAGTTTTGAAATTGAATTGGTGGGTTAATTAAACGGCATATTTTTCAAATTTCATTCCATCATAACTTTTTTATTGAATGACGCATTCCAACGTTATTCACATAAAAAGCTTTTAAAAATATGGTATAGTTAGAATTTTTCTAAAAATATCGCTAGTAATTTTTTTAAATATTTTACCCTGAAAAATCAGATTAGTTGGCCGTGGAAATGGAGATTTATTCATGAAATTTGGTGTCCTAGTAGACTTTGTGAATCGGTTGAAAAATGTTGATTTTATGAGGGTGCTCTGGTCTTAAGTTGGTCACACTGTATATACCTAGGAATTTGGTAATAGATTCACTCTCAATCATCCGACTTCTTACTGTGACCTGCTCCAAATCCTACTTAATTGACACCAGATTTGTTTTAGAAACATTTAATGATAACATATTTGAGTCACATCAGTTTTTCATTTTATCTAAATCTGAGTGGATGTAGCGAGTCAAAGAAGCGGGGTCTTCATTACGCCAAAGTATCGTGGTATCATCAGCAAATAAGGTGAATGCTCCAGATAAATCGAGTTTAGCCATATCGTTAATATAAAGAATAAATAAAATTGGACTTATCACTGACCCCTGGGGAACCCCGCGAATAATTTTTCAACTTTCAGAAGTTTTATGGTTCAACGATATTTTCTGATTTCTATCAGTTGGATATGACCTGAACCATTCTAAGGCTGTTCCACGGATTCCATAATGAGAGAGTTTCTGCAAGAGGAGTTCATGATCCTCACAATCAAATGCCTTAGAAAAGTCCAGAAACACTGCCTCGGAGTCAACAATACTTGACATCAGGTGCCTATTACCAACTTGATTAGATGAAATAAAATATAAGGGGCATTATCCTGACCTGAAATGAATTTCCTGTTCTGTTTTTGAATTCACGATGTAGGCATGATAAAATATAGCGTATACACGTGTACAAGTGCCTTTAAAGCACTCGCAACGTTTCAAGATACTCCAAACTCGTTGTGCGTGCTTTAAAACCTCATTTGCGCACTTGTATCATAATATGTTATCATGAAGCCAACACAGACTTCCACTCTTCAAACTCATTCTCACATTCAAAGAGATCATAAGCTCAAACTGACGTTTGTTTATTGAAATGAGTAAAATAAACATTTTCGGATTTCCGTCATGCATGAGAAAATTTGAAGCACCTGTATGTAAAGAGGGGTAGGTATGTATATCATCGAAAACCCAACCAAAGCGCCAAATAATAAATTCCACTGAATTGAATTGTGAAAGCTCTTCAGAAAAGAATTTGGGGTGTAGATTACTTAATAGTTTATCATAATGTATTCGAAATAATAGGTATAGTTATATTATTCTAATTCTAATAATCCTAAATCCAATAACTGCAATTCTATATTATGTTGAACCATATCTAGTGATAGGTAATATTATGAAATATGTGCTATAGTATCATGACTAATTATCATTGAATTACATCTTTTAGAAATCAATGGAAATACCTACTATCGTGAATTTATTCAGGAGACATGAAAATTTGAATTTCCACCCAATACATCATTCGAAATGTCATCTTTCGATTTGCCTCAGATCTAGGATAATTTTCCAATGTACTTTTCCAAATGAGGCCCATACTCAAAATTGGTTCCAGAAATTCGAGATGACCTGATAAATAATGGAACTTCCATGTGTGATATATCATTGAATTTAGTAAGAAAAATATTATTAAAATTCATATTTACTAAGACAGGGCTGTATTGAATTTTGTATTGATGATGGTTGTTCAATAACGAAACGTCGGACAGTGAAACTGACCTCATTACAAAAGAGCATGACGATAACACCAGAAAATAACGAAATAAGTTATTCCGTTTTTCCAAAATAATTTGGGATTTTTTGTCAATTTCCCTTGTAATCCAACTTATTCTCATTTAAACAAAACTGTATCTGTTACCGTTTCTGGTATTTCAGTGATGGATAACCTCATCTTGGACTCGCTGTATAATATAATAATTTACTTGCAAGTTCGAAAATATTTTTAAAAAACGCCTCATGTTTTTTTTTTCAGGTATAGTTCGTCGGAGAAGTATAGTGTACAACACGTGCGGAAACTGAATATTTCACACTAGTTGCATATTATACTATTTCGATATTTCAATCGACGTGAGAAATGTACCCAGTTTAACGTTTTTCGTTGTATTTGCAGAAAAGTTGTTTTCTCGATATCTATAAAAATGAATTTAAATTTTTTTAATGATATCCACTCTATCAATGATGCATATTCCGTCTCCTCATCCAATCGTAAATAAATAATTTTTTTACAAGTAATGTGCCCTTCAAATATTGAATTTTTTCGTTATCATGCAAATTCACTAATAAAATTCGTAGATATTAAATTCAGCTTTGAGCAAGGTCTATGAGTTACCCATTCAATTAAATTATTGTAATGTAATAAAACACTCCATTCAATATGTTTGATTTTTCATTAATTATTCTTGAGCATGAAATAAAATAGTCTTTGAATAGTAATGATTTTTTTGTTTGAGATCACTGATTTATTGTTAAATTCGAAGAATATTTCCTCTTGTCAATTCCTTCCATGGTCACTGGTGATACTGTTTATATTAATATATTTCAAATATTCCGAAATATGGGAAAGACAAAATCTCATATTATGAGTTTCAATTTTGAGCTGCTCCATCCATCACGATATCAATAGGATTGATCAATTTTTAAGTGTGTTTGTTGACTGCTTATTCTGAACATAAGGATCCAGGCATTCACCGGAATGCAACTTCTGCCTAATATTTTTTCGTAGATACTCAGAACTGATGATACTCATAAAATGGCAAACATTTTTGCTCCTGAAGACTTTCTGATTCCGACCAAAACGTTCTTGCATGAAATGACCCCCATCTTTACAACAAAACACCACCACCTCTGATCCCATAAGTTGAAAAATGTCGAGTAGCATGTGTGGTGACTTCGAAGATTTTTTTGAGGATTGGCAGTTTGTCAAAGTTTTTAAATTTCAGTAACTCAATTTTAATAGCAACTACCTTCATTTGGAGAAGGCACAATTAAACTTGTTTGAGTTTGTGAAATGTTATATATATATATATATATATATATATATATATATATATATATATAAATCAGGATGGATTTAGCGAGGGGCAACATATGAAAATATAAGTAGAAAAGTTAATGGGTATAACCCTCATAATGTTATGCAACCGTAGACACGTGTTTCGAGCTTAAGCTCTCATCAGTACGGTAAAATCAAGTGCGAAGATGTACAACACTTGGATGTTAAAATAGAAACAAAGGAAGTCAACAACAGGAAGCCACAAATGTGTGGTTGGCTTCCTGTTGTTGACTTCCTTTGTTTCTATTTTAACATCCAAGTGTTGTACATCTTCGCACTTGATTTTACCGTACTGATGAGAGCTTAAGCTCGAAACACGTGTCTACGGTTGCATAACATTATGAGGGTTATACCCATTAACTTTTCTATATATATTTCTATATATATATATATATATATATATATATATATATATATATAAATCTCTTCGGAATCAGCTAAATCACATCATGTGCTATTTAAGATTTTGTGACAGTGCTTTGACGTCAATGCTATCAACAAAAATGTAAAGTAAGAAATAATTTTCATGCATGCTATTCAAAAACCGTTTAGTCGGCGAAAGAAAGTTCTTGGAAGCAAAAAACTTTTACGATTTGATTTTAATACAAGTTCTTTTAACCAACATGAGATTACTGTTTCACCAATTCAAGATATAATATAATAATGAAATGTCAATCATTCAACTTTTACATGAGTTTATGAAGTCATCATTAAATATCGAAATTTCAATCATTTAACTATTATATCGAGAACAAGTAACCTTGGAATAAGCATCCTTCAATTTTTTTAATAACTTCATATAATATTGAAACGCAAGTCATTCAACTATTATAATGGTACCAAGTAATTTTGATATGACAATACTTAAATTTTTATACGAGCGTTCCTCAACAGTAATTCAATTTTTAAGAAAAAAATATTCTGGTCATTTCGAAAAGGTTACTTTATGCTGGCGCCTACTCAATTCAGACGTCTATTGAAGGTTATACAATTTTGTATAACAGCTATTAGATATTTCTTTCGGTGTACTTTTAATAATATGAAAAATTTGTCGTATCTTTGAACTTCAGGATATTGGCACCGTACTTTTAACTGAAAAAATGTGGAAAAATTTGAATGCTCCATAACTTTGTATTCCTTGTATTTCCTAAGTTTAGAAGGTTTAGGTGAAAAACTGAAAATGGTCAGAAAAAATTGATGTTTCTCGCTCTCCTTCCCATATTGGCACAGAGGTCTGAAGCTCAGATTGTACAACGCAAACAATGAAAAAACAGTAAGATTATTGTGGACTTTCATTGTCTAAAAATAACAGAAATAACTCAATTCTCTGCAATTATATTCACGACGTTTCAACTGTTACAATCTACAGTCGTTATCAAGTGTATAAATACGACACTCTCATGGATACTTCTTTTTTATGATATGAATAAGAAGTATCCTTGAGAGTGTATCATTTATACACTTGAAAACGACTGTAGATTTTGACAGTTGAAACGTTGTGAATAAAATTGCAGAGAATTGAGTTTTCTTTGTTTTTTCAAGACAATGAAAGTCCAGAATAACCTTACTCAAAGTGAAACATTGTCGAGAACTTTCAAACAAACAATAAAAAAACTAGTTAAAATTCCAATGACTTCGTAATACTTTCCAGGAAAATATACCTGTCGACTGGACTATTATTAGCAATCCGGCGGAGATATAAATTATATTGAAATCCGTAGATAATACCATCATTATTGTCAAGTTATCTAGGAGTTTAGAAAACTTTTGAATGAATAAGTTGAAAAGTCTTTTGATTTGAAAGAAATATGGATTGTGATGTTGAATATTTCATTTGAATAACTTATCTCAGTGGATAACTCATAGACCTCAGTCAGAGCTGAATTTAATAGATATGAACATTATTAGTGAATTTGCATGATAATAAAAAAAAATCCCATATTTGAAGGAACATTAGTTCGATTCGAGAGTTGATTTAATTTGATAAATAATCAGTTTGTGGAATTGATGAAAACAACAGACGCAAGTTCTGACAAAAATGGTCTGCTTTGTAAAAGAAATCAACACAAAACCAAGCAGCGAAATTAATTGGGGCAAAGACAGCACCCCGAAATCCAAGAGAATACTATCAAATGGTACACAGATGGATCCAAAATAACAGAAGGAACTGGAATAGTATCTATATGGGCCTGGAACCAAATATTCCAAAATTCTTTGCGAATCCCCCAGCATTTTCCCAACGGAAATCTACTCCATCGGAAAATGCGTCGGAAATTTTCGCAGTCAGGAGATTTTCTTCATGTCTGATAGCCAAGCAGCCTTTGTTTCCCTGAACTCCAATGTAATCAACTTCACGATACTGTGGGAGTGCTCAGAGAAACTAAATGGACTAGGTAATAACAACAATGTGTTTCATGTGTTTCAGGATACACTGGGGTGTAGGGTAGAAGAACAGCAGATGTACTGGCAAAAATGGAGAAGAAACGCCATTTCTGGGACCTGAACCTTTCTGCGGGACAAGTACCAGCAAAATACTTCATGAACTTGAGAAAGAAGAACACAACGAAAGATCCCAATACTGGACAGAATCGAAATGTATGGGACAGACCAAGATACTACTAGGAAACTACAACCAAAAGAGATCAAATGACTGCACCAGCAAGACTAAAAATTAGTTCAGAATACCAATGGAAATCCCAACAGGGCACTGCCGGTTGAAAGGACAACTCAAGAAACTCGGATTAAGTGAAGAAGAAGAATGCAGATTTTGCGAAGATGGAGACGAAACCTCTATCCACATTACCTCAGAATACAGTAACCTGCAAAATCTGAGGGTAGGATACCACATACAATACCAAATGGAAGAGGGAGATCTACTCAATCTGAAGCCATACGATATCGTGAATTTCCTGAAAGCCATAGGACTGCAGAAATTGCTCTAGTTTAGGACATCCTAAACGGCTCGACAGCAGAAAGGGGCACAAAAAATCGTATAGGTCACAGAGTATTAACACCCCCACTAAACAGAAAATAACAGAACTTTGTGTTTCTTGCATTTCATTGGAAAACATCCAGTTTAAAAGAAATAAGCGAAAAATAGTCCAAAAATTCGTGGAGTACAGGGTACTTCAGGTCGAGAACTCAGATTCAACACCCCAAACAATCCAAAACCAACTTGCATTAATTTAATTGACTTCGGAATACTTTCCAGGTTGAAGTACCTGACGACTAGACTATAATTAGTATTCCGGTGGACATCAATTACAACAAAATACGTAGGTACTACCATTATCATAATCAAGTTATCAGGAAGTTAAGAAAACATCTGAATTAATTATTGAATCGAAAATCCTTTTGATTCAATAGAAATATGAAATGTGTTGTTGAATATTCCATTTGAATAACATAATTCATTGGATAACTCATAGACCTCGGACAGAGCTGAATTTAAGAGATATGAATATTATTAGTGAATTTTCATGATAATAAAAAAATCCTCTATTTGAAGGAAACATTATTTCGATTCGACACATGATATGATTCAATGAATAGTCAGTGTGGAAGTCATTAAAATCGATAGACCAGAAAGGCGGAAGTGTGAATGTATTACCATAAAGAAGATGCCATCGTTGTCCTAGATATCGAAAACAAAAAGAACTCCTTGAAACAGAAGCAAAAATAATTGTCGATTGTGGTAATTATAGTCAATATTCTCCATTGTTCAATAGTTTTCTGTATCACTATCGAACAGAATTTTTTTTTAGTAAATTTATTATGAAAATCTATATTTTCACAATCTTTTGCCATAAAAGTTTCCTGAAAAGTTTCTCAACTTTACTATAAGTATACAGCAAGAAAACACAAAGTCGTCTCCACAATTTAATTCACCAACTGGATAGTGTAATGGTGTACGGCAAGGGCTATCAATCAGCTAACCGTAGTATATTAAGGACATGTTTCGAACCCATACAGGCTCATATATCTTCATTTCCTGTAAATAAGGAACAGTATTGAAATATGTGAGTAAAAGTTGTATCTTTGAAATGTGTGAGGGCAGTAGATATTTTCATAGATGGGAGGGTAGTAATGTGGAACAATAAAAAACTGAATGTGAACCCAACTAAAATGAGTGAGATGAAATGAAACAATTCCTCAAACAATAAAAATACGAGGATGAAACCGCTGAGGAGATTGTGTACACTAATTCCCAAAAATCCTGAGAAACGAGAACGAGTTCCACTTATTCCTCTAATACCCAAGGAATAAAAGCAATAGAAATCCGAATTTTTGGTTTT
This sequence comes from Chrysolina oricalcia, assembly GCA_944452925.2. Lineage (NCBI taxonomy): Eukaryota > Metazoa > Arthropoda > Insecta > Coleoptera > Chrysomelidae > Chrysolina > Chrysolina oricalcia. The sequence continues at coordinate 45,982,478 of OX101815.2, read as the reverse complement.
GAAGACCCTTTTTTTAGTTCCACTATTAGGATACCTACACCGATGTTTTCTGTTATCCGCGAATTCTCAATTACATGGGTTGAGGACTTTTTTTAACTAACACACCTAATCCACCTAATTCCCGACTAATACTCATAAGTTTCAACTAATACCACTAATTTTCCACTAATACCACTAATACCCATGGCTTGTACACCAAAATTCCCCAGCGGTATTCCCCCTCGTAAAAATATAACTACATAACTTGTAAGTAGGAGGGAATTTTTTTTAATGGACACGCCCTCTAGTGAAAATGCAACCGTTGACACGTGTTTCGAGCTTAAGGCTCTCACCAGTACGGTAAAAACAAGTGTAAGGATGTGTACGCTTGATCGCAGGTGAAACAGCAAACAAGCGGAGTCAACAACAGGAAGCCAGCCGCACAATTTGTGGCTTCAGTCGACACACCTTGTGTTTACAAGGATAGTAACGACATTGCTTGTTTGTTGTTTCACCTGCGATCAAGTGTGCACATCCTTACACTTGTTTTCACCGTACTGATGAGAGCCTTAAGCTCGAAACAGGTGTCTACGGGTGCATTTTTACTAGAGGCCGTGTCCGTTAAAAAAATTCCTCTCCTGTAGAAAAAGATGTACTCCCGAGGGGAAACTGTGATCCCCTCGGAAGTACATCCTTTTCTAACTTGTAAGTAGATAGAGATTATCACTAATTAATCAATATTTGAGGTATAACTATTCAGGCACATCAAAGATCTTATAGCTTCATCACTCAATCTATTTCGTGTTCTGGTCACAGTTACTGATGCTCTGGAAAAGTACTACTTTCCAATGGAGGCCGACGATGCAGGTATATATACTAATTAAGTATCTAGCTATTTTCGACAATTTTGGAAAAATGTATTGATGGCTTTTGATGGTTTTGATGGCTTCGTATCGCCATACTCTTTCGCCAGTTTTTTTTTACTGGTGATTATTTTAATAAGCTCAACAGATCTAAATCAAATTCATTTGTATACAATTTGTATCGTTGTTTTCACTGTGATCAATTTCGATACCCTCGAATTCGTTATCATTATCAGAAGTATTACTGCAGTAGAATATTCGATTATACAGGGTGGGGCACCGAAAACGAAACAGACTGAATATCTTCAAAACGCATGTGTTGTGAATAAACTGCAAAAACACGTCGATTTTTAATACAAGGGGGATATCTTTCTATCATAACCTCAAGTGTCATACCTCTCCTCCCACTCCTTGGGCACTATCACCCAAACAATTTGGATAGGGAAAGTAGTAAGTGTGACACATCATTGAAAATGTAATTTCATAAGGAATTCAGCCATGTCAATTTTTGCCACCTAACTTTTTATTTTGGCGCCCTCTTGCGGGAAAAACAACTGTTCCGAATTACAAATAATAATACTGCATTTGCAAGCTATTCTGTCATAGATTCAGTGACAATGCATTATGGAATTTTTCTAAGAGAAAAAACAGAATGGCGGCTCCAAAATGGCAGACATGATTTGCAGTTATGATCCGATTCGATTCAAAATTGATGTGGTGGATTTCAAGGTCGGAAATTATGATTTGTTCGTCAATGCAAAAAAACAAGATGGTGGCTCCAAGATGGCGGACAAAATTTGCAATTCTGGTCCGATTCGAATCAAAATTAGTATGTGGGGATTTTCAGGGTAAAAAATTATGATGTTTTTGACAATGCAAGAAACCAAGATGGTGGACGAAATTTGTAATTGTGGTTCGATTCAATTTAAAATTGACATAGGGGGGTTTTACAAGTCTTCAGTATAACTGAACTGAATTGATTAAATCGATTAAAAAAAGGTTTTATACAAATGCGCTAATAAGCAAATAATATTTTTTTTAGTTGTGTGACGTAGGTTATTCTATGCGTAACAGAATCAATATTTTACCTCGCGAAAATACCTATTTTGTACTCGCTCAAGCTTTCGAATCTGTTACGCACAGAATAACCTACGTCACACGTCTAAAAAACATTATTTCCTTTTTAGCGCATTCGTATAAAAGCTTTTTTTATCAATTTGAATCATTCATTTTAGTCATACTGAAAACTCGTAAAACCCCCATATGCCAATTTTTAATCAAATCGAACCACAATTACAAATTTCGTCCACCATATTGGTTTTTTGTATTGACAGAAACATCATAATTCTTTAACCTGAAAATCCCCACATTCTGATTTTGATTCGAATCGGACCAGAATTACAAATTTCATCCGCCATCTTGGAGCCCCCATCTTGTTTTTTGCATTGACAAACAAATCATAATTTCTGACTTTGAAACTACCACGAATTAATTTTAAATCGAATCAGACCATTACTACAAATCATGTCCACCATTTTGGAGCCACCATTTTGTTTTTTCTCTTAGAGAAATTCAATAATGCATTGTCACTGAATTTATGTCAAAACAGCTTGCAAATGCAGTATCATAATTTGGAATTCGGAACAGTTATTTTTTCCGCAAGAGGGCGCCGAAATAAAAAGTTAGGTGGCAGAAATTGACATGGCTGAATTCCTTATGAAATTACCTTTTTAATGATGTGTCACACTTACTACTTTCACTATTCAAATTGTTTGGGTGATAGTGCCCAAGAAGTGGGGGAAAAGGTATGACAGTTGAGGTTATGATAGAAAGATGTCCCCCTTGTATTAAAAATCGACGTGTTTTTGCATTTCATTCACAACACATGCGTTTTGAAGATATTCGATCTGTTTTGTTTTCGGTGCCCCACCCTGTATATCTCTTCAAATTTTGACGCTACCTTTGTAGGTTCCTTCCCCAATAAGTGGTTTGGAAAGTTTTCAGTTTGTGTCTAGGATCTAAAATTAGGACCACACAAAAGATCCAGTTGGTTTCATCATAATGTTTCAAACTTTCATCTCGTGATGGTTGTAGGGGCAATATGAACATCTCATCAAAATTATTCCTGTAATTTTTTTTGTACAAGAATTTGTCCATTTCTTTAACTTGTCTACTAATAAACCGATACCAATAACTACCATTAGTAAAGTGCATTTCTTTTCTGTCTCCAGAGATGTTAAGAGTTTACTGAAACTTATTATACTCGAAAACGGCACTTATTCAGTACAACCCTTGCCTCGCTTGGGAACCCTGAAGCTAAGAATACGTCACTATCATTTCCGTCTCCGAGTATAGATAATTACAGTCGCTCTGAATGAGAAACCATTCTGTATCGGTTGCCCTCAAAATTTTCAATTCATCTGTATTATCACAATGGACGTTTATGGCACTTTTCAAATTCAGTGCGCCCATTAGGGGAGACCGGGGCTGGTTGGCATACTTTTCTTATTTTAATTTTTTTCATCGTTTGTTTTTGTTACTTTTAATTTTATCTATACAACATAATATTGCCTATAGTTTTGGTAACCATTATATATAATCTTTTACGTTAGAATTTCAAATAAAAACTTTGGGCAACCCCTCATGCACACACAAAATTTTCTGCCAACCAACCCCGGTTACGGGGCTAGTTGGTACAACCTGTGGGGTTGGTTGGCACAACCTTTAGGGTTGGTTAGTACAACTTTTGGGGTTAGTGGGAACATATTAAAACATGACATTATTTGTTATAAAAATGTTATTAATTTGAAACTTGAAAAGAACAATAATGTAACACAACAAAAAAGTTTGAACACACAAAAATCTGAAAAATCATAGTCTGAATAACAATTATCTCAGGTATACAGCGGAGTATAGCCATTAGTGCAATACACGTCTCCTGTTCATCTGTGAATATCCGTAACGAACAAAATAACTTTAAAAACAATATTGAATTTTCGTTAGGAAAATAATTGTTTACCTGTCTGTTTTTTATTGCCCATTCTAATTGACTCCCCTCCATGTGTTACTTTGGTCTGTTTACAGTATTGAAGTAGGGTTCTGTAGGAAATGGTAGAGTCAAATGAGGCTAGTCTTGCTGTTTTAATACGTAAAACAGCGATCTAATTTTTTGCTTGCTCAATATCATTTTTCTCTACTGTAGACCTATTGGTTTTTCGTTTATAGTTTCTCATTTTATCTAAAAACAGATACTATGAAATCAATTAGAATTGTTGGTCAAAAAAAATCCAATTTCATTAAGAATAATGTTATATTTATGATTTTACTAGAATAATTTCTCAACAAATTAATACTCGGGTGTTGATTGGTACACTGCCAACCTGTCCCGTTTCGAATATGCCAACCATCCCCAATGCACAAATATACAAACATGGAGGTATATCAACACGAAAAGACAATCACAATTATTATCAAATCTACGAAAACGGAAGACCTAACATAAGTCTTTAAGACTACATTATGAAAAATTACTTATCTCGTACCTGTTTAACTATAAACCATGCGCAATCAGGAACATGAAATCTACTCGATGTCACAAAAATGAAAAAATGGCAATATCTTCCCTTTTCTTCTCTTTTCTCAAGCTACTGATATCAAGAGGAGATGTGTAGTTCAATCAACTGAAAGACGAGACGAGCTAGTGGGGCGGTACTGCAGCAAATGTAGAAAATATCCACGATCGCCAACCAACCCCGTGTGCCAACCAACCTTGGTCTCCCCTAAGGCATTTGAAAAGGAGAATTCCATCTTGTAGCCACTACCAATTTTGGCATTTCCATTATACCTATATTCAAAGTTTCACAAAATTTTTCAATTCTAATTTTGAGGTGCTCAGATTTTTTATTTTTTTTGCAATAGTTCCTTTATTTCCTATAACTCCAATAATAACACGTGAATGGTATTTCGATAATATGGGCGGAGCAAGAAAAGCTTTCATTCGTAAAATTCTAGCCAACCCAAGCTCTTTATTTTTGAAAGCTTGACTTTTCAATGGATGTTTTAGCAGATATTCTTCCCTTCATTTGGTTCAAGAGTTTATATAGATATGTAGATATAGTACTTAACGATTGGTATTTCTAAAGATTTTTAGAAAAATATCCTTCGAGGCATCACACGGTATAAACCCGACGATGTGTGATCATGAAAATCTCATGAGATTTTATACTGTGTAATGCCTTGAAGATATTTCGGGATTGAAATTATCATTTAACGGTTTCCACAACATGCATCTATCTCGTGTGATTTTTAAGATTACAACCTTATACTGTGTGATGTTTTGAAGATATTTCACACTGAAGAAAAAGCATTTACTATGGATCTGTATGGGTAACAAAAAAACGATTCTGATTTTACATTAACCACTATCTCTCTGTCTAGCCAATGGTAGTTAGATCTAAGTTATATAATTATGTCGCATATGCATCATCGGATTTGTGTGTCTCAAAATGTAGTAAGGTTTTCTGAACTGAATTTTTAAATGGGACACCCAGTATATTTGTTCATATTTGGTTAGGGATCGTCATTACAAATCCAGTGATACCAAGTTTGATGGGATTATGTCAAACGGCTGCGGAGATATGGCCGAAAAACTTCTCCATATACCCAATGAGTGCGACAGAGTCTCGCAGTCATACTTATTAGACATACGAGGAAGTTTTTTGGCCATATCTCCGCAACCGTTTGACATAATCCCATCTTAATATGCACTAATAACACAATTCATTTACAATTAATTAAAAAGCACTTGAAACTGCCAGCAGTTAAAAATGAAAAAGGGTGACAAATGTGACAATGACAGTAATTTTCGACGCAAGAATATAAAATGTTACAGGAATATCACCAAATGTTGGCAAATGCTTTCAAATCGAATAGTATGTAGCCGAACATACCCGACGTGTAGACGACTGTAGCAAAGAGTGCCAAATAATGTGATCGTTGCTTGTGATAGTAGTAATCGACTGTAGAAAGCGAGGGGTTTCTATATGACACAGTCCCACAGTCTAGTACAATACTTTATTGGTCCATGCTCTCGATTCACAAAGAATTTGGATGATAATGGTTTGACCGGAGAATCACTGTGAAAGTACCATGTGTCATCGTAAGAATGTCTGCAATAAGCTGTGTAGTCAGCACTATAAGAGGACCCGGTGTGATTGCATAATTCATATAAGTCTGTAGTGACAAGGGTCAACCTTGTTCGAAACAAAGCAACTCATATCCAAACCTTCCAAAGGAATATCAGCAGTGATTTATATCTTCCTCCAGAATCTTCTTGTCGAAGGAAATCGTTTCAAACGGATCACTGGAATTTTTTGGTAGTTTATAGATTGAAAGGGATTTTGTGCACTTTCTCCTGTCGTTTTACAACAAACACATTGGTTTAACGTCACCATCCGAAATTTATTTCATTGTGAAAAAATCCAAACATTGTGACAGACTCAGTTGACCTATTTTGGTATCAATGTAGAAAGATCCCAAAATGGATCAAAGGTGACTAAACAATGACCACAATATGTACATTTCAAGGTGAATTTCAGTTTACCTACGGAAATATCTACAATCTTGAAGTTGTCCACACTCATGAATCTTGACCATTAATTTCGTGCACTTTTACTATCACTTAAATTATTATCAACCTCTGACAATGACAGATCAGGTTCCCCCGTTGTTCTGTTAACTTCATCATCTATACCTTCCAGTTAATAACGTAGGAATTCCCAAGTATCTCGTTGAGAGAAGCCTGTAAAATGAGGTGCAATTATTCGACTTTTGCATGAGATCGTATTCATCACTCGGTCTGACGAATGTTCCGACCATAGATTCTTGATCAACTCTGCAAAAGCACCCTTCGCATTCGAATTATTCTTGTTTGTATCCTAGATGTTATCACTATTTTTCAGATACCTACTCCAACAAACTTCTTGTGTTTGATATACACTGGTTTATAATGTTCATGAAGAAGGTATTACCAGTTTTTCAACAGTATTTGGACAGCCGTGTACAAAGGGCAGGCTGATGGTGCTGGAACTATTTGAGCTTAATTTCCCGCTGGTTTTGGCTTCCAAGTAGTCAATGAATCTGTGAATATCTCTGTTACTGCAACGGTTTTATGAGGACTCCGAGTTTAGATTGCAGGATATTGAATTTGATTGAGTAATGGTATAATTATTGGGCATTGGATGAGTCGATGTGAGATTACGTGAAACTTGATGTAATATTTCCATTAATTAACGAACAGTCGTTACTGACCGATGAGGAACCCTTTACTCCCATAAACAACAAACTATGTAGGCTTATTATGGCAAGAACCTGTCAGAAAACAACTACTCCCCTGGCTAAGACCACGACGGGTATTGAATTAAATCTAACAGCTACTTGTGCAACGTTCCTCAAAACATCAGAGGACGCAATTGCAAGTGCCCTCTATGACCAACCAGCGGAATTATGTTTTGATTTGGACGGGGTGACCACCTGCAGACTAGTTTCGAGGTTGAGGCCTCTCATCAGTGCAAGGGCAGGTCAACACAGACGGCACTGAAGCCATCTGTTCCCCGTCCAAACCAATACACACTCCGCTGATTAGTCAATTCTGGTTCACGAGATGAAAGCAGTTTCTAGGCCGCTCCATCTAGCGAGCAGAGGAAGACACTCCGAATCTCCGGGTTGAGAGATTTAATCAAAGAAGACAGAAATCTTTGGGAGATCGTTTGCTAACGAACAGTCGTTACCGACCGATGATGAACCCTTTACTCCCATAAACACCAAACTATGTAGGCTTATTATGGCAAGAACCTGTCAGAAAACAACTACTCCCCTGGCTAAGACCACGACGGGTATTGAATTAAATCTAACAGCTACTTGTGCAACGTTCCTCAAAACATCAGAGGACGCAATTGCAAGTGCCCTCTATGACCAACCAGCGGAATTATGTTTTGATTTGGACGGGGTGACCACCTGCAGACTAGTTTCGAGGTTGTTGCCTCTCATCAGTGCAAGGGCAGGTCAAAACAGACGGCACTGAAGCCATCTGTTTCCCGTCCAAACCAATACACACTCCGCTGATTAGTCAATTCTGGTTCACGAGATGAAAGCAGTTTCTAGGCCGCTCCATCTAGCGAGCACAGGAAGACACTCCGAATCTCCGGGTTGAGAGATTTAATCGAAGAAGACAGAAATCTTTGGGAGATCGTTTGCTAACGAACAGTCGTTACCGACCGATGATGAACCCTTTACTCCCATAAACACCAAACTATGTAGGCTTATTATGGCAAGAACCTGTCAGAAAACAACTACTCCCCTGGCTAAGACCACGACGGGTATTGAATTAAATCTAACAGCTACTTATGCAACGTTCCTCAAAACATCAGACTAGTTTCGAGGTTGTTGCCTCTCATCAGTGCAAGGGCAGGTCAACACAGACGGCACTGAAGCCATGGTTGGTCATAGAGGGCACTTGCAATTGCGTCCTCTGATGTTTTGAGGAACGTTGCACAAGTAGCTGTTAGATTTAATTCAATACCCGTCGTGGTCTTAGCCAGGGGAGTAGTTGTTTTCTGACAGGTTCTTGCCATAATAAGCCTACATAGTTTGGTGTTTATGGGAGTAAAGGGTTCATCATCGGTCGGTAACGACTGTTCGTTAGCAAACGATCTCCCAAAGATTTCTGTCTTCTTCGATTAAATCTCTCAACCCGGAGATTCGGAGTGTCTTCCTCTGCTCGCTAGATGGAGCGGCCTAGAAACTGCTTTCATCTCGTGAACCAGAATTGACTAATCAGCGGAGTGTGTATTGGTTTGGACGGGGAACAGATGGCTTCAGTGCCGTCTGTGTTGACCTGCCCTTGCACTGATGAGAGGCAACAACCTCGAAACTAGTCTGCAGGTGGTCACCCCGTCCAAATCAAAACATAATTCCGCTGGTTGGTCATAGAGGGCACTTGCAATTGCGTCCTCTGATGTTTTGAGGAACGTTGCACAAGTAGCTGTTAGATTTAATTCAATACCCGTCGTGGTCTTAGCCAGGGGAGTAGTTGTTTTCTGACAGGTTCTTGCCATAATAAGCCTACATAGTTTGGTGTTTATGGGAGTAAAGGGTTCATCATCGGTCGGTAACGACTGTTCGTTAGCAAACGATCTCCCAAAGATTTCTGTCTTCTTCGATTTCCATTAATATTGTTACGAATAACACCCTTCTCAATAGCGAATCTCAAGAGATGTGAGATGCAACTTCATTTATTTCCAAATCGGATCAAATCAATTTTCGACTCATACGTATATTTTCCAACCTTGACCTGGTGTTTCCACTTCGATTTAGGAAGATATAAAATCTCATCTCATTGGCAAGAAGAAAGAATTGTACCCAGTAGTGAAGAGGCTGAATAAATATACTAATCCTCCGAATCAAGAAAGAAGTTGATCGGTTTTCTTCAGTTGCTAGGCATAGTTTTCTCCCTATATCGTGAGTAAAAGACATATATTGTGGGCCAAAACACCTGAAGTTTCAGCATCAACTAGGTGAAATGAAAATCACTATCGAGATTATGGTATTTGCGTATTTTCAACTTCTCACTTTTGATTGCAGCGGAACCAGCAGACTTTGAGGTACTTGGCAGATGGGAAGGTGCTTGAGTATCAACACAACTGAAGTTTTTTTCACTTCCATGGTACGACCATCAGGTCTCCTTGATGCTCCAGAATTGCTGGTATACCTGCCAAAATCTGGGAAAAAAGAAGATAAACCCAATCGGAATCAAACAGCAATTCGGAAGCTTCCATTATCCAAGAGATTTCCAAGAGCTTTCACGGATAATGCATTCAACCTGCACATGACTCTTTTAGCATTACGAGTCGAGCCTTTTCGGATATAGATCAGCTGATTCAAGCAATTTATTAGAAGTTATTTCAAGTAACGGGTGGTCCAAGCACTTTATTTTATTTTGGAATCGCTTTATAAATGACTACTTACCCGATTGTGAATACCACTTGTTTTCCGCGTTCAACATAAAACAAATCTGTGAAATTTTGAAATATTAGAGGAAAAATGAAATTGATAAGGTAGGTAACACTTTGAACAGTCGACAAAAAATCAGCTAAAGATGATGAAGAGGTTGAATACAAACCTAAACCACCAGGAAGTGAAGCTTGTAACTGATATGTCCTTAGTATATTTGAATATCGTGCCAGTGTGTGTCATCAATATTCCAGTCAGTTATGTTATTGAACCTGTCTTTTAATATAAGATATAATTAAAAAACCATTATTGTCGTCGCTCATACTCATCTTCTATACAGGGTGTAACAGGAACATGCTTAACCTCCCGTATCTCCGTTAGTTTTAAAGATAATTGATTGATTGGAATTTGAGATATCCCATATACATAATAAGCGGCACTTTTTGACTTTCAATTTTTTTTTAAATTCTGATTTTGTTAAAAGTGATATAGTCTTTCCAAAATCAATTGCAACAACTTGTATAGTTTCGAAGGAAATGCAGCGGTCCACGTGACCGTAATTGACATGCGGCAAAATGCAAAATATTTGGCTGGAGAGTCATAAATCATCATGTATATGTCGTGTCGGCATATCAAACGGAACTGTCGGTAAGGCTTTGAAACGAGTTTAAAAATAGAATACCATAATTTTCTGAATCCAATGATACCACATAAGTGACATTGCAAACGTAAAAATTTTTGATAATTTAATTTTTGGTTTTCCATTTGAGTGTGCCATGATGATTCCGATTTATTCCGATTGACCCGTCTAAATCTAGAAAAATCGAAATTCCGTCAAAAATACTAATTTGAGTTTTTTATGAGCAAATGAAGTTCATCGTAATCGATTTTGGGATAAAACTTATTTTTTTCAAATGGAACCATATTGCTACCGTGGTACCATTTATTAGTACTATTAATAAGGAATTCATTTATTCCTGGTAATAAAATTTGCGATGAATACAATCAAAATCACAGCTAAAAGAAAATAAGAAAATACAATTATTTTGTTTCAGTTTGATGTTGAGAAGTTACAAGGTGGCTTTGATAACAATGAAATTATTCCTTCATAGTGTCAAATTAGTATTTGTTGGTTTATCGGTGTTTTTATTGTGTATTGGAAATGTCCAAAACTTTGTTGTTACTCTTGTTCAGAATGCCACACATTCATACAAGGGATGATAAAGTGGACATGTTAATTATTTATGGGAAATGTAGAAAAAATGCTGTTGCGCCTAGAAACATTTATGCCGACCGATATCCTAAGAGACAATGTCTAGCAAGGAATTATTTTATTCGTCTTGAAAATCAGTTTCGAAGACAGCCTGACCATGATCCCGAAGAAATCGTTATCATTGACGAAGGAACGGAAATTAATGTTTTAGCTCGACTAGAAGTTGATAAAACTGTTTCTTTAAGGCAAATTGGGTTTGAATTGGAAATTAGTCACCAAACGGTAAGCCGAATTTTGCACAAACCTAATTATGAATCTTTCAAATATCAATTGCACCAGCACCTGTATGAAAATGATTATAAGCGTATGATGGAATATTGGAATTGGATCTTGCAGAATAATGTGCTGCCAAACAATGCTTTTTTTGGAAAGGATTTCATTTTCAGACTAGTCTAAGTTTACGAATATAGTATTATTCAACAGACAACATACAAGGTACTGATCACAAGAAAATCAAAATTTATTGCGGGAGGGTAACTTTCAAGTGCGGTTCGATTTCAATGTTTGGCTTGGAATACTCGGTTGTGGAATCATTAGTCTAACAGGGGCCAGCTAGCCGAGTGGTTAAAGCGATTGTGTTTCAATCACTTTGGCTGCCAGTCGAAGATTCAAACCCTAGCGAATTCAGAAATTTGTCTGATGGCCGGAGAAAGTGCTAGGAATCGCACGTGAAACGGTGAGACCTCGTTTATCTTTGGCTCGCACAAGTTTCGACTGCCGTTAGTAATGGGACGACAGCTGGTTGACGAACAAACAATATAACAATATAATAGTATTTGTAGGACCCTTGACTGGAGCTAGATTCTTAGGATTTGACACCTCATGATTCTTTTGTTTGGGCCATTCAAAAAATATTGTCTATGCAACCGCCGTTACTACCCGCGAAGACCTCATGGAGATGCGATAAAGACGCGCAATCAAGAGTATAACGGCCCAGCAATTAGCGAAAGTTCTTCAAGAATCAGCTAAGCGAATTCAGAAGTGCATTGACGTTAATGGACAGCATTTCGAAAAATTGTTGTGATGTTTTGTGTTCATTTTTTGTACTTCAATTTCTTAGCATTAAATTGGAACAAAATAATAATTCCAGCGAAACCAGAAGTGATAAAAAATTTTTTATTGGTCAAAAAGTGCCGCTTATTATTTATTTAGAAAAACCCAAATTTCAATCAGTTAACTTTAAAACTAACGGAGATACTGGGGGTGTACCATTATCCTGTTACACCCGGTATGATTAAGTACAAACTAATGAAACTGCGATTGAATCGCTTATTCCTGAACCAGTTTGATACATATCATTGAAAGAAGCTACTTTGGCAGAAGTTGTCAAATTGTTGAAGAACCATTTCGATCCAGCAAAGTTAGAATTTGCAGAAACGTTCAATTTCAACAATTGTTGTCAGAAGTCGAATCAATCAGTTGCTGAGTATGTGGTAGATCTGAAAGAGTTGTTACTTCAGACAATTTCAAAATAGAGCTATACGGGATAGAGTAGTATGTGGGCTTAGTTATGAAAGCATATAGAAGCGCTTACTTTCAGAAACAAAATTACCCGTAGATGAAACACTGTCTATCGCAAGTAGGTAATTGTGAGTTGGCTGAGTTACAAGTTGATTTATTGGCACCATTTGAATCATGGACCTATAAAGTATTGTACTGGACCCAGCTGTTTACATCCTGATCTGAAGTCGTGAATGGTCACAATATGTAGTCGTGATATTGAGTTGGGAGTTGTCACATCTTATAGGTGCTAAGTCTTTATCATAGACAAAATTGTGTCACTATACGTATTCCATTCGATAACAATCGAAGAATGAAGCAGGGTGATGGTGACATTACCATGCAACTTAAACCTGTATTACTTACAAGTTTCAAAATAATCCAACTTCCGTCTTCAAATGGTTGTGTATAGTTTATTGTATCTGGTCGTTTGTCAACGCTGTTGAATATCAATGTTTATGTTGTAAAGAGTAACATTCTCAATTGAAAATTGAACCAATACATGACTCGTCTGGAAATGGAAAAAACCTACGATGAGTTGGAATTTAGTCGCTATTTTCTATTGTACAAGAAAACCTCTCTTGGAAGGGATTTATGAACATCCTCTTAACTTTGCGGAAATGCGCTGTTGCCAAGTTATATATGCGGAAAATCATTCAGAGAAATTTCATAGAAATTTTCAATGGAGAGTATCAATATAGATTTTCAGCCGATTCTAATGGCGCCATATTTGTTTTGAGAAAATGTGCTGTTCTCAATTAAGTATGAAAAGGTGAAATCACAGCAGATGCTCCCTGCGCTCGCTTTTTATAAACAACCAGCAGAAATAGACACGCTGTAACTTTTATTGCCATGGAAATGATATTGATGTCAAAATACTGACAATTTATAGCCCGTGAGCTGTAAGTAGTATGATTATTTGTGACTGTTTCGCATCATTTAGTTATTTCAAGAATTATTTGAACTATAAGTGAGATAACCTAAATTAAATGAAAATGGATTTTTGGACCATGCGTCATCAGATATCCATAATCATTTGATGAAAATTAATAGGGAAGGATATTTATAATGATATTCTTTGAACAAAATTCACTTAAATCTTTTTAATGAATTTCAGCGCCCACAACTTGGAAACATTGGCGCATTTCTGCGAGGTTTAAATTTCATAGCGCAATTCATATATATATCATTCACTATATTTATTTATTATGTTAATGTTTACCATTTTTTCCTTAAAACAAGTGTTGAATCATTTATTGAGTAAACACATTTATTCATTGATATTTATATTTTTATCCAATGTACCTATGTTGATTTATTTCTTGAATAAATGTTATTTGATTTGAATTGAATAGTATGATATCCACCCAGAACTGTTCTCATATCAGATTTTAAGTTATCCAAACAGACCAAAACTTGGCAACGGTCTATTAATCGAGACGTGCAACTGATTTTTTCATATCAGTGATCCGAAGAGGTCAACTTGGCTACAGGGCATTTCCGCAAAACAAAAATTACAATTGGCTGAGGGTCCAAAATCGTTACATTGAATTGTTTTTTACATATCACATTTCCAGTAAACCCAAGTTCAGCCATGTATTTATTGAATATATATAAATTACCATTTTTTAGTCAATACTTTTTAATTCTTTTTTTTCAGTCGACTATTTTCAGCTTTCCATTCATTGAAAGTGGAAGTCTTGAAAGTCAATTGTTGTTCATATTACAAACTTTGTGAACTTTATTTTTTAAGGATCTATACTATCTCCGTCAATGAAGTATTGCATGACATACGAGTTTTTCTATTTCACGAAGTGCTATCGGACTTGTATTCTGTCACTCTCGTTGGTATTTTCATGATTCTTTCAAATTCATCATTTTTTTCTTGTGATTGAAATGAAATGCGTGCGCTCCTGTCGGTAGTGGAAAGATCATAGTTTATCGTTACCTTCTCTCTTGCCCGCAGCCAGCGCGCCAACAAAATGAGCAACTTCAAAACAATCCGTGTTGTAGGTATTGCAATGATGAGTGCATCTTTATTTATATCATAAGTCCATGATTTGAATATACGAGGATATATTGAAAAATTCATAGCCTACTATAGAACCAAACAAAATTTCAATGTAAAAATATTTTATTACTCAACATATTCTCCTCTTAAATGGATACATTTATTTCAGCGAACCTGCATCGTCTCTAGACCTTTCAAAAAAAATGTTTCTTCTTGCTCTGTAAGCCAGACCTCCACAGCTTTTATTACCTCCTCGTTGGAAGAAAATTTACGACCTTCTAAACCTTTTTTCAGCTGAGAAAAGAGATGATAATCGGACGGAGCCAAATCTGGTGGATAAGGGGGGTGTTCTAATAATTCAAAACATAAATCACGAATTTTTTGCATGGCAACATGAGATTTGTGTGCAGGGGCGTTGTCATGTAAAAACAAAACACCTTTGGATAGCTTTCCGTGTTTATTCTCTTTAATTTAATCTTTTCTCTTTAATTTAATAGTAATAGTAATCTCCATTTATTGTTCTACCCTTACCAAAAAAATCAATCATGATAACTGTTGTGTTTCTTTTTTGTTTAATTGAAATATTCAGAAATATGAACAAAGTGAAGTATACTTTATTTCTAAATTTCACTAATCATGTACTGACACATAAACGTCATTTCTCAAATCTGCCGCAATACCGGGCGATACTACTTATATGCAAAATAAACACAATATTGTAACGTGAACTAAGAGACATAACACTTCCCCTCGTCGTTATTCAAAGATTCAACCTTTCTGGTTTTTTCATCAATCTTGATGATCGTCTTAATTGCGGCTCGGATATTGTTTCAGCTTCTGAAGATTTGTCCCCGGTTGTTGTAGAATTTGTTCCAGAGCAATTTTGATCTGACTCTGTTTCTGTAGTTTGTGGTGTTTCTAAACTAACTGAACTTTCCACTGAATGGTTTACAACATTCTCTTCAGGAGTCGATCGGTAATGTGGGGCATTTGATCCACAGTATTTGGTTGATCTCATTTGGTCAACATGTCGCGAAATAATGTTTCCCTCTACTGATACTTCATAGTGGAGTGTTCCTTTCTTCGCAATCACGGTACCGAATTTCCATTTAGATCTTCCATCGTAAGAGCGTATTTGAACCGATTCCAACTTGTTATCATTCATTTTCGGATCTACGTTTCGTTTCACTGAATCAATACGTGTCCTAAATTGCCTGTTGAACATTAATTCAGCTGGGCTCAATCCAGTAGTGCTGTTTGGTGTTTTTCTATGCTGCATCAATATTCGACATAATTTAATATTCAGAGGTTGTGGGTCGTCCATCATTGCACGTAATTTTTGTTTTAAAATTTGCACGTATCTTTCAGCTTGTCCATTCGTCGAAGGATGGTAAGGAGCAGTAAATTTGGAGTTTATACCATTTGATCTGAAGAACTGCATTACTTCTTGAGATTTGAATTGTTTTGCATTATCAGATACAATTCTTACTGGTAAACCAAATCTTGCAAATAAATTCCTCAAAATGTTGATTGTTGCGTTCGATGAAGTCGAACTTGTTGGTATAGCTTCAAACCATTTAGAGTAGGCATCGACAACTATGAGAAAATTTGTTCCATGAAAAGGACCAGCATAGTCAATATCTATTCGATTCCATGGTTCTTTAGGATACTCCCATGGATGTGTGGTTACTTTGGATGGATTGGTTTGTATTGAACAACAACTTCTGCAAGATTTTGCCATGTCTTCTATGTCCTTGTCAATTCCTTTCCACCAAACATAGCTTCTTGCAATCGCTTTCATTTTATTTACTCCTGTATGAGCCTCATGTAACTCGTCAAGAACTCGATTACGGAGATTTTTCGGAATGAAGATACTTATTCCATAGAAAATACATCCATCTTGCAGAGAATATTCATGTAGTGAATCAATGTTGCTATTACCAGATTGTAAGGCATTGTAAAAATCTTGAAATTCTTGATCATCCTTGACCTCCCTTTGGATTTCATCTTTTGTTACTAGAATAGTATCGATTTGATTGAGGTAAAAAGCTCCATCATCGTCAAATTCATCGTTGACTGGGTTTTCTTGATTTACGCATCTAGATAAGTAATCTGCATTTGAATGTTTTTCGGTAGGTCTAGTTCCGATAGTGTAATCAAAACCAGCTAGAAAATTGGCATAATGAATCAATCTCAGCGCAGTGGGAGCAGGTAAATTCTTTTCTGGATGTAGAATTCTTGATAAGGGTTTGTTGTCAATGATCAATGTAATTTTTCTTCCATAGAAGTATTGGAAGAACTTTTTCAAACCCCAAATCAAACCTGTTGCCTCTTTGTCCAGTTGGCTATAGTGTTTCTCAGCGTTTGTTAAGGATCTTGATGCGAAAGCAACTGGCCTTTCTGATCCATCTTCCATAATATTTGACAATACAGCACCTAACCCAAATGGAGATGCATCCGTAGCGAGTGTGACAGGCAAATTTACGTTGAATGGTGTGAGAACTTTCGAACTTGTAATTTCTGTCTTCAACTGCTCAAAATTCGCCTCACATTCAGACGTCCATTGGAATTTCACATTTTTCTGAAGAAGTCTGTGTAAAGGATATAATTTTCCAGCTAAATTTGGTATGAACTGATGGTAATAGTTCACAAGTCCAAGAAAAGTTCGGAGCTCTGATACGTTTCTTGGTCTTTTACTGCTAACTATTGCTTCAATTTTATCTTTCATTGGGTGTAGACCATCTGAATCAATCACGTGACCTAGATACGTTATTGATTTCTTGAAGAATTGACATTTCGTTCTTGAGCGTTGTTACAAGTTCCCGTAGCAGTGCTTCCATTTTTCCTAATCAGTTTTTATCCTCGTCGCCAATCTGTTGTGTTTCTTCTTTGTTTAATTGAAATATTCAGAAATATGAACAAAGTGAATTATACTTTATTTCTAAATTTCACTAATCATGTACTGACACATAAACGTCATTTCTCAAATCTGCCGCAATACCGTGCGATACTACTTATATGCAAAATAAACACAATATTGTAACATGAACTAAGAGACATAACAATAACTCCATGGCAATCCCAAAAAACTGAAGCAAGAACTTTTCCATCAGATTTTTGGACACGAAACTTCTTAGGTCTTGGAGAACCGGAGTGTCGCCATTCCATCGATTGTTGCTTTGTTTCTGGATCGTAGAAATGTACCCAAGTCTCATCCATAGTAACAATTCGGTTCAAGAAGTCTACATCGTTTTCAAATCGAGCACAGATCGAACGCTATGCTACTACCCTTGCACGCTTTTGGTCAACATTCAAACATTTGGGGATCCTTTTTGCAGCAATTTTTTTCATGTCCAAATTGAACGCGTTCGTATGAAATATCCAGTGCTTCAGATATCCGTTTTAGCCCAATTCGACGGTCCGTTAGAATCATGTCATGAACTGCATCGATATTTTCGGGGACTGACACAGAAACTGGCCTTCCTGATCGGTCATCATCTTCAATAGAAAATTCACCTCTATTGAAGCTTGCAGTCCAATTTTTCACGGTTGCATACAAAGGACATTGATCACCAAGGGTATTAAGCATATCTTCGTAAATCTGCCTTACTCTTAGCCCTTTTAAATACAGGTACTTGATGATGGCTCGATACTTTAATTTTTCCATTTCCACAATTTCGGTGGACATATTTTTTCTTTTAATTTATTCTCTGGTTACAACTCTGGTTTACTTTTTTGACGTCAAACTTTACACTGACACTTCTAATAAGTTATTGTTCGTTGCTATGGTAACGCAGTATTTTGTTTATGCAGGGAACTGGTCTAGGCTAACTAGATATCAATACATCCTCGTACAACTTGTAGAAAATCGTTGGTCTGCGAACTATTCGAAAAGTAGCAACAACCTTTCGGCTTATTATAATCTTGAAGATTTAACACGCTTTCCAGTGCATTTGAAAAGTTTTATGATTTACGTTCAATAAAATATTACACAAGTGAGGCTTTACTGCACGCACAAGTTTAACGGGGACTACGTGAAGCGGAGTGCCCTCAAACATTGCGAGTGCTTTAAATTATATTATACGTTATTTTTCATTAGATCTGCATCGTGCCTTCAAAAACATTGCAGGAAATTAATTTCATATCAGGATATTGTCCTTAACTGTTATTACATCTAATCAAGCAGGTAATGGACATATAACGTCACGCATTGTTGACAAGGAGACTCATTTGACATTATATAAGATAAAAATATGAGAACTTGGCGATGATACTAAGCAACAACCTTCCTAGCACAGTGTGTTTTGAACTTGAAAATTTCTCACGGTTTTCAGTGCATCTGACAGGGGTTATGATGCAGGTATGATAAAAAAATTTATCAAATAATTCAATGTCCTATAATAATGTTGAGAATTTCTGACAGATTTACAGGGTGTTTCTTAAGTACGTTCAGAAACTTTAGGAGCATGTTGCTGACGACGAAATGAGAAAAAAGAGTTCCCATAGACACATGTCCGCAAGTAATTCGTTTCTAAGATACAGAGTGTCAAAGTTTAATTATATAAGTTGTTTTTTGCGAATGAATGCCAAAATATATTTGTGATATTCGAGTAAAGTTTGGTATCTGGGATGATTTTTCAATGACAAAATCAAATTTTGTGTTTAATTGTGAAAAAACTAGTTTCTGACTGAATTTATTTTGTATTAAAAAGTCTTGTCATTCAAAATTACTTGCTTAGATTATTTCAAATCTCAATAACTCGAAAACAGTTGCTTGCAGTGACCTCTACCAAGAATATATTTTTACACAAACTAAATAATAAATATTCCCAGATACCAAACTTTACCCAAATATCAAAATTGTTTTGAAATTATTCATAAAAAATAAAAATAAGAATTCAACTTTGACACTCTGTATCTCAAAAACGAATAACTTGTGGACATATGTTTATAGGGACTTTTCTTCTCATTTTGATGTCAGCAATACGCTCTTGAATCTTCTACACGTACTTAAGAAACACCCGGTATAGGAAGATCGGTTAGATTCTGTACTCAAGAACTATACAGAAGAATATCTTGAATTACTTGTAGGTTTTAGCAGTAATTTATGAGATTGTTACATTGTTACTGTATGATTTGTTACTGTTTCTTACTGTTACTGTTTGATTTGTACGTTAGATGACACGTTGTAGACTGTCACAATCATTATTTTAGATGAATCTGAGTTGTTGTTGGGCAGTTATCCTGGGAGCAATAAATTGAAATCAGTAAGAACAAAGATATTTAACGGCAACGAAACGAAGAGAAGGAGAAAAACAAGGAATGGGAAGAAAACGAGTTCATGGGAAGCAGGAAATTTGAATTTTCCAGTAACTTATACAACTACTTCTGCGACGCATTACCCAAGGTCAGAGCGCCCGTAAGATATTACTGAAACATTACGAGAAAGTGAGCAAAAAAGTCCCGAAAATAAACGAGTGAGTAAAGAGCAACTGAAAAGTCTAGAAAGTCCAAGGAGCCCAGAGATTCATCAGAATAGTCCTGCAGTTAAGCGGAGGAGTAAAGGGTGTAAAAAGTAAATTCTCTAGGATAAAAAAATAGAAATTGAAATAATCGAAATATGAGTTTAAAACGGAACATGTATCTGAAAAGGATCGGTCTAATGGAAACCTTTCGTTTTTCAGAAGTATGCTACAAGAGAAAACTCCATCAAGATTTTCTGTGTGTTCTCTACTGTTTGAGCCACCAGAATTGAGCTCAAGGTCATAAGAGAAGTCTGATGAGAACTTTCTCAGTGTCAGAAGCGGCAATTCGGGTAAATCAAAGAAGGGAGCACCTGGTGGAAAAGAATAAATTATCAAAATTAGATATCAATGAAAGATAATGAAAAAAGGAAGAATGGATCTCTATGGATCTGTCCAACATCAACCATGGAATGCTAAGAAACCGAGAAGAAGTCTAATGAGAACTTCACTCAATATACCTGCAATCCAGAGTGAACC
This sequence comes from Chrysolina oricalcia, assembly GCA_944452925.2. Classification (NCBI taxonomy): domain Eukaryota; kingdom Metazoa; phylum Arthropoda; class Insecta; order Coleoptera; family Chrysomelidae; genus Chrysolina; species Chrysolina oricalcia. The sequence goes on along the minus strand of OX101815.2, from coordinate 45,961,841 downwards.
ATACTGAACCTCAGAGGTGACCCAGTGATATCGTCATAGAGAAAGAATTAGTGAATGAATGAAAATTGTTTGAACTAAAAACAATTGATTCGAAAAAGTTATTAGGGCAGTATTATTATTATTTCAAACGCCTATGAAGAGGTACATAAGATCTGTTTAAATTGACTTGACTGTTTAGACAAAGGTCATTGTTGAGTATTTCTTTACTTATATGTAAATCTTCATGGAAATCTAATCTGTTATAATTTTTGGACCTAGCCTCCTGTAATACCTTTGTAATGTTCTTTGATGCAACCAGCTATATTGTTAGAAATATTATCATTTAGGAAAGGAAGTGAAACAAAATTGTCGACAGAGTCTACTTTAGGATAAACTAAGTTATGTTCTTTCTTCTTCTTAATTTTTTGTATAGAAGAGTTAGTAATATTTTATTTGTCTTTGTGAATTTTCTGAAAAAAGAAAACCCACACAAACCGACCATGTGATAACTAGTTTTTCTAATCATCCCCACCAGCATAAAATGGCTGCTTTCAATTGGTACATTCACAGACTCTTGGATATATCTCTTTCTACAATTGATTACCACAACGAATTGAATATAATTGAACAAATAGCTTTCAATAACAATTACAACCCAAATATTATTGACTCTTCAATACAAAAAATTAAGAAGAAAAAAGAACATAACTTGGCTTATCCTAAGGTAGACTCTGTTGACAATTTTGTTTCACTTCCTTTTCTTAATGATAATATTTCTAACAAAATAGCTGGTTGCATCAAAGGTAACATCGAAAACATTAAAATTTCTTTCAAAACTAATTACAATTTAAGTGGATTTTTAGTCAATACAAAAGACAAAATTGATAAACTTTCAAGAAGTGGTAATAATAAATAGAATTGAGGAAATTGTGATGCAGCTTACATTGGAAGAACATGTAGACCTTTGGAAGTTCGTATAAAAGCACCAAAACCCAAACAAAGTATCTGCTTTTGGTGAACATTTAAGGTTAAACAACCATAATTTTGACCAAACAGAAACTCTCAAATTTAACAGGAGGTTAGGTCCAAAAATTATAACAGATTAGATTTCCTTGAAGATTTACATATAAGTAAAGAAATACTCAACAGTGACCTTTGTCTAAACAGTCAAGTCAATTTGAACAGAGCTTATGTACCTCTTCATAGGCGTTTGAAATAATAATAATACTGTCTCAATGACTTTTTCGAATCATATCTTTTTAGTTCAAACAATGTTCATCTATTCAATAATTCTTTTTCTATGACGATATAACAAGGTCACCTCTGAGGTTCAGTATGCCCTCCCCCAACTCTGGATTGCAGGTATATTGAGTGAAGTTCTCATTAGAGACTTCTTCTCGGTTTAGTAGCATTCCATGGTTGATGTTGGACAGAGCCATAGAGACCCCTTCATCCTTTTTTCATTATCTTTCATTGATTTCTAATTTTGATAATTTATTCTTTTCCACCAGGTGCTCCCTTCTTTGATTTACCCGAATTGCCGCTTCTGAGACTGAGAAAGTTCTCATCAGACTTCTCCCATGACCTTGAGCTGAATTCTGGTGGCGCAAACAGTAGAGAACACACAGAAAATCTTGATGGAGTTTTCTCTGGTAGCATACTTCTGAAAAACGAAAATTTCCCATTAGACTGATCCTTTTCAGATCTATGTTCCGTTTTAAACTCATGTCTCGATTATTTTAATTTATATTAGAGTTCTTTGAATCTATGTCACATATGTCAATGGTCTTTGTCACTTGTCAATAGTGTCATTGTCACACATTGTCAATTCAAAACTTCACTTCCACTCCAACATTTAGACAAACATGATGTAGTATCCCATATCTGAAAACAAAAATAATCCTTGAACAGGATGAAAATTGTTCAATTTTGAATAATATGTTTTATATGATGTAAAATTTTAAATTTCACTGTGGTCCATGGACTCGATGTTTTCATGCGGCTTCTTGTACACCTGACAAGTAAGTAACCTCACTTTTCAAAATTTTCCTATCTTTCAATTTTTCAATTTATCAAATTCAATTTCAAATATTACTCACTTACAGGTACGCACTGATGATGACTTGACAGTCGAAAGCGCTCTGCTACGAATTTCAAAATGAAAATATTTTGCATGAAATACAAATTTTCGTCAAGTATTATCTATGGACACTAGCAGGCTCAAGTTCTTCCGACTTATTCTCAATTTCCTTATAAAATCCGAAAAGGTATTCATTTTACTTCCATACACGTTGACATAAGATACGATTTTTTGTAATCTAACCATGGAAATCCCTTTACTTTTTTTTTAGTTTTGCTGTTTGAATGCTTGAGAAAATCAATATTTGAAATTAATTACGTCGAAATGAGTCAACCTCAAGATATCAGTGAGGGGGAGTTGGAAGAAACTCGTATGAGATGTTTTAAATTTGAAAAATTCATACAAAACAACAACGAAGATACAGGGGGTAAATTAGTCCCGAGTCACCTAGTATATTGAAAAGTAGAGACCATAATATATTGTTAAAAAAAAGAAGACCTGTTCACGAATTCGTGAAATAGCAGGACTGACAGGCTAGGACTTTTATAAGGTTAGATCATCATAAATATCAGCACAATTCAAGGATTATCAAAAACAAGTTACGGAGAGGACGAGCGATCCTGATAGGTAGGTTATGAAAGTTGTTCGTTGAATCATTATGAATACTATTTTTTTGTATTTCAGAAGACTACAGAAAATAATGGATAGTGGATACTCCAACATTGAGTTAGTTCAGGTAGACTGTAGAAATTCCTTAAATAAATATAATTCACCTTCTATTGGCGAATTATTAGTTCGAAATGACTCAACAATAGACTAAAAATAAAACTGTACAAACTCATATGGTTTCTTCATTGAAAGTGAATGCCAATGAAAAGAGATGTTTCTGAGCAAATCACTGATCTGGAGCATGAAAAGTGTTGTTTTCTGCTGGATCCCGGGGTTTATTAATGTTTTCCAGAAAGATGGAATTTCCGAAAAATTATAAGACACTGAATAACTTGCAATCGAGTAGTTTCAGTAAGATTGCTTATAGTTCTCATTCGGGCTATTCAGCAAACAGAGCTCCACTCGAATAGGTACGAAGTGTTGCAAAATTCAATACAAATATAAGATAACTCTAATTCAAGGTGGTGATTGGGGGTTACCTACAGTTTTCATGGCCAACATTTTTTATTTTGACCAAAAAATTTTAAATTTGAATACTATTAAGTTGTTTAAACTTTAATTTTGGAATTCTGTTTTCAAGAAAATCGCCGGGAAATGAAAGGGTAATATCAATGTAACAAACTGAAATGTGAAGCAAGCTATGACTTTTTACTTTATTTTCTTTTTTGATGCTTTTGACGTTTGAATAGTCGAACAGCACTCTGATTAACTTGTTAGGTTGACGTTCGTTGAACGGTTAATTCACAATTTTTTATCGCACAACTGTGGCGTCTGTAGTTCGGAAAGGAAGAATTTAAGGACACATGTGTAAAGTAAAAAAACTGTCATTTTGACTAGGGGAAAATGCCCTGAAATATTTGTATTGATTTTGCAACACCCTGTATACCAAAATGTCATAATTTCTCCCGGTATTCACCGATTCAAGTACGTTTGATGATATAATGTTATTCTCTAAAAATGATTTGAAAGCAAACTACAAAATAAAGGTTTCAATAGAAAATATTTCGATATCTATTAGAAGACGTTGAGGTTTCAAACAAAAACGGAATTTTTAAGCAAACTGTGATGGATTTTGGTTTTCTCTCATCGAGAAGTGTAGTAACACAGTACAGTACTAAATCGAACAGATTTAGGTTTTCCATGATCGGAAACTATAAAAACACGGTATAGTTTTGAATCGAACAAAGTTCGTAAGTATGCCGGAGAATTTCAAATTCATGAAAAGAATAATTTCGACAATTTCGAAATACTCACCAAACCACAAATTGGAAAATCTGAAGATAAACTCTGACAGGAAACAACTACCTCCCTTTGTATCTGTTTGTGAAGTAAATTGCTAGTTTTTTTCTTATTTTCGATTTTGTTTAGAAGTTTTCGTTATTCTGATGTAAACGTTTTCCTGTTGACAATGAATTTAGTTAGCAATTATACATATATAAGAGTTTTTAAAGTTTGAGAACTCTTTTTGAAACTTAATGCCGTACAAGAGGTTACCATCTTTTTCCTGGAAAAGTGTATTTTACTTCCAACCACTGGTATTTTAATTTTAATAAAATTATATATAAACTACTCAACACTAATTCCGTCGCACCCCAAAATTTTGACCATATTAAAATCTGAATAACTTTTTTCTGCATTGAACAATTTGAATTCTGTAAACACTGTTCGCTAGACCAGTCCTTCAGCTATAATCTCGCATTTCTTCAAAACATAAGGTTTTACTTATAAAATCGCTACAGGGTATTATCTGAAACTGTGCAGAACTTCTGAATTTTCAAAAGGATGGACAGGTGTACCACAGGAGTTCATTGATAGTCTGATTTACAGCATGCCGGAAAGGGTCAATGAAGTGATTGCCAAAAGGGGAGGGCCCACTAAATACTGAATATCATAAATATTTTTCAATTCTAATGTTATCCAAGTTATTTTCTCTTTGTTGTTGTTCAATAAATACTCAATAAAACTTGTTTTCTTGTTCTTGCTTACTAATACGACTAATTCTTCACGATTGAGAAAAAAGCCGCTATTGTGGAATGAGCCTCAGCTGGTCAGGCTTGTCAGTCACTGAATGTGATTCTTGTTACCTTGGTTACGGGCCATGCATTTCAGGCGAACAATGGGTTGATTTTATTTTATTTTTTCAAAATCCTGCTGTTATAATTGGGTTTTTCCATGCACAATTCTTGACCACTGATAGCAAAAAAGATCTGGACGTATTCAGAATGGATGATCATTCCGAAAACAAGTTGATTTTCATTTAATTCTCCTCCCAACCGGATTTTGAGGGTGTTTCAGATTTAGGTCACATTTGAGGAAATCCTTGTTCTTGAATCTTCATCTTGAGTCTATTCTGATCTTCATATCTCTTCATCTAAAGTTTCAGCTTCAAAATGAGCCGGAGATTTTAAAAATCGGTTGACGAGGAAAAAAGTTATGACTGCAAAACCAAAAAGTTAATTTTTTGAGATCACCCTGTGAACAAAAGAGATAATAAGACAATTCGAAAAATATCTCGAGGTAATGAGTTCATCTTCATGCCACTGCTGTCAAATTTGAACAAAAAAATGTTTTCTTCATTTGGGATCCTTTTGAAAATTCAGAAATTTTGCACAGTTTCAGATAATACCCTGTAGCGATTTTATAAGTAAAACCTTATGTTTTGAAGAAATGCGAGATTATAGCTGAAGGTCTGGGATAGCGAACAGTGTTTACAGAATTCAAATTGTTCAATGCAGAAAAAAGTTATTCAGATTTCAATATTGTAAAAATTTTGGGGTGCGACGAAATTAGTGTTGAGTAGTTTATATATATCTCCGAAATCACATCATAAGAGGAGCTTTATCCACACTTATGACGCATCTAAAGTGACCTGTTTTCCACTAGTAGGTAAAGTAACTTCTTTACGCCAGTGAAATAATGAAAAATACAGACTCAAATATATCATATTCAATTCAATTATTGACATTAACATTGATTTTATATTGATAGATATTTCGTTTTTCGTTTCTTCACTTCGTTTTCGTTAATAGCAAGCTTGTAGCTGCAATCCTTCTTGGAACAACTTATGGGTGTATCCTCTTGTATGTGTCTGAGGAACAATTCGTACTAGAATTTTTTTTGATTTTCCATGCAATATCAAGTTTTTTATACATAGCTCTCTGCCAAAGAAGAAAGCTTTTCACCCACCATGCCGCTTGATGGTTTTAAGGTCAGCACCTTTGTTAGCCAATAAAGTTGTTAATTTGGTGAATATTATTAGATTCATATTCAACAAACTGAATTAACCATACTCCTGAGACCCAAACAAAACTCCACTTCAAAGTCACACAGACCAGATGTCCTTCAGAAAGAACATATTATTGTGAAAACCCCTTCAGTCCCTACACTTTGTTCCCCAAGATAACTACTTCAAAATGTGTGTAATGATATTTAATAAGTTTTACTGCATTAGTTATTCCAAAGAAAGGATGTTTTGAAACAAAAAAAATTTATTTTTTGTACTCTTTAAGGAATAAACATCAACATGAGGGGTGAGTCTCTTTTCAGTTACTCGATAGGGGAGGAGCTTACAATTAACAATGTGGGCTCTGAACCAACCTTTGTCACTAGTATTAGGAAAAAGGTACTACATCTTATACAATAAGCTCAGAATTTCTAAATAATAAAATATCCAACTGGAAGGTGTCCTCTGAGCCATCATGCTCAGACCATTTGCATATTCACTTCAATAATGAGATAGGCCCCAGGCCAGTGGTACAATACCAAAACATGCAGAGCATGGAAATGGAAGGATACAAGACCTCCAAGAAGAACAATTTCCAAAACGGATTCACCACAAAAAATAGTCGTGATCAAATAGTTATTGCTGCGGAACATCTAAAAACTGCACTCATCTCAGCTTATCTTAAACTGTCCACTGAGGGAGAAAAGGCATAACTGAAGTGCTTCCTGGTGGAACAAATATCCGAATAAAACACAAAAAGAAGTTCGAAGGTTATTTAACCGGGCTAAGGTATCAGGTGGATGGGAAAACTAAAGATCTGCTCTAACCATGTACAACAAAGATATCCGGAAAGCAAAACGAGAATCATAGGAACGATTCTGCGAAAATGTGCCCAACACATCAAACGGAACCCGTATCCATAAGATTATTCTATCCAGAGAGTCGACTCAGGAGCTGGGATCGCTGAAATGTCCAGACGACTCCTTTACGGCCGCCAGGAAAGAAACATTAGAGCTATTAGGTCTACCGTAAGGTATCCGCTTATGTTGCTACTAGCCATTACATTCAATTCATTGATGGATATAGATTGGACAGTTTCATTGAATGCTTTCAAAGAGATCGTTACAGTATATCAGTAACTTCAATTAATCTTACGTATTAGACTGTAAGCCATACAATTAAAATTTAAATGTAAATTATTATTTAATACTTTTTTATTCATGTAATAAGGCCTTGTTGGCCTGTTTGAATAATAAATAAATAAATAAATAAGCTAATAACTACTTCCCAGGCGATAAGATGGGCGGTTAACTCATTCCACCCATACAAATCGCCAAGAAAGGATGGCATAGCTCCAGTTCTGTTACAAATTGGACTGGAACATATCATACCTGTCCATATAAGACTCTTTAGAGCCAGCTTAGCTTAGAACTATATTCCATCTAACTGGACCGCAACTAGGGTGATATATATTCCTAAGGTGGGTAGGAATGACCCACACCCAAAATCACTCAGACCTATAAGTCTGACATCCTTTCTGTTGAAAAGTATGGAAAAATACTGAATGGGCACATAAGGTGTGGGGCACTAACAAAGCACCCCCTCAATGTTCATCAGTATACCTACTAGGCTGGCAAATCAACAGAACATGCTCTCAATAACCTTCTCTCAGGAATGAGTAGCAGTCGCTGCATTCTTGGACATAGAAACATTTAACAATGGACCATCTCACTCCCTATATGAGACCACTGTCTCTAGAGGGATTGAACCGATACTATGCGACTGAATAAGAACTATACTTCACAACAATACTATAACGACCTCTCTATGGGGGGAAAGTGTCAGCTTCAAGCAAGCCAGGAGCTGTCCCCGGGGGGGGTATCCTCTCCCTTCTGTTATGGTCACTGCTGGTGGATGATCTGCTGGCCGTTCTTTCGCTTTGGGAGGTTAATCTGCAAGCATATGCTGACGATCTGGTCCTAATAATAAACTATAAATCCGAAGAGACGATCTCCTACATCCTTCAGGATATATGGATACCATATATAAATGGTGTGAGAGGAAGGAAATGTCCATTTACCCCCACAAAATGGTAATAGTACCATTCATCCATCGGGAACAGGAAGTTGAAACATCAAAGGTGTAACAATTCCTTTTGCGAGTGGAGCAAAATATCTGGGAATAACCCTAGATAAAAAGCTGAATTGGAACTCGCACTTGGAAAAGATTTTCCAAAAGACTAGACTAGCATTATGGACATGCCGCAAAATATGTCACAAAACATGGAGCATGTCACCAAAATACGTATATTGGCTGTACGGACTCGCACTTGGAAAATACTTTCCGAAAGACTAGCCTATCATTATGGACATGCCACAAAATATGTCGCAAAACAAGGAGCATGTCACCTGTTCGGACCGTCATATGTCCAATGATCACGTATGGCTCTGTAGTCTGGTGGAGCAACGGCCATCAAAAAATGGCCATAGCTGAACTCAACGGACTACAGAGACAAGCGTGCCTGGCGATTACTGGAAGCATTTGCTCCACATCAACGGCAGCAATGAAAGCCCTCCTTGGATTACTTCCTCTCCACATAGTTGTGGAGAGAAAAGCAAGATGGACAACAATAAGACTCTACCAAGCAGCCATTAGTCTACTGCAAGCATGTGTCATGAGGGGCAGCAGTATGCTGGAGGGCATAATAGCTCTAGGAATACCCACAGACATCATGCCTAAAACAATCAACCTCCACACGTCCTACACTGCGGTCTTTCTGGGTCCGGAATGAAACCAACCTATGTAGGGCAAATGAACGTTGGTTTACCGAGTTCCAAAACTCTGGAAGGCGTCGGAGCCGGAATATTTGGGATGAACCCAGAAGCGAAACGCTCATTCAGTATGGGTAAACTATTCAATATGATCTCCGGAACTCGACCGTTAAGACAGTATTGATAGAACAAACCTTACATTCTATTGAGTACGATATCCGAAACTCCACCGTTGAGACAGTATTAATGAAACAAACCTTACAGTCTATTCAGTATGATCTCCGAAACTCCACCGTTGTGACAGTATTGATAGAACGAACCTTACACTCTATTCAATATGATCTCTAAAACTCCACCGTTGGGGCAGGATTGATAGAACAAACCTTACACTTTATTCAATGTGATCTCCGGAACTCCACCGTTAAGACATTATTGATAGAACAAACCTCACACCCTATTCAATATGATCTCCGGAACTCCATCGTTGGGACAGTATTGATAGAACAAAACTTACACTCTATTCAATATGATATCTGGAACTCCACCGTTGAAACAGTACTGATAGAACAAACTTTACACTCTATTCAATATGATATCCGGAACTCCAACGTTGAGACAGTATTGATAGAACAAACCTTACAATATACTCAATATAATAATAATAATAAAGATCTTTATTCATAAGTTTAACAATTTTCGTAACAAATAATCGTATAGTAGGGCGAGGTTCAATTCATGCAGTCGCGAGACTGCACGTCTGTTCTCCGTATGATCTCCGGAACTCCACTGTTGAGACAGTATTGATAGAACAAACTCTTACAACTCTATTAATATGATCTCCGGAACTTCGCCGTTGAGACAGTATTAGTGGAACACACCATCTCTTACAGTATGCTAATATGATCCTTCTATTAATTTGCAGGAACTCAAAAATAACTGATTATTTATTCGTTATTGTGACAGGTACCAGAACTAGCGGGAAGATGGAGTCACCTATACTTTCCAAGGAAGCACAGGTCCGTAACAATTTGGAATCAAGCATCTGGAAGTCATTATAACTAAAACATTCTCTCTTAGCTTTTCTCTGAAATTTCTAATCTAGTATATCAAATTCAGAGGTTGTAGATGGGAAAATATCTAATCACCAGTTTATTGAAAACCGTTTACATTTCCAGAGTGTAGAGTCTTGAAAACCCTTATAGCAAGGAAATCTTATACTGTTTGTGTTTCTCTCCTGCCGCTAAATTGTAAAATGGTTAAACTGAGTATGGTTACTTTTACTGCAATGTTACTCTCATACAATAGAAATGGATCCTCCCTCACAATTGGAAATCAAAAAGAAGGTATCGAAAACATATATCCACATTTTGCTGTGCACTATTAAGTCAAAAAGATAGGGAAAACGGTATCGAGTTGATTGCCAGATGGCGTGCACCCAAAAAGATGATCTTGAAACCTGGCGAACTCCATGGTTGTGGGAAATTAGATGTACTAGATGCCCATTTGCGCAATTGGCAAAAATCTGCTCACCGAACTTTAGTAACTATTCAGAGTTTTATATTTTTTTTTAGATGTTCTAAATCAGTTAAAAGTTTCATGATATATTCTCATGATAGATTTTGCTTTCAGAATCTAAAAGGTTGTATTTAAACATTTTGGTGAATATAAACTTTTAAGTTGCACATTAATAATTCATTATTATCGTATTTCAAAATCGGAATATATGAGACTATGATTATTTCGCATTTCATTTCACTTCAGTTGGGCAGAACTTTGTATCCTGGAAGAACTAAAAAAACACAACGTGGGAAAACAGGGTGTTGAATTGGAAAGAGGCTTTGATTCATAAGGTTGCATGCCAGGGAAATGGATGGACTTCTTTCATGTTTTAGGCTGTGTGCATACTGCATGGAGAGACTTGACATTTTTCCAGAGCAGCCGAAGAGCCAGACTATCAACAGTCCATTATTTTAGACGATCATATGGGGCCGGGTTACGTTTGATGACAGGTGAATTCGAGAAATTTTCGTCCTATGACGTATTCACACTTGAAACATATCCACTTTACTATTAAAAACGTTTTTCAAAGAGATTAAGAAGTTTCTATTTTTAGAATGGGTACATACATAATCATACGTGAATTATCGAATTCATCATTTACAAAATAGGAAGAATGTCAACGTGAAGGTCACGCATATGTGAATATACCTTCAGTTGCGTAATAGGTGAATATAAGAATTATTGCACTCTATGAACACAATTCATAATATTTCCTAATCATTTTGACCTACAGTAAGTAAATTCAAGAAGAAAATTTACCAAGCCAATTAATCATGGAATACTGTTACAAAATGGTAAAATTCGTCTGTATATATAGAAAGTAATATCTGAAACTGTAATGAACTGATTCTGAAAATGTTTTAAATTATAGAAAGCTAGACTATCCCTGAGTAATTGATATAGGCTATGATTATTAATTGTGATATAAAATGATTTTCGTTCGAAATTAAATGTTTGTAAAGAAAGTAGAAACAAAATTCTGCTTGGCTGCTGTAACATTTGAAATATATACTACTTTATTAATACGTGAGATTTTGTTGTTTGTTTGTATATAGTTTGGGTCAATATGGAATAGTTTGCAACATATGTGTTGAAGTCAAAAGTAAACATTTTGAGTATTTACCACATGAGCGATAGTTTTCTATAAAAACTTACCAATTTTCAAATTGTTCAATTCAATAGTTCCTCAACAATATAATCTACATGCAAGGACAATCACTGATTTGTAATTATTTAATTTCAGACCAACTTATTAAGAAAATAATTCAATCATTTTCATTAATTCCTTTACCATCCGAATTTTGTTTTGATTTTGAATCTACAACTATTCATTCAGTTTTCATTTCTTTCATCTTTTCATCAGTCAGTGCATCGTTGATAATATTCAAGGGTAATATAACAAGACCTTGATAAATAGTCGACTATTTTTATTGCATCTAAATTTCGACTGTATTTTATAATAATTTAACGAGACATTATTTTGGCATTAATAATCTGATTATTAATGCCAAAATAATGTCGAGTAAAATTAATAAATACAAGAGAAATTTAGCAGCAATAAAATAGTCGACAATTAATCAAGGTCGTATTATATTTGTGAAGATTATTTCTTGAATCTACTTCTTTATATCAGTGATATGAATGAATTAAAATTAAACAATTTGGAATAATTTATTCAAAATATCAAGAACAAAGCACAAAATCTAAACAAAAACAGCACCATCTTTATAATTTATCAATCGAAATTAAAAACACAATTATTGTATGTGACATTTCCACCATGCGTAATTTGTTACATTTGTTCAGCTTTTGAAGAACTTGCAGTATTAACCGTAGAAGGTCCACATTCATTCTCTTATACAGCTTCAACACGATTGATTTTATTTGACGTTTAATATGTATTTATTTAGAGTACTGTCAGATGCTCAGGCTCCTTGATATGAGTATCATGCTGAATAGTCAGTGACTATTGTGCATCATGTAAATAGTCGCTAATAGAGCGTGTTGATTGGTCCTGTCAAACAGGAAACAAACGTATGATTGGTTGATGACTGATATTTAATAGACGAAAGAAATAATCAATACGATCGTAACAAAACGACCAGTTGAAGAATTTGATACTTTCGGAATGCCCCGATAGTCAGTACACCAAAAATTCACTATGAATATTTCAAAAATACGTAATGTAGAGGATACTTCATTCTTGATATCCACACAATACTTGAAACTTTATCAATAGGTTTTTCTTTCAATGTAAGGGATATTTTAAACAATAATAAAATTATGAAATAATATGATATTCAAGATGGAACTAAGGAACTTGATATTTAGTATAGGACCACATGAAGTGGAGGAAACCGATCAAGAGATTGATAAGGATGAGAAGAATAGGCGAGAACACGAAATTTTCAAAGTATTTTCAATACATTCTGCAGCTTGGGAAAACTCTGTTGCCATTTTGTTAATTTTTTCAATCTTAAGAAAAAGATTTAGAATCGACAAAATTCAAATGGCTTCTTTCTCGCGCTATTGAAAATTGTTGTGACCTCCTATCCCGAGAATTCCAAGTAACCAATAGCATTGCCGTTCACGTCACAATCAACTCGATTAAAATACGTACTTTTATCTGATTGGGTTCGGGAGAATACGTCACAAAAAGCGCCAATATCAGTAGATTTGAAATTTGCTGATTTTCAGAAACGAATGGGAACGGCTGTAATTGGAATTTGACTCCAAAAATATTTTCTGGGTTCCTCTATATATGCGTTGTGTATTTTCAAGGAAGGTCTGAGCGATAATATTTTTTCGTGTTCTTGCCTATTGTTCAAAGTAATCTATGGTGTAATCGTAGAACGTTCACTTTCTTCCAGTCTCTAGAAATATATCATAGTTTTTTAAATGTCCGGGTAAACTCTGCAAGTTTTTAAATTTCATCACTCAACATCCAAGTCTTTATTTCATGAATACTCTTTCAAATTATACAGGGTGGGGCACCGAAAACGAAACAGATCAAATATCTTCAAAACGCATGTGTTGGGAATAAAATGCAAAAACACATCAATTTTTAACCCAATGGGGACATCTTCCTATCATAACCTCAACTGTCATACCTCTCCTCCCACCCCTTGGGCACTATCACCCAAACAATTTCAATAGGGAAAGTAGTAGGTAAGTGTGAAACATCATTGAAAAGGTAATTTCATAAGGAATTCAGCCATGTCAATTTTTGCCACCTAACTTCTTATTTTGGCGCCCTCTTGCAGGAGAACAAGTGTTCCGTATTCCAAATTATAATACTGCATTTGCAAGCTATTTAGACAGATTCGGTGACAATGCATTATGGAATTTTTCTAAGAGAAAAAACAAAATGGCGGCTCCAAAATGTCGGACATTATAACAATTATGGTCCGATTCGATTCAAAATTGATATTTGGTGGTTTTCAATGTCGGAAATTATGATTTGTTCGTCAATGCAGAAAATAAGATGGCGGCTCCAAGATGGAGGACGAAATTTGTAATTCTGGTCTGATTCGAATCAAAATTTGTTTGTGGGGATTTTCAGGGTAGAAAGTTATGATATTTTTATCAGTGCAAAAAATCAAGATGGTGGACGAAATTTATAATTGTGGTTCGATTCGATTCAAAATTGGCATATGGGTGTTTTACAAGTTTTCAGTATGACTGAAATGAATTAATCAAATTGGTAAAAAAAAACTTTGTTACAAATGCACACTTACTACTTTCCCTATTCAAATTGTTTGGGTAATAGTGCCCAAGGGGTGGGGGAGAGGTATGACAGTTGAGATTATGATAGGAAGAAGTCCCCCTTGGATTAAAAATCCACGTGTCTTTGCATTTTATTCACATTCATTCCTGACCTGAGTCTACAACAACCCATGAACTGCTTTTATTTTCTTCTCTCCTTTCTCTCATCGCTTATGATCTTCTTGTAGGTTATGCCCAATTATAGTATTTCTTCCATTTCCTTGCTAGAACTTTCATCTTTCTAGAACTTTCATCTTTCACAAACTTTTCTTCCTTCAGTCACTTATCTCTGCCAATGACAGGTAATCTGGAAAGATTGGAGTATATGGCGCTAGTTATGCTGGAGGTCATTCAACTGCCAATTTCAGCTTAATTGAATGCTAGTATCAACGTATTTTTCTTATATGGTAATATATACAGGGTGTTTCATAATAAATGCTCAGGACTTCAGGAAGTGATAGCTCGTCCAAAAATATAAAAAAAAAGTTTCTATTAACTTAACCTCTAAAATGCACCATTTTCGAGATACAGGGTGTTGATATTTTTAAAAAAAATGTTTTTTTGCGAATATCTCTGGAACCGTTTATCGCACAGAAAACAGATTTCGTAGGCATTGTCTACTTATAACAAGCTATTTTCTTGCAGATTTTTTATTTTTTCAAATTCATAATTGGTGAAAATTTTGAAGGGGAAGTGGGTGTTTTTTTCTCCAACTTCTACGCCACTGAAAAAAGTATAGTTTTGAGTTTGCTATATGAACCGCCAATGTTTTCTACACAAAAATGTATTTTTTGTCATAAGCTCTAAAGTTGACCGTTTTCAAGAAAAATCTACTTTCATGTTGTTTAAATAATGTTTTTTCCTCGAAAAATTGATGCGTGCATTGAATCTAACGGCGGACATTTCCAACAATTCAACTGAGTATGATTGTTATTGTTTTTTTTTTATTATTTTGCAATTGAGAAGTCAACGTTTGGTTTTGTTACTTGTTCTAACGTTTAAATAAATTTTGTATGATTAGGAAAAAAATTATTTAAAAAAAATTTACAATGTTTTTCAACATGAAAGTTGATTTTTCTTGAAAACGGTCAACTTTAGAGCTTATGACCAAGAATACCTTTTTTGTGTAGAAAACAGTGGCGGTTCAAGTAGGCGGCTCAAAATCATAATTTTTTTAGTGGCGTAGAAGTTGGAGAAAAAAACACCCACTACCCCTTCAAAATCTTCACCAATTATGAATTTTAAAAATTAAAAAATCTGCACAAAACATAGCTTTTTATGAGAAGAAAATGCATTTAAAATCTGTTTTTTGTGCGATAAACGGTTCCAGAGATATTCGCAAAAACTTTATTTTTTTTTAATTTCAACACCCTGTATCTCGAAAATGTTGAATTTTAGAGGGTAAGTTAATAGAAACTTTTTTCATATTTTTGAAAGTGCTATAACATCCGGAAATCCTGCACACTTATTATGAAACACCCGGTATATAAAACGTCAAGATATATGTTCCCAAAAGACGAAAATTTGCCATAGAAGCGGATTGTTGCCATAAGATGAGATAAATATGAACCGACAAAAAATGCTCGTGTATACAACAAACAGATGTGATGTGATGCCTAGTTTTTTCTCTAAAATTGTATGATTATTGTGTGATTATTCGAGTGAATCCAGTATTTCTATAGCAGTCTAAACACGGTTAATAATGATTGAGTCACGTAGATACGTTTTACTTAAATATTTTTTTCATTTCACCTCTAAACCGCTATTGAAAAAGTACGCCGTATCTAGCAAGTTTCACTGTACCAAAACACAATATGTTCTATACAAGCAAAGACAAGAAAGTACTGTGAAACAATCACTTTCCAAGAAATCTCTACATTTGTCATATGTGTCGTTTTCACCGAAAGAAAACGTCCAGAAGTGTTCAATATGTTAGAACTTCCCATAAATGAATTATTGAAAAGGGAATAAGTGATGAAAATGACAATGGGACTCCTCAACGATGTCATCAACTGTTACGGAGGCTTTTTGCATTGAAGATTTTTAAACAGAATCGATGAATGATGAAATGAAATATACAAGTTTTGATAGCTATGATATTTTACTGTGAATAAACTAGCATCACTAAAAAAAGGCATTGAACCTGAACTATCTCACTTCTCAAATAAAGTTTCATCGAGTAGAATACATATTATATAAAGAGAGTAATTGGATAAGCAAAAACATGTAGGATTCTTAGATATCTTGCAAACAATGTTGTACCATTAGGAACTAGGATAGTTTTTGTTTGTTTTATGCTCGCTTATTTCAAAAAAATATCATGGTATCAAAAAAAATGAATAAACCAATCAACTATATAATTTGTCATTAATTTTTTCCATAAATATATATGCAATATGAATAATAAATACACAGTATATGTCAACTGGATACTAGCGAATTATTCATTAGTTGGCTATAGTATCTGCGAAACACTAGTCTCAACACTTTTTTCAACGAAAAAGCTGGTTTCAAAATTTTCATTATCATTATCAAGATGCCAATCTGGATTCAAACAAATTCAATTCATTCATCATTATACTATGTACTACTTAACACAATAATTACCATTTGAAAAGCGCACAGGCTGTCAAAAACAGAAAAACCTCAACAGCATCAGCGACACCATGCGAAAATGGTATTATTTTTTTCGTTTTTTTCCTTTCGGATGCTGGTCTTATCACCAGCTGCACCTCAGCCTACTAGGCTTTTTGTGCTTTCCAATTGGTTTCACAGCACCCACTCCGTAGCTCCAGTCCCCTGTACCAGTCTGTACAGGTTCTTCACCGGTTGACCTACAAATTTTTTTTCTAGACTTCCAGATCGGTGCATTTTTCACTGAGAAAATCCGGGAAAACCTCTAAAAAGTGACCATTTTTCAAAAATACATAATTTTTATAAATTTGAAGGTGGACAAACAAAATTGCGGAAACTGATAGATAATAATATGCGGTTCAACTGTACGCAAGATGTCTGTTTGATGTGTTATTTTTGCACAATCGCGTTATAAACAATTTAGGGGTAATTCTTTCTAAATGAGCCGATTTGAGGGAAATCATTTTATTCAAATTCTGTAAACGGCATATGGAAGTTAAAATTGTTAAAATTGTTATTTCCGTCAACCGATTGCACCCCTACGCGCAACCCTCGGAAGTCTTCGAGAGATTTGTGTGAGCTAGGGAAGACGCAGCCCTTACCTTTTAACGTGTGATGCCATGCACGAGACCGGTGAATCGGTGGATCGAACTCACGACCCCACGCTTGCGAGGCGTACGCTTTTACCAGCCGACCACCACGAGATCAATATCTACAATTTGTATATATATATATATAACTTTCAGTGACATTTTTAACACATTTTCCACCTCTCAGGTGAAAATCCAAAACATACAAATTGTAGATATTGATCTCTACTTCCAGATACCGTTTATAGAATTTGAATACGACGATTTTTCCTAAATCGGCGCATCTTACAAGATGTGCTATTAAATTGTTTATAACGCGAGTGTGCAAAAACTACACATCTGACAGAAACCATCTTGCGCACAGTTGAACCACATATTAATAGCTATCAGTTTCCGCAATATTGTTTGTCCAGCTTCAGATTTATAGAAATTATAAATTTTTTAAAAATGGTCCCTCTTTCGAGGTTTTTCCGGATTTTCTAAATGGAAAATGCACCGATCCGGTTGTATAGAATCCATTTTGTAGGTTTTATAAATCTCTTCAAAAGTTCAATCGACTGTTGAACGATTCTTTGAATAATCTTTGAGATATTTCCAAAAAACAAAAAAGCTGTAATATTTTTCATTATTTCTTGTTTAAAAAATTTCACAAAACGATTTTGCTGGGGCAAAAATTATTGTTTCCATTAACGAACTATATTATAAAAATTAGTAAAGACCATTTACGTCTTTTATTCTGTGGGGGAAAAAACCTCTATAGCTTGGTCTATACTGTTTCCTTGTTTCAACTCATGTAACTGCACAATAATTTACGAAGGCGTAGAAGGGCCACGAGCAATTTTTTTTTGGAATCCCGACTTTAATCTCGGACCCCCGACTTTAATGTCGGGGGTCCGACTTTAATCTCGGACCCCCCACTTTAATCTCGGGGGTCCGACGTTAATATCAGACCCCCAAGATTAAAGTCGGACCCCCGAGTTTAAAGTCATACCCCCGAGATTAAAATCGGACCCCAGTGACTAAAGTCGGGGGTCCGAGATTAAAGTCTGTCGAAAAGCGAATCAGAACATCTGTTCACGGTGGTAGTGATGGTCGAACGTTCGCTTGTCAACCATAAGAGCATCACACGTTGAAAGTTAAGGGCCTGGTTTCTCACAAGTTTACTTTAGACTTATGAGGGTTGCTCGTTAGAGTGTAGCCGGTTGACGGAAAGAACAAATTTTGAACAAACAACAACAAACATCATATTATGTTTATATGTATAAAGAATCAGCACACGGAGTTTGTTGTTCTCATTCTAAATCACTCTGTATACAGGGCAATTCAAATTCGACCCCCACCATTGGGATCTCCTAAACTACAGGAGATACGTCGAATTGGGGAAAAGTTGCGTATTCTGGTGCTTAACAAAATACTGTTTTGAAACATGGAAAATTCCGAGTGTTTCCGGAAATATCGGGACAAAACTGAAAACCGGAATTTTCGTTTTTATTTTTTTCTATCGTTATTTGACAACATAGCTCAAAACCAAAAGTACATTTTCATTAATACTTCTTTTCAGCTACACGTTTTCATGTTCAGATTTACTATCCGACGTTTCATCTTCTGGCATTCATCATCAATTTTTTTTCTGTTATGGGCGCTATATTGTTTTTATACACAAAAATAGTGATTCTCATTCTGATTTCATTGATGTATAATTTGTTATGATTTGCACTTCTGAAACCACAGATATTAAATAAAAAACAACTTCATCTGAGATGGTCATGACTCCATCGAAAAATTTTGTTTAATAAACACTAGTTGTCAGAACTCATTAAACATCATAAGTTTGCACAAATACTTCAGTCGAAATGTCCTCATTCTCAAATGAAGAAAAACGAGATATGTTGAAACTTTATTATAAATTTGATAGGAATAGTACGAAAACAGCACAAATTTATTTTGAATTATATCCGGAAAGACAACAGCCGGATAGAATATTATTCAGAATTTTGGGCAAACACTGATTTTATGAACATCCTTTTCATTTTTTCAATGAAATCAAGATACCTTATCCTTTCAACCAATAGTGAACGAGAAAAAACGTTGCATTTTGTGTCTATGAAGAGATTCATTCCTTGGTGAAAATTCTAGAATCTGAGAGCCCCGAGTCGAATCCCGATATTAAAGTCGGGGGTCCGAGAATAAAGTCGACCCCCTACTTTAATCTCGCGGGTACGAGATTAAAGTCGGACCCCCGATATTAAAGTCGGACCCCCGAGATTGAAGTCGGACCCTCGAGATTAAAGTCGGGGGTCCGAGATTAAAGTCGTGGGTCCGACATTTAAGTCTTGGGTCCGAGATTAAAGTCGGGGGTCCGAGATTAAAGTCGGGGGACCGAGATTAAAGTCGGACCCCCGAGATTATAGTCATGGGTCCGAGATTAAAGTCGGGGGTCCGATAATGAAGTCGGGGGTCCGAGAATAAAGTTGGGGTTCTGAGATTAAAGTCGGACCCCCGAGATTAAAGTCGGGGGACCCCCGAGATTAAAGTCGGGGGTCCGAGATTAAAGTAGGACCCCCGAGATTAAAGTCGGGGGTCCGAGATTAAAGTCGGACCCCCGAGATTAAAGTCGGGGGTCCGAGATTAAAGTCTGGATTCCAAAAAAAATGTCTCGTGGCCCTTCTACGCCTTCGTAAGAATTGGTTTGTAAACTACAAAACCTTTTTTTTTTTCGTTTTTCGGTTGGTTTTCGAGTTCGGAAATATCTATATTAAATTCGAACTCAAGTTCTTCTGATTTCAAACTCGGAAATCCAGAATTCAAAGTCAAAAATTCTGACCTCAAAGTCAGAAATTGCGAGTTGAAGTCGAATAAATTGAGGCTTTTGAACGCTTTCGTAGACTGCACCAGATACCACTTCATTTTTCACTTGAAAGGCAGGTGGATATAATTCCGGTGACAATGCACATAAAATTTTGTTAAAAAAAAAACAAAATGGCGTAACAAAATTGCCACTCAGAGATAATGGATGAGTCTTGTGATTTTGTTCCGATTCTATCCAAAATAAGTATGTGGGTGATTTCGAGGTCGAAGAATTTTTTGTCAAAATTCAAGAATTCGAGAATTTCATTCCAGGAATTGACAGAATTACCAAGCAGGTCATGAATTGCTCTATTTTATGTTTTCAGCTCAATATCTGGGCTTCCCTACTGGTCTCGATTATTTTCTGAATATTGTAAATTGTTGAGAATTTTTAGCCTTTGAAATAAGAAACGTATATAGACAGACGGCTGTGCGAGTTCGCCCGATAGGATAAACACAAACTCAGCCCTACTTTTATCCTGACAGTTTGTGAATCTTCTGTGAAAATTGGGGAATTCAAGATGGCGGCGGAGTTTTGTGATTTCTAGTCAGGTTCTGTAGGAGATTGGTACTTACGTACTGGTTACTGGGTTCGAGGATAATGATTGTAATGATCAGTTTTGTGATTTGTAGTAGATTTCTATATAGGAATCGTATTTTGGGGTTGTAGATAATTAATTTTTCATCAAATTTCAAAAATTCAAAATGGCAGCTCCAAGATGGCTATGGGGTGATTTATGATCGTATATCCTGTTCAAAATTGCTATTTTTATGTTTTCGAAAATGAATGCATTGATTTGAATCGAAAATATGAACTGGGTGTTCAGAAAATCAGATGTGGAATCATGAATAAAAAATTGGAAATGAGGTATCAGATTTTGCCTTTCAATTTTCTGCATCAATTTGAAATGCCGGAAAGATATTGTGATTTATAGCCTGATTCTCAAGAGAATTCCATCTTCGTTTCGAGTTAGATTATATTTTTTCTCAAAATTGATTTGGATGTACAAGGTGTCCCAAATTCGAGCCTCATCATAGGGATCTCGGAAACCAGAAGAGATACGAGGTAGGTCAAATGGAGGCAAAGTTGCGCAATTTGGTGCTCATTGTAACGCCGCTTTCATATTTGAAATATTTCGAATACTTCCGAAGATTTTTGGAAAAAACCGATTATTCGCGATTTCATTTTTATTTTTTTGTGACTCTATTTGAATAGATATAACAAAACAAATTTCACATTCTCATTGCTACTTTTTTTGTTCTACAAGATGGTGTTATCAGATTTTCAAACAGACGTTTCGTATTTGAGCTGCCATCATCAACTTTGTTTTTTTTAAATACGGCCCTGGATTTTTTATTATGGATTTTAAAATCTTCTAAAGTCCCAAAACGAATGATGTATCGCACTTATTCTAAAAGTTTATATCAATAGCATTTTCCATAAGAACTCATGTGTTAGAGAGAGACAGAGAATAGATTTTTGGTAAGATCTTAGCACGACATCGTTAAAATAATTTTTTCGAAAAAGAACGATACATCATTGTTTTAAGGACCTCAGAAGCTCCTAAAAATTGATATAAAACAATGTGTGATGTTCGACAATAGGCATGATGTTTTAATTATTCCAAAAAAAGTCAAACAAAAACTATAAAATTGAATACCCAATGAAAGTTAAAGCAAATATTCAAATTGTAATCCACCTGCTTGAATGCATTTTCGTGTCAGTCTGTGAAGTTTATGGATGGCACGCTGAATGGTCCTTGCAGGGATAGCCCTGATCTCCTTTATTAGGTCTTGTCGTAATACTTCAATATTTTGTGGCGTGTTTTGATAAAGACGGTTTTCGATCCCCAAAAAAATTAGTCTAGATGGTTTAGATCGGGGCTTCTAGCTGGCCAACGTACGGGACCTTGGTTTCCAATCCATTTATTAGGGAATAATTCATTTAATGAATTTTTAACACATCTCCCATTATGAGGTGGTGCACCGTCTTGTTGCCACCATAGTTGACGTAATAAGCCCAAAGGTTCTTCCATTAAGGAATCCAATATATTGGTACTTATTAATTCTGCATATCTATCGGAATTTAATTTTCCTTGAATAAAAAACGGGCCGATAATTTCATTGTGCCACATACCGACCAATACGTTAAATGATTGTCGTCCCTGAGGTCTTACTTCTTGATTTTGCCTTGGGTTTTCTATTGACCAATAGTGTTCGTTATGTCTATTAAATAGTCCATCTGTTGAAAAACTGCATTCATCTGTCCATATAGTTTTATTAAGGAAGTCATCATTTTCATTAATTTTATTTTGCAACCAGTTACAAAATTTTAATGGTCTCTCAGCATCGCCAGGTCTAGTGTATGACTAATATGGATTTTGTAAGGTTTATATCCACGCTTATTTAAAGTTCTTCAAACTCTCATTCGCAGTAATCCTACTTCTTCTGAGAAAACTCTAACTGAAGCTCGAGGATTATTATTGGCTTTAAAAAATAATTTAAAATTATTCATTTTACTTTCTACTTTGTAACAGTTTTCAAACTTACAGTGTTCAAGATAATTTGTTTCTCTTCTGGATCGATTCGTGTTCCATATTCAACCTTGGCTCAAAAAAACTTCCGTACTGAGCTAATTTATTATCAATATTAGCAAAATAACTATAATGCTGCTGCCGTCTTTCTGGATATTCCAACAAATAGCGCTCACAAGCCGTTTTTGAATTTCGATTCGGAATATAATAAATCCTTATCATGTCTCGTTTTTCTTCGTTAGAAAAAGTCATTTTTGTTTAATAAGCGTTAACGATTAGTTAACGAACAGTGAACTGTCAAAATATTGGATAATTTAAACATTAACAAATGAACTAAGATAGCCAGAATGCACGATGCACAGCCACTTTGATATAAAATGCAATTATTTTTGTAAATATAGCCTAGGGCCTAGAGTTTGAGGGATGACACTTCAATTATATTATTTATTAACCACCCACTTTTATGTTAGTTTTTGAGTTTTATGCAGTGCGTTATTGCAAAAAAAGTTTGTTTTAACTCTATTAAAAATCTAATTTTGTCTCTCTCTAACTCATGAGTTCTTATGAAAAATGCTATTAATATAAACTTTTAGAATAAGTGCGTTACATCATTTGTTTTGGGACATTAGAAACTTTTAAAATCCATAATAAAAAACCCAGGGCCGTATTTAAAAAAACAAAGTTGATGATGGTAGCTCAAATACGAAACGTCTGTTTGAAAATCTAATAACACCATCTTGTAGAACAGAAAAAGTAGCAATGAGAATGTGAAATTTGTTTTGTTATATCTATTCAAATAGAGTCACATAAAAATAAAAATGAAATCACGAATAATCGGTTTTTTCCAAAAATCTTCGGAAGTATTCGGAATTTTTCAAATATGAAAGCGGCGTTTCAATGAGCACCAAATTGTGCAACTTTTCCTCCATTTAACCGACCTCGTATCTCTTCTGGTTTCCGAGATCCCAATGATGAGGCTCGAATTTGGGAAACCCTGTACATTTTTCAAGAAATGGTCCATAGTTTAGGTACATTTGTTCCATATAAAAGGTAAGCCATTACGAGTCAATATCATCCGCGAAACATTCAATTCAACCAATGTGAATGCAACTTTTGATTTTTCTCCAACCTTGAATAATTGTCAAAACTATATAAAATGTAGTGAATGTAGTGATTGTAGTGAATGTAGTAATGATTATGATTCTCAATATGAATGTCGCCAAATGAACAAACAAAGCCAGGTATTAGGCATAGAAATATATATTATATACTTACTCTAAAATGCTAATCCCACCAATTTTCACGACGAAATGCATGCCGCGTATGCGACCCGTTTACGATGTGCGCATGCGCGTCATCAGTGTAGTTTGAGTAGATCGTTGCCAAGTTGCCAATTCAGAGTTATTTGTTATGAGGCAATGAAACACATGTCATTTGAAAGAGAGAAATTTGACAGCGCATTTAGGACTTTTAAAAAACAAAAAGATACTTTTAGAGATAGATTACTCCGAATTTTGGGCGCGAAAGAAATTTATTTAAAACAATAATGTACCATATGCTACTGTAATTATAATGACCGTGCAACAGTGCTTTTTCTTCAAAGGCGAGACTTGTCACTAAGATCTGTCACTCTTGTCAGAGACAGAGTCGGTTTTTAGAATTTCAGATTTTCTCTTGTCGTTTTGTGTGGTGTTTGTTGTCATTGGTTATGCTTTCATCTTTCGTGAATTTGCATTAATCTTGTTCCTTTAAAGACAATTTCTAATAAACCCGTTTCTTTCTAAAAATAAACAATGAACTGTTTAGTGTTGTGTAAAGGAAAAATACCTGAAATTAATAATTTTTGGTAGAAAATGAAATTTTTCATTTACCTATATGCTTTGCTCAAAATAGCTTCAATATTATTTTAACTTGACAAAAAAGGCATGATTTTTGGTTATTGTTTTCAAGAAGAGACCCCATCAGAACATTTGACTGAGAAAATTGTAATTTGTGGCGGACATTTTCCTCATGAAGATTCATGTGAAAACGACAATAGAATAATTTGAAACATATAGTGCAGTACCAATACTGTGTCTGCATAAGCATGCATGGCGAGTGATACAACTTTCTGCCACACCGCTTATATTATGAGTTCTAGATTCCTACAAAAAGTAATAAACATATACAGAATCGCCTCAGAAAATTAATGTCAATATGGAAGTGCTTTTCTTTGATGTTAAGGAAAATGCTTCTGGCCTCACTTTTTCATGCACCCCGATTGTGGAAATTGCGCTAAGGTAATACAACCAGAAATACTCGTAAAAATAGCATGTTAATCTCTTCAAATGATTTAAATTAAATGCAGTTGCGTATTTTGACATAAATCGTTCTAGAAAAAAAACCTCGAGCTTCCAAGCATTTTCAATTTATTTTCCCATCTAGTGCTTCCTTGAAATTTGCACCGACGAATTGGGGTGGTTCCGTAGGTTTTTGTTGGTTAACTACAGCTGAAAAGTGAATGTGATACCAAGAATCAGTCGCTTCAGAGCGGTAAATAATAATAATAACCGTACTCTACGTTCTGATTACCTTTGCTGAATATTCGGGATCATAAATATGTGGAAATATGTATTCAAATCGGATAAATAAAAATAACAGGTATAAGCACAATGAGGTTTCCAACCTTATTCTCCGAGATTCAGAATTAATGTTTGTTACTCTTCACAAGTACCATAATATTTTACTAAAACCGGGCCTGTTACAAAAATCACTAATGACGCTCTTGGGCATTGCGGACTAGCCTGAACTTTTAACAACACTTTTGACATGGGGATTAGCATTCTAGAGTAAGTATATAATATATATTTCTATGGTATTATGTCTCCATGGAAAAAGTCAATGTTTCTTCTGTTCACCTTGCCGGCCTTCTCCATTGGAATATTCGAAAAATCCACTGTGGCTTTTCCACTTCCAAGGGATATCAAAGACGCCTTCCAAAAAAAATGTTTTATTGAAAACAAATGTCGAACAGAGTTGCCGACATAAAATTCATAAGGGCAAGCTTTTTGGTGATGCCACGTAATAATATGCCACTCACTCCGAGATTCTTGTTAAATAGCACTGACGAAGTGGGTAATGTATTTCCTGATGAATAATATGTCTAGAAAAATGTTTTAAGGCAATATTTTATTCAAATGCACTGAAAACAAATATTTTCTTCAGACCATTCGTAAATATGTCATCTTGAAATATTAAGTTTTGGAAAGCTCCAATTCTATTTCAAAAACTTCTAGATGCAAATTTTTAATGTAGTAATATGACCATAAATCTTACATCTCGAGACCACCATCATGATTTGTTTAATTTGACAAAAAAGTCATAATGTCAAAACCAAATAACCTCTACATTCCAATTTGAGATTTGACATGAACATGTACTCTTTCACACATAAACAGACACACACAGAGAAGTTGAAGAAGATTATAACATATCAAAGTTTTGTTCGACCAGAATGAAGTTTATCTTTTCCCATTCTCGAACCGACTCTGTGGCAGATTTCACACTGGCTATATGCTACTCTCTCTTTTCCTTGAATTCTGAATACACTGGAATTTTATCCCAACACCGAGCTGCTATTTTTAATACTTCGACATGTGTTTCAGTTACCATGTTATCATCTTCAACAGGAAGAATTGTACCGTTTTAGTGGGAGATGTTTAAAGTCTGTTTACGTCAGGATGAGAATGATGTCACAAGATGACAGGTTTGTTTTTTCCGCTTCGCCAACATCCGAAATTTTACTATTAGTTGAGCAACTTACAAAATGAAATTTTACTACTTTCATCGCTATTGATAGATTTCATTGGAACTTTTAACATTGTTTTGTCGGATATACAAAATTACCAAACATGATATCATTCTTTTCTCAACGTGAGCAAACTATATCAGAAATTGAAGAAAAACACAAATTTTCACCTCTTTTTTCTCAGTTCTCTGACACTACAATGATTTTTTTCTCTATAGACAGTAAATCTCTATTGGAAATTCGATGGTCTCCTTACATACAGTGTGAACAGTAAAGTCCGCATTAATTGGGAGTTTTTTTATAGCTTTATTCAAATTTGACTATGGCATGATTGTCTGCTTCGATCGAGATGAAAATTGAGCAAAAAATAGGAATCACGTGACTCGCATCATCTATCAAATTTAAATTTTTTTCCAAAGAATTCCAACTGGAGTTATTTCTCAAAATATCAGAAAGAGTTATGAGAAAAAGTTTCCCTGAGTGCAACTTTCAGAACATGTGACTAAGATGATTTCGATTTTTTGACAATCTTTCGTAAATTGCACTGTCGGGTATACAAAATTACGGAACATCACACCATTATCTTCCTAACGTGAACAAACTCTCTCTCTCTCTCTCTTTTCTCCCAGTTCTGAAGAAGTTATCTGACCACTTCAATAATTTTCTCTCAATAGGCAACAAGAAGTCAAAAATATACTACCTCATGAATATCAATTGAAAATTCGATTGTCTCCTTACATACAGTGTGAACAGTAAATTTCGCATCATTTGGGACTTTTTTCATTGCTATTCAAATTTGACTATGGCATATGATTGTCTGCTTCGATCGAGATGAAAAATAACCAAAAAATAGGAGTCACATGACTCGCATCATCTATCAAATTTTTATTTTTTCCAAAGATTTCCAAAACTGGAATTATTTCTCAAATTATCAGAAACTTTGTCTGATAATTTGAGGCAAGTTTTCCTGAGTACAACTTTTAGAACATGTGCAAAATTCCAGCTGCCTAAGATAATTTCGATTTTTTGACAATGGGCTTGTTCAACCGTGCTCAACATTTGCCAAAAGTTGAGTGATTAGTCAACTTGTTTGGCTGAACGGTCCGCTTTTCCATTGACTATGCTCTCACTGATGAACAACGGACTTAACACGTTGTGATTAATCTCAACGGTTGAGCACGGCTGAACTCTACCAATCTTTCGTAAATCGCAGCACTACTACTGTAAAATAAAACTCGATGCAACACACATTGAACTGTTTGGCTTCAACATTGCTTCATACACATTTTTTATGAGGTAGAGCCATAATAATTGTGTTTTTCTAAAAATTCCAGATAGTGCTATTAAAAATTGGTCACATTTGAAGAAAAGTTTATTTTTGAAAAGGTAGTTTGTTTCTCAAAATAATACACATCAATATTGAGAAAATAGTTTAATTGAAAAGAGTCAAATTTTCTAATAAAAATTTATAATATGAAAATTAGGCTCATTTTAACTTTGCATATTTTTAATTGATAACGATTTTTTCTTATAACTGAATATTAAATCAAAAACAATTCAGAAACTTGATATCCAAAATTACGTTTCTGTGTGCCTCCCTTTGCGTTCAATACAAAATACAGTTTCTGATAACCGTTTCCAAATGATCAACATTACGGAAAGGTCTTTGCTTGTGAACTATTTGTTTTAGGTATAACCCCAAAAAAATCAAGTGGCGTTAAATCCGGAGACCCAACGGGCCAGTGTTGCTCAATATTACGCTCAATTACTTTGCCCCCAAACATTTCTGAGAGATGTTTTTGAACCAGTATTGTATCATGGATGAGAGCACCATCATACTGGCACCACAAATTATATGCATTATTTCAATTGGCATATTTTACAAAACTTCGAGGATCTCGATGTTAATTAAGTAAGTGTAGATATTTCTGAGAATTTAAACTGGATTGTTTGAAACACCGCACCACGCATTTCTGTTTCAGAGGAATAATGGTCCCTGCATTCTATAATGAAATTTGAATTTCTCGAGACGACCATCTACAATTTTGATATCTATAACGATGCCGTTTGAAGTGAAAGTGGTTCCGTCGGTCCATGGATCGAAAGAAAAGATTTATTGTCAAAATGAAAACATTTTGTGGATAAAGTCAATAACTTTTACAATATAGTGCATAGTAACACAATGTAGATATTTACATATATAAATAAAACATGTTTAAATTAGGAAATCGACGTAATACAAAGATTATAGCAAAACAACATTTTAAAATTTGATAATTGATCACAATTGAAAGGAGAATATACTTTTTATAGGGCGGTTCTTAAAAAAAATTATAAATGCTTAGACATGAGTAATGCAGTAGTAGATTTTTGTTTATTTTTTTTTTTCAATGAAGGATAAGTTATCATATTCAATGACTTACTGATTATTGTCAAAAAATGCGAAGAGGCAACATGGCCTTTTGACTATTTTAATGACTAATTGTACTTCATCGATTCAGCAACAAAAGTACCTATGAATTTCATGGAAATCCAGGATAAGCACTTACGTTGTATTGCCAAAATGTCAGTTTTTTTTTATTTTTTGCCATTAGAAAGTTTGAAGTGAAATTACTCATTTGAAGATGTCCCGGAATGGTTTGGAAGTTAAAACTTTGGGAAAATCTTTCATCTTCATAGATCTATAAGTGTGCGAAATCCTTATTACCGGGGGCATGGGACCCAGAAAAGCATACTTTGCTTCACAAATCTATATGACAAACAGAAAGCGATATGACTCACTATCAACGGAAGGGCATACTAATTTTTTATTTTGATTTTTTTTACGGGCCAGTTAAGTTTTTCATGAATCATCGTAGGGTTCAAAGCTTTTTTTTTTGTAAACTGAACCTAAATAGTTAACGGCAATTTTACTGTTTTTATAACATAGCTTCAAGACAAATTTTAATTAAGGGATTTTAAATTAAATCGTTGAAAATATAAAATCTAGACATAAATTTATTTTTTACGTAATACAGACTATACTGATGACTCTGTTTACTTGTTTGCCTCGATTATAAGGTTATATTCTTAGACGTAACCCGCGTTTTCGTAAATACATGTTTTATGAACATTCTTTATACATGGTTAAAAACAAAAAAACTTTGCATCATGTGACCAGATTTTAAAAGCACTATTTGGATCTTGTAGTAAAACGCACATTCATTATGATGGTGCTACTTTAAAGAAAATGTGTCTGGAATAGAGTAGGGTCAAAAATGGAAAGTTTTATGTATAAGTTGCGTGTTGAGTCTCATTTTGCAACAGTGGGGCAATTTACAAAAAATTGCAAATATCAAAAAATGTAATTTTGCATGTGAACTAAAACGTTTCTTCAATATTTTGAGAGAGAACCCCACTATTGTTTTTTTATTGGAAAAAAATATTTCACAGATAATGCGCATCACGTGACTATTATTTCTCATCTCGCTCGAAGCAGACTTTGATGCCAAAGTAAAAATTTTAAAAAAGCTATTAATAAAAAGAAATCCCATATGAGTCGGACTTTACTGGTCACACTGTATATACCCCAACACGTTCTTCTCTGGTTCCTAGTTTTGGCCTCTTACATCATCTATGGTATATTTCCTGTTTGAAGGTGATAGCCCGAGAGCAGTTTCTACTGAACCAGATGTACCTAGTTCAATATGCGTCGTGGAATTAGACTGGGATGTAGTTATTTTCTCTCATATATGTGCCTTCTATGTTCAGCTTCGTGGGAATTTGTGGCGAAAAGGGTACTTTGACTCCTGCGAAATTATTCCTGTCATTCAGATACTGATATCAGATTTGAATTCGAATTTTTAAGGTTTCCACAAGTTTTTCGGTTGATCGATTGATGATATATCTAAAGAGTGTTGAAAAGTGAAAATTTGTATAATATATACATATCTACACCTTTTTGCGATATTCCAGAGATGTTAGAGAGTTTGTGAACGAGACATCAGTGACTTGACAACTTACCGTTTTTTTTACATAGAATCTAGCAGCTTCAGTGTATGTACTCGTATGAAAGCTGCGCTTCTTATACGGAAATAATATTCTAGAACAGTTCGGATCGCTGAAGCAGATAACGGAGAGTGAAAAAACTGTAGGCACAAAATAGAATACTGAGTTTTCATAATACACCTTTGACTATTCCACTCTTCTTAAAATATTCACGTTATCTGACCAATCACAAATCAAAGACAACTTGTTTTATCGCGAAAACACCAGCTGTCTTTCAACTCTGATTGGTCTGTCAGTGTTGGTGTTTTCAATGATGTAACCATGGATGACAAAGTAAAGTTTCACATTTTGACAGAACATAATTGTTGGCGGCGAAGACGTCAAAATGAGTCGAATCGTAACTATATAATTAATTATTGATAGTTATAATTCATTTTTCATGATTATAGTTTATTGATTATGGTTATGATGAATTGATTGTTCATGTTCATAATACATACTTATTATGCTTTCCGAATTTTTTCAGGCGCTAAATATAAATACCGAATATACACTTCAACAAATCTCGAGAAAATTTTGAGAACTGTAGGGACTGAATATTTTACAATATACATTTCGGAATTCATATTTTTCAAATTGTTTGATAAAAAATTTCTGTAGTTCGTATTATGTTCTTACTGATACGGCAATTTTAAAACTAGTGTGTATTTTCTAGCGAAACATTTTTAATTATCCATGGTTTGTTTTGTACAAATTTATCAGTTTTAATTTTACAATATTTGTTATAAGGAAATGAGTAAAAATATGAATAATTCCGTATTCCATGAAGTAATAATTTGTCATGTAAAAGTACATGACAGGCACTGTATTTTCACATCGTCATTACGCTACTTAGTTCGTAGAAGCCAAGGGAGAAAGTAATTTCACTAATACCCAAGTAATTTCTGAGTAATACCCTGAACAAATGCCAGTTATTCCTAATACCTAAGGAATAAAAGCAATAGAAATCTGAATTTTCGGGTTTTTTGTCAAGTTTTATTTTTTTGAAGACTTTTTTTTCATTTTCATTCAACAATTCCCGATCATGGTTGAGGACCTTTTTTTTTGTTCTTCTTTGACGAAATCATTTCTGTAATACCCATGTATTACTCTAAAAGTAATACCTCTAACTCTGGTTCCCAACGAATGCCCAATAATTTTCGACTAATACCCACTAATGCCTAATAATTTTCAACTAATACACCTAATTCCCGACTAAAACCCATAATTTCTAACTAATTCCTCTAGTTCCCCACTAATACATTAGTTGTGATACCACTAATACCCAAGGCTTGTACACCATAATTTCCCAGCGGTATCCCCCTCGGTAGAAGCTATCATTCCAATGTCTGTAGTGGAATATTCAACTCTTGGAACATTAACAGTACGGAAACATCGTACATACAGGGTTATCATGTATAATTCCCTGACAAAATTAAATAGTCAAGAATATTTGTCTTGCGCCCCGTTGTGCGCATCCTTTGGATATTTCTAATGGTGGATTGTTATGAGAACATCTCGTCGTTTTCATCTGTGTAGGTAAGTGAGTTTCTTATGTTTCGACAAACGATGAAATCAGTAATTACGTATATGTTTTTGAAGTAAGTGAAACTTGGCCATGTTACATCGCAATAATTACACGAATGAATGTGGTAATATATGAAAATGTTCATTATTATTTGCAAAGGAGTTCACCGGGACTGCAATATATTTGTCGCTGGATTGCATGTGGTGTAGTTATGAAATCCCACACTGATCATAGGTAACAGATTTTCCGAATTCTCAAAAATTATGAGTATAAAGTCTAGGAAAAACTAAAATATGTTCACCAAATGTAATTTTACCATGGTCAACGAAAGGAACTTATTTCTTCACATTAAGTAGCTTTCGTTCTTCACATTTATAGTCATTGGAAAGAACCAAATATTTAAATAATATGCACACTTCCTGTTATATGTAATAACAATACCATTTTTTCATATATTAGGAGCTTCCGTTTTTTTGTTGAAAATCAAACATTTGACGGTGTTACAGAAGTAAACCAGTGCTGATGATGCATTTTTTAAATAAACAAATTATTAACAGCCTGAGACCTACTGGTAGAGGACCAAAATATTGTTCGAATGACGGGAAAAATAAATTGGAGTCGAAGAAATGGTTTAATCAACCCCTTAAACGAAAAATGGAGAAGGGTGGAACAGAGTGAACTTTTAGGGGTTGAAAGCGATATTTCATGGTTAAATGACAAAGTTGTTGATAATAAAAAGATCTGGAACTTTTGAAATTAATATTTTTTTTCACATAATAGGGAAACGTGTAAAACAATCTTCACATGTTTCGATGTCAAGACACTTCCCAATATCGTTATCTTTGAAATGTGTGTTCATGTTTTTGAACACAAAGAATCATTCATAAGAAACTCTGATGTACACGGATATAGAACTCGAACAATGCACCATTTTCATGTTCATTTTGCAAAAAAAGAAATGATGTCTACACCTTTTCAAGTAGTAAATCAGAAACGGTAATGTTAATTTCGGAAAGCATAAATTGTAATTCAGATTGGTGATTTGTTTTACAGAAAGTAATAATTGAAATTCAGAATAGTGAAGTGAATTTCAGAAAGCGTGAATTGTAATTCAGAAAGCTAATTTGTATTTCAGAAAGTATAATTTGAAATTCATGATGGTAAAGTGAATTTCAGAATACGTGAATTGTAATTCAGAAAGATGAATTGAATTTCAGAATATATAAATTGAAATTCAGAATAGTGAATTGAATTTCAGAACGTGTAAATTCAAATTCAGAAAAGGTAATTTGTAATTCAGGAACAATAACTTGTAAATCAGAAAACAACATTTTGGATTCCAAAAATAATTTGCTAATCTTTCATATTATATATGTAGAGAAATGATCCATTAAGATATGAAAAGTTATGATACACGACCATGCATTTGTATAACATATGACAAAGATAAAGTTTTTCATATCAGATTTTCCATAGGTACAAAGAACCCTCCACCAAGTAATAAACTTTATTTAATTTATATGGATATTTCAATTCGTTCGTCTTTACAAAAATATAATTGTGAAAAATTAGCGTCCTATATCCATATGCAAGCGCTATAATAGCAGCCACATGAAATGTCGTATGCTGTACAGCCCTTGCGCAATCTCCTCCAACGATTCTATTTTTTTCTCTTCAAGATATACAAGCCTGTGTTAACCAACTCCAATAGATAAAAGTAAGGCATACAAACCAACGTGATATTTGACCACAATTCAAAAGAATTCAACTTTGTAAATGAATGCAATGAATGCATACATATCGATAGTAACGAAGTTTGGTGTGCGGATAGGCATACTTCGATTGAAAATTTTATGGAGAATTTTTGGGCTCACAATTACCCATGTTGATGAAGTTTTTTGTGTACATAATTCACAGATTGCCACCTCTGGTTTACAAGTTATACTTTCTGAAAATCAATTAACATATTGTAAATTTCAATTCACAGTTCTGAATTTCAATCTACACATTCTGGAATTCAATTTCCCTTTCTGAATTACAATTCACGCATTCTGAAATTCAATTCACTATTCTGAATTTCACTTTACACATTCTAATTTACACCTTGAAAATGTGTAGAGCTCCAGATCATGTTGGTCTCAAACTTTTCAATAATCTTCCACAAAAACTGAGGGATATAACTGTACTATCTTCTTTTAAATGTGAATTGAAATGTGTGTTTTTACTGCGTCAATGATTTTATAAAAATTTAGCGCACATGTGACGAAATTTTGTGTAATGTTATTCATTTGCTTTTATTACTACTTTTATTGGTTATTATATTAACTTATTATTTAACATTCTCTGTTAACAGTTCATGTAGTATTTCTTGTATCTTGTATTTTATCTTGAATTTTATCCATTTATTGACAATTCCAAAACATGTAAACCATGTCAAAAAAAGGAGATAAAGATTGATTGATTGGTTTATCAACCTCAAATTTGTCGGGAAAATCAGAAAAACCAAGTTTTCAGTTATTATTTTTTTTTCTATCTTGAAAATAAATTTTTTTCTCGAAGTTTGGTAGAAATATTACTTATGTTTCAAGTAAGCTAAAATTTTTTTGTAGCGGAATACAGATTTTTCCTTTTTTTTTCGCGACAAATTCCGAGAAAACAACCCAATTTTTAATTGAAAAGTTTCACCGATAAAGTTCTTCTTTTCAAGCTCGTCAGCCGCTAGTTTATTCGTTGAAGCGTCTACTTTTAGATAACGTAATAAAAGAGTAGCACTACTTTGGGATTTTTTTTCCAGAAAACGCGAAAAAATTCAAAACAGATTTTCAAAAATCAATTTTTTTAATTTTTTTTCTATATTTATATTTATTTATTGAAATTATTGAAGTTACAGTTGAAATCTTTCGAGAATGATAATTCCATGTTACCTTAATGGGTACAAAGAATAAATAAGGACATAAATAAGGATTTGATTATGATAGAAGGGCGAAAGGAGGTGAACTTTTGGGGGTAGAAATGGTTTCTCACGATTTGCAGTGAAAATTAACCTCCTTATAGTTGTAGGCAATAAAAAAATCTACAACTTTTTTATTCAAGATTTTTCGACATAACCTTAAATTTTCAAAAATCGGTTATTCACAATTTTGACGGTCAATTTGTGGTTGTGGCTAAGAAGTTACGTTTCTCCGCAAATCGCAAAAAAACGTTTTCAACCCCTAAACTACATCCCAATTCCACCATTCTGAATGTTTTCGTGTTTATATTTTTTTTTGGCGAAGTTGGAACCTCTACAACATTATCCACCTGGTCCTTGCCTGTTACTTTATTTCTTATTGCAGGCGTTTAAAATTAGTTTTGCTAACTAGGAGCCGTCCCCTTTCCGAGTACTTCAATGAGGTTTGAGAAAAATAAATATTTCGCTGCAAAAAAGAACTAATTCAGAACATAAGAAAGTATACTTCCACCAGATTTTGCGACAAAACACAATTTTCATACAAAAAAAATCAAATCAAATTAAAACGGTTTTACTGATTTTTACGGAAAATCTGAGGTTATGTGGAAAAATCATGAATACAGAAGTTGTAGATCTTTTAATTTCCAACAACTTTTTCCTTCAGTTTTTTCTGTAGGAAGTTAAATTTCGCTGCAAATCGTGAGAAACCATTTTTACCCCCAAAAGTTCACCTCCTTTCGCCCTTCTATCATAATCAAATTCTCATTTATGTCCTTTTTATTTTTTGTGCTTATTGAGGTAACATGAAATTATTATTAAAATTTTTACTCTCGAAAGGTTTCAACTACTAATTTGAATAATTTTAATTAATAAATGTGAATTTTGAAAATAGATTTTTGATAATATTTTCGTGTTTTCTGGAAAAAAATTCCAAAGTTATACTACTCTTTCATTACATAATCTGAACGTAGATAGTTCAACAAAAAAACTGGCAGCTAGCGAGCTTGGCAAGACGAACTTTATTGGTGAAACTTTTTAGTTGAAAATTAGGTCAATTTTTCGGAATTTGTCGAAAAAAAAGGAAAAATCTGTATTCCGCTACAAAAAAATAACTGCTTACTTGAAACATGTCAAGTTATATTTCCACCAAATTTCATAAAAAACAATTGATTTTTGCGCGAGAAAAAAATAAAAAACTGAAAACTTGGTTTTTCTGATTTTCCTGAAAAATTTGAGGTAATGTGGGAAAATGTTCCATACAAAAGTTGTAGATCATTTTATTTTGAACAACTTCTGTTGTCAATCGTGAAAACCCGTTGAATATCGAGAAAGATTATTCTGGATTTTCATTGTTTAAAAAAGAACAAAGAAAAATTCAATTTTCTGCAATTTTTAATCAGGACGTTTCAACTATTAAAATCTACAGTCGTTATCAAGTATCATACACTTGATAATGATTTTAACAGTTGAAACGTCGTGATTAAAAATTGCAGAGAATTGAATTTTTCTTTGTTCTTTTTTAGACAATGAAAGTCCAGAATAACCTTACTCAAAGTGAAACATTGTCAACCACTTTCAAACAAACGTTAAATATCGCTTTCAACCCCTGAAAGTTCACCCCGTCGGAATTTGTTGAAAAAAAAATTTAAAATCTGTTTTCCGCTAAAAAAAAATATAGCTCACTTGAAATACAACAAGTTTTATTTCCACCATTTTTCGTGAAAAAAATTGATTTTCAAGCGAGAAAAAAATCAATTCCAGATCTTTTACCATCAACAACTTTGCCATTTAACCGTGAATTATCGCTTTCAACCCCTAAAAGTTCACTCTGTTCCACCCTTCTCCATTTTTTCGACTCCAATTTATTTTTCTCGTCATTGGAACAATACTCTGCTCCTCGGCCGGTAGGTCTCATGCTGTTAATAATTTTTCCCGATTTCATATTTTTTGTCGTCCATCAGCACTGGTTTAAATGGGATAGCTGCAGTTTTAAAAGACCGTCTCGAAAAAGGAACTTGATATTACCGAAAATCCGGAAATGAATGCTTCGAAGGATGAAATGGGAAAATTAGGATTTGTTTCACGAACTTTCTGATATTTTTCTGCAAGGAGTACGTCTGACATCAAGTATCATACTTCCTGAACTGTATACTTTCAAATAACTATTGAGTTTGAAAATCATAATATAATTAATAATACGGGGCAGGGCAGGATCAACAAATTTAATGAGTGAGCTTATGTTATATAATACTGGCAAGTAAAATGAACCAGATCAAATATCAGTAGGTAATTGAAAATATGTGGGATTTTGTAGACAATTTTCCTCATATTATATAAACCAACCAAATGTCATTATTTTCTCGATCTAAACCAATGACAAGACTATCTGAAAACAATGCATCCAACTCGTACTATTTTCAGATCGGTCTTTCGACGACTCCTGAGTTCTACACTGCTAGACTACAAGCCCAGGCCATTTTTTGAGGGGTCATTTGAAATATATTCAGAATGATAGTGCCATACGAAACAACTCCTTTCCGCACGGTGCTGTCAGTTGTGAGCGGTGCAGATGAGAAAAATAATCAAATAGGACCTAATGCCGTACAAAAGGAACGATACTGAAAGCCAGGAATTTTTTTTATCATCTGCATATTTTTCTTATGAATTCAGGTGAATTATTACTGTACGGCATTTGTATAATTGAATTTGTTTTATTTCATAGATTAATTTTTTAGCAACAACGTACATATTTGCCGGTACAGGGATGACAAGCCCCGCACTTAACCCCCTACCCCTAACTAGTATAGTTTGGGTCATTTGATACAACA
Source organism: Chrysolina oricalcia (assembly GCA_944452925.2). NCBI lineage: Eukaryota > Metazoa > Arthropoda > Insecta > Coleoptera > Chrysomelidae > Chrysolina > Chrysolina oricalcia. Next base: position 45,924,070 of record OX101815.2, on the reverse strand, counting down.
TCAAACTCAATGATCTGAATACTATTTTATGAAACGATGTAATATTTTGTTATGCCGTACATTTTTCATGGAACACATGACTGACCGGAAAAATTTATTTCCCTCTGAAAAAGGTAATTTTAGGGTAATTTGTTTTTTTACGGTATATATATATATATATATATATATATATATATATATATATATATATATATATATGTCCCAGTGACTGTAAAACAGTCGAAAACAATCCTTTAGGAACTCACTATACCTTTGTATAGATTGTATGGCATATGTCCGATAGAAAACAACTACTTCTCTGGCTAATACCTCGACAGATATTGAATTATATCTGTCAGACATATGTGCAAAGATCCTTACTTTGAAGGAACAACTTTGCATATATATATATATATATTGTAATATAATAATGATTTTTATATTTTGTTTTTATTTTTGTATTTTATGATTTTGTAGAAAAAGTAGATAATGTTAGAAAAGTAGAAATGTAGAAAATGATATATAATTTTGGAAATGACTTATATTGAAATGAAATGTTGTATTTTGCCTAGCAATAATAATGATATAAAATAAAATTGTATTTTTGTGAATTTTTTTGTTAATAAATTATCTACTATAGTTGAAAATAATAATAAACAGTATTATTATTATTGTTCAGATTTGAGATTTGTTAGTTGTAATTTTTCAGATTTCAGATTGCCCTTGCTAAATACTTACTCTTTCTTGTAGATTTTACCTTTTTCTTACTTTTTCAGGTCCCTAGCTGCTTCAAATCGGTACGCCACATGAAAAACTCCTCATCTCAGGGTAGAATTCAGGAAAAGGAAAATCTTGAAATGTATCAAACAAATGCAATTGTAATGAACTTCCACTAAATAAATGTATTATGCAAATCAAAATCACTTTCTTTATTAAATTGAAATATGTCAGAGAAAATGCAAATACCATCAAAATTATTGTAGTCAGCTCTTACTCTACCTACCCCTAACCATAAGCTAACTTATTTCTAATGTGACAGAAAATCTGCAATGCAAAATGCAGAATATCAATAACATTCAGATTAAATTAACGTGATCGCAAATTTAGATACTTCCAAACTGCGATGCCTACTTCTTTTCATTATTTTCTTGCACTCTACTTGCCTTCACCTTGGTTTTGGCCGTGTGTAGGTCAAGAAATAATTAAAAAAAACTACTTTACTAATTACTATATACTAATTGAATAAAGTTCTGGAGGGTTAAAAGTTTTGGTGCACTATTGGGATGAAATTGTTTGTGATTGAAGGAATAAAAGTTCGGGAGTGTAGAAAATCAGGTTATGGTGCACTTTGTTGGTGGAAAACTGCTGTTCTTATGAAAAGTTCGAAAATCTACCTTAATTTGGCTGCGAAAGGACCATACCTGTAGCTGCTTTTCAGTTCAAGGATTTTCTATATACACAGGGTTTATGGTAAATGGTTTTGCTTTACCTTTTTAGTCAATATTCGTTTGACAGCGTTCGTAAAGGTTTTCTGGCACAGTCTTGGGTTTTACTTGTGCATTTTATAATTTTTCTTCTCTCCCAAAGATAATTTCCACCGCTTCCTTTCTGCTACCTTGTTGATTCCTTTTATTGTCCTTTTTTCCTCGTTCCTAGGTGATTTTTCTTGAAATTTTCGAACATACTGGATCCACTTTCGCGATTCGCCGCACTAATTTTCACTTTCTTTTTGATATGCCTTATACTGATAATGAACAACATTATATCATAAATTCTTATCTATGATTGTCAACAATTTGGCTAGTTTTCTACATTTTCTTTATTTTTCTGAATTTTTGAAATGTTACTCCCATGACAAGTCATTTTTTTATTTTTTGACATCTCAATTCCAACGTACTTTCTGTTTTACAGTGTCAAATAACTCAAATATGATATACAAAGTGATTTTATTTTAAATAGCAAGTTTTTCCCAAATTTATTTGAAAATCATTGTTTTTCAAAATTGTAAATTGAATTTGGATTTGTTTCTTGATTCTAATGAGTTAACTGTTGTTCAAAATTTATTATTTTAATTTTAGTGCTTTGAAAAATGGCATTCTTGAAAAGGTCATGTACTGTCCGTCGTCTTACGATTACTTTCATGTTTTGTCAGTATTTCTGTGTCGTTTGGTTTGGTAAAAAGTTTGTCTGATAAAATTTTGTTATAATTATGAAGTTTTCTATAATATGAAAGATATTCAGTAAAAAAAAATAAGTATTTGCTTGGGCTTTCTGATGAAATTTTGAGATAATAAATTTTTTATTTGAAATTGTATTTTTCTATTTAGTTGATCTAATTTCATAACAATATATATATATATATATATATATATATATATATATATATATTTATATATGCCGTACAAAAAACTATTTCTATACGACTGGAATTGGTATACAATGAGTTTCAAATGTTTGCACCTTGTGGGAAACTTGTTTATTATCCATTTTTCAGAAAATTTTACTCTTCATAAAATTTGGTGCATTACAAAAAACTTGCATAAAAACGGTATACAGGGGAGAACAAAAAATAGGAAATTTGTTCTGGTATAAACTACCCTTATTTTCAACATTATCAAAGAAGTTTATTTAGAAAAGTTGTTCAGAATCAAAACCAACATTCAAATTCAGAATCATAACCACCTAAGTGGAAAAAATAAAAAAATCACATGTTTCATGATTAAAGTGAGCGTAAAGTTGAATATTTTCATTATTTAATCGTTTACCAATTATTAATTGAATAATTCAAAAATTTCCTTCCTTATCACACTGATAGTTATTATGGGCACACATACAAGTATCAAATTTGCTCTAAAAAAACTACTAAAAATTCAACAAACGTCGATATTCTAGTACAAGTGATGAATAAGACCAACTTTTGCAATGAAATGTAAGTGGGCGAGTGATGACTGGGTCTGAGAATCATGTGCCCTGAGCAGACGCAATGAACCGAGGATGACGGCCATGGATCCCTATGATCAGACCAATCATTTTAACAAAATGGTTTGGATAAATCCTGCGGTGTTCAAAGAGTAAATCTCAATATTTAGTACGATACTCCTCCTCTTTTCGGACTATGTTCGTTTCGCCCGGAGCCGAATACTCCATGACAAAAATCGTCTAAACTTCATGACGAAAATCTTCTTACGTTGATGGTCGATGAGGACTACATCAGGCTTATTAGCTTGTATTTGCCAGAGGGTGGGGAATGGGTAGTTCCAATATATTCGGCACCTCTCATTCTCCACAAGGGACTCAACGCCACCGGAACATGAGGCAACACCAGTGTCTTGTCTATACCGTATGAGTGTCGTAGAAGATGATATAACGCTCTTAGAGCCGCGTTATGTCTGTGGATATAGGCTGAGAGCGCATATGCTGGACATGCTGACAGCAAATGCATAATGGTCTCAGGCGTCCCACGACATGCTCTGCATCTAGTGTCGAGGATCTCGATACCCATCACGCGGCTACGGTAGACGATGGTGTTGAAGACACATCCTGTCAGGTCATTATGAATCCCTCGGTCTTCTACTTCAGCTCACTTGACCTTAGGAAGGTAAAGGTCAAACTTTTGGATAAGCCGAGGTCTTTGGTTTATCTTAATGTAGATGCACTAGGACCTCAGTCTCCGTAGCCTTCACGTGAGTTTTTTGCTGAACGGGTTCCAACTTGGTGACAGAGTTTGGGTTCGCCCCTTCACGAGACCAAGTTCATCGGCTGCCCGGATTGCTTATTATTATTATTAATTTCTAACTACCTAAATGCCAGATTATCTTTTCAAAAAGCTAAAAATGTTTTCGGGCCAAAACAGATTTTCTACTCTTAACAAAACAATGCTCATCATTCCAAAGTACATAACTTAATTTTTCACTCGTAGCTTCTCGTACAACGCACCGAAATATTATAACTCACTTCCCAGTGAATTTAGATCATATTCATTAAATAACTTCAAAAAAAGACGGAAAGTTCTTCTCAGCAAATATACTGATGTTTACGTTCGAACTAAACTATTTACTAAACTGTTAATGCACTGCTATTTTCACTGTTATTTTTACTGTTATTTTTACATTATTTCTTATGATTTCTTTTCCTTCAGGAACATAGGGTTGAGTTTAAAAACAGCTCACGCTGACACTCCGCCTTTCACCTAAACTGTTTGTACACTTGTTAATTTGTTATTTTATGGTGAATAAAGACGAATTATTATTATTTACGCTTATTTTTCAAGTTATGCAGTTTCAGAGTATTGTATGTTCCATCTGATATGAACGGCATTGTAATTCTCAATTATTATTTTATATTTCCAATAAAATTTTCTGAATGCCGTACAATATTTAAAGTTGCTGATATTTCGTAAAAACAAAATGCAAAATCTTATCAGCTGTGAGAAATCCTTAAATTGAAAATGTACGGAATCAATTTCTTTTTGTTTAGGGATGCTTGAGAAATTAAAAAAGCAATGATATTCCAAAAATTACTTCTCTAATAACCTGCTGTTACGTAAAACAAAAATATGTAGTGTGGAAACCGGTTGCCGTACAGGCAAATATAATCTTTCTTTGAACAATATAAGATTCAACCTTCCTAATAGCGGTAATTTTTCATTTTATTTTTTAATTAATTTTATGCACCCAAATTTTTAGACGGCATAATTTCTGAATTTCTGAAAATATGTTGAATAATAATGTGGAACCGATGCCGTACATTTTCCAATGATCTTGAAACATACAGGTCTAAGTATGAATTTGCGTTCGGGGCTCCCCACCCCTGCACCGGCAAATATGTACGGCATTGCTAAAAAATGAATCTATGAAATAGAACAAATTCAATTATACAAATGCCGTACAGTAATAAATCACCTGAATTCATAAAAAGAATTTGCGGAAAATAAAAAAAAAATCCTGGCTTTCAGTACCTTTCTTTTTGTAGTATAATTCTAAATATATTTCATGCTGGGTCAAATGATCCCTCCAAAATCGGCCTGGGCTTGTAGCACAGCTGTAAGCTGTGCTTGTAGTCTATGCCATATTTACAACTATCCCGGTAAATATAGAAACGTCAGTTTGACGCCTGAAATACACCAAATATGCAAACTGAACCGTTTTGGCAAAACGAATAAACGGATCAACTGTCATTTAACTTAAATTTACTTTAAGAATTTTAATTTCTTCATGCATTCGCTTTATCCAATTTATCGGGCTTTTTCTCGAAACAAAAAGAAAAGAAGTGTTGCTTACGTGGTTTTATCTCCCGAACACGAATCCGATAGAATTATGTGGGGGTCTCTTATACTTTTCGAGTTATGTCCTTCTGAATCTTGAAAATCGACCGGTTTCAAACTTGATTTTCTCAGCGAAAAAAAGCACAAAATGCCTCCTTCTTTTTGTTTAGACTTTATTGAGACCCTAATCTGAGATTTATCATACAAAAATGTATATCGAGGAACTAAATCAATTAGCATGCTGTCGTCGTACATATTAATAGTTTTGATTTATAGACTTAACAATAAGTGCTTTTCCCTTTTTATTTAATTTTGTCAGGTCTTAATAATTTGCGAAGGTTATGTCACTTATGTCCTAAGTTATATTTGTGTTTTCTTTTTCCTTAAGTGATAAAAGTTGGTTAGGTCTTAAATAAGTAAAGAAAGATGAAAGTTAATTTGGGTGCATAAATGGTTCCATGAAAATACATAGTTTCAACATCTTGGTGAAAGGGCTTGATGAAAGTGAAGATACAAATTAAAGAAAAAGCGGTGTGCAAAAATCCACCTTCAGTCTATTCATTCTTGAAATTGTCTGACTGAATATCCCTTCAAAATGCAGAATGTTCAAAATACTGTCACCTTGCCTGTCACTCATTATTATATAAACTGATCGAATATCCTCATTTTCACAATCTTGACCAATGCCACAAAGACTTTTTGCAAACACTGCTTCCAGCTTGTGATATTTTCGAATCGGTGTTTCGACGATTCCTGAGTTCCACATTCCACATTTCCATAGTTCCAAACAATCACGGTAAATATGGAAACGTCAGTTTGTCTCCTGAAAGACGCCAAATACTCAAAATGAACCGTTTTGGAAAAACGGATAAAGTTCAACTTCGTCTATTTATTCTTGAAATTATCTTGTCGAATATCCCCCAAAAATGCAGAATTTTCGAAATACCGTCACCTTGCCTGTCATTCAAACTGTGCTGCTTAAGATGTCTAAAAATTATGGTGTGTCCAGTGTTTCGAAGAAAAACAAATGAAATAGTGTTCTGCTTCTTTAGTCGGTTTCAGAGATGGCGCCCTTATAGAAATTTAGTACTGTCAATATTCCACGGATTTGGTGATTAATGACTATTGTCAATTTTATGGAATTTCAACAAACTTTGAGTACAATTCAAAAGTGAATAATTGTAACGAAATCTAAATTTCATAGTGCAATTTCCTTGTATTGGAATATTATTAATGTGTTTCTTCATTTTGCTGTATTATTTGTTAGACATTCATCATTCATTCAATACTAATTCAATTTGTCTGATTGACTCTGCCGTTACTTGATGAAGTTCCATAGTAATTGTATAAAACACACAGAAAACGATTCGTTCTCCATAAATTTTATTTAATCAGACAGTGAAGAAGCTGTACTGTGCTGGCGAAACATGTCTGATCAAATAAAATTTGTGAATATCTAATTGTTTTCTGTGTAGTTTGTACAATAATAATTTGATCATGTTCCGTTTTTGTATCATTTGTGGGCAATCCAGAGAGACGAACAGAATAATTCATCTATATCCATTACCGAAAATACCACCATATTATGAAGATTATTATCACATAGTATCTTGTATAAGTAGACATTTTTTCAACAGTAAAAACACAAGAGCTTTTTTTTATCGGATAAATTTCTTTTTGTAACGAAATAATTTTGCCAGTCAGTAATTTTACGAGAAAAACTGACATGACAAAATCGCGAGACCCAAGGTCTAGCGATTTTGTCAAATGTCAGTTTTTCGAGCAAAATTACTGATGGAAGAATTTTGAGTTAAAAAGAAATTTGTCCTTAAAAGAAAAGCTCGAGTGTTTTTTGGCAAGATAAATCAACAACCGAATATAAATTGTCTCCATATTGACGCTTTAGTATTTTTTGTAGATTGCGGGATTGCTTTTTCTATACTTTTTGTCATTTGTTGAGTCGACACTTCCCCAAAACGACACATGTTGTAATGTTTCAGTATCAACTATCAACAATACTTAAATAACTGACAGGGCAGACATTAAAGTGACGTAAGCATACTAGATGTAGACGCTAAAGAGGAACAGGCGTTTTGATCGGTAATAAAAAACGATGCACCTTTTTTATCGCTGTCAAAATGACAATACAGTCATCTTTAAATGACACATTTTATGCAGGAGTTAATTTATCAATGAAAATCATGGCACGAATATATCTCACACGGAATCCCGCGATTCCCGCTTATATTAGCACAAGATGGACAATACTTCCAAATGAAATGCGTAGTTATTATTGCAGTTAATTGCATTTCAGTAAATAAAATTATCTAAATAAGTAGAAAATATAACAAATAAAACTAATTGGTGATAGCAATACTTGAAAACGCCTGTTCTTGTAAATTTCCCCTAATAGGAAAACCGACCGTAGCGGTATACGCAAATGCGAAATGTTTGGGAAGCAGATCACGATTTCATTCATTCTCTCTTGATCAAGCTGGCGAATTGTCCCCCGTTTTATCCCACAGTTTTGCAGGTGTGAGTCGACACACTAGGATTTTTAGATATCTTAGTGCTGCTGTACAATACACTACTCGTGCAAGCTCTCGTGGAGTTTCTAAGCAATACAGTTTTCGTAACAGCGAGGTAAAGTATTTTCGAAGATTCTGCACTTTTTCAGGATATTATTACTAAAAATCTACATTTACAGAGGTTGAAGAAAGTCCATAAATGCCATAAATTTTGTTTGGTATGAAATTTGTTCCTTTCATCATTCGGCTGCACCCTCAGGACTACCCTCAGATGTCGTCTAGAGATTTGTGCTAGCTAGGGAAGACCTTACTTGTCAACGTGCGATGCCATGCACGAGACCGGTGATCATGCTTATGGTTGAGAGCCGAACGCTCTACCATCACGACCACCACGGCCCATTAATGTAAACATAAATAAATTTTTTTGAATTTAACATTGTTTATTTGTTTATCAATTTATTTACTTTACAAAAAAAATTTGAAACGAGGCAGAGACATCGAGAAAATGTCTAGAGATGAATTGGGATCGTGACAGTGTGTGTTGAAAGCTTTTTGAATACGAACTACGAACTAGAATAAGGGATATTGAATTGAATTTAATATCACTGGGATCATTGAAATTTATTTTTGCGAGTAGATATGGGCAATCGACTTCATGTCTAACAATTTTAAAATGAATGGATAAGAATAACAGTACGGCATAATTTTAAAATGAATTATGAAAATATTTTCCGTTTCTTTTTATGAACCCAACCATCCTGTTCGTCCTGTTGATCAATCTGTCTATATGATTGTTAAACGTCCATTTTGTGTCCAGTGTGACACCTAGATCTTTGATTTCACTGATATATTAAAGGTTGGAATTACTAATTTTGTAGGAATTCTGGATGAGATTTTTATTTCTAGAATATGTTATGTCAAAACATTTGGTTGGGTTGAAAAATAAACTACTATTTTCGCAATATTCAGCATTCATATACATGTTATTCGACCTTTTGAAGTTCGTTCGAAGTATTATTTCTGAAGTTTAGCAAATATTGTCATGAACAGAAATGTCGACGGCCAAGACAGATTTCAATTTCTAAATTTTTAAAATTATGATATATTTGGTTCAAGTTGAAATTGGTTAGAGGCTGGTCTATGTTGTGTTCTATATTCATATTTGGTCTATATGGCCATCACTATTATTCGAAGTGGTGTTCCCTAGTCCTCAAACACAATGTTAGTTTTCTATACTGGTACTACAAAAGGTAAATCTTAGAATAGACAAACAAAGAGGTATTGAGTCGAAAACTTTCTAGTTAATAACTTGATGAGACACATGCCATCTTGTTATTTGTCATTTGTACAATGTACCGTTATTTAACCCCACAATAGTACATTCATTAATATCATACTGCGATAAGATGGCAAATGAGGGCAATTTGCCATCGGAAAACGGTTATGTTTTCGACACACCCTCATATACTTCCAAATTTTCATCAAATTGAACATGTGCTGATCTTCTTTGAGACATCTTTCTTCATGAATTTCTGTCGGTCACCAAGTATATATATGGGTGTTTCTTAAAGACATGCTAATATTCGAAAGGGGCATTCTTTGACTTATTTTATGGAAAAAACTTCCCATAAACGTATTTCCTAAAAGTCCTAACTTTTTAGATACAAGTTTTGAACAAAAATCAGTTTTTTAATAATAACTGAGATAAAATTGTAGATGTTTTTATGAAATTTGGTACATGTCTTCAATGCATCAAGGTGTATTTTGTAATGCACAAACATTTTCATTTTCTCAACCAGTGGCGTCCGTACGGGTTTTGTATTGAATATTTTTGGAGAAAACAATACTACGCCACTGCTTTCTTATGAAAAAAAAAATACTTTTTAGATCCCCATCTATTTTCGATCAAATTTGATTTTTTAAGTTTTCTTTGTCCGACGCATAGTTTTTGCTTGAAAAAATTAAACTCGTTTCATTTTAGGATCAATTCTTCAAAAATCTGATGCGGTGTGGAAATGTTTGTGCATCGACTGAAAGCAAATTGAGGAATCAAATTTGTTCCAAAATGAATAAAAATCCAAAAAAATGTATAATTCTTGTCAGATGCTCGGTTCTTGATTAAAATAATTAAATTGAAATTGCTTCATATCGCAGTACCTAACATTTTGTTGACAATAAATCGTCCGATAGTAATTTAGCTACTTGTTTATAATTGATTTTTTTTTTTTATTAGGCTATTCGCATCAGCCAATCGGCTATTACCAGCCAAATTTTAACAATAAGTACATTAATCATAATATTCATATTTTGAACAGGATATTTGATTCTCGGAGGAATGAAATGATATTGTCTGTGGTGCAGTTGTTGAAGATTTTGCTTAGATCACTAGGTATTCCGTTATTTAGTCTTTCTACTTCGAAAAGAGGACACTCCACTAAAATATGTTTTATGGTTATTGGCACTTCACATGCAAAACATTCCGGTTGAGGTTCCTTTGTCATCAGGTGTTCGTGTGTTAGACGCGTGGTGCCGAGTCGAAGTCGAGTGATGACTACTTGATGGAAGCGGTTGGTTGATGTGTTCGGCCATGGTTGGAAAGTTGGTTTGATCTCTTTCAGTTTAGAGACTTTCGTTTGCCATTTATGGTTCCATAAGTCAACTATTTTAGAATGGAAGTAGGGCTTCAAATCTGCTGCTAGTGTTCTCATACAGGGAATGAGTGTTGGGTTGTCTACGGCCTCGCGCGCGTGTTTGTCGACTAGTTCATTTCCGCTTATACCAGTATGAGAGGGAACCCATAAAAAAGTTACTGAATGGTTGGTACTGAGTAGCTTCAATTCTTCTTTTATCAATTTTCCCAGGGGGTGGTGAGTATATGTTTTTGATATAAGGTGTAGAGAGCAATGCATTACGTATATGGCCTCGCTGATGGTAATGCAACAGAAGCCAGACGGATTTATCAGGAAAGATATCCCAATCGTGCCTTACCAGATAGCCGTACCTTTTCAAATATTCATCGCCGACTTAGGGAAACTGGTAGTTTCAAGAAAGGTACTTCGGAAGGTAGAACTCTAAGCGTCAGAACTCTTGCAATTGAGGACGCATTTCTGCAAGAAATCGAAGAACATCCTGAGACGAGTACGAGGAAGACCGCTAGAACTCTGAATATTTGTCATCAAATTGTTTGGCGTATTTTGGATGATTTTTTGTTATACCCATACCATATTTTACGAGTACAGGCATTACTCCCTAGATATTTTCCACAGCGTGTGAACTTCTGTCAGTGGTATCTTCAGAGTATTGCACTAAATCCGCAGTTTGAGTCACACAATTTGTTCACAGACGAAGCAAATTTTTCTTGGAATGCTATCTATTCAAAATTTCCATAACAATCATATGTGGGCGGAGGAAAACCCCCATGCCATAACCTAAACCCATTTTCAACACCAATTTTCGGTTAATTTATGGGCAAGAATTATTGGTGATTATCTAGTAGTCCCATTTTTTCTACCAGGACGCATTGATGGTCGGTCTTACTTACACTTTCTCGAAGAACTAAATGGGTTGCTTGAAGATGTGCCAATTGCGAAGGAATCGAATATGGTACATGCACGATGGAGCCCCTGCTAATTTTAGTGTAATTGTCCGAAACCATTTAAATGCAGTTTATGATAATCGTTGGATAGGTCGCGGAGGACCTCAGCAATGGCCAGCAAGATCCCCTGATCTCAACAGTTTATATTTCTTTTTATGGGGGCACCTTAAAACTCTAGTGTATAAAACTCCCGTTAATACTTGCCTCGTGTGCAACTATTCGAAATACGCCGGGAATATTTATACGTGTTCGTAATTCCATGCGTAGACAGGCGGAAGCATGCCTATTAAGTGAAGGTGGCCTTTTCCAACAATTTTTATAATCAGTGTTAGTATTGTCAATAATTTATGAATTTGATCCGTTCATTTAAACTTACTTTTATAAAATAAAATAAAATTCGTTTTTGTACAAGCTGAAATTAATATTTTTTTGATTCTCATTCATTTTGGAACAAATCTGATCCCTTAATTGGCTTTAAGACGATGCACAATCATTTCCACACCACATCAGATTTTTGAGGAATTGATCCTGAAGTAAAACGATTTTTATTTTTTCAAGCGAAAACCATGCGTTCGACAAGGAAAACCTTGGAAATCAAATTTGCTCAGAAATGAATAAGAATCTCGAAAGTATTTTTCATTTTGGGGAAAAGCAGTGGCGTAGTATTTTTTCTTCAAAAATATTCAATGCAAAACCCGCGCGGAAGCCACTGGCAGAGAAAACGAAAATTTTTGTACATCACAAAATGCACCTTGATGCGCAGTAGACATGTACCCAATTTTATGAAGATGCGTACAATATTGTCCCAGTTATTATTAAAAAACTGTTTTTTTAAAGCTTTATCATGCTGTATCTCAAAAGTTAGGACTCTTAGGACATACATTTATAGAAAGTTTTTTCCTAAAATGAGTCAAATAATCACCCCCTCAAATATTAGCATGTCTTCAAATAACACCCCATACAGTGCGGCTTTTTTTAGTCCCCCCCTGTTAACTTTTGAACGGTTCGTTGTACAAACATGAATAAAAAACAGTTTAGAGGGTTTCACCGATACTACTTTTTGAAATAAAAAATATGGTGATTGCTCGACGGGGGTCGCGGGGGGTCACATCAATTCAAAAATTTTAAATGGTATGGGGGGTCGAGTGTCACATCGTTGAAAAGAGACTTCAATTCTCTTTACAACCATCTAATTTATTTTTAATTTCGTTAATAATTTTTTTGCAATTCAAATTCGAAATATCAAATATAAATGCGGATCTGAAAACTAGTCATACCTTGATAAATTTGAACGGTTTGTTGTGGAATAATGAAACTAAAAACATTGCGAAGGGTATTACCGGTACTTGAGAGAGGAAATATTGCAATTACACTACAGATGGCGCTGGGGGCACATCAACTGAAAAATTTCGATAGACATAAATATCGAAATTGGGAAAAAATTCCTCAACCAAATTTAAAAATATTTAGATGGTTGAAAAGAGAACTGAATTATCTTTTCAACGATGTGACACTCGACCCCCATGCCGTTTAAAAATGTTGAGTTGATGTGTCCCCCCGCGCCCCCTGTGGAGCAATCACCATATTTTTTGTTTCAAAAAGTAGTATTAGTCAAACCCTCCAAATTTTTTTTTCATGTTTGTACTTCGAACAGTTCAAAAGTTAACAGGGGAGGGGGAATAAAAAAAGCCGCACTGTATATACAGGGTGGGGCACCGAAAACGAAACAGATCGAATATCTTCAAAACGCACATGTTTTGGAAATAATGCAAAAACATGTCGATTTTTAATACAATTGGGACATCTTCCTATCATAACCTCAACTGTCATACCTATACCCCCACCCCTTGGTCACAATCACCTAAATAATTTGGATAGGGAAAGTAGTAAGTATGATACATCATTTAAAAGGTAATTTCATAAGGAATTCAGCAATTCCAATTTTTGCCAGCTAACTTCTTATTTTGGCGGGAAAAAAACTGTTCCGGAATCCAAATTATGGTAGTTCATTTGCAAGCTAATTTGATATAAATTCGGTGACAATGCATTATATTATATTTCTAAAGGAAAAAACAAAATGGCGGCTTCAAAATGGCGGACAAGATTAGCAATTATGGTCCGATTCGATTCAAAATTGATATTTGGTGGTTTCGGGGTCGGAAATTGTGATTTGTTTGTCGATGCAAAAAAACAAGATAGTGGCTCCAAGATGGCGGATGAAATTTGTAATTATGGTCCGATTCGAATCAAAACTAGTATGTGGGGAATTTCAGGGTCAGAAATTATGATTCTTTTGTGAGTGCAAAACACCAAGATGGCGGATGAAATTTGTAATTGTGGTTCGAATCGATTCAAAATTGGCATATGAAGGTTTCAAAAGTTTCGAGAATGACTAGAATGAATGAATTAAATTGATGAGAAAACGCTTTTATACAGATGCGCCAAAAAGGAAATGGTATTTTATTTAGATAGTTGTTCTGTGTGTAACATAATCGGAATTTTGCTTCGCACAAATACCTATTTTGTAGTAGCGGCAAGCTTTTGAATCTGTTACGCACAGAATAACCTACATCCCACATCTAAAATTTTTTTTTCTTTTCATTGCATTTGTATAAAAGCTTTTTATCAATTTTACTCAATTAGTTTTAGTCATGCTGAAACTCTGTACCTAAAACCCCCACATCCAATTTTCAAATCCAATTATTCCAAAGTACAATAATTCACAATAGATGCTCTCGAAAAATGTATTTTGAAGAATTCGTTTTCTGTGCCGGGTCGAATCAAACCATAAATACAAATTTCGCACGCCATCTTGTTTTTTGCATCGACAAAAAATCATAATTTCCGAACCTGAAAATCCCCACATACAAATTTTGATTCAAATCGGGCCATAATTACAAATTTCATCCGCCATTTTGGAGCCACCATATTTTTTTTGCATTGACAAACAAATCATAATTTTCGACCCTGAAAACCACCACATCTCAATTTTGAATCGAATCGTACGATAATTGCAAATCTTGTCCTCCATTTTGGTGCTGCCGTTTTGTTTTTTCCCTTAGAAAAATTCCATAATGCATTGTCACCGAATTTATGTCAAATTAGCTTGCAAATGAAGTATGAAAATTTGGAATACGGAACAGTTGTTTTTCCCGCAACAGGGCACCAAAATAAAAAGTTAGGTAGCGGAAAGTGACATGGCTGAATTCCTTATGAAATTATTTTTTGAATGATGTGTCACACTCATAACTTTCCCTATTCAAATTGTTTTGGTGATAGTGATCAAGGGGTGGGGGGAGGAGTATGACAGTTGAGGTTATGACAGGAAGTTGTCCCCCTTGAATTAAAAATCGACGTGTTTTTGCATTTTTTTTTTCACAACACATGTGTTTTGAAGATATTTGATCTGTTTCGTTTCCGGTGCCCCACCCTGTATATATATTCTTCTTGTTTGCGTAATTTTACACGATAAATAATGTAAAATATTACATGAAACAAATTGCAATATTCTACGGTACCAACGGTTGGAACAAGTTACGATATACAGGGTGTTCCACGAAGATTAAGACAGAGTATTTCTCGGAACTCGATAGTAGTAGAGAATTGTAATGATGGGGTTGTGAATTAGAGTATTTAGTGTACTGTTTAAAATTTGTTTTGCTAACTAGGAGCCGCCTTCTTTCTGAGTACTTCAAAGATGTTCGAGAAAAATGAATATTTTGCTGCAAAAAATAACATCTAATTCAGAACATGAAAAGGTATATTTCCACTAGATTCTGCGACAAAAATACAATTTTCATTAAAAAAAAATTTTTTTTTCTGATTTTCCCGAAAATGTGAGGTTGTGTGGAAAAGTCTCGAATGTGAAAAGTTGTAGATCTTTTTATTGCCAACATTTTTTTTTTGTAAGAAGTAAATTTACGCTACAAATCGTGAAAAATCATTTTTATCCCCAAAGGTTCACCCTTCTATCATAATCAAATCCTTATTTACGCCCTTGTTTATTTTTGTACCTATTGGGGTAACGTTAAATTAATATTGAGATTTTTATCCTGGAAAGGTTTCAACAAATAATTTCAATACTTTTACTAAATAACTATGAGTTTAGAACAAAAATTTATAAAAATGATTTCTGAAAATCTGTTTTTTTATTTTTTCGCGTTTTCTGAAAAAAATTTACACAGAAGTGCTAATCTTTCATTACATAATCTGAAAATAGACGCATCAACGAAAAAACTGCCAGCTGGCGAGCTTGAAAATACGAACTTTATTGTTGAAACTTTTCAGTTTCAGAAAATGAGCTCGGTTTTTCGGAATTTGTCGAAAAAAAAGAAGGAAAATTTGTATTCCGCTACAAAAAATTACAGCTTACTTGAAACATTTATATTTCCACTGAATTTAATGGAAAAAGTTGATTTTTTTCGCGAGAATAAAATTTAACACTGAAAAAAAGGTTTTTCCGATTTTCCCGGATAATTTGAGGTAGGTAATGTTGAAAAATATTCGATACAAAAGTTGTAGATCTTTTTATTTTGAACAACATTGCAAACCATTTTTCTCAGATAAGAGGTCAACTTTCGTTGTCAATCGCGAAAAACCGTGAAATATCGCTTTCAACCCGTAAAAGTTCACCACGTTCCACCCTTCTCCATTTTTTTCGACAATTTATTTTTCCCGTCATTCGAACAATATTCTGCTCCTCTTCCAGTTAGTCTCATGCTATCAATAATTTTTCATGCTTTTGTATTTTTTGTCGTCGATAAACACCGGTCTATAAGAAGATCAGTCATAAGATGATGGCTTGAAAAAGAGTCCCGGCGCAGTCAAATTCACTATAGTTAATAGATAATTCAAACTATGGATATTTTTCAAATGAGTTCAGTTATCTGTCGATGTCTTGAATGTTCAAGAACCACTTGGAATTTTTCATCACGTAAGCATCATACATCAACCTAGACGAACTTAAAATTCTTTGTCTGTATTGAATCCGGATAATTTCGCAGGTATTACTTTTTACGAATTAATTTCGTAGTATTATTCGGACAAACGGCTATTACGTAATTCCAGACACTAGTTGTCATCTCTATACCTTGCGGGGATTTCATCATTCGTGTTAAAGTTCATATATGTATATAATTATCGTTCGATAGATTAACAATACATTTTCGGGTTAGACCAAATGGTGGGGGTAAACGGTATGAAAAATATAAATATGTTTAGCTTCTTTGGGACCAGCATAGTAGTGATTTGGACTAATAATCAATAAAATGAAACTGGTGAGTAATTGAAATGTGTTGACTGTGCTTTATTGTGTTTTGAGAATGAATGTACCAAAATATTCGAGGGAAACTGTGGCGGAAAGTAATTACAGATTGTATACTTTAATTTTCATGTTCGGTTTAAAATCTTAAAAAATCGGAAGTAAATTATTTGAAAAAAAGTATTCGACGAAAACTAATATATTTGAATCATAAACTTTTCATGTCGTGTTTTTTATATTTTTTTAATTTTTTTTATTTTTCCAGAATAATATTACACTCATGCACAGAATTCTTAAAATATACTAAGCTAGCCATCAAAATTAGAGAAAATTGAACTTTAAAACGATTTACACACAAATTGAACTTTTAAACAGTTTACTTGTTTTCAATTATTGGTAAAGTTCCGATATGTAGGTGGAATCTGAATCTCATTTTCACAAAAGAACTTCCTAATGTGATATATATATTTTATTCAATGAAATAATAGAAACGGTTCAACTATACGAATAGTTTTTATTCATGGTCTGAAAAACAATTTGATGTAAAATGATGAAAAGTATATCTGAGTTGTCAGAGACCGACATAATTAATATCAGTAATGTGCAGAATTTTTCAGACAATTCTAACAATTATAACTATTTTAAACATCACGCAAGTTGAAATTTATATTTTTGATAGTAATTTTGGAGGTTTACATTCGAAAAATCCAATACTATCAGTTCAGGAAACGATTTTTTTATATTATTTGCGAACAAAATCAAAGCTACTCCAAGCAAAGTTCAAAGCAATAATTCTGAAAAATCTTTTAAGTGAAATCGATATCACCTGAATTCAGAGAAGCCGCTGAATTTTTCGTCAGTATTTGCAATCAAAATTCGTTTTTGAAATATATTGAATATCCAATAGAAATTGTCAACGCTTTTCGAATCCATGATGAGACCAATAGAAAACAATTACACCTTTTTTAAGGATTAAACTCGGCAAAACAACTGATTTCCGCAACAGTCAATTCGAAACAATTAGAAAAAGATATGGTAATTTTTTCAATGGATCGCATTTACTATGTAAATTCAAATTTCTACTTTCTTTCGACTTTCATTTTTTCATTTGCACACTCAATTATATTCATCTAGAGTCTTCAACACCGTACAATACAAAATTGTTATGATAAAATCAGCAAATATTGAATATAATCTGATGAAAATGTCAAAAAAAATTAACCCCACAAATATCAATTGATATAATGACAATAATAATACTCCCTCATAAACACTCGAAGAGTGTACCCAAAGGCATAGCCTGTGCGGGTAGAGGAACACCAGAACATTATTCCTTCTGCATGCAGCTGTTTTGATAGCCAAATTAACTGAGACTTGCATACAATCTTTTTCCTTCGACTAGTTATTGATCAATGATGACCGATATTTAATATAGTGAAACTCTTCTATTTGAACAAATATCTTAAAAACATCACTGCCTCAGGTTCAGTCTTCAAATAATTGCATTCCTGAAGTTATCTTGGGGGATGGCTTCCTCCAACCCATTAGTAGCCAAATAGCATTTTTACTTTTGTGGTGATAATTTATTACATGTTGTAGTTGGTTTTCACTTAGATCAATTGGTATAGATACTTGTTCCCTATTTAAAATTCTTTAGTAAATTCTGATACTCATTCATTATGAAATGCATAACAAGCATGTGGTTCTGTTGTTGAAGTAAGGGAGTAGAACATAGATTTTTATCTGAAAATCATCATATAGATGATCAATATGGTACTACTTCGAATATTCTCAAGCCCGATAATACTGTGCGTACCATAACAATTGTTTAATATTCTAATTATTATAAAATTTTATCTGCTGGCATCAAAATACATAATTTTTCAATGATCAACTTGTAAAACATAATTTTTGACTAACATAGGCCAACGAAATGGAACGTTATGTGAAGAAATACAGAAGTGTGAACATATTGTGCATGGGCCAAATCATAAATTTATTTCATCATACAAATCTGAAGAAGGCTGAAATAATCATTGAATGATATAAATAAAATTACTACTGGTTTATATGAAAAAGATTAGTTGTAGGAAGAAAAAGTCGTCACAAATCTGCTCATTCAACTAACGATGCAATGTAATTTCTAGTGGTATTCATCGTTTCACATAGAGCATTGATTTTACCAGTTTTCGCAGTAATCTATTGAAGTTAATTAACACATACCTGTCTTATGGCAAATGACGGAATGAATCGAACGGAGCTTTGAGTATGTCTAAAGTGGCCAATATTGTTTTTTTTTATATATTCAAAACTGAAATGATTAATTCAATTCATTGGTTTGTGCTGAAACTACTTCAATGCTTAGCCAACGGGTTTATAGTTTATTCTCAAGCTTTTGTTTCGGGGAATAAATAGTAAAATTATCAATGTAATCGAAGTATAATAGTTCTAAATACCATCTGAAAGCATCATACCGGATGGATTTTCACATGGAAGTTCAATGAAGAATCGCAATTAGCTATGTTCATTCGAAAAAATGTGTTATTTTGTTTTCATTTTTGATAAATTTATTTCTCTTTATAGATCATTCTTAGCTTGGCTTTTGCCGCAGTATACTGTGCCCCTGCTCTCCAACCAACTGGTGAGCCAATTCCAATCTTGAGATACGAAAACGAGGGTGTTAATCCTGATGGATCATACCAATGGAAGTAAGTGCAAATCGATTTTTTTTATCAATATTCGATTACCATGTACTCTCATCTTGAATTGAAGGAGACTGAAAGCTAGTTTATCTAAGCCATCATATTATTATAGAAATCATTGATACAAAAAAGATAATGGAAGAGGTAGAAGATACATTGAACCTGGGTTCCCGAAATTTTACAGAAGTTACTCTATGAGAATTTTGAAATGTTTCGTTTGCAAATAGTTCATTAATCAATTTTACCATGAAAGGTATGGCATATTTCGTTATACATGCACGACATGGTAAAATTATGTTTGTTTATATAATTGTGTATCTTCATAACGAACATTTCTTTGAGAAATGGATGGGGATATTACTTGAATGAACACATTTTCATCAGAGGCCGTAATAAAAAATTTGGTAAGAACTTGACAGTAAAAGAGAAAATGATGATTTTTTTAAATTGACATCTTCTTCTTGATGTAAATCCATGTTAAAATCGATAATGTAACTGAAACTGGAATAATTGTCACTAAAGAAGATTTACAAACCGACGACAATTGTTTCGCTGTACAACAGTTTCTTCAATTGGAGAAGATAATCTGAAACCACTTGAGAAAGCTATTGTAGAGCCAAAAAATCATGGTTTTGTAAACCTTTTTTAGTAAAAACCATTCCAATTATAGTTACATTATATGATAAGTTAATCAAATCTACAGGAACAAGTCATTACACTAAACTACGATCAAAACTTGTTAAATGCTTTGACAGCTTTTGTTTGGAATTCAGTTCTGGAAACATTAACAAAGCCCAATTTGATGATGGGATTCTATTGAAACTCTTCATCAACACAGCCAACAGATTTCCACCAATTACTCATAAGAAATGTCTTCTACCTAACCAGCTCTTTGTCAGTTCTTGATTTCTCCTAATTCTGGGGTAAAATTAAACGGCGAAAATACATTTGACCCAATACAGAAAAAAAGGAATCTGTCTGGAAACAAAGGCTTGAAACTCATTGATTGGGAACGTATTCCCCGAAGCTCCCTTCAAGATTTCGAGAGTATCACCAATTCCTACCTTCAAATATTCAGTTAATATTCAG
The DNA here is from genome assembly GCA_944452925.2 of Chrysolina oricalcia. Classification (NCBI taxonomy): domain Eukaryota; kingdom Metazoa; phylum Arthropoda; class Insecta; order Coleoptera; family Chrysomelidae; genus Chrysolina; species Chrysolina oricalcia. The sequence goes on along the minus strand of OX101815.2, from coordinate 45,903,654 downwards.
TCAAGTTGGTTTTAACATTGGATACACTAAATCATACACATATTCATTTAGTGACAGTAGTGTCTCTTTCTATTTTATTCGTATTCGTGCAATTACGTGTAGTGGAACACAATGAAGGAATCCAACAATTTTTAGTTTCATTGAACTGGTTCATGTACAATTGTCACGGTTTACGGTTTCCATAATCCAACAATTATTCAAATATAAATAGAGGTTTTCAATAATTAGACTAATTATTATGTTTTTTCTTTAAAGCATCGAAACTGGAAATGGCATCAGTGCACAAGAAAAAGGTCAAGTGAAAGCTGGTGCAACCCCTGAAGAAGCAGAACTAGAGGTTGCTGGATCATACGAGTACACTAACGAAGATGGTTCGAAAGTCCAAGTTTCTTACATCTCCAACAAAGACGGATTCCAACCTCAGTCAGATATTCTACCCACACCACATCCAATTCCAGCAGCAATCCAAAGAGCTTTGGATTGGATCGCAGCCCATCCTCAACCAGCAGAGAAACTACAGTAATAGAATGGAACACGTTTAATGAGATATGGCAGTTTTGTATATAGGTTGTAAATAAAAATTTCTACCTTTTGTGATATCAGCAATTGTGTGTTTTTCATCTACCATTATTCTACCCAATATTCCTTCACTAGTATATATGGTGTGGAAAAGTGACGGAAATGAGAATATATTGCAGTATAAAGTTTTGATCAACATCATCCGAAAAACCATTCGGTTCCACTTACAGAATACCAGCACATCAGTTTTAATAAATTCACTTCACAAAGAATATGTAGAGTTTATATGATCTGAGTTGAAACAGCAGAAAAACTGAAATTTCACTTTCACTTCCACTTTTACAGTGGCAGCGAATACTTTTTTTTTTCATGGTAGAGTAAGTATTCGTTATAACTAATCTTATAAGATTTTACATGATTTTAAACAAATTTGTTGTGTGAAGCAGATGTTTCTACATATTCGATAAATAAAACGACCTAGTTCAACTCAAAAAAAAAATCCGAATGCAAGGGCCTTCGATAGAAGTAGGGTTGCCAGACGTGAACAGTGCCCTCAGTTGCGCCCCATTCGATTTTAAAGCAAAAATCTGATGAAAATAAATTATGATTCAATCAACATAAATTAAAATAATTTTCACTAGAATAAATGAAAAATCATCAGAATATTTCACAGTATCCAAGTCACTATTACTATCACTTTCAAAAACATATTTTTTTACATGAAGTAAAAATTTCAAACGAATAAAGAGCAAGCTAGAGTATCATCCTGAGAATTTTCACTGTCAGAATTTGAGTCGTTCTTAATGTTAATGGTAATCGAATTGATCGGTGGTAGGATATCGTATTCATTTTCTTTATCTATCACATAAGGTACACATTCTTTTTACATATCGCTTCCAACCATTCCATCTGCCACTGTTCTGATATTATTCAATACAGGTCCACTCAATTCTGGTGATTCATTATATGTTCTCAGTTTCCCTTTGATAGCTGGCGAAATCATCTCAATGGGGTTGAAAATGCAGTAATATGGACTTGATTACATCGGCTTTTTCCGTATTGCTCTTCGGGAATTTTTTATCTTGATAGAAATGTTAAGATGCACTGTCCATAACGATTACGGAATGAGATGAAATATTCAGTAAGAGCTAATGCTCTACCCATGCGAACATGCGGCGGTCATGTCCTCATGATAATTAGCAGATTATTTTGAAATTTTTTGCATACAACAAGAACACATTAGCAATAAACCCGTTTTCATTGCTGGCATAAAGAATTATGATAATTTTTACTCTAGAACATGGAGCTTTCAAAGTACACTTGTTGCTTTTATCTACTCAACCGAATTGGACGACAGCATGGGTATCAAACCACATCTCGTTAAGATACATTATGTCTCTATTGTCATCTCGATATTCTCTTATTTTCATTAAGTAGTCTTGTCGGTGGACAACGATTCGTGCTGACTTAATATTAACAATGCGTTCATCCAATTTTTTGTATTTGAAACCGCAATTAATTAAAATGTTTCTCAAAGTATCTAACGATTCATAAACATAATCTGGATATTCACGTAATCTATCATAAATCTTTCTAATGTCGACACCTTATTTTCGTGTTGAAACTCATTCACAAATCTGCAATTTCTGCAAATGTGTTATTTGGACGCCAAATCAAGTTTCTTGAGTTTCTGTCCGTCTCACAATTTGATTGTCTGAAGAACCATTACTATTCTCATACTTCAAACTAGAATGCACATTCGAAAGAACTCTTTGAGTTTGAATGTGTAAGGCTTCATTAGATAATTCCCTATATAGTGGCTCCAGATCAGCTTCCATTTGGAGACGTTATGGATTAACTTCCACTTGCAGCAGCTCCAAATTAGCATCAAAATCTCTTCTGTTCCAACTAAATTAACTTCTAAAGGTCTCCAGAATGCTATACCGAACAGATAATAATTGAGACAACTAAATAACGGTATACATGGTGATTCACGACGAATTGTACAAAGTCCAACCATAAGTAATATGGATTATGGCATTTCATATCTGTTATTTAAAGATGCCTTGTTGCGATTTTGACGGTTATACAGGACAATATTTTAAAATATGTGATTTATTCTACGTTAAATATCTCTAAAAGTAAAAAATATATGAAATTTGGCGCGATGAGAATCAATAAAATGCGTTTTTGAAAAATTTTAATTTCAGGTCCGGACTTACTTTTTTTTAGATTTTTATTGGTTTTTAAAAACAACACCCTGTAAGCCAGATCAAATAATTTTTATTGTTCTCACTTTAATGCTTCAGGACAATACTAAGCAATAGTTGAAAAAAATTTAACGCGGAAGTTTTTGTTTTCTGCAGAAAAAAATAAAAATTTAAAAACAGTACAATTTTAATGGATTCACATTCTGCTTATGACTCATGCGGCACTAAATCGAAAGCACATCATCATTTTTCAACGAAACTCACAAGGAAAGTTCATATTACTGGAGATAAAGTATTATTCTATCAACCGTTGGAATTCCAGGTCCGTATTTTTCACCGTTTTAATGATCCTGTGAAAACAACATCCTGAAAAGCGGGTTGAACAATTTTTTTTTCAGTCATGTCAAAGCGGATGGTACTAAACGAAATAAAAAAAATACCTGTTCAGCATGGAAAGACTTTTACTTTTGAAAACAGTGCGAAATGTTTGTTTTTATACTATGGCTAATACAGCACTACATCGAAAGAAACGTTTATTGAAAATAGAATCGTTTGGAAAGTATTACCTACTCGATTGAATGAATGATATTACTTGCCCTAACTTAGTTTTTTTAAACATTTCAATTGGTTTTGTAAAAATATACCCTGGTACCTTGGATCGTTGAGTCTACTGAATTAAATTTTCTAAAAAACTGAATATAGTATTTGTATGCTGTAATTGCACATACTTTCCATTCCATTTTTCATAACAACAGTTGTGTAAAATATTTTCATGTATTTCTTATGGTGATGGTCTCAGCAGCAAACTTTAAAAATTGTCCCGTACAAAAATAAAACGGAGTTTAACACCATCTTTTACATTTGGTCGGCAGCCATCTTTATTGGATACGACATCCAAAGTTTCGTTTTACTTGCAAGATAGAAATCAATTAGTTTTCAAATATTTTACGTTGATTTACGTTAATTAATTTTGCTCAAGTACTTAAACGTTAAAAAAAAACAAGTTAGAAACGGTAGTTTCATTGTTTTAATCGAGTAAGTAATACTTTCATAACGATTTTATTTTAAATAAATGTTTACTTCGATGTAGTGCTGCATTATCCATATTAAACTAACATACATTTGAACTGTTATCATAAATGGAAGTTTTTCTAAACTAAATAGTTTTTTTTTTAATTCCGTCATTACCATCCACTTTGTCGTGACAGAAAGAAAATTTGTTCAACCCGCTTTTCAAGGTGTTGTTTTTACAGAGTCAAAAAAAAAATAAAGACGGTCCTGGAATTTCAACGGTTGATTGAATAATACCTTATGTCGAGTAAAATGAACTTTCCTCATGAGGTTTGTTGAAGTTATGTACTATCGATGTAGTGCCGCATCAGTCATAAGCAGAATGTGAATTAATTGAAATTATACTATTTTTAAAAGTTTAATTTTTTTCTACAGTAAACAAAAACTTCCGCGTTGAATTTTTCTCAACTGTTTCTCAGTTTTGTCCTTAAGCTATGAACTGAGAAAAATAAAAAATTTCCGATCTGGCTTACAGCGTGTTGTTTTTACAAAACCAATAAAAATCTTAGAAAAACTAAGTCCGAACTTGAAATTGAACTTTTTTAAAACTATGTTTTATTGAGCGCAGGGAGCATTCGCAGTGTGCCAAATATCATATGTCTGAGTTTTTACTTTTAGAGATATTTATCGCCCTGTATATCCGTCAAATTCGCAACAAGGCATTTTTCTATACCAGATCTGAAATGGCCTTGGTCCATAGTACTTATGGTTGGACTATGTACAAATCGTCGTGAATCACCCTGTGTGTAAATATGCATCTCTGCGTAGCTGCACCGCACTGTCTGATAAATAAATATCGCAAATAAAAACTAATTCGAATTCAGCGGCTAATCAGAGGTTTTCGTTTTTTATTTCGCCCTCCCTTGTCATGTGTCAGAAGATATCTAGTCCATGGGGACTGCAGTCGAGTTGAGACGAGGATCAGTTAGAGAATAACGTGTTATTTATGCCTATGCAAATTATCAGCGGCAATCTGTGTGATAGAAAATCACTGCTCGCCACTGTAAACCACTCCTGGTTATAAGTCTCTTGACAATTTACAGCCCAAATTCTGATCTGGTGTTGTCAAAATTTAAAAAAATTGGCAAAACCCTTTGTATCAAACAACCAGTTCCTCGTCTTTTCTGATTACTTTATATCAATCACATTGTGATTTTCCCCTATAATTTACCATGGAGGCTCCTGGTGGGTACCAGCCATTAAAGCTCATTGTGCCATAGTGGTTATACCGAATCTATAGGAATTTATACAGGATTCACTTCAATTCACGATTTTTGAACTATCGTCAATTCTGATGATAAAAATGGAATTATAGACACCTGTGGTTGCAAACATTTAGAACAAATGATATGTTTTCCCTTTCCCACACACTCTCATGTACATAATCCTAAGTAAAAATATCGCTCTCATCTCGCAGGAAGCATTTGTCCTTATCTATGAGAAAGTTAATGATCTGAATTCTGACGGTGTTGTGGGTTTTTTCCGGGGTTTCCTCCAGCTGAAACAGCAAATGCGCTAACACTTCGAATCCCGCCAGACTCCAAACAAGATTTTTATCCTCTAGACCAGTGCTGATGCATTTTCGAGATGAAAAAAATTATTAGCAGCATTAGACCAACTGGAAGATGAGCAAGATATTGTTCGAATGACGGGAAAAAGCGATATTTCACGGTTTTTTGAGAATTTCAACGAAAGTTGAACTCCTATCGTAAAAAGGTAAATGGCAAAGTTGTTGACTACAGTCAAGACATTCAGAAAAACAAACTTTGATTTTTGTAAAGAGATCGGAACATTTTAAAAAAATTGCAATTTAAATTTTTTTCGATATCTTGCCCTCTTACTTCAATTTTGGCCTCTTCATAGTATTTTTTCGAATATGCCGCCATACTAGTACTAAGTACTTGTTGAACATTTGTATTCTAATGCTGATGACAAAACTCTCTCATTTTTTCCGCACCAGATGGCACCAAATTGAAAAAATTGGTTTTTGACAGAACCCTCACTGTTACATTGGTTCGTATCTAACAGTTATATCAAAATTCCAATACTATTGTGATAATACGGCAATCTGAGAAAATTATATTTCTTGATTATAATCAAGTTTCGATGATAATCGTGCATGAACGTTTCACTTTGCTAATACACTTTAAGCCTCTTTAATTTGACGCACTATTTTCAAGTTTATGTGCAAAGTGAAACGCTAATGCACGATTATCATCGAAACTTGCTTATAATCGGGGAATCAGAATGTTATTAGATTGTTATTCCACCACAATTTTCTTGGCGTTGTTCTCTTCCTGGAGTACAACTCCATTACTACACCAATTTCTTCATCTTTTAACTTTCCACTTAATGTATTAGCAAATTAATTTAGGTTTGAGTGCAAAGCCTCAAAGTGACCATTTCGTATTTTTTTTTGCTTGAGTGTCGTTCGTACCCAAACGATCGAGTAGTAAATGATTTCACTTTAGAAGTATTTAGAAACTGGTAAAGTGACCACAAACAAATCAATCAAAATAGAAGACATCAAAACTTCCAACTTCTTCAAAAACAGTTTTGAAATTATCCAATTTTGCTGTTCAAAAATTCATTATCAACAATTGCTTTGTGTTTGCTGCACCCCCATAGGTTGTAATCTGTATAGTTTGTAATGGGCAGAAAGTTTTCTTAACGAACAGTTGTTGCCGACCGACGATGAACCCTTTACTCCCATATACACCTATAACGTAAGCCAATTATGGCAAATACCTGTCAGAAAATAAATACTCCCCTGGCTAAGACCACGACGGGTATTGAATTAAATCTATCAGATACTTGTGCAACGTTCCTCAAAGCATCAGAGGACGCAATTGCAAGTGTCCTCTGTTACCAACCAGCAGAATTATGTTTTGATTTGGACAGGGTGACCACCTGCAGACTAGTTTCGAGGTTGTTGCCTCTCATCAGTGCAAGGGTAGGTCAACACAGACAGCACTGAAGCCATCTGTTCCACGTCCAAACCATTACACACTCCGCTGCTTGGTCAACTTTGGTTCACGCGATGAAGCGGTTTCTAGGCCGCTCCACCTAGTGAGCAGAGGGAAAACACTCCGAATCTCCGAGTTAAGAGATTTATGTGGCAAAAAGAGAGTTCGTTGGGTGATCGTTTAGTAACGAACAGTCGTTGCCGAACGAAGATAAACCCTTTACTCTCATATACACCTACTACGTAGGTTAGTTATGGGAAATACTTGTCAGAAAATAACTACTTCCCTGGCAAAGACTACGAAGGGTATCGAATTGAGTCGTACTGATACTGGTGCAACGTTCCTCAAAGCATCAGAGGACGCAAGTGCAAGTGCGCTCTGTTACCAACCAGCAGAATTATGTTTTGATTTGGACAGGGTGACCACCTGCAGACTAGTTTTGAGGTTGTTGCCTCCCATCAGTGAAAGGGTAGTTCAACACAGACAGTTCTGAAGCCATCTGTTCCCCGTCCAAACCATTACACACTACGCTACTTGGTCAACTCTTGTTCACGCGATGGAGCGGTTTCTAGGCTGCTCCACCTAACGAGCAGAGGAAAAACACTCCGAATCTCTGGGTCAAGAAATTTAGGTGGCGAATTCTTTCTTGATATCGTTGGTGTTAACCAACGACATCAAGAAAGAATTCGTACTGTTCCTGACTGATCCTGAAAGAAGAGTTCCAGAGTTGCTGGATAATTGCGACGATGCTGCACTTGGATACGCTTGAGCTAGCTGGATGAGGCAGATTGTCCTACAATTTCCGATCCAAGTGCAAGCATTTGTTGACATGGCGCCCAACGTGGGGCTAGTAAACGGTTGTGGTTTACGTTTGTATCCGGATGGAGCAGGGCCCAGAAAATTTCATTAACCCGGACAATGGGGAACTTATCGGAAAGTTTTCCTAGATGCACTTTCGAGATGATTCTGAAGCGAGTTATGCCATTGGAACCGAGTGCCCATGTCCTTCGTGGGTTCGAGTGGTAATGTACCATTCCCGCAGCCAGCCAGTTGTTCCCATGCCAGGAGGCTGGGGTGATTTGACATAGTGGAAACTACCTCACCAACGGTTGGTTGTCCTTATGTGGTATCTCCGTAGAAGCTGGATAACGAGCGTATGTGGAAATATGTAACATTCCGTTACATAAAAGTCTCGTAAAGGAGTATCCTAGAATCCCTACGATAAGTTGTAAACTCAACCATCTACGAGTTTGGACAGCCAGGAGCAGTACCAAACGACGATTCATCATACTAATCATTTCTCTTCTTTTTAGGCTCTTTTACAGCATGTACATATTGTGAATATAGGAAATAAGAAGGCTAGGAGCCTAAAAAGAAAAGAAACGTCCTTTTCAGGACAAACCAAGGACGTTTCATCCCTACGTCAAGCGATTCTTTGAAGGGGGAGTGTCAACTTCGGCCAGAAATACTAAATTAAAAATTTTACTTGGAGAGTATATCTCGGAGCGGAGTTCCGATAGGCTCCGCCCACCAGTGACTTTGCTTCGGCATTGGCCGAAGTAAATGTGCACACAATCTATTTAAGAGCTCCTTTTCGGCTATTTTAGGCAGTCGTCCGGGAGCCACAGACATTTGCGTAGTTGTTCTACCGAGTGGTAGCCCGGATGGCTCTGGTGTTATTAGTATTTCTGGCCAGGTCGTAGCTTCCTCTAGAAATCTACGGCCTGGCTTAGATAGATGAAGCAACGTTCCTCAAAGCATCAAAGGACGCAATTGCAAGTGCCCTCTGTTACTAACCAGTAAAATTATGTTTTAATTTGAACAGGGTGACCACCTGCAGACTAGTTTCGAGGTAGTTGCCTCTCATCAGTGAAAGGGTAGGTCAACACAGACAGCACTGAAGCCATCTGTTCCCCGTCCAAACCATTACACACTCCGCTGCTTGGTCAACTTTGGTTCACGCGATGAAGCGGTTTCTAGGCCACTCCACCTAGCGAGCAGAGGAAGAACACTCCGAATCTCCGGGTTAAGAGATTTATGTGAAGAAAACAGTTCTTTGGGAGATCGTTTAGTAACGAACAGTCGTTGCCGACTGATGATAAACCCTTTACTCCCATATACACCTATAACGTAGGCTGATTATGGCAAATATTTGTCAGAAAATAAATACTCCCCTGGCTAAGACCACGACGGGTATTGAATTGAATCTATCAGATACTTGTGCAACGTTCCTCAAAGCATCAGAGGACGCAAATACAAGTGCCCTCTGTTACTAACCAGCAGAATTATGTTTTGATTTGGACAGGGTGACCACCTGCAGACTAGTTTCGAGGTTGTTGCCTCTCATCAGTGCAAGAATAGGTCAACACAGACAGCACTGAAGCCATCTATTCCCCGTCCAGACCATTACACACTCCGCTGCTTGGTCAACTCAGGTTCACGCGATGAAGCGGTTTCTAGGCCGCTCCACCTAGCGAGCAGAGGGAAAACACTTCGAATCTCAGGGTTAAGAGATTTATGTGAAGAAAACAGAGTTCTTTGGGAGATCATTCAGAAAGTTTTCGGTTTGTTTTTTTCTAACTGCCACTCTTTTGTGAGACGAGCTTAGAAAAACCTACTACTATTCTACTAACCCAAATTTGCAGTGAAGATATGAAGCATCCTGGGAAAAAATATGTTGCAGAATATGCAATTAGTTATAAATAAATTGGAGAATTCAATGTCAAAATCATTTTCTGCAACAAAATTTTAAAAAAATTCTCCTATTCAGAGACCCCCTAAACCGAGGGCCCTCGGCAATCACCGATCAGCCAGACTGACTAGTCCGGTCCTGACAACACTGTTGTATATATACTTACATTGATTAATATTTCAACGAACTGGAGCTGAACCTGACCGCTTGCTGAAGATCCATCACCGTGTCGACAAAAGTCTGATGTCATCGCTTTGGAATGCCAATTGGCATTTCTAGAACAGGCCGAGCCATTCAAAAGAGGGAAAAACCCAACCTAGCAACTACAAACCTAAAAAAAGTCATCATAAAATAATGGAATATCTAGAACGATGAGGAATTGTGAACTTTTCATTGAAAAATATGATGAAATTCTAGTCGAAGTTTCAGATATCTCTAATGCGTTTGATTGCGTTTGGCACGTTTTCGCCGTCTGCCATCTAGCTTCCTCTCAGACAGATCTCTCCACGAGGTGGTTGGGTTTCATCTGACACTCTACCTATTAATGCTGGTGTTCCGCAGAAATCCTTTTCAGCACCAATACTGTTTCTCTTTCACATCAATGATTTGCTGGGAGCTACCTTCTGTCTAGTGAATAGCTTTGCAGATGATATTACCCTTCATACCGCGTTCTCTTTAAACGATTCGAATATGGACCTAGCAAAAATTCTAGAATGGGGATCCAACAACTTGATAGCATTCAATGCTAATAAAACCCAATCATTTCTTCTCTAGAAAGGCCGATGTCAAAGTATCCAGCGTAAATATTTCAGGAGTCTCCATATCAATGGAATTATCCATTTCAATGCTCAGTATATCAGCTGTACCCCGTCATGGGAAGTCCATTACCCTAAGTGCTCCTCGGCAACTTGGTTTCCTGTTTCGTGCCAAGAACTCTTCCACTTCCTGTCAGAGGCACATATCAGACCTGTCCTGGAATACTCTTTCCATATATGGAGTGCAACCCCTAAACACACACTGGAACTTTTAGATTCTGTCCAAAGAAGAGGACCACCACAGAAAGGTTGGCGATCTGTTTCTGTTTTACAGATATTTTCATGGATGATGCTCTTCTGGAATTTCATCAATCGGTCTACCGTTAGCGGTCCCATCGAGACTGACCTATTGAAGTCAGTCTTCAGATCCCTTTGTCGTCCCTTTGGAGACATGCCAAACATCTCTTTTCCAGGGCACATTCTTCCAACGAACGGCAAAGTTTTGGAACTCATTTCCTCTGGGGAAGTGTTCCCGGAAGCATACAAAAATTCAAGACAAACATCAATTCCTACCTACTTCCCCTCGGCTCTCACGATGCTCTTTGAATATTCCAGGATCTTTCTCTCCGTGAGAACCAAAACATTAAAAAATACATTGCAATATAAATTGTGATATGGAATAAACAAGATAAACCCGTTAAGACTATTTTCATTACAATAACTCAATTTCAAGTGAGACAATTGTGTATCAAGAATAAAACATTTGGAAATCATTTTCTATACTATATTACTCACCGCAGTATACAAGAAAATAATCAAATACTCCTGCCAAATACTGGTTGGAATTTTGAGTGGGCACAACCAGGATTTTCGAATCCTGGCGTTGCACAAATGAAAGAAGAAATGAGGCAATTCTCTTATGGTTGTCGCATCTCAGGAGTTTTGCCCATTCTACTGTAGCAAAATATATTATAGTTAGTGCTAGTAAAAGATCCTCTCAATATTTTCCATGTTTTATCATGTTTGAATTTCGAAGACATGATGAGTATACTTTGTTTTATTGAATACCTATCAGTATAAATGAGCCAACTCTTTCATCTGGAATATTGATAAACTAAGTATTGCCATTAAGGATAATAATAACTATAATATTAATAATAATGCCTCTAGAGAAAAGGACCCACATCAGTCCCTTAGGGTGGTGGAAGAGTACATGCATGCTAACGGAATGGAATTCGGGACCGACAAATGTGCCACAGTTTATCTCAAAAGAGGACGATCCGAGTAATACGGAGAGGATTTCCAGTATCTTGATGCCGGAGGGACGTATACTTACCTAGGGATGGAGCAACGCCGCTCCTAAGAGGTAATTGCACTGATCATCAGAACTGTCGGGAACTAATTTGCTTGCCGTTCTGATCCCACTCTACTTTTTTGAAGTAATTAAGTAGACTCAGGACGAGCTGCGACAACTCAACCTTAAAACTTGCAAAATGATGCATCTTAATAGGAGCTTGCATCCTAAATCGTCAGTTCCTCGGTTATACTTTGCCAGACAACAGGAAGGCCGTGGACTTTTGAGTTTGGAGTGTCTGCATAACAGAATAGTACTGGACGGAGCCTGTAAAGTCATCAGGAGTTCCTATCCCCTACTCTGCATGGTCCGCGACCATGAAAAAGCAGGGATTCGAGCATCCCGTGCAGATGATGAACTTGGTCTCGTATTCGACACTGAACGGGCTAACCCAAACTCTTTCACCAAGTTGGGACCCGTTCAGCAAAATGCTCACATCAAAGCTGCGGAGACCGAGGTCCTCCTCCAGCTACATAGGGATAGGCCAATGCATGTGGTCTTCTTTCACAACATCGAAGAGCTTGGCTCATCCAAAAGTTTGACCTTTGCCTTCCTCAGAGCAAGTGAGCTAAAGTCTTATTCGCCTGCCAGGATGGTGTCTTCAATACCCTAGTCCCTGACACCCGATGCAGGGCGAGTCGTAGGGCACTTGAGACCATAATGCATTTGCTATCAGCATGCCCAATGAGAGGTGTCGAATCTATTGGAACTACTCATTCCCCATCCTCAGGCAAATACAAGCTAATAAGCCTGATGTCCTCGACCATCAAAGTAAAACGATTTTTGTGGACTTTTCAGCTCCAAGCAAAATAAATATCGTTCAAAAAGAGGAGGAAAAACGGAGTCGACATCTTCTCTTTAAACTCCGCAGGTTGTACCCAAACCATTCTGTCAAAATGGTGGTTCTGATCATAGGAGTCCCTGGTGGAATGATGCACACACTGCTATCGAATTTGAAAATAATACCGGTTTGCCATAATATGGCAGAAATCTTAGCTGCAGGAATGCAGAAGGCAGGCATCCTTGGATCACTTCGTTTGCTCAGAACACATGAGTCTTGGACCCAATAATCACTCACCCTACGGACGTAGGGAGTGGTTATCGTGGTAAACGTCACCAACGCGCCCTCCGAATGGGTCGAAGTACCGGAGATAGGGCCTGACTGGTACACTCTTGAGGTAAATAATAATAATCCCTAATAGCACACTATGTCCCAGGGACGTCCCTATTTGGTACAAATCATGTCCGAATGTCCGAGACTTAAAATCATTGTCCATGGGACATCCGAATCAGTGCATTTTCATGAATTTCCCCAAAGGACTTCCTATGGATGTCCCAATCGGTACATCGTATAAAACGTATGTGCGAGGACGTCTTTGGGATATCCTGGGTCGGATATATTTTGTAATGTTAACTAGGACATCCATCGGACGTCCTTGTTTGTAAGTATTCTGGCATGTCTTTGAAAGGACGTCCCATGGTTGTCCTGGTACGGGACATTTAGGAACATCCCGCATGAATGAATATTGGACGTCCCAATTGGTTAATCTTAGAATATCTCCCTGCGAGGACTTCCTTGGGATGTCCTGGTTCGGATATATTTTGTAGAATTTTCTAGGATATCCATTGGATGTCCTGGTTGGCATGTATTTCTTCGAAAGGACTTCCTATGGTGGTCCTGGTACGGGTACATTCTGGAACGTCCTTGATGGATGTACATCGGACGTCATCCCAATCACTGAATTTCAGAAAATGTCCCAGCGAGGACTTCCTTGGGATGTCCTGGATTGAACATTTTTCGAAATGTTTCCTAGGTGCATCCATCCAAAGAATACATCCCAGCTAGTGGTTTTACAGAAGAGGTATAAAATGGATCACATATTTTCAATAGGGCTAAACATTAAAGCGAAAACAACCCATCTGAAATAAAACCCTTTTCACTTTCATTGAGGTAATCAGGGGCCATATTCTCGAGTTTGTGCTTTTGCCAATAAGATTCACTGTTTCACAACAATGAAAATAAAAAATTTATGTTTGTCTCTCTAGTTCGTATACGGATTGAAACCGAACAATTCCTCTGTGTATGGATTCCGTGCATAAAGTTGTTTTCTGTGTTTTGTGTTCTGTGTTCAAGTGAAGTGTTGACGAATTGACAGACAATTGTTGAGTATTTACCAGCTATGGCGGGTTTTCTATCGTCTTTTGTGATTGATTAGTTTAGTGACTGTTCTGTAAGTTATTTTGTGTTCATTCAGTGTAGTTATATCTTTAAATGAAAATAAAAGTTTTGTTATACTATTCAATAGTTATTACTAACCTATTCAACACTGTTTTGAAAAAGATGTTTCCGTAAGACAAGTAGAGTTGTGTGTATCCTTTAAACATGTACAAAACCGAATTGAATGACTCTGGGAGAGTGCTGAGCTTACCTAGTAAGTAAATCTGGTTCCATCCAAATTGTTCTCCAGTAATCCACAACAATATCATAACCTGAGTCCTGAAAGAGATGTAGGAACAAACACATGTGATAATTCTGCACATCCTAAGGACGTCCCAGATGTACTTTCGATTGGTGAACATCCCAGGTGGATGTCGATTGAATATCCTCATAGATCGTCCAATTTTGGTGAGAAGTCGAAACATTGGTACTTCCCACGGATGTCCAATGGACGTCCGCGGTACCAATACTGCACGTCCTAAGGACGTACCAATATTGCGCGTCCTAAGGACGTCCAAGATGTACTTTCGATTGATGTAATTCGGGGACGTCCGATTAACATCCCAGGTGGATGTCCATTGGATATCCTTATAGAACGTCCAATTTTGGTGAGAAGTCGAGACATTGGTGCTTCCCACGGATGTCCAATGGACGTCCGCGGTACCAATACTGCACGTCCTAAGGACGTACCAATATTGCACGTCCTAAGGACGTCCAAGATGTACTTTCGATTGATGTAATTCGGGGACGTCCGATTAACATACCAGGTGGATGTCCATTGGATATCCTTATAGAACGTCCAATTTTGGTGAGAAGTCGAGACATTGGTGCTTCCCACGGATGTTCAATGGACGTCCGCGGTACCAATTTTGTACATCCTAAGGACGTCCCGAATGTCCTGAGAGGATGTCCTATGGATTACCATCGGACTTCATGGTGCTATTAGGGATATGATCCCTCACAAAGACTCGAAGACTGTACCCTAAGGCATAGCCTGTGCGGGTAGAGGACGGCTATTATTATTATTTGCCGAGGCTCTCCAGGGACACTTACTGATTTTTGGTGGCGTATGTACTCTTCAGCAGCAGAAAAACCCGGAAAACCCACAGCACTTACCTTTTGCCAACTCACATCGCACTTACTTCACAACATGGAATAATGTCGACTATCGATATCGATGTACTTGAGAAAAATTTCCGAATACTCCGGATTCGAACCGGATCAGATGCATGCGGAAGATTCAACGGCCAACACATCGAATACGTCCAATGTGAATCGAATCCGATAGCCTTAGTGGTTCGAATTATGTAGACTTTATCCAAAGAAACGAATCTTAGATAAAAACATTGATAAAATATAATTAAGGATGACTCGGTTGCCCTATAGCGCCTTACCAGTCCTGTAGCCTATCTGATGGTCTGTCTGTCTGGGTGTCCCTTCTTCTGTCGTTTTCACAAAGGACCCTTTTGGATAGAAAGGCGAGGAGGGTTTCCACTGATATTCTGCTTATTCTGTCTTTAAAAGTAGGAGTAAACACCTATGCTTATCGAAAGAGGATATTGCGGGAAATTCATGATTTAATTAGTTAATTTTGTAGTTCCTCCAAATAGAAGATAACTTCATAAAAATACGTAGAGGAATTGTTAGCAAAATATATCGATTCTCGATGCACGATCAACCGATGCTAATAATTTACTGGTAAAAATGCTCGCACTTTCTAGGGAAACAAAAACTCACAGAATGTCACTGAGGACCGACGATACAGGGCGTTTTAGGACAACATATCTGTTCGCGGTACAATGACAATAATAAATGATATACATTAAGTGTTACCCTGACTCTTTCCCTAACACAATGCAAATTCAAATTCAAAAAGTATTTATTGGATTGAATAATATAAAAATATTAGCATGGTCTACAAACATATAAATATATAAAACAGTGAAAATTATTGCTTTACCAGAGTATGGGGTAATGGAGGAAACTCAGACTGCTTGGAGTGATAGGTCGAAATCCCGCCCGTCTAGAGTATCCAGGGGCGGGGCAGACCACCTCACACTGCCTGAGGGCAGCCCCACGATGTGATGTTGGTCTGTACATCTATAGCCGGTTTAGTCGTAGTAGTAGCATGTCAACTTATCTCCTCATAGTTATAAAAGCCTTGTTGTTGAATTGTGTGTGAGACATCACACAATTAGTTTCATTTCTGATGTTTTTTTTTATTCCCGGAAAAGTGGGTGTATACTACATTACTTTGTATCGTGGATACTTACTGATCCTTTGGTCTATCATGAAAAAGATCCAATTTCTGATTAATGAACCCACCGTGTTTCCAACGGATATTGTGGTGAGCTCCGATTGCTGTTATGTTCCTGGTCAACGGACTTCCAAGTTGTGATGTTGGCTAGCTCACGTAGTGCGTCTAGCCGAGTGTACCTGTCACTGTTGGTGACGATACGGAGTATTTTGCTCTGCATATTCTCCAGTCTCAACATTTGAGTTTTGGGGAGGCTACAAAACACTGGGCAGACATAGGCCATCGCTGGTCTGATGACTTGTTTGTACAGTATGGGCTTACTCTCCATTGCCAGCCTGGAATTCCTTGCTATCAGCGGATCGGTCCGCTTAATTGCAACTATACCTCGATGAATAGCCAAGCTGACATGTTCATGGAGAGTAAGCCACCTGCCTAGCTTTACTTCTAGGTACCTCACGGGCAACCCGAGAAAACGTGGAGTGTCCTCTATGGAACTCGATCTGTTCATCCGGGATGAGGTTAAGTTTTTCCTCGAGGATAACAAATCTTTCGAAAACAATTCTGTCCACCACCTTGGCGATAGCACTAAGCAGCGAAATGGGATTGTAGCTTCCGACACTCGAGTCAGGTTGACCCTGTTTTAGAATCTGGATGTTCCCAGCTTGCTTTAGGCACTGAGGGTAGTGCTGCCATTTTATAATACCGTTTATGATGTAAATCAATTATACGATAGACTTCCTCGGAAGATTCCTCAACAGAATTGCATCAATTTTGTCTATACCTGGAGCCTTATTTCTAGGGAGCCTTTATATAACTTCCTGAACCTCCTCAAAACTGGTCGTCGGCCTTGAGAAGGTTCTGCTGCTTATATTGGTGCGGGGTGCATCTCTTAAGTGTTTGGTTTCCCTAGAAATTCGCTCTTGTTCTGAGTTGGAGTCAGCCGATGTTTGGAATACTCCCTGGTAATACTCTCCAGACATTTCCGTTTTCCTTGGTACGATCATTGCCAACCATTTTTTACTACCGGAATGTCCCTGCCCCTCGTTTGGAGGCACCTGAACATCCGCCAAAGGGAATTGTCTCTCACATTCAAGCTTTCAAGTTTCTTCTTCCAGATTCCATTCTTATGGTTTCTTATTAGTGTGTTTATTTCTTTGCCCAAATTCCTCATATTTTCTCTATGAGTGGCATTTCTGGCCCTTTGCTATTTTTACCTCTCTCTTGAGTTGAGTTAAATCAAGTCTAATAAGTAATCTGGGAGAAGATTACACGGATCACGACTTTCTTCCTGGTAGTTAAGTTCTAGCTTGCTGGATGTTCAAGTGTCTCAATATCTATTTGCTCCTCTGAGTTAATTGGAGGGATTATTGTTTTTTCGTTGATCACTCTCCTGTACTCTTTCCAGTTCGTAGTTGTATAATTGTGGAATATTATTTCCCCTTTTGTGTTTTGTCCACCCTTAACTGAAAAGAGAACAGGATCGTGATCAGATATGAGCTCGGAAATTGTTTTTAGTTAATTTTTATCAGTTACATTATTATTAACTACCAGGTCGATTGTCGAGGGAGTGCGGCCGTTCCAAGGATATTGGATTGGAGCATCTGGGAAATCTTTGACAACATAATTGTCTAGAGAGTACTCCCAAAGAGCATTTCCATTGGCGTTAGACGTGGTGCAATTCCATTCAGACTTCCTCGCATTGGAGTCTCCCGCTAGCAGCACTTTGTGCCCAGTGCTACAGAGAACATCCAGATCCAGTAAGGAAAATTTCCAAGGGGATGATTATATATCGCATACACCTTTGTCTCACTTTCGAGTTGTATCCTTACGTGCTCTATAGAGCTCTGTTTTTGTGGCAAAGGTATATACGATATACCCTTTCTTATGAGGATGGCCACGCCACCCCCTCTCATTGCATAAGGGCTATCCACCCTGATATTGGAGAATCGCTTGAAGTACAATTTTTGTTCCTGCCAAGGCTTCGTTTCGGACAGGAGAATTACGTCAATCTTATGCCTGTATACAAAATCAGCTACAAGTGAGTACTGATTGCTGATTCCGTCAACGTTTACCTCTATTGGCATTCAACGGCCGTAGTCTTGGATGTTTTCCATGATCTTCCAGAAGACCAGAAAGTTTTCACCACTGTTTTCTCCCGGTGGCGAGGCTGGTTCATATTTCGGCTTCCGTTCGACCTTCCTTTCTTCCTGGGCTCTTACTTGGGCCTGGTACACCTCTCAGCATGGAGAGCATGCGGTATGTACTCCTCTGCAATAGCAGCAGATCGCTGGAGTCGTCTTTGATTTGAGACATGCCCCTGACCAGTTTGATCCTGCACATTTCATACATCTTATGGGTCTATTACAATTCTATTTAGGAAGCTGAATACACTTGCGAAGAATAAATGAAGAGGGTTTTTTTTGTATAAAGTGTATAATTTCTAAATATGCGAAGCGCTTTGGACTTTCGTCATCTTCAGTGCTTCCTGAAAGTAAATACTCTGGTTGTGGGGGATTCTTGAAATTGAATTTATTGATTTGTAGGTTATGAAATTTGGAAAAAGGTTTTAAAGTTAGATGAGTACTTACAAGTCAGGTAACAGGAAGAATTGCAATTTTTGAAGTCATCTTATATGTATTTTATAAAATTTCTGGCTTAATTCCAACGAAAATCAGGTTAGAATTTGAAGGCCATGTGGGTATGTCAGGTATTTTGAAATACAAAATTACTTCATCTGTCAAAGTCAAAGAAATATAATACCAACTTGTGTTAGTAGTAAGTTGAAATGCTTGGTTATAAAGGGTAGACAACATAATTGAATTGAAGGTTTAATTTTGAAAAAAGGTTGATCTGAAAAGACATATTGATTTAATTTTGATGAATAATTCTTTGGTGAAGTGGAAGGAAATCTATATACAAGTTCACTTGAGTGTTCAAGTAGAAATCATTATTTGAAAGTTCTTTTGAAATTTCCAGTTCTTCGAACAAATCCAGTCTCAAATAATTCTAATTGTCAATTTGGTGTAAAATTTTATTGCCTTTGAGAGCTTCATCCTGTTTCTCCCTGTTTTCTTCTTCTTCGATAATGCTTCGAAGGAGTTTTTGACGATGAGGAGGTTCTTTTTCTATTTTGATTGTTGTCCATTTAATTTTAGACATCTTTGGAAATTCGAATTTTTCCTCATCAGTTTTTCCATTCTTTTCTTTCGTTTTTGGTTTGTTCCCAGCAGAGTTCCCTATAGTGATCGGGGATTTTTCTGACATCTCTATCCTGGAGTTTGGCCACGGTAAGTCAGATAGTTCCTTAGGGATGTGCCTCTTTGCATTGCAAAACAGGGAAACCTTTGCATTTGCTTTGACTCTAATCTGCTCGTCTCAAGCTTTGATCTGGTCTGTTATTTGTAAAGTATATAGTTATCCCTGTTCTGGATTTCAGGACTATTCACTATAGGGAAAGGATTTCCTTCCGGCATTTGCGGGTCAGAAAGACTTTGAGGAAATGCTGGAGGGGACGATGTCATCGACTTTTTCAGCAGTCTATTCTGAGTATCAGCCTGCTTAATCTTGGCCTCCCTTTCCTGTCTGTGCCTCTTATTAAGGATTTGTTGTTCCCTAACTACTGCACAGAAGGCGTTTATGCCTTTTGGGTTTCCCTATTTTTTGGGTTGGTCTAGGTCCATTTGGAGTGTTGCTTGTTTTTTCATCATTATCCGAGTTATCTTGTTCCTGTGGGACGTTTACAATGACATTAACTTCAATTAACGTTATTCTATGTTGTTCTTTTCCTTTTTCATGTTCTTGAAATGAGTTTTTCAAGCTTTGATTCCCCTCAATATCTCCTCAATATCCCCCTCAATATCCCTCTGATCTTTGTACAGATTGTCAATGCATCAAACCGCTGAGCTACACCAGCCACAAGTAAGCGGTTTCAACCTATGACGAAACATGTTCAAATGACTAACAGACTTAAATCCATTTTTTACGATATCATTCTTCCAGAACGTCCACGACAAGAAATTGTAGAGCAGTAAACCCTCCTCAATTTTTGTCTGAAATATTTTTTCTTCCGAAACTGTACTCGTTATTGCTGATTCTTATTTTTATTCCTTCTCAAATATTGAAGAGTGCATACATTTTCAGAGATAAAATGCAACGAAATGAAATTGTCCCAATCAATGATAGTTATGTACCATACATGTTTCACACTTGTCTTTTCATCGCTAAGTCTGAAATTTTCGGATAGGTGAAGACTTCCCTGCAGTATAAGAAAGTATAGACTCTGACACCATCCATACTGCAGGGGATCAATAATTATTGTTTGCACTCAGCCAAAGAGTAGTTTCGGCGTCTTAGAGTGTAAACCTGCTAAATAATTTTTCCACCGTTAATACGTTTTGCATATCACTCAAAAGAGACAAAAATAAACAATCTATAAAAACAGCTACTGTAAATTTTGAATTTATATCGATAAAAAGGCGTGATGAGTAAAACTGTCACATTCATGATTTCAAATGCTCCAATGTACCCTGTCAGGTAAGCCATAATACTTTTATAACACAAACCTTTCAGACTCTGACGGTAATACTATGATTTACCCCAGCTTCAAACAACTATTATTATTTTTAGAGTTTTTATAATATTTAAGAATAATAATTGTGAGGTATTGTACTGGTTATTCATCAAAATGACTTGTTTGAATCCTCAAATAGCTTATTAGATCATTCTGTTCATACTGACCTATGATTATTTTCAGATTCAGTCGTTACAAATTGTAAAAAAAATAATGGCATCATCAAGAACCGATAACGTGATTAAAATGATCCGCACAACCTTCTCGCCATCTACTTTGAGTAATTCAATATCTTTATTATCGTTGATGGTTCAATGGTCTCAGACTTTCCGCCGCTTGTTTCAAATTATAGTGTTTTACTGTACGTGAGAATACGGCTTCCGCAAACAGGCTACTTTTAGGCGGGGGGATTTGAAGTGAATTTAATAGCAGGAGTCGTTCGAGCCCCAGTTACGGCTGGGATTTTTTAATTTAATTTGACGGATTAAATTATTCAAATCTCGTGGCTGAACTGGGGTGAGTCCTGCACGATTCACTGTTGAGTTCCAATTAACAGTGCTGCTCCTGAGGTGGCGCATGGAGTTAGTAACAAGGTCTATCCAGAACACGTGGCTAATGACCATAGCAGTCGATGCCAAAAACACCAATGAAAAAAAAAAATAGCAGGAGTCATCTTTTATTAGTCAATTTCTGCCGGTTATTCTAATAATTTCATCTTCATTAGACAATGTACAAAATTTGAGTAAAATTCAGCCGTCGAACGGGTTATCACCCCTCCAAAGTGTGAAGTTTTATTCATGCTCTTCATTATGAACTTTGGTGTGATGAAAATCCGTATTATTTCACTTACAACTGGTGAAAGGATACGTTAGTAAAAAAAGCCAACAAGTTCTGAAGGATGTCGGGGCGTGGCGCAGTGGTTAGAGCGTCCGACTCTGGGTCAAAAGGTCCGGAATTCGAGACCCAGTTGCAGTTGGGATTTTTTTATTCAATTTGACTTATTAAATTATTCAAATCTCGTGGTTGGACTGGGGTGAGTCCTGCACGATTCATTGTTGCGTTCCAATTAACAGTGCTGCTCCTAAGGTGGTGGAACTAGGCCTATCCAGAACACGTGGGTAATGACCATAGCAGTCGATGCCAAGACAGCAAAGAAAAAAAAAGATCTGAAGGATAATTTTGCAGATATTCACATCCACTGCAAGTTCTCTCAAATGTGTAACCCTCTTTCATTAATCATTTGTCCCTTTATTTACAAATTTACAATTTGCAGTAGTGGCGCTATTGTCTCATATAAACTGGGTTCATCCAAAATCACGTCTGTACCAAAGTGGACGAGACCCAGCAAACTATATCCAGCGATTTTCTCCAATACCTTCGCAATGAATTAATAATTCGAACACTAAATTGAAATCTTCAAAATATCCAAAGAGTACTCAATATCAAACATCCGTTACAACTGAACATCCATGTGTTTATGGCAAAAAGTCACATTCTATTTATAACCGTCAAACTTTTCTCAACTACCACCGAAAACCACAGAGCATGAAAACTTTGTACGAGTTACTTGAAACGATCATTCACTGGGAAATTGTATTTCACGTAGTTGCAGAAAGTGCGATCTAAACGTTTTATAACGCATAGATAACAGTTCACATGAATGAAATCTCTAATAATCATGATAATAAATGAGAGTGTTCATGGACGATAAATAGAAATTTGACAAGCATGTGGTGAATATATGCAAAAAATAGCATCCATGGCTGCTATGCATTTCTGGTTATTTCATATCAACCCAACAATAGGGTCAGATCTGTATTTGTGAGTATGAGTTTTCGTTTTTCGAAATTCGTAATAAAACCAGGATGCTGATTTCTAGTAGTTTTATTACGTCTTCATTTAACAAATCGTGATAATAACAGACAAAATGCGTACATGAAGTTTTTTTGGATGTTGTTGATAATATTGTTTTTCGAGTCGTTATGACCGACGGTACCTATATGACATTGTCATTTATGAATTAATGAGTTATGCACATAAATGTGAAAAAATGCGTAAAACGCAACAAAGCCCTCGGCATTGAAAGTATCACTTTCAAAAATACATATAACAAACAATGAAGATTACTTAAAACTACAAAAGATATTTACAATGAACAAAGAAAAAAAATATTCATTTGTTTTTTGTTTGTCAGTTGAAAGGTGGAGCAGGAATAACTATTCTGCTAGGAACATTTCCCATAATTGAATTCATAATACGAGGTTTAACCTTGAATCACAATACACATTCATGTATTAGATATCCTTCTAGTAAGATTTCGCCCTCAAAGTGTACAGAATTTCTCACGAATGGAGCTCATACTAAATGCTGTGGCCTAGCATGTAGCAAAATCATGTGCTCTCTTTCAAATAAGAGCTTGGTGTACCAATGTTTTGATGATAATATGATTGGAAATTTTTTGGCAAAACTTAAATCTGAGTTAGCCAATCTACCTCGAACACGTAAAATGTTTTGACTATCTAAAAAGGGATTCAGTTTCAAAAGTTTACTCATTTTTTAGAGAGGTTCATTATTTTTTTGTGCCTGTATTTCTGCGCTGAAACCTGACTTCACTATTGTTATGATATGAACAATAGCCATTCGGATTTCATTAAAACGCAAATTTGTGAAATATCTCTGAGAAATTCGTCTACAACAGTTTTCTTTGAATCGCAAATAATAGGCTACCACCCTTTCCAATCAGGACAGATTTGAAACTTTTTCGAAAAGAATGATTCCAGAGTTTTCAGGGATTGCTGGAGAATGGAGAATGCCTGGCCGGCTATGAATTCTCGCCAAACATTAACGAATTTGGCCCGTGCCAATACACATCAAGTCTTTGAGATAACGAAATTGTGTGCGAGTGATTAGGAAGTACATCGTCCCATCCTTATTTCTCAGACCATAACTCTTGTAACAGAATTTTCGCTGAGATTCTAACACAGCTGAGTAATAGACCGGGATCCCACGACTATTTTCAAAAATGAATAATAACAGGCTCAATCTTCCTGAGTAGGTTCATTTTGCCGAGATGCCCAACTTTTTCCTCAACGAGATATTTTTACTGTTGCTTGGTTAATATTTGTATAATTGAATGGTCATATTGTCCTACAAATTGAATGGTAGGTGTTCCCAGTCCTACGCTCCGAAATTGTCAACTCAATGGTGGAAAAAAATTCATTAATAATTGTAAGACAATGATAACACATGAAAGGTTAGTGCATTCTTCACCTAAATAATACAGTGTCCTACAAAAAAACGGGTATGTATCGCTAGTCCTACAAAAATTATTCAAAATAACGAATTATTTTAAATTGTGGTTTAGCTAATTTAATATACTTTCATTCGTAAAGTAATGTTACTTTCAATGTATAATTATTTGTTCAATTCAAAAATATCATAATCTACATGAAAAATTTATGAAAAAAGTGGGAAATTTTGTTTGGCTTTCCTAATTTTTATAAACAAATTTAAAACAATAATAACAAAGTGAAAACATTGAAATAATCAATCTGCCCTCCGAGGCGGCTTAAACGATGTCGCATTCGCTTCAACAGATGCAGGAAAACCCGGAAAAAATTTATTATTGAAAACTTTCAAAGAGGTCAGACGAATTGTAAAAATCTGCTCTACGGTAAAATAGGATGTATGGTATCTCCAGAAGCCTCAAAAAGTCCAGTTCGAAAGAGATATTATATTTTACGGGGGTCACGTAGCCAAGTAGTTAAAATAACGATCTTTTATCCACTCTGGTCGCCGGTCGTGGGTTCGAAGCCTGGCGACTGCTTATATTTCTCTGATGGCCCGAGAAAGTGGAAAAGCACGTAAAAAGTAAGAATTTGTTAATCCTTGGCTCTCACAAGTTTCGACTTCTGAGGGCTGCCGTTCGTAAGAGAACGACATCTGGTTAACTGAAAAAACAATTTTAAACAATGAGGAAGGGAAGGGAAAGGAGTGGGAGAGCATGTTTCACCAGCTATTCAAGGAGGTATCGCAAGTAGAGATTTCTAAAAAATGTAATTTGATGCGGGTGGCTGTAAATCAGAGAATGAAGGGACTTGCTGGAAATAAGGGGAGTTGATGGGAAGATTATTTCATGAGTATAATTTCACTTCAATTCTCACATTCTAGTAACAGATATGGACAATTCGTAATTATTATTTCATTTGATGGTTCCTGAGATATAGCCTTTTTAAGCATTCAAATTGTCACTGTGTACATGGGAAACTATATACTGTTGAATTACCAATCATAAAATTAATCCTTGATTAATTGATGAAGCCCCTTTGTTTTCCAAAGAATTTGTATAATAAAAATGATAATGGTATTGATATTCATCTATTTCTTTGAACGGTGTCTTGTCATGATATGTAATGCAACACCCTTTGTGAAATATAATTTCTCATTCGAATGCAGTGATTTACGAGCTACAAATTAGATTAAATGTGTTTATTTCTGAAAAATAAATCGATTTCGAATTAAATCAAAAAAATCAAATCGATTCATAATTCGCAAAATAGCAGTAATGGAATTTTTGACACCCTGTAGCTCGAAAACTGGCCATAGGATCGATCTGTGAACTGGACAACGTAATGAAGATGGCAGGATCAAAAAAATATCATCAAAAATGAGGATAAATGTGCCTACTTACACAATATTTTGATTATTTTTTATTTCAGAAGATATGGTCGAAATATCTGTAGGCTAGTCAAGCCCTTGTCTTACGGTCAAATAGATTGATTTTTCTGCCTTGAAATGAAGTTAATTCAATTGGTTTGTTTCACCATGAGCCATGAGCTTTAGATTTGGGTGAAACTAACAGTTAGCCATACAATTTTTGCGCTCACCAAATCAACATGATTTTCGCCTACGCAGTTCATTATAGCTACTAATATCAAGAATTTTAGTAGAATTGACAATTTCGGAGCGTAGGACTGGGAACACGTACCACTCAATTTGTAGGACAATATGACCATTCAATTATACAAATATTAACCAAGCCACAGTAAAAAAATCCGCTGGTTATTAATGATTTTTTATGACCACGTCATTGGTACATGTTGGGAGTCCTACCATCCATTTTGTAGGACAAAAGTTTTTTTTGAGTACTTTATCGAATCATCTCGAGGTTCAACTGAAAAACTAACTGTTATCAATGACTTTTTTGCACTCACCAAAGCGACATGACACTTTCGAGAACTTTCGTAGAGGAAAAAGTTGGGCGTCTCAATAGAAAGAAGCTACTCACGAAGATTGAGCCTGTTTTTAATAATTTTTTTTTTACCATGGAATTGACAATTTGGGAGCGTAGGACTGGGAACACCTACATTTCAATTTGTAGGACAATTTGATCATTCAATTATACAAATATTAACCAAGCAACGGTAAAAAAATCCGCTGGTTATTAATGAATTTTTATGACCACGTCATTGGTACATGTTGGGAGTGGGGGACTCTTCAGTCCTACCATCCATTTTGTAGGACCAAAGTTTTTGTGAGTACTCTATCGAATCATCTCGAGGTAGGACTGAAAAACTAAATGTTATTAATGACTCTTTTGCACTCACCAAATCGACATGATTGACGCCTGCGCAGTTTATTAGCTACCACTATCGAGAATTTTCGTAGAGGAAATAGTTAGGCGTCTCGGCAAAACGAAGCTACTCAGGAAGATTCAACCTGTTATTATTCATTTTTTAAAATTGGCGTGCGATCCCGGTCTATAATCCAAGTGGGTCAAATTTTTGCGAGATTTCCGACAGCATCGATCGTTTGGTAACACGTTTCTGAAATCTGTCACTAATCATGTAAGTAAAACAATCTAGTTTTCCACTCCATAATAAACTTTAAGTTCTGGTATTTTCTTCAGCCCGCAAGAATACTGGGTTATTGGAAACCTATTTCCTCAATTTGAAACCACCTGACAGAAGACGTTAGATACTGAGTTCGCAATGAAAATCACTTCATTTATTGTGTAACCTTCAGTCAACATGTCATCAACATAAAAATTATTTTTGATAACGTTTGATATCAGTGGGTTAGTGCATCTGACTCCTAATTGATACAGACATCCAATGGCAAGGAAACTACCGGATGAAGTAACATAAACTACTCGAGTAATTTCATAAACATCAACAGAATCCTGGAGAGTGTCTCTCCATATAATTCGTTGTAGTGATGTCTGACTAGGGTTTACTACACACATTCTCTACATTTTCTCGATATCACTTGATATCACATAATTACATTTTCTGTATCGAATCAGAGCATTGGAAGGATCAGGTTGAATAGTTGGACCAATCACCTGGATATCAATCAGAGATAAACATGTATTTGTTGGACAAGAAGCAACGAAAGCAACACGCAAGCGTGTAGTCAAACTGCTTTCTTTGATAACACTATGATGGAGCCATTGTTTATATAGATTGTTATATAGAAGTAAGTTAGTCAATGCCTGTGTAATTGGTGTTGGACGCAAACGCGAGTGTCATCTAGCGTGATTAGTTACAAACATGAATATTTGACGTCATTTTAATGCAGGTTCCTTCAAAAAACCCTGATTTTAATGCTGTCCCATTGTTTCAATCAAGTTACGACATGACTTGGATGCGAGCTCACTATCGCCATCTACATGTCGCATCCATTTTGATCCAATTATAATCCCATAAGGTTGACTAACTATATTCTATATAAACAATGATGGAGCATATGAAATGCAAATTTTGCTTCATCTTTATTTTCTACCCTATACCTAGCATTCGAAATTCATCTATTAATTTGAAATATTCAAGTTTATGGTCAGGATGCTTTTGGAATTTACGTTCTAGAGTGAGAAACCTTTTCTTATCAGTTTCATAGGAGTCACCTTATATTTCAGGAGGATCTTTCAGTGGTATGGTGACTATGAAGTAACCATTTTCATTGCGTGAAAAACTTTACAAAAAATGTGATTCACACGCCATTTCCATTTGGGAAAGAGGTTTCACATTTGCGAAAGTTTCCAGTTCCAAAATAGGCTGAGCTGTTTGTCAATTTGACTATCTGAATTATGAATAAAGTTACAATGAACTAGTGAGGAAGGTAATGAGTATAGGACCAGATACTAGCCATCCAAACCTAGTGTTCTGTAGAATAGGACCTTGGTGCCCTAATTTCATTTGTCCAACACACAAAAATTGCCAGAAACAGTCAGCCTTCTTTTGGGAGCTGACTATATATATAAATATATATATATATATATATATATATATATATATATATATATATATATATATATATATATTGTTAAATATTCGAGATGCACCTACCCGGTGACTGAATACATCAGTTAAAAGGACTTAAATTGATTCAGGTTGAAGTAAAAATACTAGAAAACTTCAGTTTATATTGAATTATCTTTAACAAAGTGTGACTTGTCACTTCAAAACTCAAAACATAACTAATTGTCACTAAACGTCAAAATCTGACGTTTCAACAAAATCGAACATACAAGGATGTCAACTTTCCGTAACATCCTCCCACCTTGAGTTAACTGAACATTGTTCAATAACTCAATGCTCAAGTTGCTACATCGCGAGTCTCTGAGGAGGTTTGACCTTCCTCCCATATCTAGTGGTAACTGATGATGGAACTTTAGGATTCTCGGGAAATTCTTCAACGCTTTCTAACTGATTGACATCAGCGTTCTCAAGATCTGGTTTATCTGAAGGTTCTTCAATTTTTGATAAGGAGTGCAGATCTAAATCATCATCACAATTCAGTTCTAGCCGGTATACTCTTTGAAGGGGTCTCAATATTGATCCTTTGGTGGTTTTCAATTTCACGAGTCGTACTTTATTATCTCGTCCAGGAATTAGTTCTTCTATATAAGCTAAAGGCCAGTCGACCCGTTTCAAATTATCAGAGCCCACTAGAACGACATCACGTACTTTGATCTCTTTCTCATTGTGTTTTTTGGATGACAGTTTCAGTTGCCCCAAATATTCATTTCTGAATCTCCTACGGAGATCCTCTTTCAACTTCATCCTGTACCTCAAATGTTTCCTAAGATCTGAACTTTCCACAGAATCTAAGTCAGGAACTCCAGATTCTTGAATCTCTCTCAGAAACATCGCAGGAGTCAATGGAATGGGGTCTCTAGGATTCTCGTGCATATACGTCAATGGTCTGGAATTCAATATCGATTCGCAGTCGCACAAAATGGTAGATAATTCCTCATATGACAGCGATGCTTTTCCTAAAACCTTCCGCAGCAGATCTTTGATGATTCCAATTAACCTCTCCCACCAACCACCCCACCAGGCAGCTGTTGGAGGATTGAACTTCCAGTCTATTCTTTCTGCAGTACTAAAAGATGTTATCATTTTCCAGTCCAACTTGGCGAATTCATTTACAGCACCAATAAAATTTGTGCCATTATCGCTGTAGACAGTTGATGGTCTTCCCCTTCTTGCCACAAATCGTCTGAATGATTGCAGAAAAACATCCGTAGAAAGAGAAGACAAAAGTTCCAAATGCACAGCCCGATAAATGGCACATGTATACAGACAAATCCATACTTTATCTCCAGTTCGAATAAATAGAGGACCGGCTAAATCAACACCAATCACTTCGAATATGTGAGCTTGCCGAACTCTATTTAAAGGCAGTGGCACAGGTGGTACTTCCACGTGTTTTGAATTGAATCTTCGGCAAATTGTGCATCTAGAAACGACATATCTCAAAGTTTTTCTTCCTCTTATTATCCAAAACCTTTCTCTCAGTAAGCTGAGTAGGCATTGAACACTGACATGCGAAGCTTTTACGTGTTCATCAAATATAAGTTTAAGAACCATAGGATGCTTGGATGGTAAAACAATTGGATAGCGAAAATCAGTGGAGTCATTCCTGTCGCATATTTTTGTATTTACTCGAATGATACCATCATCGTCAATGAAGGAACAGAAACTTTTCAACTTGGGATCATCAAGTCCATCAAAAGATTCATTCTGCACCAATTTAATGATACATTTCTCAGCTACGTGGATTTCGGCAATACACAATTCTTCCTCCTTCAATCTCTCATCTTTTTGGAGGCATCGACAGTTCAAAAAAATCTTCTTATCCAACCAAAAACACGAATGATTTTTTCATATTTCGATATTCGTTCATGGTACCAGGAAACATCTATTGTCGAGGATAAATTCGAAGAAGTAGTTCGTTTTCCCATCTCAGAATTTATTGCTTCTTCATTTCTAGTGAAATTTTGGTTCGGCCAGTTTTTTGGAGATTCCTTCAGCCATTGGGGCCCCTCCCACCATTTTGAATCTATCAGTCGTTTTGGTGAGCAGCCACGGGAAGGTAGGTCGGCTGGATTGAGATCTCCAGGAACATGAAACCAAGCATTCTTATTGGTCAAACTTCGAATTTCCTTCACCCGGTTCCAGACAAAAGGTTTCCAATTTTCGTCATCCTTTATCCATGATAAAACTGTTGTCGAATCGGACCACCAATAAACTAGTAGAGCCGGGTCAATAGTTTCAGTGATTGTTTTAGATAATCTCGCACCTATTGTAGCTGCTAGCAACTCCAGTCGTGGAATAGTCAAATGTTTCACTGGAGAAACTCTGGATTTAGCTTGGACAAGTTGTATATGTACGCCATGACATGTTTCAGATCTCAAAAAGATAGCTGTGGCATAGGCATGCTGACTGGCGTCACAGAACACATGCAAACTACAATGATTTCTTCCATCGGATGAATTGAGCAACAATCTAGGAATTTTCAGGTTCATGAGGATTGAAATATCAGCCAACCAATTCAAAAAACTCTCTTTGATTCCTTCGGTACCTGTGTATCCCATCCAATCTTAGATTCCCAAGTCTGTTGTAACAATAATTTGGGACACAGGGAAACCGGACATGAAAAGCCAATTGGATCGAAGAGTCGATGAGCTGTGGATAAAATCACTCTCTTGGTGATTATTTCTGTATTGAGTTCTTGAAACCAATCTGAATTCAACTGTAGAGTATCCGAGTTTTTATTCCAATAAAGTCCTAATACTGGAGAAACACTCGTAGTTACTGGGGACTTGTCCAAAACTGTGTGCTCCCACCCTCTCAGATCAAACTGGGCAGAGGCAAATAATTCTGTGGAAACTTCAATGAAATTTTTCAGTTCTTCCTTGCTGTTCACACTTGTTACACAGTTGTCTACATAAAAACTCTCGAGTAGTTGAACTATTGTTGATTTTGTTTCCGAATTCTCAGAGCTTTCTAGAATATTTCGTAAGTGACATTCGATTACTGCTCCCAACAGGAAGGGACTACATGTCACTCCGAAAAGTACTCTTGCATGGCGGTATGTTTTCAGTTCTCCTGTATCATCAAACCACAAGAAACGCAAAAAATCTCTTTCTTGAACATTCAAACTGATTTGCAAGAAAGCTTTTCTTATGTCAGATATAACCCCAATTTTTGATAGGCGAAATCTGATCAATAAAGTCGGTATCATCTCAATTAAATTGATGCCTTTCTCTAAACATTGGTTGAGAGATGGCTGATTTTTCTCTCTAGCAGAGGCATCGAAAACTGGTCGTATTCTTGTAGTCGCACTGCCTTTTTTCATTACATGTCGGTGGGGAAGGTAATGTCCCTCTCTTTCTAAGTCCACTTCTGGAACATTTTCGACGATACCCTCATGTAACCATTCTCTGAACACGTCGTTGTATTGATCACGCAAACCATCTGAATCAAGCTTCTTCACTAAGGAAACAAGTCTTTCAGAAGCTATCCCATAATTACTCGGCAAAGGTGGGTGATCTTCAATCCAAGGCATACATACTTCGTATCGGCCATCATCGTTTCTCGTGACAGAAGTCCGAAAATGATTCATGACGCCATCCTCGATTTCTTTCTGGGTCTTCCTCTGTACAGGATCGGATATTCCAAGGACATCTAAATTCCACAAATCAGAAATACATTCATTTCTTGAAAACATAGACAGATCAATCAATGTTTCAGGTTTTCTTTTGCTGTAGTCGTCAACTTTTCCCATTAATGTCCACCCCAGTAGAGTTTCTAGAGCAACAAGACCACTTTCCAGTTCATAACGATTTTCAGTAAACAGTTTACCAGCGATATCAGCTCCAATAAGAATATCAATAGGTCCGTCTCGAATGTCAGAGATTTCAATACCAACTGATTGTAATTTGTTCATCCAAGGACCTTCTCGAATACATGCAATATTTGTGCAAATCAGAGGTTCATCTAATGCTTCAAAATTACAAGAGTATTCATTCTTCAGACTACTCAATCGTATACGATAGCAGTTGTGTTTCAAAGCGTTCGTTTTAGAGCCACCAAATAAGACGTGAATGATCTCTTCTTGCCTCAAGCATTGGTAACCCATCTCTAGAGCTGCAGATTTTGTCACATATGACTTCTGAGAACCTGTGTCAATAATTACACGAGCTGTTCTTGATTTATTGGCCCCATTCAAATTGACAACTAATGTTTGCAGAAAAACTTCAGAATGCGAACTATTCGATAAGTTGTTTTCTATATTTGTTTGTACTGATTCAGTAGGCTTCGAGTCGGTTTCTTCGTTTTTGGGACACATAATATCAAAATGTCTACCTTTACAAATGGTACATACTACATCAACTCGACATTTTCTGGAAATGTGACCAAATTTTAGACACTGATGACAACACCCTTTTTCGATAAGCCTCTTTTTGCGTTCAAACAAAGTCCACTGTTTAGCATCTGTACAAATATCACTAGAGTGAGCTCCGCTGCAAAAATGGCATTTCTTTTGCATTTTATTATTTAAAAAACCAGAAGTTGTCGGCAAAACATGAGTTTTCAAAGGATCGCTCTTCTTTTTTGGTTTGCTATGCATGTCGAACCCAGATACAGCCAAATTAATACGTTCCTCGTTTTCTACTTCTTTCCGGACAAATGTCATCAATTTATCTAAACGATCTTTGAGAGTGGATTCACTATTGCAAAGACTACTCCTTTGCCATACTCGTATAAGATCTTCAGGAAGGCAGGACTCCATCAAAGGATACAACATAGCTGCGCAGGTGTCAGAGGTTACATCAAGCGTTTCTAAAGATCGCAGTTGGGATTCCATTTTATCATAGAGAAAACTGAGTTAATTATTATTATTCGGAAGATTGTTCAACACCAGCTTCAATAACTCTCGTACATAAAACTCCACCAGAAGATCTTTCCTTCCAAATCAGGCTTTCAATCGCTTTCGGGTAATTTTCAGCACTCGGTGGGTAACTATCCACCAGCTGTCGAGCTCTCGATTTGGAAATGGTCGCTTGAATCAAATATTGAAATTTATCCTCTGGAGCAATGTCTTCATCATCATCAATTCGTTTGAATTGGCTCCAAAGGGGAAGCCAGTCTTTGATTTCGCCACCAAACTTCTTGAACTCAATCGTGAGTAACTTGAGTTTTCTTTTGGCGTTGCTGGAAAACTGGGAAACACTATCCGCCACATCTTTATTCGAAATATTGTCAGCCAACAGTTTCACCTTATAATACTTTGTAGAATATTCACCGGCAATTAAAATCTCCAAATTCAAAGCTTCATCATCGTTTGTGAGGTAATCCAAAACTTGCTTGGGCAAATCCATCAAAATTTCAAATTTCTGTTCCAAAAGGCGTACATTACTATGTATTTCTACCTTATCTAAATCAGTTTTTGCGAACAGTATCATAATTCCATCGAAAACGCGGTCAAATGAACTCCTTTGAACCGCAAGTACTTTTTCCACCTTATCCATAGTCAGTCCTGTCTCGGTCGCCAAATGTTAAATATTCGAGATGCACCTACCCGGTGACTGAATACATCAGTTAAAAGGACTTAAATTGATTCAGGTTGAAGTAAAAATACTAGAAAACTTCAGTTTATATTGAATTATCTTTAACAAAGTGTGACTTGTCACTTCAAAACTCAAAACATAACTAATTGTCACTAAACGTCAAAATCTGACGTTTCAACAAAATCGAACATACAAGGATGTCAACTTTCCGTAACATATATTTTATTAGGAATATCAAAGTGGGGGTCAGCCAATTTTATATGTGATGGTATTTTTATTGAACCCAGGTCAACTTTAAAGTTAGGCAGATTGCTAGTTATTTGTGGAACATCAAGACATGAAAGTTTTTTTTTTTTAAATGAGTTGTGTTTTGACTGTATACATACGATACAAGAAGATTTTATATTGGATAGATTTTCATGTAGGCACGATACATTTCCAACAACTCTTTTTCTAGTATGATTCAACATATCACTAAATTCTGAAGAAATAAAGCTACTCTGACTACCAGGATCTAATAAAGCCGAGCTGAGTGAGATTTATTTTCATTATCAATGACACACAGAAGAACTCTTGAAAGAAGGACCTGCTGATTTTTTATATAACTAGTAGCTAAATTAATGCTTTCCTGTACACTATTCATCAGAGGCTGATCTGAAATTATTCTACTCTCACACAGAGAGAAAAGACTGCAGCAGGTTCATGCACAACGTTGTGTGAGACACAGTTGTGTAGATATTTTACACAATTGTTCATTCTTTCATCATACGCGTTTTGTAAAATTCAATGAATATTCGTGCCAGTTGATTTGTGTAGTATTCATGCACTTCCACATTGCCTAAAAATGCACAAAAATATGCACATCTACCATAACACAACTTGTAAGGAAAACATTTAAAACGCATTGAACTCATTTTACATCCGTTGTGTATTTTCTATTTGATATGCACAAATTGTATACTATTTCAACACAATTGTGAAATTTGCCACAACTTGACCAAGGCGTCGTCTCACCCTACTAAATACGCATGCGCGGCATGTTCACCTATCGTATTTTGAATTTCCAAATACTCCAAATGTCCAGTCCATCATTGTTTGATTGTTTTATGCGGATCGAAGGGCGAAGCTGGCTAAGTGTACTTACCTATTATTTACTATTTGCTCATGTGTAAGTGATTTTGTGTTAAATGGAAGTGTTAGAATATTTGCGAACTGATACCAATATTTGAAGGTTAGTTTTGCTATAATTTTTTGTTATAACAGAAACCTACCAACTGATTAATTTTCATCATTTGTAACGGTTTGATAAGGGCATCATCTCACCTACTTTCACGAAGATTACTTTAAACTATTATTATTCAACGTGTTCCAAAATAACACAATGTATGTTTCATTTATGTTTTGTTAGGTATTTTGTGTTTCTGTTATTTGATTTGTAATTACAGTTTATAGTTCAGTTATTTTTGTTATTAGTTCTTTGTGATGAAATAAACATTATCTGAATGACATTTAATTTCATTTCAACCTTCTGGATAATGAAACTTACAATTTTTGAACAGAATAAGATATAAAGAAGCGAGCAGGTTGGAACTGATGCTTATCCTTATCTTATTCCGTTTGGATGTTATCATTGTAAATGATAAAATTTGGCATTGCTTTGTACACAAATATGTACTATATACCTACACAATGCATGTATTCCAGGTACACAAATTTGTGACATTTTTTGCATCCTATATTTGAAATACATATACAATTTGCACAAACTAGGTACACAATTTATGCATAAATAGTACCGATTAATTTTGTATATTTTGTGTGTACCACAAGTGATAATGCACAATGGTGTAACAATAGAACAGAAGTTGTGTTTATTTAAAAAAAAAACATTTAGTTTTTATTCATTCCTTGTATACGGTAAGAACTTAATATTGGTTTATAAAATTAAACAAAACTGTCCAGAATAATACAACACTGAAGTATATCGTTCATACACAATATCTCTGATACAATATTATAGAAGATAAATTACCAAATTGGTGCTGTCAACTTTTTAGAAACAAATTGTGCTGAAATTATTCGCAATTGCGTAGATATCATATATTTATTTCTCTCTGTTTTCGATATGTAGAAGAGTATGATTTACATCGTCTACAAGAACTGAAATGGCATTGTTTTATCATATATAGCTTTAAAGTTTTGGTATTTTCAATACGATCATTGACAGATAACTTCATGATTTCAGGACAATACTGTATAAAAATGTTGATTATTTTTACAAAATGAACACCAAACTCTCTGTGATATATTGTTTGACTGATATGAGGTTAAAAAACTTTTGCTTCTGATCTCTTGCTTATTTTTACTAAAGTGTTTTTGCTGCACTGATTATGTTCTACAGGGTGTTTCTTAAGTACGTGTAGAAACTTTAAGAGCATGTCGCTGAAGTCGAAATAAAAAAAAAGTTTCCATAAACACATGTCCGCAAGTTATTTGTTCTTTGTGAATTAATGCCAAACTATTTGTGATATTCGAGTAAAGTTTGGTATCTGGGATGATTTTTCAATGACAAAATCAAAATTTGTGTTAATTGTGAAAAAACTAATTTGTAATTGAATTTATTTTGAATTAAAATGTCTTGTCATTCAAAATCACTTGCATCGATTATTTCAAATCTCAATAACTCGAAAACAGTTGCTCGCAGTGACCTCTACGAAGAATATATTTTTTACACAAACTGAATAATAAATATTCCCAGATACCTAACTTTACCCAAATATCAAAATTATTTTGAAATTATTCACAAAGAATAAAAATAAGAATTCAACTTTGACACTCCGTATTTCAGAAACGTATAGCTTGTGGACATATGTTTGAAAGAACTTTTCTTCTTATTTTGATGTAGCAATACGCTCCTAAATTTTCTACACGTACTTAAGAAACACCCTGTATAGATTCTAGGAGGACTCCGCGATCTCTCATAAATGTGAATACATTTTTCAAACTGGGTGATGAATGAGAATCTTTCTTTTCCTCCCATTCCCTATTTGTGTTGGAGTCTATTTTCAAAGAAAAAGGATGGATAACCAATGTTTCCCAATTGTCAGTAGATTGGTTCAATGATTTCAATGAACGCATATGTTTTTTAACGTTATCCATAGGGATTCTAAGAGAGACAGAAGATTCATCAAGAATTTTTGCCAAATTCAATAGAGCAATAACGAGGTTTTGTATCAAAATTCTAGAATTGTTATATCTGTTGGAGACATAATCCCAGGCAATTGGATAATTTCCACAAGAAATTTCTAATCTAGCTATAACTTGCCTGGCACAACCTTCCAACGCAGACCGAAGATATATAATGAAATTTTTGTATTTTATTGATTGAAGTGTTTTTATGGGTAAGCGATTCAAAAATATCTCTAAATTCTATAAATATGTCAAAACAGCCGTCAAATTTTGGCAAATCAATTATTGGCAATCCAATATTTTGGGACATACGAGGATGCATTGATATCTAGTTAGCCTAGACCAGTTCCCAGTATAAACAAAATATTGCGTTACCATAGCAAGGAACAATAACTTATTAGAAGTGTCAGTGTAAAGCTTGATGTCAAAAAAGTAAACCAGAGTTACGCAATAAATTAAAAGAAAAAATATGTCCACCGAAATTGTGAAAATCGAAAAATTGGAGTAGAGAGACATCATCAAGTACCTGTATTTAAAAAGGTTAAGAGGTAAGCAGATTTACGAAGATATGCTTAATACCCTTGGTGATCAATGTCCTTCGTATGCGACCGTGAAAAATTGTACTCTTCGCTTCAAAAGAGGTAAATTTTCCATTGAAGATGATGACCGATCGGGAAGGCCAGTTTCTGTGTCATTCCCCGAAAGTATCGATGCAGTTTATGACATTATTTTAACAGACCGTCGAATTGGGCTAAAACGGATATCTGAAGCACTTAATATTTCATACAAACGCGTTCATCATATAGTTCACGTCAATTTGGACATGAGAAAAATTGCTGCAAAATGGATCCCAAAATGTTTGAATGTTTACCAAAAGCGGGCAAGGGTAGTAGCATCGCGTTCGATTTGTGCTTGATTTGAAATCGATGTAGACTTCTTAAACCGAATTGTAACTATGGATGAGACTTGGGTACATTTCAAAGATCCAGAAACAAAGCCACAATCGATGGAATGGCGACACTCCGGTTCTCCAAGACCTAAGAAGTTTCGTGTCCAAAAATCTGCTGAAAAAGTTCTTGCTTCAGTTTTTTGGGATTGCCATGGAGTAATCATGATTGATTTTTTGGATAAGAGAAGAACAATGACTGGAGATTACTATTCGACGTTACTAACCACTCTATGGGAAAAAATTAAAAAGAGAAAAGACGCGGGAAGCTATCCAAGGGTGTTTTGTCTTTGCAGGACAACGCCCCTGCACACAAATCTCATGTTGCCATCCAAAAATTCGTGTAGGGTTTGAATTACTAGAACACCCCCCTTATTCACTTTCCTCAACTGAAAAAAACTTTAAAAGGTCGTAAATTTTCTTCCAACGAGGAGGTAATAAAAGCTGTGTAGGTCTGGTTTGCAGAGCAAGAAAATACATTTTTTTTGAAAGGTCTAGAGACGTTGCAGGTTCGCTGTAATAAATGTTCCTAATTAAGAGGAGAATATGTTGAGTAATAAAATATTTTGACATTGAAATTTTATTTGGTTCTATAGTAGGCTAAGAATTTTACAATATATCCTCGTACCTTGATCAGTTGGGCTCGGGGCCGCTATGTTACCAGAAAGGCTCGTAGCAACTGAATTAGTTGCCATGCCTGTGGTACCTACGCTAATATTTTGATCCTATCCAGCAAAGTTAACATTCTTTGCCTTTGTGGTGGGGGAATAAAAAAATTGCTCGAATGTTTCGCGTTCTAGAGTCTGTGACTCTATCTTGGTAGACAATGATTCAATATCCAACTGCACTGCTTCAAAGTCATGAGGAAGAGAGTCAGAGCGCTCTAAATGTTGTTCTAATTCAAGTAATAAGCTTTCATCATTTATTGGCGGAGACAATTTCTTAACAAATTTAGAGAAAATTGTTGGTTTACCTTTTATTACTGCTCTCCTTTTGACTAACAGATCCATATCAGCCGTTTCAAATCGGACTTAGTTAGATAATGGAAATTGTTGTCAACTTTCGAACAACCAAAGTCAAGATTAAAAATACTTCATACAATAGTGAAAAGGAAAATACTGACTCTGACTTCAGGCGAGTTAAGACAACGACGTTGTTTGTTGGTCTTTGCTAATCAAAAACTACAGGGTGTTTTATAATTGAATACTGATCCTGAAGGGCGATAATCCTTGGATGATTTTAGGAAAAATTCTTCATAGGTCCGTAACAGCGTCATTTCTGAGATACAGGATGTTGAAATTTAACAAAAAAATCAGTTCTTCCCCAATATCTCTGAAACCGATTTGGATTTTTTTTTTTCAATTTTGGTACATGCTGCATAAAAATACATTTTTTCCATAATGAAGGATTTCTTAATTTTCATCAGTGGCGTACCTGTTAACATACTCTGTCATATTTTTCATCAAAATAATGATACGCCACTGTCTTTTATCCAAATAAATGTTATTTTTGCAATTGTCCTTTATCTTCTCATAAAAATGTTCGATTGCCTTTTTTTCGTCCGTTGAACGGTTATTGAGTTAGAAAATAAAATGCATCCATTTGCTTGTCACTAGGCGAAATCAGACGTTGAAGAGTATTAGGATTATCTTGTGGGCTAGAAACATCTAGTATGCTAAGAACACCTTTCATTGTTTTCATTATAAACAATTTTGACACTTCTTTAGATAGATACGTGATATTATTCACTTTATAAAAACTTGTTTATTAAAAAAAAAACATGGTAAATTTTACAAATACCGAATTAGCAGACATGCATTATCTGTATGGGCTTGCTGACGGGAACGCATATGAAGCCAAGCGACTGTATCAAGAGTGCTTCCCAAATAGAATGGTTCCTGATGCTCGAACGATTTCAAACACCCACAGAAGGTTATGTGAAACAGGAAGTTTTGAGACAATGCATTACTTGATAGGAGCACATCGGACTGCAAGAACTCCAGCAATTGAGGTAGCTGTTTTGAATTCAGTTGACGAAAATCCTGAAATAAGTACAAGGCAAGTTGCCAATAATTTGAATAATGCCCATAGTCTGGTATGGAGGATTCTTCATGATATTTTATTATATCCCTATCACATTCAACGGGTTCAGGCTCTACTTCCTCGAGTCTTTCCATTACGAGTGAATTTCTGCCAATGGTATCTCCAAAAAGTTACTGAAAATCCTTTATTTGACAGAGAAATTTTATTCACGGACGAAGCTAGTTTTACCAAAAACAGGATAAAATATTTTCATAATAATCATTTTTGGGCCTAGGAAAATCGGCATGCATTTTGGTATCTTTTGTTCATAATTAGTTATGTTTTTAAAAATAAAAATGGATTTTTATGTATGCATACTCATTACAAAAACTCAATAATAGTTACCATAAAATTATAAAAATATTGCTTAGATCTTTTGGGTACCACAATTGTGAAAGACTAAGAGAAAAAATCGAATAGGGACAAGCAAATGAATGTTTTTAATTTTCTAAATCGAAAACCGTCCTCCAGACGAAGAAAAAAGAGACCATTTATATGGAAAGATAAAGGACAATTGCAAAAATAACATTTATTTAGATAAAAGACAGTGGCGCATAATTATTTTGATGAAAAATATGACAGGGTATGTTAACAGGGATGCCACTGATGAAAATTAAGAAATCCTTCATCATGGAAAAAATGTATTTTTATCCATACTTGGCATGTACGAAAATTGAAAAAAAGAGCCAAAGCGGTTTCAGAGATATTGGAGAAGAACTGATTTTTTTGTTAAATTTCAACATCCTCTATCTCAGAAATGACGCTGTTACGGACCTATGTTCATATGAAGAATTTTTTCTAAAATCATCCAAGGATTATCGCCCTTCAGGATCAGCAGTCGATTATAAAACACCCTGTATATCGGTAGATGGTCTCTCTGAGGAAGTCACGGGAAGGCCCTTTCTTCCCTCTGCACAAATGACCAGCTTCGGAATCTTCATTGTGAATCTTACTTTGGACTTTCTTGACAGCGACAAATACTTCATATAGGTACTTCAGTGGAGATTTCGGAATAGATTTCGATCAGAATCCCAGTCGATTGACCATGTTTGTGAGTATGAGTTTTGGTTTTTCGAATGGACTGTAATTTTGTATGCTGCTGGAAAACTGCTACCGCTCTTGAATTCGTTAGTAAAACCAGGATGCTGATTTCTAGTAGTTTTAACTAGCTGATAAATCGTGAAAATAACAGGCAGAATTCGTACATGGAGTTTTTTGGATGTTATTGATAATATTGTTTTTCGAGTCGTTATGAACGACGGTGAAGCAGATAAATGTGAAAAAATGCGTAAAACGCAACAATCTGATCTATGGAATTGCCTTCTGGGGCTTATACAGTCATCAGCAAAAACTATTGAATTTCAATATTCGTTCTGCAGAAAAAGGCTGTCAGATACATATGAAAAGTAAAACAAGATCACTGCAAACCCTTTTAATTTTCCAAATAATTCTAACTGAACCTTGCTTGATCTTTCCAGAAACCCTGAGTTAAATATACAAGAAGTATTCTAATTTATCAGTAGTAATGACAGACGATACTGTACAAGAGCAAGTTGGAATCTTTCCTTTCCAATCCCAAAATTTGCTGTTTTCTTTGATATATGAAAGCAAGAAAATACATAATCACCTCCCTATGCGCTACAGGGCAAAAACAAATTTGAAAAATGTCTGGAAATCTGTTAAAGGGGTATTTCTGCGAACAAACAAGTATTACTACAGTGATGAATTTCTACCGTGTATTATTTGTGTTGCAAGTATTCCCGTTGATCACTCATCTTTAGTGTTTTATTTATTTATGGATATATGTGTTAACTTTCATAGGAAATGTTCATTATTTTCTATATTTTAATTTTTTATGACTGAAACATATGATATTTGCTAACATCAATATTATGTTTACCTTTTATTGTCATCTTTAGAATACGATAATTGGCCCGCAAAGATGGGAGTTTCATTTTTGGTAGTAATTGTACAAGTGCATAACAATTACTGATAATATCGCAAGAGAGCATGATATCTAAAAATTGCACCAGTTTATTTTCATATTTTGGCGAAAGAGCCAGAGTCCGAATGCTCTCTACAAAATATGAAAATAACTGGATGCAATTTTTATAAAATAACACGCTTGAATGTAAAATTATATGATGGTCATTTTTAT
This sequence comes from Chrysolina oricalcia, assembly GCA_944452925.2. Lineage (NCBI taxonomy): Eukaryota > Metazoa > Arthropoda > Insecta > Coleoptera > Chrysomelidae > Chrysolina > Chrysolina oricalcia. The sequence goes on along the minus strand of OX101815.2, from coordinate 45,861,808 downwards.
GCACGAGTGTAGTTGTTACAATATTTTACGTATAAAGAAATTCTACATTTTTTTCTGAGAAATATAGCACTGAAAAATACTGTAGATAAATGAAATTGTGCTAGACATGCGACATTTTTTCACATTTTGGGAGTTTATCTGACATCTTTGAGTATTGTCTGTGGTGTCATGGAGGCGGGATATTCTTGTAGTGCAAATATCGCTCCGCTGTGCAATTGCCTCCGTAATTTTTCGATAATTGCATTCCTCTATGAGAAATTTCATATATGAGGAACATATTTGCTGAAAGTTCTTCGAATTAGTCGAATAACACAGTTTCTGAGAATGAAACTGTTTGAAGGGGTAAGAGTGTCTTTTGAAATGTATAAATTTATACGTTTTCCAGAAAACCAAATGCTAAATTTGAGATATTTGACATTTGAATTCGAAAAGAAAGCAAAATCCGACGAAACACGAAGAATAACAATCACGTTACCACCATTATAAAAATTAAAATACCGGATATTTAGTGTAAACAATGAAAAATAGCTAGAAATTGTTACGATCCGAAGAAGAATGAATTTCTTGAAAAAATAATAGTTTTTTCTACTAAAAAGTGATAAACACCAATAAATAAGAGTGTGTGTAATGTTTTTATCGGAAGAAGGACAAATTTGATGTGTTTTCAATAACAGAAATTCGATCTGTCAAATAGTGAAATTTCTCAACAAAATTGCCCTATATCTTCGAAAATGGACGAGACCGCCAAAAATTTCATTTGAATTTTTTGTGAAACAGCCCGAAATACGTAAGTTCCAAAAAAATTTTTTGAAAATCAAATGCTCAATGTAACGGAAGTTTTACCAAATGGTTTTTTAGCATTTTCGATTATCGTAATAGCGATTAAAACTGCAAATCCCTAACCTAATTAATAACTGTCAATAGTGTCAATGGCCATAACTATAGCAGTCTTGTTCATTGAAGACTGCTCTGGTTGATCGAGATCACTTTCACATATGTCCATCTCTCTCTAACACTTGTACTGCATTTGTCTTACTCTTTTACAAAATATCAACTTCAAGCAATTAGAACAATCAGAGTACGTCTCAACGAACGACACTAAAGAAGAACAACACTGATCGCGCCATGTAGCGTCATCCACAGCGCGCGAGAATGGAGGCGTTCAAATAGGTCAAATTCAATCGGTATTTTATATATTATAATAAAAATTAATTCCAAGACTTTCAACCTTATTTATATTTTTTACTATGTTGTAACGAAGTAAAAAAATTATTAAACAAATAAAATTAATTATGCATATTCCCTATAGCTTGAAGAACTGATATTATATTTTTACTACTTATGGAAACCATTGATAATTTCTGTTTGTTACTAGTGTTTTCATCTGATGTAAGTTTTCTAGCTATTGGAATTATTTTCGTATTTAAATTCATTGACAGCGCAAAGTTCATTCAGCATTCAGTGAATGAAGCTGCGAGAAGTACGATATTTTTCACAAAATTTAGATCTCGACTGTGTATGAAATTTTTATCCTAGAAATAGTGTGTTCGTTTCACTAATATAGAGAAAAGTTTCCACAATTCAACAGGGACGGCATACTCGTGAAGAAGAAACCGTCATAGGAAAATGTTTCCACATTGCAGAAGATTATGTTGCTTAAACAGAGTGACCCATCCATTTGAAAGCGGGGCACCACTCTAAAATTGTAAATTACCATCCGATTCGGGAGTTATTTTATTCAATGGATAGAGCATTGATAGTTTTGGTCCAGACCAATACTTCGCCAAGAATCATTGAAATGAAATTTCACTGCGCCACAGGATTTGAAATACTTACGAAATTTAAAAATCATATCAAAATATTCCTGACAGAAATGTAGCATAATCAAAATTCAAATTACGTTATCACCAACCGTCCTGTATATCACATGAGTGAAATATTGTAATTTACACTGCTTCATTGAATCACTATCAATTCGAATATTAAACTAACAGTTATTCATAAAATAATACCAATCTTTTTTTCCTCTAAACACGCCAGAAATACAGATTTGAACAGAAAATATTTTTTTTCGAAACTTGAACGGCTACTGCTACAGATGAAATGAGTCAGCAAAACAAAGGACGAAATAGTCAAATTTATTCTAGTCATTATTGCACCGCAAGTACATTAACAGACTTTTATTTAAGAAACTGCTAATTCGTATTTTTTTTATTTTTGATTTGAAAAAAATTCTAAGAATGCTTTGTCATTATGAATATAATTTCAAATCTATGAGGGCATAATAGATCTATTGAAGCTCTCCTCATTGATAAAAAATTATCTCAAACGAACAACAATTGAAAAAGTTACAGTGGTGCCCCGCTATTATATGGGTCACTCTGTATATTCTAGCCATTCTATGTTATGTGATCTATCTGTTTTTTTATGATAACCATTTCAGTATTTCACTATGTTTTTGTGATTTATTTAGATGCGTATATGGTGGTTGTTGTCAGAATTTGTTCATATATTCACTTTTACATTGCATGGGAACGTTTCGCTTTGTCAAAAACTATACTTTCATTTTGGACAATAACCTTTATTTATGAATCTATCTATTAAAATCGAATGTATTGAAATAATCTGCGATCTCATAACTGTCTTTTGTTGAAGGGATTATGAGCTTTTTCAAACGGGGGCTTTGGATATTTCTATCAAATTGATTAATGATAATGACGACATCATTTTGCTTTTGCTTATGATTTTTCTTCAATTATTATCATTTCAATTTCATTTAGGATTTCATTTTCTGACTTAGTTATCATCCCAAGATAATTTTTTTCACGATAACTTAAAATACTTGTCTTATTCTCAGTCAAAGATGTGCTTGCTACGTCATTCGAGATGCTTATTACCTTCTCTATACGCGCAAGGATCTATCGTTAGGTTGAAGTTCACACCATGCGTATAATTATCCTTCAATGCATAATAACTATTCAATTTTGGGTTGGTCCGATTGGTGGGAGTAATCAGTACAAAAATATAAATATCTTCAACTTCGTAGGAACCATCGTAGTAGTGATTTGGACTATAATAGAAAAATGAAACTGGTATGTGTTCACTAATAATACTATGTTCTTCTCATATGTACAGGAATTTCCTAGAGAGAAAAATGTGTATAGAGACTGTTGCTTCAGGTGTATGTCTTGAAAATTCATGTGAATACCATTTCTCTCAGAATATTTAGAAATATAAAAAGTTGATTATTGGATTTGGTTCACATTGAAATGTCAACACCTCTCTCGACGTGACACTTCCTTTGGTTTTATTGAACGTTTGATGTAATTCAAATTTTGATGGATCCAAGTAACATACTAGACGATGTTACTTTTCAGAACAGCAACACAAATTTTTTTGTTTGCTGAAGAATAGCTCAGATATTTGTGATCAACGCTTTCAAAATGATGGGGAACTTGGACAAAAGTATATAACAATGTAATTCAAAAGTTGATTTTTCAATCAGCTCTCTACCTAAGTATTCCATGCCCTTTCGATTTATTTTCAATACAACCAATCGTTGTTGATTTATTTCATATTCACGGTGTTTGTTTGCTTTCAAAGCTCACTTCACATGAGGTTTGTTCGTAGGTATAGTTGATGCTATTTGACAATAAATTGTATTCCTTTGACATACCTATTCAATCGGCCTTTCTTAAATATAATATTATTGAGACAGCCAATCTGTGACAAATAAACAATTCATACGAATAGCCGTCTCTACCCGCACAGGCTATGCCTTTGTTTACACTCTACGAGTGTTTATGAGGGAGTATTTATATTATTATTATCATTATATAATTATTCCGTTGTCATGTAGTTTGTAAAATTTATTTTTTCAGAAATTGCTTCCGTAACACTTTGAAGAGCATCAATAACGATGTGTGACTTGGGTGAAATAAAAGAACTGAGGAAATTCCGACTTTGAAGTCGGAATTTCCGAGTTCAGAATCGGAAAAACAGCATTTTGACTTCAAAGTCGGAAAAATTAAATTTTGACTCGAAAGTTGAAAATTTCGAGTTTGTAGTCGAAAAATTTATAAAAAAAAAACTTGGTGGCCCTTAGACCCATTCGTAGATTTGATATTAATTCCATCAAAAATCTGAGAACTCTTATGAAATGAAATGTTTTGTAGAAGTTATATAGACAGCAATCAAATTAATCAACTATATTCGAGTATTTCTGTCTTTCGTTGCATTACCTATAGCCATTCATTTATATTCAACCGTCGATCCTGGCATTCGCCTCCCAGTGTTTGTTCAACAAATTGAGAAGTGAAAATCACTTTCAGTTTTAGCGAGACTACTATCAAATAGGAATGATGTAAATATATAATTTATTCTTTTCTCAACTAAGACTCTTTTCTGAGTATTTATTGGAGATTTTACCAGAATAGAAATTATTCTCATAAAAGATCATTCCATGATTTCGTTCCGTAACGTTTATATTCAGTAGACATAATAATATGTTCCCCAAATCATTTTGTAGGTATCTGCAATCATTAGAATAAGGCGATAAAAATTTCTAAGATGGGATTTGTTGTATCCATCAACATTCAATTATTTTTTGTATTCATCAGTTCCATTACTTTATTCATTTTAACGAATGTTCTTTCCTTCGCAGATTATTGTAAGCTTGGCTATTTCCCTAGCAGCATGTGCCCTAGCTGATCAACCAACTAGTGAGCCGATTCCAATCTTGAGATACGATAATGAGGGAGTCAATCCTGATGGATCCTATCAATGGAAGTGAGTAACAAATGAATCTTTAAATGATTCTACCTATTCTGATGAAGGATTCATATCATTAGCGTTAGATTGAATTAGAAAACTCTCTCACTCATTCATATTTCCTATAGTCTACATGAGATCAAATATTTCGGAATCAGAGAAGTATACCTCATCTGTTGATTGAATGGGAGGGAAGTTTAAGAATACTATGATATAGATTACTGAACTGTTCAAAAAGTAAATACAAATAATCGATTGATTCTATTAGCTTGTGGAATATAGAATATTACAATTATATGAAATTAATACAGGTAAACAAATTATCTGCTAACTGCTAACTTGTTTGATCATCTTCTAAAAATGAGAAAATACTCGTAATTTCAGCAAAACTGCGGTCGGCACATTCTTGACTGAGAAGACCTCTTAAAACTTTACGTTTGGAGTCTACATCTCCAGTAGGTTTTATATTCCTGATAGCAATCTCATAATCAAGTTCATTCACCTTCAAGTGTTTGGGATCAATTTTTGACAAGGACAAAAATTCAGTAAAATATCAAGAGTAAAAAATCAATGAATGAGTGTGTTTTGATTTGATCAATACACATTCATTGAAAATAATAAAAGAGAATATTCAAGTCAGTAAACCTTGATCATAAAATGTTACTGACTGAGAATGCACAAAGAAAATACTAAACAGATAAAGAGTTGAGGCGCCAAATTTGTGTAACTAAAAATACTAGCTTCATTTTTATTTACTTGCTCATTTAATACAGCAATGCCTGTGAGCTGCTCAGATTGGTACGGAAGGTCGTGGATATCGTTATCTGCAGTATAGAAGATAGATCCTTTGACAAATATTTACGGAAATAGAGATAAAAGATACTAGGTAAGCATGAGCACCAGGTTCTTTTTTTATTAAATGAAAATACCAAAAACACGGATTTGTCAAAAGATAATCTTTGTGCTTCTCAACAGTAAAAAGCCAGAATTTTAGAAAACACTTTATTCACAAAGTTACATATTCTCATTTTTTTATGACTGGAGAAACATATTTGCATACATAAAATACAATTTTTTAGAAAGGAAAAACAAGCCAGTTTTACTAGAGTCAATTGGCCTACAAAAGATTAGGTGGTTTGTGGTTCGTTAACATTTTATGATCAGTCGTTGCGATGAGTGGAAAGACTTACTCCAGAGCGCTACTTCAACGTTGGACGTAGGTGCCTTTAGGGGTGTCTCAAGACAATGGCTACTCTACTAGCTGGATAGGATATGTAGTCGGCTTTACTGTAGCTCAGATACTTGGACGCTGAGATATACGCTGTGAAAAAGTAAACAAAACCAGTATCTTGTGACAGATTTGAGTCACATGACTCGTGATATGGGCGAAATCGAGGACAAGACTAGTCTCAGATTTTCTTATAGGTATAATACAAAATTATGTGATTTTTTTCATAGTTAAATGTCTCAAGGATACAATTTAGATAAAGAATTTAAATTTACAATTTAGACATATGAGTATTAGAAAAGAAATATGGAGGTTTGGTCATTTAAACAATGTTTCTAAGATGCAACTGAGGTAAAGAATATAAATTTGTAATGAAGCTTAAATTTAGAATCTTCTCGAGCAATGGTAGAGAAGAGTGCAGTCTCAAACAAGCACAAGAAAAATAAATTTCATGAAAATATTGCTTTCTACAATTTTTTTAAATTTAATTAAAAGTTACAAGTGTTCAGGAGAACTGACATGTAAGAAAAATCATAAGAAAATATTGATCTCTCTCATAAAAAATAGATACAAGGGTACAGATAGAGAGAGAGTATTGAGATAGTCCTTGACTTTATAAGGTGTCACAAAGCAAGCAGATGACTTGATTTGTGTCACAACTACTTGAAGTGAAAGGTTGTCATGGAGAGAGGTTTCAAAACATATAGGGTTTCTTTTGGCTATTGACCAGGTCCTTCCATCCAAACCTGGGCAGTGATGTGGAAGAGATAAAACAAAGAATTCAAAGAATCATGAGCGAGTTCAGCTTCGACAGATTCAATGAAAAGATAAATTTAAAGCTTTAAACTCACCCATGAATCCTGTCCTCCTAGCTACAAGACCAGTGTTTCCTGCAGATCACTATCCAAGTTCAGGAGGAGTACCTTTAGCTTCTAGTTTGCTGCTTGAACCTAGGCTTGCCTTCTAAGCAGATTGATATTTTCTGACACTCAGGGAAACTTGTGGAGGCACTTGGTATCACTGAAAAGCATTTAGCACGAACAAAAACAGGTTTGATTCATATTTTAACGTTTGAAAGATAGAAGGTTAGAAACAATTCATTTATGACATTTCAGGACAGACTCGTCTAAAGAGGGTACGAAATGTTATTCGAATAAGATTAAATTGTAGAGATTACATTTATTTTCAAAATTTGAAGATATGGGTACAGATAATTAGTACAGATAATAGTGACGCACATGAGGCTATCTTGTTTTCGTGAAGCGTGAGTCAAAAATACATTTTGGAAATTCAGAAAATTATGCCAAAAGAATGCCGATATGTATATCGATTCGATTCGATTAGTGAATCGATCAGAAATTGATTATGTTAATAATTTAAACATATATACGACCTTTCATCTCCTCGTTGAGGAAAATTTATCTTTCCCGAAGGGAAATTCAAAAAGCAACCGACTCTTCGAGTACTCAATTCAGAAAAGTGGCAAAAAAGAAAAAAATCTTTTCAAAGAAGGAAGTCGATCTTCCTCTCACCCTGTCTATGTTCAGTGTTACCAATCACTGAACAATTGAATAAATTGGAAAATCGCAATAACATATGATACCAACATGGAATAAAAAAAATTAAAAGTAACAAAATGTTTTACATTTCGTTACATAATGAAGTTGCGAATGGTAATCAACCGTAATATAATCTGATTAAATTCAAGCACACTTACTAGGTTGATTAATTCTTACCCATACGTCATGTGAATTTAAGATCAGTAGGTTGATAATGGTGTAAAAACCGAAACGAATAAACTTTCAACTTCAGTTATTGATAAATCATAATGAATATTTCAATAACAGTCTCTTCCATTTATGAATTAAACGAAACAATAGAGGATATAATAAAATAAATTCAAAAGAAGTACTACTCCTTTTTTTCAAGAAGTCACCGGCAGCCAGGTATGAACAATTTTTTATTATTATTTGTCTCTTAAACAATGTTTTTATTTGAGAATGGAAATTCGCGAAAACATATCAGTAATGATATACAGGAATCCTAATATGATGAAACATGCCAATTGCTGTATAATGTATACTATCCAAAACATATAAATAGTCAAAGGCCGAAATCCACACTTTCGGGAGAAATTGTGAACAACCAAAAGTTTTAATACATTACTTTCTGATACATTACTACTCATAACACGAATTTCATCAATAAGGATCGAGATAGAGATGAAAATTCTTATGTTTCAGTCGAAAACATCACCTTCGTATAAATAGAATTAGTTGCAGCACATCAGTCAGATAAAGAGGAAATCAAAACTAAATAAGAGATGTGGACAAACTGGTAATCGAATTTTTGACGTCTAGATTCTAAATCAAGAGCTAATAAGAAAAATCATCAGCCCTATATAATAATTGTTTTTTTGTTATTACCGTCAACCGATTGCACCCCTACGCGCAACCCTCGGAAGTCTTCGAGAGACTTGTGTGAGCTAGGGAAGACGCAGCCCTTACCTTTCAACGTGTGATGCCATGCAATAAACATTAAGATAATAATGATAATACCCCCTCATAAACACGCATATGAGTGGTGTACTGAAAGGCATAGTCTACACGGGTAGAGGATGGCTGTTATTATTATTCGTCGTAGCGCTCCAGGCAACTTCCTGATTTTCAGTGGCACATTCAGATTTCAACCGAAGAAAAACTAGGAAAACCTACAGCACAGCGCCACCCAAGCAAGCTTTGGCCATCCGCATTGGTATCTAGGCATCCCTCGTCTTAATTGCTTTAGAAATAGACATGTGTAGCGGAAATGTCACATTTGAGAAAAAAATTATTCGTTTTCAGAGCTCGAACACATCCGCTAGTTGAAAATAAAGCTATCGTTGGATGTGGCTCAGCAAACCGTTTCCGTTTCCCCATATTCACGATTCTCATGTTTGTATAAAAGTTATCTGCGTCACATTTTGTCTTATCTGGTTAAAAAGCCCCCTTCCTCCTCTGTACGTTAACGCTGAGTACCCTTATGTGTTTCCGCATGGTCAACAATAGATTTTGCATTTTCGGTCGGGGTTTAGTTGCGAACTGTTGTTTGTTTTATGCCTCATAAAAGAATGCTTAAATCGGCGTTGTGATAAAGCCACGTTTTATTGACCACTAAAGTTTATATCTACTAGTAGAAAAAGTAGAGTATCATAAAAACGTAATTTCAGGGTTTCCAGTTGGAGTCAAATGATTCTTTAATTTCCTAAAGGCGGATTTACCGAATTCATAATGCATAATTTATTGCATATGCGTAATTTTAAGGCGGCACTTCCTGATTTAAGAAGCGTAATTTTATTGCATAATCCATAAAAGTTCAACACAGGGATATCTATATAAATTGTGAAACTGGTAAATCATTTCAATCGAGTCCCCGTATTGAACTTTTATGGATTAGGTGTGAAAAAATTATGCATATACATTAAATTATGCATTATGAATCCGGTAAATCCGCCTTTAATCTCTGTAAAATGTTTGAAACTCATATGTTTCATTATTAAAAATGATAGTCGTTATGAATAATTTGTTTGAATTAACAACTTCCACAGCCTAAACAGACAATGGAAGAAGGCGCGAGCAGTATTATTTCTTATTGGAAGATTATGTAGGCGAGGATATCAATATGAACCCACTTTCTATATTATATAAATAAAACTCGTACAACCTATTCGTTAAACATTTCTATCTATAACCTCAATTACGTCCATAACACTCGTATTTATTTTAACTAGAAGCTATTCACTACCAAACTCATTTTAATGTGAGTAAATGGAGTTTTTTGAACTTCAAAATACAACCAAAGTGAAATGAACAGATATAGTTTAATGCAATGTCAATAGTCTCAATTTCTATTTTCTGCTATGATTTAGGGAGTTCAATTTTTCAACCAATTATCTACTTTTGCTACCATCAAATTCGATCGTAGCAAAAGTAGAGGCAGTAGATATATTTGGTGTCAAAAATACAGCTAAGTAAAATTCTACTTCTACGAGCAGAACAATTCTGCCTACAATAAAACGCTACTTTAGTTTCCATTGTTACCAACTGGCTGGTTTCAGTTTGGCTGGCTCACAAATCTTTAAAAATGTCAAAATAGATCAATCAATTCTCAGAAAGGCGTGTCAAGAAACAAATGTCCTTCACAAAACCAAACTTTCAATCAATAGTCAATGGAAACTCCTCACAAGTTAAGATAACGGATAAATAACCATTCCAAGTGGGTTCGAATACTATTTCAAGAGACATTCATGCATGAGTTGGAATTTGAATCTACTAGCCTTGGCTCAATGATTTCAGATTAACGTTTCCCTCACGTTGTCAATGATAACTTATTCATTCTCAACATTATTTGTTGATAAACGCTTCACAATTATATCATAATAATGATAAAATAATGGAGTTGTCTATTGATTGAACTTATTGTGATTTTTTGTATTTTCTTCAAAGCATTGAAACTGGCAATGGTATCAGTGCTCAGGAGAAAGGGCAGGTGAAGGTTGGCCCAAATCCCCAAGAAGCAGAAATGGAGGTTGCTGGATCGTATGAGTACACTAATGAAGACGGCACAAAAGTTCAGGTTTCATATATTGCCAATAAGGATGGATTCCAGCCACAATCAGATATTCTTCCTACACCGCATCCAATTCCCCCACTGATACAAAGAGCTTTGGAGTGGATTGCAGCTCATCCCCAACCGGAAGAAAAGCTACTGAAATAGTAGGAAAAATTTGAATGTTATTTCACAGTAATGTGAATAAATATATCTTTTAAGCAAGGGTGTACATTTTGATTCAATTATCAACTGAATAAACAACAAAAATCCAGAATATCTAACAAGCTAATCATAAAATGATAATGGAGCTACATGAAATCTTTCAATCATTTGCATTATGAGTAAAAACTTGAGAGCAAATGGTATTTTTCCCTTTACCACAAAAATATTTTCACCTCTAGACGCGCATTTCGATAACCAAGTTATCTTCATCAGTAGGGATACCAAATTTGAAGAAAATATTTTCGTGCTTAGACCATACCATCGGAAATTGGATGATGAACGCCGGTGGTGTCATTCACTGACAACAAATTGTATCTTCTCCTACACACGTATTATCACTCCTAAATGCGCCATAACCATGTTATCTTTTTCAAATGTTGAAGATGACTTGGATCTAGGAGTAAAAATACTCCTACCTAAGTGGAAACACTGTTGAACCGCCCAGCATACATCATTTCATCAATATTTCAAAAATTACCTGTTTCCAGAAATCTTCCAATTTTAGCAAAATATCATCACAATACTCCTTACTATAATCCACAGTGACAATACTAACTTCCTGTGAGGTTTCAAAATCTGGGTGAGCCACACAAAATTTTGCTGTATTTTTATTTAAGAAATGCATCTGGAGCTGTAATTGAGGTATACCGGGTGGCTACGGAAGTATTGCCTACGGAATATCTCAGTTATTGTATGAAGTAGGTTTGTGAAATTTGGAGCGTCGATATAATGACATAAGAGCTAGAATTTGAGCATATTGACATGTCGAAGTTAACTTCCGGTCTGACGGGAAGTAACATCAACTTTCTTATTTTAAATGGAAACCCTGTTTTTTTTCTTTTCGTTTTATTCAGCATTCAATTCCCTTTCTAATGACATATCACAAGTTGGTATCTAACCAGAAACTAGATCAGAAAAAAATTATTATTGAAATTCACCGAGTAGGCCGTGGAAGCAAAATGAAAGCCAAAAATTGAAAAGTTGGCTATGGAAACCATACGTCACTTGATAACAGTTGCTACTACTGTGATATTTTATTTTCATTCGTCGGCGTTATAAAAAGCCGCCAAAAAAAATATTGGAAAAATTGGGAAAAAAAACAATACTCTGTAGGTCCATAACTTAAATAGGAACATACAACTTTTTCTTGCCTGTACTATTCAGCATAACCATTCCTTTCTAATGATATAATAGAAAGTAATTTTTTGAAATGAAATACCAAAAAATCCAATTATTATTCTTCAAATAACGAAAAAACAGATTTATCGAAAAAAAAATTCAAATTGATAGGATTAAAGATAAAATAAATTCAAAACAAATGTTCGAAATGCATTCCCTCAGCGTCAATACATTTATTGACTCTGGTGATATTTTCATGTGAAACGTTTCTCAACATTTGGGGCGTGATATCTTGGAAAGCTCTACGAATTTTTACTTCTAGCTCATGTAGAGTTGTAGACTGTGTGGAATACACCCTATTTTTAAGATGCTCCCATAGAAAAAAGTCGCACGGAGTAAGATCAGCTGACCTTGGTGGCCACCTGACTGGACCATGGGTTGTTATAAGTCTCTCTTGAAAGCGATTTTGAAGATAATTTCTCGGTATTCTTGAATTATGCGGAGGGGCGCCATCTTGCTGGAAGTACATTCTCTCAGTTATTTCCGCTGGTAGGTTGTTAATGAATTCCGAAATTTCATTCGTTAAAAAATTAAAGTATCTCTCTCCGGTTAGTTGGCCTTGAAAAAGAATGGGGCCAACAATATGAGTTCCAACTATTCCTTCCCAAACATTCACACCAAATCTCTCCTGGAAGCCGCCTTGTCGAAACCGGTGCTCGTTTGCTATCGCCCAGTACCTGGAACAAAAGACCGTTCACACTTTTAGCACTTTACACTTCGATTATCAACAATAATCCAAATAAAGTACAGTACCTACCTTGTATTATTCCTGTTAAATAATCCATTGTTGGTAAATCTTGACTCGTCCGTAAACAAGATATAATAGTTAAATAGGTGATTCTCAGCATTTTGTCGGAGAAACCAATTACAATATTCCAGGCGCCTTTCACCGTCATTTTCATACAGATGTTGATGCAACTGATACTTGAAGGATTTCAATCGATGTTTTTTCAAAATTTTCCTAGCAGAGTCCTTACTTATAGCTAATTCGGCGCCAATTTGCCTTAAGGAAATTGTGCTATCATATTGTACTAAAGCTAATACATTAATTTCAGTTTCCTCATTAATAACAAATGCTTCTTGGTCTTCGTGAACATCAGGCTCAGTTCTTAATTTTTCTTCAAGCCACTGGAAATACCTTCTTGACGGTTGCTGCCTCCCTGGATATCGCTCTAAATACAATCGTTCAGCGGCATAAGAATTTTTTAAACATTCACCATAAATGAGAAGCATGTCAATTTGTTCGGTTCGTGAATAACGGGGCATTTTTTGAATATTCCACTAACTGATTTCGATTTTCAAACCCTTTTAAAATGGCAGAATCAAAAACACTACTTCGAACGTCAAAATAATATGGATATCAGCGTTCGTGACAGCTCTCATTTCTTTTTTGTTTCATTCCAAAATACATCTTAATCAGCCTACTTGTTAATATTTTGGTTCGAATGATTATTGCAATGGAATGATTATTCTGAGTAGCACAAACATCGTCCATAGGTAGATATTAGAATATCTATGGACGATGGCACAGACCAAGTACGTTTATGTTCCTATTTAACCTAGAACCTACAGGATATAATTTATCATTCCACATTATTTTTAATTTTATTTTTGCGTATGGCGATAATCTGTTTTGTTATTTGAAGAATAATAATTGGATTTTTCGGTATCTCAGTTCAAAAAATTATTTTCTATTATATCATTAGAAAGGAATGGTTATGCTGAATAGTACAGGCAAAAAAAAAGTTGTATGTTCCTATTTAAGTTATGGACCTACAGAGTATTGTTTTTTTTCCCAATTTTTCCAATATTTTTTTTGGCGGCTTTTTATAACGCCGACGAATGAAAATAAAATATCACAGTAGTAGCAACTGTTATCAAGTGACGTATGGTTTCCATAGCCAACTTTTCAATTTTTGGCTTTCATTTTGCTTCCACGGCCTACTAGGTGAATTTCAATATTATTTTTTTTCTGATCTAGTTTCTGGTTAGATACCAACTTGTGATATGTCATTAGAAAGGGAATTGAATGTTGAATAAAGCGAAAAGAAAAAAAATAGGGTTTCCATTTAAAATAAGAAAGTTGATGTTACTTCCGGTAAGACCGGAAGTTAACTTCGACATGTCAATATGCTCAAATTCTAGCTCTTATGTCATTATATTGACGCTCCAAATTTCACAAACCTACTTCATACAATAACTGAGATATTCCGTAGGCAATACTTCCGTACCCACCCGGTATATCGAGCTGCCGGCTCATTGCTCTGAGTTATGTATTTTCTGAAATTTGTTTCATTCACAGAAAATTTTATTTCTACAGTAAAATCTTCACATATAGCATCTGCCGAAGCACCAACAAAAGGATGATTATTGTTGAGCATCAGCTCACATGGCTTTAATTTTTTTTTTCAAATAATTTCGACACAAGTAATAGGACCTTATTTTCTAATACACGACCTCTTTTCATTGCTTCTGTGTCTTTTATTTTACAAGCTCCTAAAATACTTTCTCCGCGATCATCACAGAAATTGCCAATTCTGAAATCAAATTTGATTACAGAATGCTGGAATTCTCTCTCTTGAGATTGAAGAAATATTCTGCAACACCTCTGCCCCCTTGCAATTTAAATGTATTAACATTATCTCTCTTGTGATAGAATAATATTCTCACACTGGTTAGCAATAATAACATTAGCCTTGACGCAGTTGATTGTCATCGCAGTGGCAAAATTTGAGTAAGTGTCAAAATTATTGCTGTCACGTTTCCTATCTTTGATCGTGGAGAAAATATTGTCTGCTACTCGGATAGAATGAAAATTCGTGATGCTCGTGGTTCCTCACGCTCGCCTTCGGCTCGCGCTCGGATCTTTCCACTCGCATCGAATTTTCATTCTAACCTTTTTACAGAATATACTATTCTACAACTATGCCATCAACTGTCTTACAATGAAGAACACTATATGCTTTTGAAGCTGTTATTCTGGAATATCTCAACTCATGTCATAGTGGATTTTCAGACTGACCTATGGTTTCGTTGAAAGCATACCAACATTGCTAAGCAGTTATCAGAATCGAACAAACTTTTGGAATTCTGTTGCACTTCCCAACTTATTATCTGATTTGAAATGTTATAGAAGATAATGGATAGATAATGTTTCTGAGTCTGAAAATATTTTGAAATATTTAGTCAACACTGTAACCGTTTTTCCAGTTTTAACACTATAGTCCTTGATTTCTTCAAAAATACTGTTGTTGATGGGATGATGGGTAGGTAATGTTGATTTTCTCATTTCTGTGGCCTTAATAAATTTCACTGATGTCCCTACAGAAGAAAGAATAGATTTCTTCGCTCCTACGATGAATCCATGTCAAGAAAGCCACAGCATGTTTGCACCCCCCTGTGAATAAGAAACACAGTTAATAATGTTCCAAAAAAAATTACACATCAATACCTATCTCTATTTGAACTTCATCTTTTCACAAATATGACCACTTGGATAGAAATTGGGGATATTGAAGAAATGTTAACTGTGCAATATTAATATGTATTTTAAACAAAGTAACAATTATAGGCTAGGTGTACAAACATACAAATATTTTTTCCCATGTGTTTGTAATAAAAAAACTAGTAGGATTTTATTAACTATGTCGCGCGGTCATCGACTAAGCTCTTTCAACTTGGGACGCACACAGCAGTTTTGTGAGATTGTACTCCAAACTACTACGTGCTCATCAGTCGATGCTTAGACTGAACACTGATTGTGTGAGTGAGAGGCTAATGCTTTTGCATCACGGCCACTTGACTTGAAAATGGGTGAGATTTGATAATTTTTTATTTTAACTAACTACTTATTGTATGCTTTCGTACATGATATTATTTGGATTTCTATTCTTTCTTGGCCAGAATCTACAGCCAAAATTGAATTATGACAATTTTTTTTATATTAGGATCTTGTAGAAACATAGCAAGTCATTTCATACAAGCATACACCATGAAACTATCAAGTGAAGCGGCAGATATCAAAGAAAATCTAGAGATTTTGTACTTCTACATCAACTAAATCAAGTATTTCATACCTACAAATACTATTTGAATACTTTACCTTGAGATGAAGGACAATCCTCACATGTAACAGATTCGACTATTCCTTCTACCTCATTACACTTCAACACAACACAGTAGGGTTTCACAGTGACTTTATATTCTGGAGTTATCCTACCCTTGACCAAACAAACATCTCCTTTTCTCTTCACCTACACATATCCAACAGCTTTGTCCCCATAGCTCTCTCTAGTAGATCTGTAAAAAGGACATCTTATTATTCTAAATGTTTATAATATGAATTGGTATTTCATGCACAAATCTTTTCTCCATTCTGAAATATCTAACCTTGCATTTAAATTTTTCTTGGAAAAATCGAGAGATAACTCTTTGATTCTGCTAGGCATGAAACACTTACCTTGAAGCTTTCATTCCTCTCATTTCGGCACTTATGAAGTCTGGATTACGTCCAAAAAACAGGGCCAACATAATAGAGTCAATTTTTGGTAGATTATCACTGTCTGCCTTTTGATATCCGGGTTCCATGGTAAACCAAACACAAGATGACAATAAAACAATGAATGAATGCAATAATAAACTGAATACAAAGTTAACGACACTAAACACACAACTTTACTGATCTGAAAACAGTGAAAACTGACAGAAATCAAAATAAAAACATAACCTTCAAACTTCAAGCCTAGACAGCCACGACCATTTGACGTCTCACCAATAGTAGGCGCGTTTGCTGTCACG
This sequence comes from Chrysolina oricalcia, assembly GCA_944452925.2. NCBI lineage: Eukaryota > Metazoa > Arthropoda > Insecta > Coleoptera > Chrysomelidae > Chrysolina > Chrysolina oricalcia. Next base: position 45,845,022 of record OX101815.2, on the reverse strand, counting down.
TGATGACATCGGCAAATTAGGAAAATTTTAATAGTGGATTTTACAATATTTATGAATTATATCATTATATGAATTTTATTCTTTCACTATAGATGTGGTACTCCACAATAATACTCAAACGCACTACTTTATGTTCAACACCATAAACTTTATTATTTATAATCCACAATAACAAATTAGTAACAAACAGCAAACTACAATAAACGCAAATGTATTCAATAGATCCGCTCTCTATGCTTGGCACACTAATACTGCCTGGTTATTTCCCTCATCACTCCATCGAGTCATCCAGTGATGTAACAGGTCTCCACATTCACTCCTTCTTTTTCAATTTGATGGGGGTGACTTTCGGGCTTGAACAACTCTTCTCTTCATTGTCCTCGACTTCCTCCTCTGGAGCGGGATGAACGATGGCGCCTTAAATTGATCTACCTGGAACTGAATTTGACGATGAGTAATTTGATATTTGAGTCTGTTCTTTTGGCAATTGTTTCACATGGGTGAAGTGTCTCTTAAAGGTTTTTCCATCCCTCTTCAGATTCACTTCATTTCCATTTCTTTCTACCACTTCGTACTCTTCGTTCTGAAACCTACTTTCTAATTCAGTCGAGGGCGTGACATTTTTCGTTAACACCTTATCTCCTGGTCTTATGTCACTACATTTGACTCCTCTTGCATTATCTTCTCTATCCTTTCCTCTTTGCTTTTTTAAAATATCATTATCTCTAACTTCTTCGTCTCCCTCGTTGGAAATCAGGTCAGCTATCGAGGGTATCTTATCTCTGATGTTCCTTCCAAAAAGTAGTTCTGACGGTGATTTACCTGTGGTTCCGTGGGGGGTCACGTTATACATCAAGATAAACTTTAGGATTTCACTTTGGTAATCCCGTCTGTTGACATGGGCAATTTGTAGGCATTTCAGGATAGACTTATTCATATTTTCAACCTCTCCGTTTACTTGTGGCCAATGAGGTGTTCGGATAAGTTCGATATCATGGTTATCGCAAAACTGTTGAAATTCGTTACTTACACACTGACTCCCGTTATCTCTTATGCTTTTTGGGAAACCAAGTCGAGAAAACATTTCAGAAAGATGATTTATTATAATGGACGATGTTGTTGTTTTCAGAAATTTAATTTCTTGATATCGTGAGTAATAGTCTATAATTACTAAAAGCATGTCCTTGTTCGGTAATGGCCCCATTAGGTCGATAGCAAGGCATTGCCAAGATCTTTCTGGGAACTTGTGCCTTGTCATAGGTGGGGGCTTATTTGGATGTGACACCAAAAGGCAATCGCGACAATTTTTAACGTACTGTTCAGTTTGTTTATCTATCGATGGCCACCACACTTTGGCTCGTAGTCGCCTTTTCATCACAGTTTCCTCTGGGTGTCCTTCATGTGCTAAATCCAAAACTTGTTTTGTGAGCGATTGTGGTATAACAATTCGATTTCCTCTCAACAGTACTGAGCCTATGGTGGTGAATTTCGTTTTGAAGGGGGCATATATTTTTATCTATTGAAGACCACGATTCATCAAAGGTTTTGGATACTGCCTCTTTTATGCCCTTATTGGGAAATTTTCATTGCTTTAGGTGTATTTTTGCACGGTGACAATATAGCTTCCAATATTCTTTGGAATATTTCCGGAGCTGAATTTACTCCAAACATAAGGCGCTTATATCGAAACATGCCTTTGTGGGTGATGAATGTGGTTATAGGGCGACTGTCTACGTCCAACTCTAACTGATGATAGGCACTCATCAAGTCCCAACGCGAAAAATATTTTGCGTGTCTGAGATTGGTCATGAACGAATCGAAATTGGGTAGGGGGTAATTTTCCCTCAGAATGGCCTCGTTTGCCCTGCGCATGTCAACGCAAATACGGATGTCACCGCTGGGTTTGAAAATAACTACAATAGGTGATATCCAGGCACTCGGTTGAGTGACCCCTTCTATTATATCACTGTGTAGAGCTTCGTTCAATTTGTCTTCCACTTGTTTCTCCACGGATATGGGAACTCTTCTCACAGGTTGTTGTACTGGCTTTACGTAAGGTCTATGGATAATTTAACAATAACATCTTTTATTTTAGGAAATGGCCTGAGTGCTTCAAGTTTGTTAACACTCAGCCCGAGCTTCAAGATCCCTAGCTGTTTCGCTGTATCCTTACCAATAAGAGAAATGTCTCCATTCAGAACTACGTAGAAAGAAGCAATTATTTCATTTTGGTTTGGTAGACAGATGGTGGAAACAAACCGGCATTTGATATCGAGAGGGTTTCCCGATGCGTATGGTTTCAAAATATCTGTAGACTCTGAAATATCCCATATAATTCCCTTGTTGTCAGAAAGTAGCTTCCAATCATACCTCTTGATTATATTGACCTTCGATCCTGAGTCAATGAGTACTGTTATTTTTACTCCGCCCACCAAACATTCCATTTGGTCATCCAAAATATATTCCCCATTTAAGAACTCATCGTTTTTTATCTTAAAGCAATCAAAGCTTCTGATGTTATCTTGTGTATCCAGTTCAGAGTCCTCGTTGTCAACAAAATTCACTCCAGATCGAAATCATTTGCGGTTCGGCCCAGATATTGCAAAAGTGGAGGTTCTTCTTCCACGTAGTCGACTCCTACAGCATTCAGAAAAATGTCCTTGAGAACGACAATAGTCACATCTACTATTCTGTGCTGGACATAGTTTGATATTTTTCAAATGGCCAGGTCTTCCACATCTTGAGCATAACTCAGATTGCTTATTCTGTACTCCTACCTTATTCACTGCTGTAGATGATGAAGCTTGCTCATTTCTATTCATTGCCACTGATTGGTTTCCTATTTGTTCATGTACCTGACAGATCTCTATGATTTCATTCAAAGTTCGTTCTTTTTCAAGAAGCTTCCTTTTCAAATCTACTGAGGCCCAACCATCGATGATCTTATCTTTTATATTTATTTCAGCTGCATCTATTTCCGTTGCGCCGAATGAACAGCGTTTTGCCTGTTGTCTGATTTTTTTAGGAGAAATTTGTTAAAGTTTTCACCTTCTTCTTGTTTGATGCTTCGAAACACATGCCGTTCAAACAAAGAGTTTTGCTTCGGCGAAAAATACTCTGATAACTTCTCAACAAGAAATTGAAGGACATCATTATTTTCTTCCGAATTGTAGGTTTGTATTGCATTGGGTAGGTTATAAGCTACCTCTTGCAGTTGAGTTCCGCCTAGGTGTAAGAGTTTGTTTCTTTTCTTCACAACATCTGTAATGTCTTCTGAAGCCAAATACAGTTCCAAAGATCTGAGCCATTACTTCCACTCACCTCTCATAAGGGACTTGTCCATGGTGTCGCACTGGAATGGCCCGATACCAGTTTCTGTCATGGTATAAGTAAGTACTGTAAATAAAAAAAATTGTTTTTTTCGTTTTTTTTTTTTTTTGTCTGGGCCGACCAAACAAACCCATATCAATAGTCATAAACACAAATACACTGCTGTAGGCTTTCCGGGTTTCCCTTCTGCTGAAAAGTGCATGCGCCACCACAATTCAGTAAGATGCCCCGGAGAGCCACGGCAAATAATAATAATAGACGTCCTCTAAATGCACGGGCGATGCCTTTGAGGAAGAATTATTATTATCATTAGTATCATTACTTTCTTTTGAAGTCGATATTAGTACCAATTTATGCATGACTCATTATAGTTGATGGTTTATATAAAAATAACTCAAATTGCCTCAGACATCAGGTTATTTATTCATCATGACTCATCTATTAAAATCAACTCAAATAGTCACTGACTGCGTCGTTTGTTTTGAATTGAACGAAAGAAATTAGGAGAACGTAGACCTTATGAATAGCATTGAAATGTTTCAATACGAAACTCTCGTTTTTTTTCGATTCATCACCAAATTGACATATATCAACAGTTATTATTATAAAAAAAATATAAGAAAAGAAAATTCACCTTACGATTTTTTTTTCTAACTCTGTGTATGGATTCCAGACGTTCCTGCCTGTTGGCTCACAGCCTTCCTTTGTTTGGAGCTCTCAGCCCGTCTTGGTGCTCACAGCACTGCCCAAGTAGCTCGAAGCCTACTTTCTTGACTTTGGTGCTCTCAGCCCCTCTTATTATCTTGCGCTCACAGCACTCTTCTAGTAGCTCACAGCTCACTTTTGAATACCTACAATGGTATCGTCACATCAATTTTCAATTAATGTCTCTATTACTATTTTTTTTCATGCATAGAGAAAAGAAACTTGTGACATCTACAACTGTTTATACACATTATGTTTTCTTACCTTCAGGGTTCAAAATCCTCGTCGCCAAATTGTGGTAACCCACAATAATTCTCAAACGCACTACTTTATGTTCAACACCATAAACTTTATTATTTATAATCCACAATAACAAATTAGTAACAAACAGCAAACTACAATAAACGCAAATGTATTCAATAGATCCGCTCTCTATGCTTGGCACACTAATACTGCCTGGTTATTTCCCTTATCACTCCATTGAGTCATCCAGTGATGTAACAGGTCTCCACATTCGACTCATTTGATTCTTGGTTATTCATAATGAGGGCATAATTTGGAAACTGACTTTTATTGCAAATTGTCCATTCCTTCACTATTTGTATATATGGAAGTGACGGAAATGAGAATATATTGCAGTATAAAGTTTAGATCAACATCATCCGAAGGTAAAAACCATTCGGTACCAATTACAGAATACCAACACGTCAGTTTTAATAAATTCACTTAACAAAGAATAGGTATAGTTTATATGATCTGAGTTGAGATAGCAGAAAAACTGAAATTTCACTTTCACTTCCACTTTTACAGTGGCAGCAGATACATTTTTTTCATGGTAGAATAAATATTCGTTATAACTAATCTTATAAGATTTTACATGATTTTAAACAAATTTGTTGTGTGAAGCAGATGTTTCTACATATTCGGTAAATAAAACGACCTAGTTCAACTCTAAAAAAAAATCCGAATGCAAGGGCCTTTGGTAGAAGTGGGGCTGCCAGACGTGAACAGTGCCCTCAGTTGCGCCCCATTCGATTTTAAAGCAAAAATCTGATGAAAATAAATTATCATTCAATCAACATAAATTAAAATAATTTTCACTAGAAGAAAGGAAAAATTATCAGAATGTTTCACAGTATCCATGTCACTATAACTATCACTTTCAAAAACATATTTTTTACATGAAATGAAAATTGCAGATGAATAAAGAGCAAGATAGAGTATCATCCTGAGAATTTTCACTGTCAGAGTTTGAGTCGTTAATGGTAATCGGATTGATCGGTGGTAGGATATCGAATTCATTTTCTTTGTCTATCACATATGACATACATTCTTTTCACATATCACTTCCAACCATTCCATCTACCACTGTTCTGATATTATTCAATACAGGTCCACTCAATTCTGGTTATTCATTATATGTTCTCAGATTCCCTTTGATAGCAGGCGAAATCATCTCAATGGGGTTGAAAATGCAGGAATATGGCGGTAGACATCTATTTGCTTTCCATGGACTTGATTACATCAGCTTTTTCCGTATTGCTGTTCGGGAATTTTTTATCTTGATGGAAATGTTAAGATGCATTGTCCATAACGATTACGGAATGAGATCAAATATTCAGTAAGAGCTACGGCTCTGCCCATATTTCGAATATGCGGCGGTCATGTCCTCATGATAATCAGCAGATGATTTTGAAATTTTTTGCAAACAACAACAACGCCTTAGCAATAAACCCGTTTTCATTGCTGGCATAAAGAATTATGATAATTTTTCCTAGAACATGGAGCTTTCAAAGTACATTTGTTGCTTTTATCTACTCAACCGAATTGGACGACAGCATGGGTATCAAACCACATCTCGTTAAGATACATTATATCTCTATTCTAATCTCGATATCCTCTTATTTTCATTAATATAAGTAAGTATTATAAGTAGTCTTGTCGGTGGACAACGATTCGTGCTCACTCCATTTTAACAATGCGTTCATCCAATTTTTTGTATTTGAAACCGCAATTAATTAAAATGTTTCTCAAAGTATCTAACGATTCATAAACATAATCTGGATATTCACGTAATTTATCATGAATCATTTCAAATGTGGGCAACTTATTTTCGTGTTGAAACTCATTCACACATCTGCGATTTCTGCGAATGTGTTCTTTGGATGCCAAATCAAGTTTCTTGAGTTTATGTCCGTCTCACAATTTGATTGTCTGAAGAACCATTACTATTCTCATACTTCAAACTAGAATGCATATTCAAAAGAACTGTTCGAGTTTGAATGTGTAAGGCTTCATTAGATAATAATGTAGTAGCTCGAGATTAGCTTCCATTTGGAGACGTTATGGATTAACTTCCACTTGCAGCAGCTCCGAATTAGCATCAAAATCCCTTCTGATTCAACTAAATTAACATCGAAAGGTCTCCAGAATGCTATACCGAACAGATAATAATTAAGACAACTAAATAACGGTATACAGGGTGATTCACGACGAATTGTACATAGTCCAACCATAAGTAACATGGACTATGGCATTTCATATCTGGTATTTAAAGATGCCTTGTTGCGATTTTGACGGTTATACAGGGCGATATTTGAAAATATGTGATTTATTCTACGTTAAATATCTCGAAAAGTAAAAAATATATGAAATTTGTCGCGATGAGAATGCTCCCTGAGCTCAATAAAATGTGTTTTAGAAAAATTTCAATTTCATGTCCGGACTTATTTTTTTTAGATTTTTATTGGTATTTAAAAACAACACCCTGTAAGCCAGATCAGATAATTTTTTATTGTTCTCACTTTAATGCTTTAGGACAATATTAAGCAATAGTTGAAAAAAAATTTAACGCCGAAGTTTTTGTTTTCTGCCGAAAAAAATTAAAATTTAAAAAATAGTACAATTTTAATGAATTCACATTCTGCTTATGACTGATGCGGCACTACATCGAAAGCACATCATCATTTTTCAACAAAACTTATAAGGAAAGTTCATATTACTGGAGATAAAGTATTATCCAATCAACCGCTGGAATTCCTGGTCCGTATTTTTTCACCGTTTTAATGATCCTGTAAAAACAACATCCTGAAAAGCGGGTTGAACAATTTTTTTTTCTGTCATGTCAAAGCGGATGGTACTAACCGAAATAAAAAAAACCTGTTCAGCATGAAATCAATCAATCAATCAATCATAATATACTTTATTACACAAAGAATTACATTCTCATTGGCAAAGCGTAGTGATAGGTTAGGTTACAATGGGTAGCATAGTCATAATTAGATAGTGTAGACCCATACGTAATATATAACATAGTCAATAAATAATACATACACAATAAATAACAAACATAAGATAAACACATGAAAAGCAGTCTTGATAATAATACGCTCCACAATACATCATTAGGTAGACCTAATTATACAATAGTGTACATAAAATTGTGAATACACATATAAACACAATTCGTCAAAAATAAAAATAAAAATTTTTAGAACAATTAAGGTATGTTGAGAAGTAGAAATATTGAGATCCTTATATCTGCTAAAAAGGTTGGTCATTAAAAATTTCATCCAAACTATAAAAGGGTCTACAAGAAAGAAATGCCTTGACTTTTCTAAAAATAACTCTAGATATCACTTCTTTTATATTATCCGGCAAGTGGTTGAATATCTTAGATCCACTATATATTATTGAGTCTTTCACTAGAGAAGATGAAGGAATTGGTAGTTTCAACTGATTTTTTGTCGGGTGGAATAAGTGTTTATTCTTTGGAATTTGGATTTATTTTTGTGTATTAGGCATATATATATATATATATATATATATATATATATATATATATATATATATGACAGTAAGTATTTTGCGATTTTTGAAGTGTATTCTGCATGAGTCTCGAATTTTTAATTTGCATAAGCTTCTCAGGGCACGTTTTTGTTAAACAAAGACACTTTGTAGAGAGGAACTTTTACATGCTCCCCAGAATGGTATACCATACCTCAGTTGAGAGTCTACAAGGGCATAATAAACTGCTTTCGCAGCTGAAAATCCCAGTTCGTTTGATGCCATTCTGACGGCATAGCAACCAGAGGATAACTTTTTATTGAGGTTGGTTATGTGTTCCTTGAATTTTAGACCACAGTCTATGTATCGCCCCAAAAATTTAGATTTTATTTGTTTTTCTATTATTTCAGTTTCTAGGGATACATCCCCGATTGTGCATCTGAAAGGAACTATATTGGTTTTGGATGTGTTGAATGTGAGAAGATTTGAGTCACACCACTTCTTCACTTTCTGTATGTCGTTACTGATATTCTGATGTAGTTCAGTGTCATCGTTGCTGTGCTATAGAATAGTAGTATCATCAGCTAAGAGAGTAAATTTTCCTGATATATTAAGGGCTTCCAGGTCATTTATATATAGGAAAGACTTTTACTTTTGAAAACAGTGCGAATGAATGTTTTTCTACTATGACTAATACAGCACTACATCGAAAAAAACATTTATTAAAAATAGAATCGTTCGGAAAGTATTACCTACTCGATTGAATGAATGATATTACGTGCCCTAAATTAGTTTTTCTAAACGTTACAATTGGTTTTGTAAAAACATACCCTGGTACCTTGGATCGTTGAGTCAACTGAATTAAATTTTCTAAAACACTGAATTTATTCATTGTATGCTGTAAATGCACTTACTTTCCATTCCATTTTTCATAACAGCAGTTGTGTAAAGCATTTTCATGTATTTCTTATGGTGATGGTCTCAGCAGCAAACTTTAAAAATTGTCCCGTAGGAAAATAAAACGGAGTTTAACACCATCTTTTAAATTTGGTCGGCAGCCATCTTTATTGGATACGACATCCAAAGTTTCGTTTTACTTGCAGGATAGAAATCAATTAGTTTTCAAATATTTTACGTTGATTTACGTTAAATAATTTTGCTCAAGTACTTAAACGTTAAAAAAAAAACAAGTTAGAAACTGTAGTATCATGGTTTTAATCGAGTAAGTAATACTTTCCTAACGATTTTATTTTAAATAAATGTTTACTTCGATGTAGTGCTGTATTGTCCATAGTAAACTAACATACATTTGAACTGTTATCAAAAATAGAAGTGTTTCTGAACTAAATATTTTTTTTTTAATTCCCTTATTACCATCCACTTTGTCGTGACAGAAAGAAAATTTGTTCAACCCACTTTTCAAGGTGTTGTTTTTACAAAGTCAATAAAAACGTAAAAAAATAAAGACGGTACTGGAATTTCAACGGTTGATTGAATAATACCTTATATCGAGTAAAATGAACTTTCCTCATGAGGTTTGTTGAAAAATGGTTATGTACTATCGATGTAGTGCCGCATCAGTCATAAGCAGAATGTGAATTAATTTAAATTATACTATTTTTGAAAGTTTAATTTTTTTCTACAGTAAACAAAAACTTCCGCGTTGAATTTTTCTCAACTGTTTCTTAGTTTTGTCCTTAAGCTATGAACTGAGAAAAATAAAAAAAATCCGATCTGGCTAACAGCGTGTTGTTTTTACAAAACCAATACAAATCTAAGAAAAACTAAGTCCGAACCTGAAATTGAACTTTTTTAAAACCATGTTTTATTGAGCGCAGGGAGCATTCGCAGTGTGCCAAATATCATATGTCTGAGTTTTTACTTTTAGAGATATTTATCGCCCTGTATATCCGTCAAACACGCAACAAGGCATTTTTCAATACCTGATATGAAATGGCCTTGGTCCATAGTACTTATGGTTGGACTATGTACAAATCGTCATGAATCACCCTGTGTGTAAATATGCATCTCTGCGTAGCTGTACCGCACTGTCTGATAAATAAATATCGCAAATAAAAACTAATTCGAATTCAGCGGCTAATCAGAGGTTTTTGTTTTTTATTTCGCCCTCCCTTGTCATGTGACAGAAGATATCTAGTCCATGGGGACTGCAGTCGAGTTGAGACGAGGAGCGGTTAGAGAATAACGTGTTAAATTTGTTAAAATTCTGATCTGGTGTTGTCAAAATTTGAAAAAATTGGCAAAACCCTTTGTATCAAACAACCAGTTCCTCGTCTTTTCTGATTACTTTATATCAATCACATTGTGATTTTCCCCTATAAGTTACCATGGAGGCTCCTGGTGGGTACCAGCCATTAAAGCTCATTGTGCCATAGTGGTTATACCGAATCTATAGGAATTTATACAGGATTCACTTCAATTCACGATTTTCAAACTATCGTCAATACTGATGATAAAAATGGAATTATAAACACCTGTGGTTGCAAACAATTAGAACAAATGATATGTTTTCCCTTTCCCACACACTCTTATGTACAGGGTGTCCCAAATTCGAGCCTCATCATTGGGATCTCGGAAACCAGAAGAGATGCGAGGTAGGTTAAATGGAGGCAAAGTTGCAAAATTTGGTGCTCATTGTAACGCCACTTTCATATTTGAAAAATTCCGAATACTTCCGAAAATTTTTAACAAAACACATTTCACATTCTCATTGCTATTTTTTCTGTTCTACAAGATGGTGTTATCAGATTTTCAAACAGACGTTTCGTATTTGAGCTGCCATCATCAACTTTGTTTTTTTAAATACGGCCCTGGATTTTTTATTATAGATTTTAAAAGTTTCTAATGTCCCAAAACAAATGATGTATCGCACTTATTCTAAAAGTTGATATTAAAAGCATTTTTCATAAGAACTCATGAGTTAGAAAGGGACAAAAATTAGATTTTTAATAGAGTTAAAACAAACTTTTTTCGCAATAACGCACTGCATAAAACTCAAAAACTAACATAAAAGTGGGTGGTTAATAAATAATTTAATTGAAGTGTCATCCCTCAAACTCTAGGCCCTAGTCTATATTTACAAAAATAATTGCATTTTATCAAAGTGGCTGTGCATCGTGCATTCTGGCTATCTTAGTTCATTTGTTAATGTTTAAATTATCCAATATTTTGACAGTTCAGTGTTCATTCACTAACCGATAACGCTTATTAAACGAAAATGACTTTTTCTAACGAAGAAAAACGAGACATGATAAGGATTTATTATATTTCGAATCGAAATTCAAAAACGGCTTGTGAGCGCTATTTGTTGGAATATCCAGAAAGACGGCAACCGCATTATAGTTATTTTGCTAATACTGATAATAAGTTAGCTCAGTACGGAAGTTTTGTTAAGCCAAGGGTTGAAAATGGAACACGAATCGATCCAGAAGAGGAACAAATTATCTTGAACACTGTAAGTTTGAAAACTGTTACAAAGTAGAAAGTAAAATGGATAATTTTAAATTATTTTTTAAGGACAATAATAATCCTCGAGCTTTAGTTAGAGTTTTCTCAGAAGAAGTAGGATTACCGCGAATGAGAGTTTGGAGAACTTTAAATAAGCGTTGATATAAACCTTACAAAATCCATATTAGTCAAACACTAAGACCGGGCGATGCTGAGAGACGATTAGAATTTTGTAACTGGTTGCAAAATAAAATTAATGAAAATGATGACTTCCTAAATAAAACTATATGGACAGATGAATGCAGTTTTTCAACAGATGGACTATTTAACAGATATAACGAACACTATTGGTCAATAGAAAACCCAAGGCAGAATCAAGAAGTAAGACCTCAGGGACGATAATCATTTAACGTATGGGTCGGTATGTGGCACTATAAAATTATCGGCCCGTTTTTTATTGAAGGAAAATTAAATTCCAATAGATATGCAGAATTATTAAGGACCAATATATTGGATTCCTTAATGGAAGAACCTTTGTGCGTATTACGTCAACTATGGTGGCATCTAGACGGTGCACCACCTCATAATGGGAGATTGTTAAAAATTTATTAAATGAATTATTCCCTAATAAATAGATTGGAAACCAAGGTCCCGTACGTTGGCCAGCTAGAAGCCCCGACCTAAACAACGATGTCCTGCTAAGATCTTACCAAACATCTATTATCTGTCTCTCTCTAACACATGAGTTCTTATGGAAAAAGCTATTAATATAAACTTTTCGAATAAGTGCGATACATCATTTGTTTTGGGACATTACAAGATTTTGAAATCCATAATAAAAATCCAGGGCCGTATTTAAAAAAACAAAGTTGATGATGGTAGCTCAAATACGAAACGTCTGTTTGAAAATCTGATAACACCATCTTGTTTAACAAAAAAAGTAGCAATGAGAATGTGAAATTTTTTATGTCTATTCAAATAGAGTCACAAAAAAATAAAAATTAAATCGGGAATAATGGGTTTTTTCCAAAAATCTTCGGAAGTATTCGGAATTTTTTAAATATGAAAGCGGTGTTTTATTGCACAACTTTGCCTCCATTTAACCGACCTCGTATCTCTTCTGGTTTCCGAGATCCCAATGATCCCAATGATCGAATTTGGGACACCCTGTACATAATCGTAAGTAAAATTATCCCTCTCATCTCTCAGGAAGCATGTGTCCTTCTCTATGAGAAAGTTAATGATCTGAATTCTGACGGTGTTGTGGTTTTTTTCCGGGGTTTCCTCCAGCTGAAACACTTCGAATCCCGCCAGACTCCAAACAAGATTTTTATCTTCTAGACCAGTGCTGATGCATTATCGAGATGAAAAAAATTATTAGCAGCATTAGACCAACTGGAAGATGAGCAAGATATTGTTCGAATGACGGGAAAAAGCGATATTTCACGGTTTTTTGAGAATTTCAACGAAAGTTGAACTCCAATCGTAAAAAGGTAAATGGCAAAGTTGTTGACTACAGTCAAGACATTCAGAAAAACAAACTTTGATTTTTGTAAAGAGATCGAAAAACATTTAAAAAAAATTGCAATTTCAAATTTTTTCGATATCTTGCCATCTTACTTCAATTTTGGTCTCTTCATGGTATTTTTTTCGAATTTGCCGCCATACTAGTCCTAAGTACTAGTTGAACATTTGTATTCTAATGCTGATGACAAAACTCTCTCATTTTTTCCGCACTAGATGGCACCAAATTGAAAAAAATTGGTTTTTGACAGAACCCTCACTGTTACATTGGTTCGTATCTAACAGTTATATCAAAATTCCAATACTATTGTGATGATACGGCAATCTAAATAAATTATATTTCTTGATTATAATCAAGTTTCGATGATAATCGTGCATGAGCATTTCACTTTGCTCATACACTTTAAGCCTCTTTAACTTAACGCACTATTTTCAAGTTTATGTGCAAAGTGAAACGCTCATGCAAGATTATCATCGAAACTTGCTTATAATCAGGGAATCAGAATGTTATTAGATTGGTATTCCACCACAATTGTCTTGGCGTTGTTCTCTTCCTGGAGTACAACTCCATTACTACACCAATTTCTTCATCTTTTAACTTTCCACTTAATGTTAGCAAATTGTTTTAGGTTTGAGTGCAAAGCCTCAAAGTGGCCATTTCGTATTTTTTTTGCTTGAGTATCGTTCGTACCCAAACGATCGAGTAGTAAATGATTTCACTTTAGAAGTATTTAGAAACTGGTGAAGTGACTACAAACAAATCAATCAAAATAGAAGACATCAAAACTTCCAACTTCTTCAAAAACCGTTTTGAAATTATCCAATTTTGCTGTTCAAAAATTCATTATCAACAATTGCTTTGTGGTTGCTCCACCCTCACAGGTTGTAATCTGTATAGTTTGTAATGGGCAGAGAGTTTTCTTAACGAACAGTCGTTGTCGACCGATGATGAACCTTTTACTCCCATATACACCTATAACGTAGGCTAATTATGGCAAATACCTGTCAGAAAATAAATACTCCCCTGGCTAAGACCACGACGGGTATTGAATTAAATCTATCAGATACTTGTGCAACGTTCCTCAAAGCATCAGAGGACGAAATTGCAAGTGCCCTCTGTTACCAACCAGCAGAATTATGTTTTGATTTGGACAGAGTGACCACCTGCAGACTAGTTTCGAGGTTGTTGCCTCTCATCAGTGAAAGGGTAGGTCCACACAGACAGTACTGAAGCCATCTGTTCCCCGTCCAAACTATTACACACTACGCTGCTTGGTCAACTCTGGTTCACGCGATGAAGTGGTTTCTAGGCCGCTCCACCTAGCGAGCAAAGGAAGAACACTCCGAATCTCCGAGTTGAGAGATTTATGTGGCGAAAAGAGAGTTCTTTCGGAGATCGTTTAGAAACGAACAGTCGCTGCCGACTGAAGATAAACCCTTTACTCTCATATACACCTTCTACGTAGGTTAGTTATGGGAAATACTTGTCAGAAAATAACTACTTCCCTGGCAAAGACTACGAAGGGTATCGAATTGAATCTAACTGATACTAGTGCAACGTTCCTCAAAGCGTCAGAGGACGCAATTGCAAGTGCGCTCTGTTACCAACCAGCAGAATTATGTTTTGATTTGGACAGGGTGACCACCTGCAGACTAGTTTCGAGGTTGTTGCCTCTCATCAGTGAAAGGGTAGGTCAACACAGACAGTACTGAAGCCATCTGTTCCCCGTCCAAACCATTAAACACTACGCTGCTTGGTCAACTCTTGTTCACGCGATGAAGCGGTTTCTAGGCCGCTCCACCTAACGAGCAGAGGAAGTACACTCGGAATCTCCGAGTCAAGAGATTTATGTGAAGAAAACAGAGTTCTTTGGGAGATCGTTTAGTAACAAACAGTCGTTGCCGACCGATGATGAACCCTTTACTCCCATATAAACCTACTACGTAGGCTAATTATGGCAAATACTTGTCAGAAAATAACTACTTTCCTGGCTAAGACTACGACGGGTATCGAATTGAATCAAACAGATACTTGTGCAACGTTCCTCAAAGCATCAAAGGACGCAATTGCAAGTGTCCTCTGTTACTAACCAGCAGAATTATGTTTTAATTTGGACAGGGTGACCACCTGCAGACTAGTTTCGAGGTTGTTGCCTCTCATCAGTGGAAGGGTAGGTCAACACAGGCAGTACTGAAGCCATCTGTTCCCCGTCCAAACCATTACACACTCCGCTGCTTGGTCAACTTTGGTTCACGCGATGAAGCGGTTTCTAGGCCACTCCACCTAGCGAGCAGAGGAAGAACACTCCGAATCTCCGGGTTAAGAGATTTATGGGAGATCGTTTAGTAACAAACAGACGTTGCCGACTGATGATGAACCCTTTACTCCCATATACATCTATAACGTAGGCCAATTATGGCAAATATATGTCAGAAAATAAATACTCCCCTGGCTAAGACCACGACGGGTATTGAATTAAATCTATCAGATACTTGTGCAACGTTTCTCAAAGCATCAGAGGAAACAATTGCAAGTGCCCTCTGTTACCAACCAGCAGAATTATGTTTTTATTTGGACAGGGTGACCACCTACAGACTAGTTTCGAGGATGTTGCCTCTCATCAGTGCAAGAATAGGTCAACACAGACAGCACTGAATCCATCTATTTCCCGTCCAAACCATTACACACTCCGCTGCTTGGTCAACTCTGGTTCACGCGATGAAGCGGTTTCTAGGCTGCTCCACCTAGCGAGCAAAGGAAGAACACTTCGAATCTCAGGGTTAAGAGATTTATGTGAAGAGTTCTTTGGGAGATCGTTTAGAAAGTTTTCGGTTTGTTTTTTATCTAACTGCCACTCTTTTGTGAGACGAGCTTAGAAACACCTACTACTATTTTACTAACCCAAATTTGCAGTGGCGATATGAAGCATCCTGGGATTAAGTATGTTGTACGAGCTTAGAAACACCTACTACTATTTTACTAACCCAAATTTGCAGTGGCGATATGAAGCATCCTGGGATTAAGTATGTTGTACAATATGCAATTAGTTATAAATATATTAGAGAATTTAACATCATAATCATTTTATGATTATGATTATACCCCCCCTAAACAGAGGGCCCCCGGCAATCACCGATCAGCCAGACTGACTAGTCCGGTCCTGACAACACTGTTGTATATATACCTACATTGATTAATATTTCAACGAACTGGAGCTGAACCTGACCGCTTGATGAAGATCCATCACCGTTTCGACAAAAGTCTGATGTCATCGCTTTGGAATGCCAATGGGCATTTCTAGAACAGGCCGAGCCATTCAAAAGAGGGAAAAAACCCTACCTAGCAACTAGAAACCTAGAAAAAGCTATCATATAATAATGGAATATCTAGAACGATGAGGAATTGTGAATGATCGACAATATGGTTTTCGTCAACAGAGATCAACTGGTGACCTGCTTGCTTATATCCCACATATATGGCAACTTTTCATTGAAAAATATGATGAAATTCTAGTCGTAGTTCCAGATATCTCTAAGGCGTTTGATTGCGTTTGGCACGTTTCTGCCATCTGCCATCTAGCTTCCTCTCAGACAGATCTCTCCACGTGGTGGTTGGGTTTCATCTGACACTCTACCTATTAATGCTGGTGTTCCGCAGAAATCCTTTTCAGCACCAACAATGTTTCTCCTTCACATCAATGATTTGTTGGAAGCTACCTCATGTCTAGTGATTAGCTTTGCAGATAATATTACCCTTCATATCGCGTTCTCTTTTAACGATTTGAATATGGACCTAGCAAAAATTCTAGAATGGGGATCCAACAACTTAGTAGAATTCAATGCTAATAAAACCCAAGCATGTCTTTTCTCTAGAAAGGCCGATGTCAAAGTAGCCAGCGTAAATATTTCAGGAGTCTCCATATCAATGGAGTTCTCCATTTCAATGCTCAGTATATCAGCAGTACCCCGTCATGGAAAGTTCATTACCCTAAGTGCTCCTCGGCAATTTGGTTTTCTGTTTCGTGCCAAGAACTATTTCACTTCCCGTCAGATGATTATGATTTATGAAGCACAGATCAGACCTGTCCTGGAATACTCTTTCCATATATGGAGTGCAACCCCTAAACACACACTGGAACTTTTAGATTCTGTCCAAAAAAAGAAACACTACAAGAAGGTTGGCGATCTGTCTCTGTTTTACAGATATTTTCATGGATGAAGCTCTTCTGGAATTTCATCAATCGGTCTACCGTTAGTGGTCCCATCGAGACTGACCTATTGAGGTCAGTCTTCAGATCCGTTTGTCGACCCTTTGGAGACATGCCAAACATCTCTTTACCAGGGCACATTCTTCCAACGAACGGCAAAGTTTTGGAACCCAGTGCCTCTGGGAAAGTGTTCCCGAAGCATACGAAAATTCAAGACAAACATCAATTCCTACCTACTTGCCCTCGGCTCTGACGATGCTCTTTGAATATTCCCAGATTTTTCTCTACGTGAGAACCAAAACATAAAAAAATACATTGCAATATAAATTGTGATGTGAAATGAATAAGATAAACCCGTTAAGACTATTCTCATTACAATAACTCAATTTCAAGTGAGACAATTGTGTATCAAGAATAAAACATTTGGAAAACATTTTCTATACTAAATTACTCACCGCAGTATACAAGAAAATAATGGTACCTACAAAATCGAATACTCCTGTCAAATACTGGTTGGAATTTTGAGTGGGCACAACCAGGATTTCCAAATCCTGGCGGTGCACAAATGAAAGAAGAAATGAGGCGATCCTCACATGGTTGTCGCATCTCAGAAGTTTCGCCCATTCTACTGTAGCAAATTATATTATAGTTAGTGCTAGTAAAAGATCCTCTCAATATTTTCCATATTTTATCATGTTTGGATTTCGAAGACATGATGGGTATACTTTGTTTTATTGAATATCTATTAGTATAAATGAGCCAACCTTTCATGATAATAATAACTATGATATTAATAATAATGCCTCTAGAGAAAAGGACCCACATCAGTCCCTTAGGGTGGTGGAAGAGTACATGCATGCTAACGGAATGGAATTCGGGACCAACAAATGTGCCACAGTTCATCTCAAAAGAGGACGATCCGAGTAATACGGAGAGGATTTTCAGCATCATCTGGATGCCGGAGGGACGTATACTTACCTAGGGGTGGAGCAACGCCGCTCCTAAGAGGTAATTGCACTGAAAAACTCTCTCCGCGGCAAGTATAAACTACGACAGATCTGGTCATCAGAACTGTCGGGGAAGAACAAAGATGCTGCAACTAATTTGCTTGCCGTTCTGATCCTACTCTACTTTTTGGAGTAATTAAGTGGACTCAGTACGAGCTGCGACAACTCAACCTTAAAACTCGCAAAATGATGCATCTTAGTAGGAGCTTGCATCCTAAATCATCAGTTCCTCGGTTATACTTTGTCAGACAACAGGAAGGCCGTGGACTTTTGAGTTTGGAGTGTCTGCATAACAGAATAGTACAGGACGGAGCCTGTAAAGTCATTTGGAGTTCCTATCCCCTACTCTGCATGGTCCGCGAAAATGAAAAAGCAGGGATTTGAGCATCCCGTGCAGCTGATGAACTTGGTATCGTATTCGACACTGAACGGGCGAACCCAAACTCTTTCACCGAGTTGGGACCCGTTCAGCAAAATGCTCACATCAAAGCTGCGGAGACCGAGGTCCTCCTCCAGCTACATAGGGATAAGCCAATGCATGTGGTCTTCTTTCACAACATCGAAGAGCTTGGCTCATCCAAAAGTTTTACCTTTGCCTTCCTCAGAGCAAGTGAGCTAAAGTCGGAGACCGAGGGCCATAATCGCCTGCCAGGATGGTGTCTTCAATACCCTAGTCCCTGACACCCGATGCAGGGCGAGTCGTAGGGCACTTGAGACCATAATGCATTTGCTATCAGCATGCCCAATGAGAGGTGCCGAATCTATTGGAACTACTCATTCCCCACCCTCAGGCAAATAAGCCTGATGTTGTCCTCAACCATCAAAGTAAAACGATTTTTGTGGAGTTTTCAGCTCCAAGCGAAATAAATATCGTTCAAAAAGAGGAGGAAAAACGGAATCGATATCTTCTCTTTGAACTCCGCAGGTTGTGCCTAAACCATTCTGTCAAAATGGTGGTTCTGATCATAGGAGTTCTTGGTGGAATGATGCACACACTGCTATCGAATTTGAAAATGATACCGGCTTGCCATAATATGGCAGAAATCTTAGCTGCAGGAATGCAGAAGGCAGGCATCCTTGGTTCACTTCGTTTGCTCCGAACACATAACTCTCGGACCCAATAATCACTCACCCAACGGACGTAGGGAGTGGTTATTGTGGTAAACAACATCAACGCGCCCTCCGAATGGGTCGAAGTACCGGAGATAGGGCCTGACTGGTACATACTTGAGGAAAATAATAATAATAATGATCCCTCATAAAGACTCGAAGACTGTACCCTAGGCATAGCCTGTGCGGGTAGAGGACGGCTATTATTATTATTTGCCGAGGCGCTCCAGGGACTAGAGAAAAATTTCCGAATACTACGGATTCAAACCGGATCAGATGCATGCGGAAGATTCAACGGCCAACACATCGAATACGTCCAATGTGAATCGAATCCGATAGCCTTAGTGGTTCGAATTATGTAGACTGTATCCAAAGAAACGAATCTTAGATAAAAACATAAATAAAATATAATTAAGGATGACTCGTTTGCCCTATATTGTTGGCGAAATATATCGATTCTCGATGAACGATCAACCGATGCTAATAATTTACTGGTAAAAATGCTCGCACTTTCTAGGGAAACAAAAACTCACAGAATGTCACTGAGGACCGACGATAGGGCAACATATCTGTTAGCGGTACAATGAAAATAATAAATGATAAATAATAAGTGATACTCTGACTCTTTCCGTAACACAATGCAAAATCAAATTCAAAAAGTATTAATTGGACTAAATAATATAAAAATATTAGCACGGTCTACAAACATATAAATATATAAAACAGTGAAAACTATTGCTTTACCAGAGTATGGGGTAATGGAGGAAACTCAGACTGCTTGGAGTGATGGGTCGAAATCCTGCCCGTCTGGAGTATCCAGGGGCGGGGCAGACCACCTCACACTGCCTGAGGGCAGCCCCACGAAGTGATGTTGGTCTTTACATCTATAGCCGGTTTAGTCGTAGTAGAAGCATGTCAACCTATCTCCTCATAGTTATATAAGCCTTGTTGTTGAATGGTGTGTGAGATATCAGACAATTAGTGTCATTTCTGATGTTTTTTTTATTCCCGGAAAAGTAGGTGTGTACCACATTACTTTGTATCGTGGATACTTACTGATCCTTTGGTCTATCATGAAAAACATCCAATTTCTGATTAATGAACCCACCGTGTTTCCAACGGATGTTGTGGTGAGCTCTGATTGCTGTTATGTTTCTGGTCAACGAACTTCCAAGCTGTGATGTTGGCTAGCTCACGTACTGCGTCTAGCCGAATGTATTTGTCACTTTTGGTGACGATACGGAGTATATTGCTTTGCATATTCTCCAGTATCAACATTTGAGTTTTGGGGAGGCTACAAAACACTGGGCAGGCATAGGCCATCGCTGGTCTGATGACTTGTTTGTACAGTAGGAGCTTACTCTCCATTGCCAGCCTGGAATTCCTTGCTATCAGCGGATCGGTCCGCTTCATTGCAGCTACACCTCGATGAATAGCCAAGCTGACATGTTTATGAAGAGTAAGCCACCTGTCTAGCTTTACTTCCAGGTACCTCACGGAGGCGGACTCATCAATCTGATTGTCCAGAACCCTAAATCCTTTCTCTGTGAAATTTTTCAGCTCTGTCTTATCTGAATTCAGCACCATCTTGTTTTTCGCTAGATGCGGTAAGACCAGCCAATTTAAATGACATCTAACGCGGGCTGCGGCGGTACTACTCCAGGCCGAATGGGCGTTAATCGCCTTGTCGTCCGCGTAGATCGCCGATCTCGTTTTAGAAAACATCGGGAAGTCGTAAGTAAATAACAAATACAAGACTGGCGACAAGTTCGACTCCTTAGGCAGTCCTGCTCCGGCCATCCTCGCTACGGAGCTAGTTTCGTTAACCTTCATCTTGAAAGTCCTGTTGGCCAGACGGTATCGAATGCTTCTTGGATGTCCAGCAGGACCATAACTGTGTTGAGACCTTGCTGAAAGACCCCCCTCATCTCGTGAGTTATCCGGGCAACCCGAGAAGACATGGAGTATCCTCTTCGGAACTCGAACTGTTCATCCGGGATGAGGTTAAGTCTTTCCTCGAGGCTAACAAATCTTTCGAAAAGAATTCTGTCCACCACCTTGGCGATAGCACTAAGCAGCGAAATGGGATGGTAGCTTCCGACCCTCGAGTCAAGTTGGCCCTATTTTAGAATCAATATGTTCCCAGCTTGCTTTAGGCACTGAAGGTAGTGCTGCAATTTTATAATATTCCTCAACAGAATTGCATCAATTTTGTCTATAGCTGGAGCCTTATTTCTAGAGAGCCTTTATATAACTTCCTGAACCTCCTCAAAGCTGGTCATCGGCCTTGAGAAGGTTCTGCTGTTTATATTGGTGCGGGGTGCATCTCTTAAGTGTTTGGTTTCCCTAGAAATTCGCTCTTATTCTGAGTTGGAGTCAGCCGATGTTTGGAATACTTCCTGGTAATATTCTCCAGACATTTCCGCTTCCCTTGGATCGATCATTGCCAATGTTTGACCATTTTTCACTACCGGAATGTCCCTGCCCCTCGTTTGGAGGCACCTGAACATCCGCCAAAGGTAATTGTCTCTCACATTCAAGTTTCTTCTTCCAGATTCAATTCTTATGGTTTCTTATTAGTGTGTTTATTTCTTTTCCCAAATTCCTCATATTTTGTCTATGAGTGGCATTTCTGGTCCTTTGCTATTTTCACCTCTCTCTTGAGTTGAGTTTAATCAAGTCTAATAAGTAACCTGGGAGAAGATTACACGGATCACGACTTTCTTTCTGGTGGTTAAGTCTCTAGCTTGCTGGATGTTTGCTATCAGTTGAAGTGTCTCAATATCTATTCGCTATTCGAGTTAATTGGAGGGATTATTGTTTTTTCGTTGATCACTCTCCTGTACTCTCTCCAGTTCGTAGTTGAATTATCGTGGAATATTCTTTCCCCTTTTGTGTTTTGTCCACCCTTAACTGAAAAGAGAACAGGATCGTGATCAGATATGAGCTCGGAAATTGTTTTTAGTTAATTTTTATCAGTTACATTATTATTAACTACCAGGTCCATTGTCGAGGGAGTGCGGCCGTTCCATGGATAGTGGATTGGAGCATCTGTGAAATCTTTGACAACATTATTGTCTAGAGAGTACTCCCAAAGAGCATTTCCATTGGAGTTAGACGTGGTGCAATTCCATTCAGACTTCCTCGCATTGGAGTCTTCCGCTAGCAGCACTTTGTGCCCAGTGCTACAGAGAACATCCAGATCCAGTAAGGAAAATTTGTTTCCAAGGGGATTATATATCGCATATACCTCTGTCTCACTTTCGAATTGTATCCTGACGTGCTCTAGGAGCTCTGTTTTTGTGGCAAAGGTATATACGATATACCCTTTCTTATGAGGATGGCCACGCCACCTCCTCTCATTGCATTAGGTCTATCCACCCTGATAGTGGAGAATCGCCTGAAGTACAATTTTTGTTCCTGCCAAGGCTTCGTTTCGGACAGGAGAATTACGTCAATCTTATGCCTGTAGACAAAATCAGCTACAAGTGAGTACTTATTGCTGATTCCGTCAACGTTTACCTCTATTGGCATTCAACGGCTGTAGTCTTGGATGTTTTCCATGATCTTCCAGAAGACCAGAAAGTTTTAACCACTGTTTTCTCCCGGTGGCGAGGCTGGTTCATATTTCGGCTGCCGTTCCTTTCTACTTCTACACCTCTCAGCATGGAGAGCATGCGGTATGTACTCCTCCGCAATTGCAGCAGATCGCTGGAGTCGTCTTTGATTTGAGACATGCCCCTGACCAGTGTGATCCTGCAAATTTCATACATCTTATGGGTCTATTACAATTTGATTTGGGAAACTGAATATTTGAAGAATAAATGAAGAGTTTTTTTTTTGTATAAAGTGTATAATTTCTAAATATGCAAAGCGCTTTCGACTTTCGTCATCATCAGTGCTTCCTGAAAGTAAATACTCTGGTTGTGAGGGATTCTTGAAATTGAATTTATTGATTTGTAGGTTATGAAATTTGGAAAAAGGTTTTAAAGTTAGATGAGTACTTACAAGTCAGGTAACAGGAAGAATTACAATTTTTGAAGTCATCTTATATGTATTTTATAAAATTTCTGGCTTAATTCCAACGAAAATCATGTTAGAATTTGAAGGCCATGTGGGTATGTCAAGTATTTTGAAAGACAAAATTACTTCATCTGACAAAGTCAAAGACTAAAATATAATACCAACTTGTGTTAGTAGTAAGTTGAAATGTTTGGTTATAAAGGGTGGACAACATAATTGAATTGAAGGTTTAATTTTGAAAAAAGGTTGATCTGAAAGGACATATTGATTCAATTTTGATGAATGATTCTTTGGTGAAGTGGGAGGAAATCTCTATACAAGTTCACTTGAGTGTTCGAGCAGATATAATAATTTGAAAGTTCTTTTGAAATTTCCAGTTCTTCGAACAAATCAAGTCTCAAATAATTCTTATTGTCTTGCCTTTGAGAGCTTCATCCTATTTCTCCCTGTTTTCTTCTTCTTCGATAATGCTTCGAAGGAGTTGTTGACGATGAGGAGATTCTTTTTCAATTTTGAATGTTGTCCATTTTATTTTAGACATCTTTGGAAATTCGAATCTTTCCTCATCAGTTTTTCCATCCTTTTCTTTGTTGGGAGTGATTTCTGGTACTTTCTGGTATTTCATCATACCCTTCAGCCTCTCTCTTTCGTTTTTGGTTTGTTCCCAGCAGAGTTCTTTATAGTGATCGGAGATTTTTCTGACATCTCTATCCTGGAGTTTGGCCACGGGAAGTCAGATAGTTCCTTAGGGATATGCATCTTTGCATTGCAAAACAGGGAAACCTTTGCATTTGCTTTGAATCTAATCTGCTCGTCTCAAGCTCAAGCTGTTCTGGATTTCAGGACTATTCACTATAGGGAAAGGATTTCCTTCCGGCATTTGCGAATCAGAAAGACTTCCCTTTCCTGTCTGTTCCTCTTATCAAGGATTTGTTATTCCTTGACTACTGCACAGAAGGCGTTTATGCCTTTTGGGTTTCCCTATTTCTAGGGTTGGTCTAGGTCCATTTGGAGTGTTGCTTGTTTTTTCTTCATTATCCGAGTTATCTTGTTCCTGTGGACGTTTACAATGACATTAACTTCAATTGACGTTATTCTTTGTGGTTCTTTTCCTTTTTCATGTTCTTGAAATAAGTTTTTCAAGTTTTGATTCCCCTCAATATCTCCTCAATATCCCCCTCAATATCCCTCCAATCTTTCTATTGTTTGTCAATGCATCAAACCGCTGAGCTACACCAGCCACCAGTAAGCGGTTTCAACCTATGACGAGACATGTTCAAATGACTAACAGATTAAAATCCATTTTTCACGATGTCATTCTTCCAGAACGTCCACGACAAGAAATTGTAGAGCAGTAAAACCTCCACAATTTTTGTCTGAAATATTCTTGATGTTAATTTTTTTTAGCTCAGTAAGTTTCTTCCGAAACTGTACTCGTTATTGTTGATTCTTATTTTTATTCCTTCTCAAATATTGAAGAGTGCATACATATCATTTTCAGAGATAAAATGCAACGAAACGAAATTGTCCCAATCAATGATAGTTATGTACCATACATGTTTCACACTTGTCTTTTCATCGCTTAGTCTGAAATTTTCGGATAAGTGAAGACCTCACTGCAGTACAAGAAAGTATAGACTCTGACACCATCTATACTGCAGGGGATCAACAATTATTGATTGTACGTACTCAGCCAAAGAGTCATCTCGGCGTCTTAGAGTGTAAACCTGCTAAATAATTTTTCCATCGTTAATACGTTTTGCATATCACTCAAAAGAGAATAAAATACACAATCTATAAAAACAGCTAGTGTCAATTTTGAATTTATATCGGTAAAAAGGCGTGATGAGTGAAACTGTCACATTCATGGTTTCAAATGCTCCAATGTACCCTGTCAGGTAAGCCATAATACTTTTATAACACAAACCTTTCAGACTCTGACGGTAATACAATGATTTACCCCAGCTTCAAACAACTATAATTATTTTTAGAGTTTTTATAATATTTAAGAATGATAATTGTGCGGTATTGTACTGGTTATTCATCAAAATGACTTGTTTGAATCCTCAAATAGCTTATTAGATCATTCTGTTCATACTGACCTATGATTATTTTCAGATTCAATCGTTATAAATTGTAAAAAAAATAATGGCATCATTAAGAACCAAAAACATGATTAAAATTATCCGCACAACCTTCTCGCCATCTACTTTGAGTAATTCAATATCTTTATTATCGTGGATGGTTCAATGGTCCTAGACTTTCCGCCGCTTGTTTCAAATTATAGTGTTTTACTGTACGTGAGAATACGGCTTCCGCAAACAGGCTACTTTTAGGCGGGGATTTGAAGTGAATTTAATAGCAGGTGTCAGCTTTTATTAGTCAATTTCTGCCGGTTATTCTAATAATTTCATCTTCATTAGACAATGTGCAAAATTTGAGTAAAATTCAGCCGTCGAACGGGTAATCACCCCTCCAAAGTGTGAAGTTTTATTCATGCTCTTCATTATGAACTTTTGTGTGATGAAAATCCGTATTATTTCACTTACAACTGGTGAAAGGATACGTTAGTAAAAAAGCCAACAAGTTCTGATGGATGTCGGGGCGTGGCGCAGTGGTTAGTGTCCGACTCTGGGTCAAAAGGTCCGGAATTCGAGACCCAGTTGCAGCTGGGATTTTTTTATTCAATTTGACCGATTAAATTATTCAAATCTCGTAGCTGGACTGGGGTGAGTCCTGCACGATTCACTGTTGCGTTCCAATTGACAGTGCTGCTCCTAAGGTAATGGAACTAGGCCTATCCAGAACACGTGGCTAATGACCATAGCAGTCGATGCCAAGACACCAAAGAAAAAAAAAAGATCTGAAGGATAATTTTGCAGATATTCACATCCACTGCAAGTTCTCTCATATGTGTAACCCTCTTTCATTAATCATTTGTCCCTTTATTTACAAAGTAAAACAATAGGTAGGTAATTGGACAAATTGAAATAAAAAGAGAGAACTTCATTCAATTCTTGAACAAGAAGCATTACAAATATGTACTAAACGAATGGTTTCCAAAGTTCTCAGAATGATAGTAAAAAATACATATCTACTTGTCCTTCAGTAGGAGCAAGAATGACAAGGCCCTAATAAAGACTTTCTTTGCTTTACTTTTGAATATTTTCTTGTCAATTTTTGTATGTGATATACTGTGCCCGCTATAAAGTTCGTAAGATAGGGAAACAAGTTTATTATTGGAGTATTGGAAAAAAATATTTGGGTGATCGATTGTGAATGTCCGACAACCTGGATATCGATTTTGACACAATTTGCAGTAGTGGCGCTATTGTCTCATATAGACCGGGTTCATCCGAAATCACGTCTGTACCAAAGTGGACGGGACCCAGCAAACTATTTCCAGCGATTTTCTCCAATAACATCGCAATGAATTAATAATTCGAACAATAAATTGAAATTTTCAAAATATCCAAAGAGTACTCAATATCAAACATCCGTTACAACTAAACATCCATGTGTCTATTGCAAAAAGTCACATTCTATTTATAACCGTCAAACTCTTCTCAACTACCACCGAAAACTACAGAGCATGAAAACTTTGTACGAGTTGCTTGAAACAATCATTCACTGGAAAATTGTATTTCAAGTAGTTGCAGAAAGTGCGATCAAAACTCTTTATAACGCATAGATAACAGTTAGCATGCATGAATGAAATCTCTAATAATCATGATAAAAATTAGGAATGAACACTCATATAAATACGATAAATAGATAGATAGATTTATTTAACAACGTATACAATTACAATTGTTTGCTGTAAGTCAGAAAAATTAAATATAAAATTATGTCGTCAGCAAGGAGATTTCTCCGACAAAATAGACAGATTTAACAATACAAGATGCAATCAATACAATCACACAGCAAAATCAATTTACAATAAAATCGCAACAAGATAGACATATTTAACAATACATGAAGCAATCAATACAAGCACACGTAAAGTCAAAATTTACAATAAAATCATACCTACATTTAGATCAGAACTAACAGTATTTACACACCCATACTCATAAATATATACAATATACATATGTTTTGGGACAATAAAAGTAAGTACTTATTATGTGCGTTTTTGTGAAAAAGGTGTTTTGATAAATTCTTCGACACTATAGAAACAGTATCGCAATAAAAAAGTCTTGAGTTTGTTTTTTAAACATTCTGGACGGAGATTTTTTTATGTTTTCTGGTACTTCATTATAAAGATCCAAGTCGGGAGAGTTTCTCTGACACTTGCTGAGTCTGAATCGGGGTTTGACCAGCCGATTACAGTTTCTAGTATTGTGAGCGTGAATTTCCGAATGTTTAAGGTAACGATCTTCGTTTTTGTGAATTTCTAAGAGTGTTTTATAGATATAGACTGATGGAAGAAGCATCACTCCATTTCTGATGAATAGAGGTTTACAGCTGTCCCTAAGCCCAGCGTTGCAAATTATTCTCAATACTCTTTTTTGGAGGATGAAAATTTTTATTGCGTGTGAGGAGTTGCCCCACAAGATGATGCCATATTCTAATTTGGAGTGAAATACGGCAAAATAGGTTTTCATATTTGGATGTTCTGAGTGAACATGGATATATTTCAGCCATAAATAACCAGACAAGAGTACAAGGGCTCTCAAAATTGTGTCTTGATCATATTTCTGTGAATGCTAAATCTGAAGATTTGAGCACTCTACACTGAACCAAAAGTCAGCATGAATATAATAAAAAAAAGCATTAACGTTATGAAATGGTACATTAAAATGGCTCCAAAGACGAGCTTCATTGTTACAATGTAACAGCCTTGATCAAGTCAAGAGTAGATTTATTGTTCCATGTACTATCAACTGTTACAATGAACTTCAGTTCGTAAAGACAATGGACAGCTATCACATATGCGAATGTATGATCTACATTGATATCAGTAATGCAGTTTGCTGAAATAATGTATCATGTTGAAGAGGCAATGAACAGAGATTCTATTCGCAATGTTTGAGTTTGTTAATTTTCAATGATCCTGTTTGTTGACATCATGAATTAGGTCGACGAGGCAATCAACAGTGATTACATTTTCAATGTATGGAGTTTATTGATATCAATGAACTCGTTTATTGATATCATGTAGTAGATCGAAGAGGCAATTATCAGTGATTACATATTCAATGTATGTGGTTTATTGATATTAATAATCCAGATTGTTGATTTCATGAAGTAGGTCGATGAGGCAATCAACGATGATTGCATATTCAACGTATGAGGCTTATAGTATCAATCATAGAGTTCTTTGGTATAATAAAATATATTGATTCATACAGTGGAGGACCAATAGTACGTCGCCATACCCCCCCCCCCCCCCATGTAACTTCTTTATTGTTCATATTACAAAAAAATGTTAAAGGAATAATTTGTAGGTTTTCATTCAATCACTTCAATAGTTCAAGATTCATTTATACAGAGTGTCTCAAAAAGCGCAGCATCTTGAAAGTTTATTTTTTTAAATGGGGCACCCTGTATATCAGTGCATGATCGGTTAGGGATAATCATAAGAAATCCAACGATACAAAATGATGCTGTTATCTCCATAGACTACGGAGATATCGCCTATTATTTTATCCATAAGCCCAATGAGTGGGAGAGAGAAACTTTTTTCTTGCGGGTCAATAAATTCTCTCTCCCACTCATTGAGCTTATGGATTAAATAAGTGGCGATATCTCCGTAGTCTTTGGAGATAACAGCATCAAACTTGGTATCGTTGGATTCCTTATAATTATCCCTAATCGATCATGCAATGATATACAGGGTGTCCTATTAAAAAAAATAAACTTCTAAGTCGCTTCGCTTTTTTGAGACAATTTACAGAAATGAAACTCAAACCGTTGAAGAGATCAAATGAAACCCTACAACTTATGCCTTCATCTTTTTTTTGTAATATGTAAAATAAGGAAGTTACGGGGGGGCGACGGACTATTGGTCCTCACTGTATAATAAAAATATTTTTATGTACGAAATACTCACATTTTTGTTCAGGTGGAAAAAAATAACAGTAATATTTGAAATACATGTTTAATGATTGGCATCAATTTTTATTTACATTTATTGAAACTTAAAAGTACAAAATAAAAATGGATTTTCCATAGTTTGCATGTACAATAGATACCTAACCTACAGTGCGACCCACTCAAGAACGGAGCACCCTTATAAAATTTACATTTTTCAACCGACTCGAATGATTTTTTCTTCATTAGGTAGACATTCAAAAAGTCTACTATGACATCAAATTTCATAAATAAATCTCCATTTCCAGGGCCAACTAATCTGATTTTTCAATGTCAAAAATCTACAAAAAATAACTAGCGATTTTTGTTGAAAAATTCTAACTACACCACTGGATTCGCGACATTTTTAAATGGTTCTTATGAAAATACTGTTGAAATGCGTCAATCAATAAAAAAGTAATGACGGAAGAAAATTTTAAAAATATACCGTTTAGTCAACCCACTAATTCAATTTCGAAACTTTTATCAGAACTTTGACTACACCACCGGATTCAAGATGTCTCAAAATAACAATGACTGTAATTTGATCGAAATCTGTTGATAAATAAAAAAAATGAGATAAAATTGACATTTTCCTAAAATTCCATTAACATATTTTTATAATTTTTTTATTTTTTTTTTATTTATCAACAGATTTCGATGAAATAACAGTCAGTGATATTTCGAGACTCTCTGAATCTAGTGGTGTAGTCAATGTTCTGACAAACGTTTTGAAATTGAATTGGTGGGTTGATTAAACGGCATATTTTTCAAATTTCATTTCCTCATAACATTTTTATTGATTGACGCATTTCAACGGGATTTACATAAGAACCATTTGAAAATGTCGCGAATCCAATGGTGTAGTTAGAATTTTTCTGAAAAAATCGCTAGTAATTTTTTTAGATTTTTGACCTTGAAAAATCAGATTAGTTGGCCCTGGAAATGGAGATTTATTCATAAAATTTGGTGTCCTAGTAGGCTTTTTTATTGTTTACCTAATGAAAATAAAAATCATTCCAATCGGTTGAAAAATGTAGATTTTATAAGGGTGCTCCGGGCTTAAGTGGGCCACACTGTATATCTTTAATGAAATTTCAATTATACTATCGGAAGGACAAGATAATATCATTGTTTTAGACAATCAGAGAGTATGTGTACTTTCGTGAATGATCGTGTGGAACACAATTTAAAAAAATTAAACTCAATAAAATTCCAAAACATGACACATTGATTTGGAAAGTCCAAATTAAAAACATAAAAAATTTTGAAACATATGTCAACTGCTCTGAGTACACTGCTTAATCTATACTTCATTCCATCGAAGTAAACAAAAATTTCTTTGACATTCATTAAATCTTCGCCTATACACAAAATAAATGGTTGAATGGATTTTCTTTTATTATTTAGAAAACTGATGTGGTCTTCCAATGCTTGAGCGGACACTCCCAGGAATAAAAATGATTCCTGTGAATCTTTGATGGTATATTTGATCGTATTCGTTTTTCCTGACCCAGCATCCTTATTAACTAGCCTAGCTGTGGGCACAAAATAAGCGTGCAAGCTCCAAAGTATTGCAGCATCGCGACCATCTGTAAAAAAGATCAATCTATAGTCTATGCTAGAAACCAAGCATTTTATCTGCCTTTCATTATGTGCAATAATTATGCTATTCACAAGTTCATATACAGTGTCTTTGAAAAATCTGGAAACGGTCTCATATTTCATAAACGGTTAGGAGAAAATTCATAAAAATGCCTGCAGTTCTACAGAATGGTTTTTGATGATGCCCGGTGCATTAGTGATATTGCCAATGTTGCCAAATCAACAGTTTTTCAGATATTGAGTGTAGCTCAATATTTTCAATGAAACACCCTATATTTATTTAAATTGCAATCAATTCAGCGCCCCCTCATTACTTACGTCTCCAAATATCAAACTCTAAACTAATATGGTTTGGAATTCATCATGAAATTTTATACATGATGGTTTTTTCAGATATTGCCGGTAGCTCTATTATTTTGAATGGAACATCCTATTTGTATTCATTGCGATAAATTCGCAACTCGCCCCCTCAATGCCGTCTTTAGAATCCCTGTCATTCAAATAATTGTTAGCGATTACTTTTTATTATCAGTGACAAACACTTAAAAATTTTTATTTTTTATGTTGCTATGCAAGTTATAATTAATTATGACAGTTGCAATGAAAATGAATAGGGTATTCCATTGAAAAAAAATTAAATTACCCCCAATACCTGAAAAAACTGTTCATTTGGCAACATTACCAATGTCACCATTGAATCGGGCATCATCAAAAAACATATTGTGTGAAATTTCATGAATGTTTCTCTAGCCGTATTGAAAACATTGGCACATTCACAGAGTTTCCAACGAAAATGCCATGTCATATTTAAAAAACACATTAAATTGAAATCTGATATTTGAAGATATAAGTAATGAGGGGGCGCTGAATTGATTGCAATGAAAATAAATAGGGTGTTACTTTTGAAAAAACTGAGTTACCCAAAATATCTGAAAAACTGTTGATTTGGCAACATTGTTAATATCACCAATTAATCGAGCATCACCAAAAATCATCCTGTAGAAATTTTCATAATTTTTCTCCGAGCCGTTTCTGAAATATGAGACCGTTCTCAGACTTTTGAAAAATATTATATTATATATATATATATATATAGGTAAATGTGGTATCAAAAGTCGATGTTGAAATTTTATAACTTCATCTCTTTACTACTGCTTTTTTGACAGTGGAAGTTGAAGCTACTCTGTTTGAAATTTATGTCATCATTTGTGAAAATGGACGTCGGAAAAAAATTTCATTCAAAAATAATATAATTGATTGAAAAATCAACATAAACAATTCTTTTCAACGATACTTTATTCTTTCAAGTGTTCAGATGACAGCATAATTTTTTTAAATGTTGAAATTGATGTTTAATACTTCGAAATTTTATTTCATGTGGAATACTATGAAATACTTAGAAGTGCCACAGGTAATTTTATTTTTGTTCATAGCTTTTTCCGACTTAGATCTCGGAATTCCGACTTACATCTCGGAATTCAGCGGTGGTGGAGTTTTCGGGAGTTGGTACTTTTTTATTTGAAATTTCCTCATCTTTGAGAATATTTCTTTCAAATATCCCTATTAATGATAGTTTTTGAATTATTAGCGAAAATCTAAATACCTTATATTTTCTTAAATTTGTTAATAACAATTGCAATTTATTATGTGCAGTAAAATAATTATTGAAAAACAGTTTTTAGTATGTCCATGCAAAAAACAAAACTTTATTGAACTGTACTTGGAGAAAAAACTGGCTCTTCATTGCACTGAGTGCAATAAAGTCTTGATTGCACTCATCTCTGTCATTCTGCTCAGCGTTCTGTCATAATGACAAACATAAACGTCAAGTAGAGGCCATATTTAGCCCATTTTCTATGAAATTTTATTACGTTTTTAACAGTTGCATATTACATACTGGGATTACAAAATTATTAGAAAATGCAATTTAATAAAATTAAAATTTGTCTCATCAAATATCAACTGAATCACACAACATTTTTTGTATTACTTTTAGCAGCTAGATTTGAATAAAGAATCTCTTCCTTGCACTTTAGTACCACCTAAATGAAACAGTTTTTGATTTTTGCACTAACGTAGAAAAAATATGATATGCAACTCGTGTTTATTGCACTCGACGTGTGCAATAAACACTTACTTTTTACACTTGTTGCATAAATAACTATTCTACACGCCATTTCAAATTCAATGAGCTATCGCTCATATAATTAGGAGCTTTAACACTTATTAACACCGATTTGAAAAGACTACTTTGATGAGAGATATTGTCGATGAATTCCAAAAATATGTTTTTTTTTTAATAATTTCATACTTACTTTCCTGAATATCATCACTCTTCAATTTTTCCAATATGCATTTCACACTTTTATCTTTCACGGTAGATTCTTTCAACAAAAATGATAATATCTTTGAATATGTAGTCTCCCACGACGTCATCAATCCATCCCCATTTTCGAAGAGAACATTGAAATCCATGTCAATCTGGAAATTTATTGAAATGTAGATCGAGGGTATTATTACCTAAATAATTTTGTACCAATCTGAATCCATACGGCTGTTTATAAAAATGCCATTTCTCGAAAATCTTTGCAGTGTTTTCTTGTGTTTTTAAATCTTGAAGTCGGTACTGTCTGCACGCTTTCCAGGAACTGTCAAATTGTTCTGCACTTAAATTATCGAATTTGAGAGCCCTCACGCAAGCCTCTGCATCTGTTTCTGGAACTAACAGTTGATTTTATCAGTATCATAAATAGACTACAAGCCCATATAACAATTTGGCGGAGGTGTGATTTTATACAGGAGGAAATATATTCAGAACGATGCTGCTATATGAAAAAAAACCTCTAGGCACTATGCCGTCAATTCTTGGTGGTGCAAACGACTGTAATAATAATAATAATAATAATAAAAAACTGAAAATATACCAGGTGTTAAATTTAAAAATCAAAAGTTTATGTTACTTCCAGTAAAACTGGAATTTGCATGAAGTTAAGTAACTTGTCAAAAAAAGCAGTTTTATGTCTTAAACAAATTTTCCAAATTTCATTCTATTATCTCCAAAAACAAAAAAGTTATAGTGGCGAGCCTCCTTGCGTGGGCACCCGATATAATTATATATTAAATCAATTAATGACTTGTTTGTCATCAATAAATCAGTTTGTATAAAAACAATATTAGTTGCATCAAGTTTGACAAAACATTTTATTGTGTACGATATATATTTCCAGTGAGATATTTTATTATAATCACTTTTAATAATTCATGCCTGAATAACTGAAAAGGCCCTGAAGAAAATGTTAAATAAACAACGAAACGAAGTTTAGCTACTTTTTATTGTACTTGTTTTTGCTTCCCTAATGGTGATTAAATATCTATTCTGAAATGTATTTACCTAATTCTTTTTCGATTCTCAGGTTCTTTTGTACTTCCTTCACTGGTTTTGATACCACGTGTTTAGTCACAGCAGTCTTGAAGGGAATTTTCATATTAATACTTTTATTATACAGCTTTCCCCTCTTGGATGTTCGATAGAATTTCTAAAATAATAATGTGAAACTAATAAAATAAAATTATAACTATAGCTCAAGTATCTCACAAGTTTCTCACTTGGAAATCTTTCCAAGATTTCTTTTTCCAAACGATAACTTGTTCGTAAAGACATCTGAAGGGATTTTTCTTCAAACATTTGGGCAATTGAATGAATCAATAAGGATCTCTGCTCCTCTTCGAATTTTCCAAATTTTTTATAATACTCCACTAGCATGATGCCTTTGGGTGTTTCACTCAAAACAGTGGATAATGAAATGACATTACCTTCTTCTGGTGTGCTGGGTCTGGAATAGGGTGAGAATCGCATTAATGAGGTGGAACTCGCCGGTGAGGATGGAGCTGGACTGATTGTTCCATCATTTGTATTGGAGTTATTGTAAATTAAAGGGATTCCCATCAACTGCCGCCATTCTTCCAAATGATGCTCAAATAGTATTTGAGTTCCCAAATCGAACTTATTCATCAGCTGTGGAATGTGTTGCGGCTTCATTACTCTCAACACATTTACAAATACTTTTTCAGCTACAAAATAAACCAAATATATTTTATTCAGAGGTTCTTTTATATTTCAAAAAAGTTTCACTCACATGTAAAGTGGTCCAACAAAGCTTCTTGGTTCCAACTTTCGAGTAGGGCTTTAAGTTCTAGGGATTCTTGATTGTTATAATCTGATGGACCTGCAAGCGACTGATGAGGATATGAAATATCAATAAAAGTGGGATTGAAGGTGGTTCCAGATCCAGAATCACTGACATATCTCTGATGACTGTCGTTATTAATAGCAGCAGGAGGATTATATACTGATGTGGCAGAAACGCTGTTTTCGGTATCGAATACCTCACGTAGGGCATGAAATTCTTCCGATCGTTCCATTGGTATTTCCGGAAACAATATCGATTACAACCAGAGAACCTTGAATGACGATATTATGAAAAGAAAATGTTCAACACAAAATAAAAAACAAATTATTATTTCTGGAAACAATAGATCACACCCAGAGAACCTCAAATGACTGTCGTTATTAATAGCAGCAGGAGGATTATATACTGATGTGGCAGAAACGCTGTTTTCGGTATCGAATACCTCACGTAGGGCATGAAATTCTTCCGATCGTTCCATTGGTATTTCCGGAAACAATATCGATTACAACCAGAGAACCTTGAATGACGATATTATGAAAAGAAAATGTTCAACACAAAATAAAAAACAAATTATTATTTCTGGAAACAATAGATCACACCCAGAGAACCTCAAATGACTATATTTATGAAATGAAAATATTCATTACAAAATAAAAAACAAATTGGTATTTCCGGAAACAATATCGATCACAACCAGAAATCCTTCGAATGGCGATATTTATGAAATGAAAATGTTGAACATAAAATAATAATAATTTTTCACATGAATTATTTTCATCAAATCAGTACCCATCGAGGTACCCATCCACTTAATGTATCAAAATCAATATATGGTTTATCCTGACTTGAGAGGCGACAAACTAACGATTTGATAGAACTGTTCCTCTAGGGATGCCCTGCTTGATTAATAAATTTCTGGAAAATGTAAAAAAAAGTATATACCTATCTATTTTTTTATTGCATTGGAAGAACATGGAAAGTAGTTCAGTTAATCATTTTATAATATTCTTTTGCTCTCAGCATAGTCTTTCCCCTTGGGGTTTTTATCAATGATACTGGAGGACCAATTAAATCATTAGCTGAAATGATCGAAAATGCACCCAGAAGTTCTGGATCTATGTCATAGGCAACAAAATGATCGATATAATTAGCTCTAGTTAAAACCTGACAAAACAATAAAACACAGTTTTTTTGGAATACCATTATTTCTAAGATTGCGAAAAATTGAACATTATGGTTGAATGTTGCAACATAGTCACCACGTACGAACTTTATTACATTGTAAAAAAGACTTGAATATAATTCTATGCAATTTTTCTCAACTGCAAGTTTATCGCAAATTATGCTCAAGTAATTACTTTGAACCTTATGTTGTTCTTTCACGCAAAACTTGGGTGAAATGTTGATAGTTTTCATCAGTTGAAAGGCAAATTTCAATTCATATTTTCTCGAGAGTGTGAGACATATATTTTTTCTTGAGGAGATACAATGCGAATAAATTTTGAACTGTCTATGATTAGACTCGTACTTGAAACACCAAAGTTTCCGTAAAGGCCCTGATTTGCGAATAATTTTCGGATAATGGGTCAAATTATGGAACTTTGGTTTCAAGGTATCATTAAACAATAGAATATAATCACTATTATGTTTACGTATTTTACTTTCTAATAAAGTAATGCCCATTTCATCAATTTCGAAACAAAGTATAATATCGATTATTTCTATGAAATTAATGAGGAAATTCCAAACAGGATCATCAGAAGGTATCATATCTCCCACCATTAAAGGAAAATACATAATAAATGTCATCATCTCTCTGGCGGACATTTTCAATTTATTCTTAGCCAAATGCGTATTTTCAATATCTCCGGATATGTTTTCAATTTCTGTAGAACCGTAACTGAAATTATGTTTTCTCAAGTTCAGAGTTTTAAGATTGAAATAATTAATTCTAATGGTAAAATAGGATATAGCATGACATAAGTTATAATGACAAACACCTTCAAAAATGTCATGCATGACGTCAACATAATAATTCTCAGTGACATGAAACGATGGAATAGTGTTCAGCAAGCTACTATTTTTGATTCCCGTTTCTTCCGGACTATTTTTTTCTACGTCATCGCGGTAGTTCGAAATTGTTCTTGTTAGTTCAGATATTTCAGTGGTCAGTTTTTGAGTATCGCTCCTGTGCGCTTTACAAAGTCTGCAAAAAAAATTACTGGAAAATGACTTATTGAACTCCAAAATTGAATTTAACCCCAAGTTATCTCCTAGAACTAAGCCAAGGATGAAATGGACTCTGAGACTGGAATTTTCACTCGTTTTAATATCAATCCCGGACACCTCTAATTCTTTTAATTCTTCCACAAGAAATTGTAAACACTTCTCATTTCCGTTTATTTTTAAATCCTTTGATTTTACCGAAGCCGCATAAAAAATGTTTTCCAATCTGGATTCCTGTTCTGGAAAACAAGGAAAGGAATAATAAACATTACAAAGAGAATGAACTCCCGCATGGGAACCTAAAGGATTGTTAATTTCAAAATCGTCAGTGTACAAGAAATAAGGTATGAGAAATTTATTGGGATATAATTCCAGTTTAGTTTTCCACAATTCACCTTGCACGAAATTTCCTAATTTTGATGAATACTTTCTCAAGTGATCAATGTGCTCTAACATATTCGACAAAAGGTTTCCTTTTTCGAAGATTTTTTTAAATTGAAATTTAAGTGGCATTAAAATTCCTGTTGTTTTTTTTTCATCATACACCAAATTGCCCTTGATATAGTCCTCATTATGTAACCACTTATGCAGCAAATGATCTGTTTGAAAATTAGCAAAAGGGTGTCTACAATTCGCGATCAAACTGCAAATCTCATTATATTCAGAAATACAATTTTCCTGCATTTTGCAGTTTGCAAAGGACTTGAATATGTCCAATAGAGGATCAATTAAGTATTTTTCAACATATTCTTGAATATTGAAAACATCTTTTCTAGTGAAGTTATCGTTATTATGAAGAGTGAGTATAAATTCTGAAATTGAATAAACTAATTGTTTTTGCGCCACATGCAACTGAAACGTTGGCTTTTCTTTATAGCCGCTATTTTCGATTTTGGTATCAGTATCATATTTATCATAATTAGCACTGGGATCTAAACGAACATTAAGACAAGTATTACTCAAAGTATTCGAAGACAATACGGTGCCATTTAAATAGGTCTCGTTATTTTCTACATTATCTGAATTAGACTGATGAATATCAATCAGATGATCACTGTAAATATGTTTACGATTGACGTGTTTTTTGAAACTTTTGATATTTTGAAAAATTTGACTGCACTCGCCTTCGCAACATCTTATTGTCGAATCATTATGAAAGTTATGAATTCGTTTGAAATGCATAATAAGCACATTCAAAGAATTGAATGTTTTTTTACAAGAAAAACAAAGCATTTTGTGAAACGAAAATAAGTGAAGAATTCTAAATTATGTAACTTATCTTTCTATTTGGATCCTTCCGACGAACACTTTCACTGCACGGAAACACAACTCTTGTTCTAGTATACACAAATAAGGTTAGCCCTGCAAACGAAGAGGAAGACTCTGGAAGACTGACACTGAACACAACTCTTGTCTTGTTCTAGTATACACAAATAAGGTTAGCCCTGCATATGAAGAGAAAGACTCTGGAAGACTGACACTGATCGACTTATTTCGTTTTATCCGTTATGACCGTTACCTACCCCATTGCCAGGAAGAGTTGCCGGACTTTTTTATGAACCGGTACATTGTCTTGACGAATCGTTGATTTAAACAATGTAAGAAGGTATTGGCCTATGACCATATCATTGCTACGATACATTTTTACATCAACTTATGTATCCATACATGATACCAACAAACTGAGTTTGTTTCCCTGATGTTTGATTATTATTCGTAGAATCACGAATGGTATTAGTCAATAATAATATTGTTGGCACAATTATTATTTTTATCAAGTCATGTGCCTATTCTTAAATGCTTATTACATATTATAAAATTCATTTTATTTCCAATTTCATTGTTACATAAAATTCTGAATTTCATGACGTATTGATACAAACATATGTACCTTCCTTTATACGTACCCACACAGGGTGTTCCAAAGTAAGTTGGCACCATTGCCAACTCCGTTATTATTGATGCTACGAATTTGGTTAAATGGGCAAACTAGTAGCATTTTTAATGGCCTTCTCGATCCCGAAAACGAAAAAAAAAATTGACAGTCGCGTTTTCAGAATATTTCATGAAATTATATTCTTTTAAGTGGAACACCCTATATTTTATTGCATCTTAAGATATAGGGTGTTCCATTTAAAAAAATATCATTTTATGAAATATTTTGATAACGCGACTGTCAATTTTTCGTTTCCGGCATCGAGAAAGCCATTAAAAATGCTACTAGTTTGCCCATTTAACCGAATTCGTAGCATCAATAATAACGGAGTTGGCAAAGGTACCGACGTACTTTGGAACACCCTGTATACCTACCTATACCTACCAACCTATACCAACACCTATATGCAGAAATTACAGGTTTTTTCTTTGTTTTAGAGAAACTAAACGCATACTTATGAGTAATTTCTTGCTGGGGTATATTTTGAATACCTAATATAATATTGCCATATCCCTTTCTACATCTATAAAGTAAATTTTTCCTAAAATCATTTTTCTGTTCGTACGGATTACATCTATTATCATGTGAACGAAGTGTTCACAAGACCATAATTTATTCATAAAAGTATAATATAATAACATTGTAACAAGAATAACAGTTTCTCAACCGAAATGTTCGAATACATTGTGAGATGCTCCTAGTCATTGGCGTCAACAAGTCTTCATTGAAATGAACATTTGTTTGATGAATATAATAACGGTTATCATTAATTATATGAACATTTTATATATATAATATATATTTTTATTGTGTGATGTACAGTTGGTCACTGATGGTCAATGATCAATGATACATTGTATCGATGAACCCAATGATGAATCGATTGAGAATAAGGTATTTTTTTACACTGAAACAACGAATTATTCATAGTATGTATGTAAATGGAGTTAATGAATGGCGTTCATTGATATTACGAACGAAATTTTTTTGAGTGTAATACCAATCATTCTCCGTACTAACATAACAGATCATTTCTCCACCCTCCTGCAAGTGGTTCTTCCGAATCGAAAACAAAATAATAAACAAACATTCAAATATATTACGCGAGTGAATAATAAACAACTTGTTGGTAAAATGGCTCAAATATCTTGGGAAAAAGTATACGCGTCGCCTAATATTGAATTGGCCACTAGTTTATTCCTAGAAATAGTACAATCTCGCATAAGGGAATGCACACAAGAAATAAAAATAAAAAGTAATCAAAGAAAGAGAAAAAAATGGATAACCAATACCTTAATCAAATCTGTCAATAAAAAAAATTAATTGTATTATGAACTAACAAAAAATCCCCAAAATAAAGATTTACAACGAGAATATAAAACATATAAAAATACTTTGAACAGGCTTCTAAAAAATAAGAAAAATGACAAATAAATAAAAATGAAAATAATGCGAGAATTCTATGGACTAATATCAATGAAATGTTTGGTGCTCACATAACTGATGATATTCATAGAATAAAGGATGATAAAAATAACATAATCAACAATGATAAGCAAAAGGCTGATATATTGTCAAAAATGGTCCAAAAATAATGAAGGAGAAAACTACAAATAATTCAATTTTCATCAGTCCAACATCAGAGACCCAAGTTCTCCAGGTCATATTTCAACTGAAAAATGAAAAATCTTCTGGTATCGATAATGTTAAGGCAGAAACACTCAAAGACATCGCATTCCACATAGCCAGCCCACTCACATACTTATTCAACAAATGTATAGAATCTGGAAAATCTCAGTGGTGAGACCCATTTATAATAAAGGAGATACAACTGATGCAAAAAATTATAGACCCATCTCACTTATAACAAGTTTCAGCAAAATATTTGAAAAAATTATAAAAAATAGACTTTCCAGTTATTTGAATACGTACGAACTACTTTCTGATATGCAGTTTGGCTTCAAGGAAGGCAAATCAACAGAAGGTGCTATATTAGAACTCACGAACTGTGTTTATGGAGCCTTGGATGAGGGAAAACCATGTCTTGCTGTTTTCGTTGACCTCGCGAAGGCATTCGATACAGTTAGCCACAAAATATTGTTAGCATTACTTGAAATTATTGGAATTAGGGATAACTGCCTCAAGCTATCCGAAAGTTACCTTGAAGACCGCCGACAGTGCACTAAAATTAATGAAACTCACAGCGAGTTCAGAATAATAGAAAGTGGAGTGCCTCAAGGTACAGTGCTGGGACCGATACTCTTTTCAATTTATTTGAATGATCTCTTTTCAATTGATAGCAAAGGAAAAATAATCAGCTTTGCAGATGATACTGCCATTTTCTACAAGGAAGAAGAATGGTCCACCGTAAAAAATGAAGCAGAAACTGACCTTTCTCTAATAAAATCAATCTTCGACTACAGATTATTGACTATCAATATCGATAAAACATTCTTTCTACCCTTCACTATATATGAAGCAGCCTGCCAAATTTCCAAAATCTCACACTGCAAAATAATTTAGGGATTTCTTCAGTATCTAGTATTAAATATCTAGGGATAATGATAGATACGCATATGCGATGGGATCAACATGTAAATTTCATCCTCAAGAAACTCCGCTGTGTCCTTTATAAATTCAGACAACTGAATGAAATCCTTGACCTAAAACAGAAAAAGAAGATTTATTAAAGTTTAGTAGAAAGTCATCTCACTTACGGTTTGCTTGGACGGGGAGGGATATCTGAAACCTATATTCGCCCGCTTAAAGTAATTCAAAAGCGCTTTCTAAAATTGATGTTATTCAAAAATATAAGATTTTCCAGTAAACGTTTATATGAGGAATCTGGTATGTTAGACCTCAGGCAGTTATATTATAAAAAAGTCATTACAAGACAATACAAAAATAAAAATAATCTACAGAAACTCACCCATAATTACAACACACGACGTCACAATCAATTTCAGTGCCCCCGAACACAAAAATCTATTGGACAAAAGAGTTATCATTATTTGGGTCCAAAATTATTCAATAGTCTACCAAAAAATATCCAGGACAGTCCATCATTTCATACATTCAAAAAAGAATTGGCTAGCCATATGAAGAACACTTCCCCAGAGAGCATA
This sequence comes from Chrysolina oricalcia, assembly GCA_944452925.2. Lineage (NCBI taxonomy): Eukaryota > Metazoa > Arthropoda > Insecta > Coleoptera > Chrysomelidae > Chrysolina > Chrysolina oricalcia. The sequence continues at coordinate 45,802,704 of OX101815.2, read as the reverse complement.
CACTCATACCTAGTTTGATGTAGTATCCATTTCTTATAAATATTCAAAGACTATCCCAATCATTCTGATTGTTCTGAAATTCTTGTTTTATAATCCATGTTTTGTTTGTTTTTATTCCGAGAAATAATTCCACCATGATAAACCCCTTAAATGTCTCCTTTATTAAATTTGTTTATATTTGTATGCGTCTGTATTTGTGTATATTTTAATGTGTGAATATTTTAACCATTATACTGGCATCATTGCATTAATTTTATAATAACAGTAGCAACATCTTATATATTTTTATAGCTTAGGTTAGGTATTATATATACATTTGAAATTGGTTCACTTATGTGTTCCATCTCACTAACAAGTGAAAACTTCAGGGAGATACTGTATGTGTTTATTGTACTAATTGTCAAATTGTCTTCAATGTTCTGATGTTGTATAATTGTATATTATCTTTTATTGACAATTAACACTATTCTATTCTATTCTATTAGTGCATCTGTACTCATCATGGCACGGAGTTGTCTGAATGCAAATAAACTTTTGGATAGTTTACCTCTGAGGTCTTCAATGTGAGCTGACCATGAAAGATTGTCATCTAAGATTATAATTTGGAACTGGAATTTTCTGAGTTATGTATTTTAGATGAGAAAGTTCTATATTGATTTTTATCATTATTTATTTTAAGTTTATTTGTTAGGAACCAAGAGGAAGCCTTCTCTTCTGCTACCCTGGATTCCATTGTCAATTTTCTATAATCTTTGTTCCTCGATACCAGTGACGTGTCGTCAGCGTATTGCATAAAGAAGTTCAAGTCATTCACGAAAATAAGGATGAGGAGAGGTCCGAGTACCGAACCCTGAGGAACACCATGTCTTACTGTCATTGATGTTGACAATTGATCATTTCCAGACACAATTTGCTTTCTTTCGCATAAATACGTTTTGAAGATCTCGAGGGAATGTCGTGGGAGACACAGTCGAAGGCCTTTGAGAGGTCACACAAAGTGATAGCGACATGTTCCTCTCTCTCAAGGCCTTCCACTATGTCTTTGACTATCTTCAAAAGAGCGTCAATTGTAGAAGTTCCAAAAAGAAAACCGAATTGTGCATCGTCAAGTAGATGTTTAGCCGAACAATATGCGGCTAGTCTATTTTTCAAAAGAATTTCCAGAATTTTGCCCAGTATTGGAACAATTGGGATTGGTCGGTAGTTGTCGACCAATTTTGGGTCCCCTTTTTTGAAAACGGGAATTATTCTAGAAATTTTGGGAAAAGTACCAGAAGTGAAACATAAATTGGATAATGTGGTCAATGGTTCAATAATTTCGTCAGCGACTGCTTTGATGATATAACTGTTTAACTCGTAATAGTCCAGACAGGAAGAAATTTTTTAGAGATTTGATAGCCTCCTGCACTTCAGCTTGTGTAGCGGGTGTGAGGAATAATGATTCGCATAGTCTAAGTTTATCATTTAGAATTTTTAGAGGCGCATTTTTTTAATCTGACAGGGAAGAAATTATATTTTCTGCCATATTACCAAAGATGTCACTGAAATCTTCAGATGATATTTCACTTTTTTTTTGTTGTTTGTTACGGTTGAGTTCATGGTTGATAAGTTTGCACTTTTTTTGCTTCATTTAGTTGCCTTCTGTACTGTTTCCTCAGTATATTGTAGGCAACATAATTTTCAGCACATTTTAAGCTATCGCAAATGATTTTCACACACAGCAAATGTTCCCTCATTTCCTTGAGAGAATTATTGAACCACGCCACTGGTGGTTTTTTGTTTGTGTTAATCTTCTTTAGTGGAAAAAATTGCAAGGAGAGGTTTTGTAAGGTGAGTAGAAGATTGTTAGCAAATTCACCTGTCGACAGTGTACATTTGCAAACGTTTTCCCAATTGAGTTCGGACAGGGCATTTTTAAGCCTTTCGAGATTGTTACTACTGATATTTCGCCTGTAAACAGGCTGTGGTTCAGTAAGCTTTTCATTGATGATAATGAATTGGCCATAGTGGTCTGTGAGACATTGCTCAATTGCGCCAATTGAGTAGTCAGTATCGTTCAAATTGGTAAGGATATTATCTATACATGTAGACGAGAATGTCGATACCCTAGTGTAATCCGAGATGGTAATGTCAATACTGTAAGAAGATATTAAAGAAGCGAGAGCTCGAAGATTGGCTGAGTTTGATCTGAAGTTTATATTGAAGTCACCTAATATTATAAGTTTTTGACATCTGTTGCTACATCTGTCAAGTAGAATCTCAAAATTTAATAAAAAAACCATCAAAGTCTCCATTGCCAGATCTATAGAGAGTGATCACGATGGTTTTGATACTTACAATTTCAATACAGCCGAATTCAGAGTGGAACTCCTCGACAAGATCTCCACAATCAACAACCCTTATTTTAAATTCAGGTTTAATGAATATTGCTACGCCCCCATGTTTATTATTTTTTCTACAAAAATTGGAAGCAAGTGAATAAGTCACAAGGTTGACTGATTCGAGAGCATAATTATCTAGCCAGTGCTCAGACAGACAGATACAATCGAAAGATTGTTTTTTCAAATAACATGTTAATTGATTTACTTTGTTCGATAAACACTGTATATTTATGTGAAAAATACTGAATAATATAATAATAGAAATTTGACAAGCATGTGGTGAATATATGCAAAAAATAGCCTCCATGGCTGCTATGCAGTTCTAGTTGTTTCATATCAACCCAACAATATTCAGCCTCAATAGGGTCAGATCTGTATTTGTGAGTATGAGTTTTCGTCATTCGAATGGACTGTAACTTTGTGTGCTGCTGGAAAACTGCTACCGTTCTTGAATTCGTAATAAAACCAAGATGCTGATTTCTAGTAGTTTTATTACGTCTAGCTAACAAATCGTGATAATAGCAGGCAAAATGCGAATATGAAGTTTTTTGGATGTTGTTGATAATATTGTTTTTCGAGTCGTTATGACCGACGGTATACCTATATGATATTGTCATTTATGAATTAATGAGTGATGCACATAAATGTGAAAAAATGCGTAAAACGCAACATCGCCTCCGGCATTGAAAGTATCACTTTCAAAATACATATAACAAACAATGAAGATTACTTAAAACTACAAAAGATATTTACAATGAACAAAGAAAAAAAACATTTATTTGTTTTTTGTTTGTCAGTTGAAAGGTGGAGCATGAATAACTCTTCTGCTAGGTACATTTCCCATAATTGAATTCATAATACGAGGTTTAACCTTGAATCACAATACACATTCATATATTAGATATCCTTCTAGTAAGATTTCGCCCTGAAAGTGGACAGAATTTCTCACCAATGGAGCTCAATAAATGCTGTGGCCTAGCATGTAGCAAAATCTTGTGCTCTGTTACAAATAAGAGCTTCGTGTACCAATATTTTGATGATAATATGATTGGAAATTTTTTGTCAAAACTGAAATCTGAGTTAGCCAATCTACCTCCAACACGTAAAATGTTTTGACTATCTAAAACGGGATTCAGTTTCAAATGTTTACTCGTTTTTTGGAGAGGTGCATTATTTTTCTGTGCCTGTATTTCTGCGCCTGTATTTCTGCGCTGAAACCTGACTGCTCTATTGTTATGATATAAACAATAGCCTTTCGGATTTCATTACAATGCAAATATGTGAAATATCTTTCGGAAATTCGTTTACAACAGTTTTCTTTGAATCGCAAATAATAGGCTACCACCCTTTCCAATCAGGACAGATTTGAAATTTTTTCGAAGGAATGATTCCAGAGTTTTCACGGATTGCTAACGTACAAATTCTATGAGATTTCAAATCCCTTTTTATTTCAGATAAATTTTTCTCTGGAGAATGCCTGGCCGGCCATGAATTCTCATCAAACATTAACCAATTTGGCCCGTGCCAATACATATCAAGTTTTTGTTACATACTGGGTTTCTCACCACGTGACACGTAGTCAGCTGGGTTATCTGTAGTAGAGGCATATCTCCAATCATTTGACAACTCTAGGATACTAGCTATGCGATTTGCAACAAAAATTTGAAGGTTGCACAGAAAGAAATAAATGTATGTTTTCTACACAATTGCGAATAATTTCAGCACAATTTGTTTCTAAAAAGTTGACAGCACCAATTTGTTCATTTTTCTTTAATAATATTGTATTAGAAATATTGTGTATAAACGATACACTTCAGTGTTGTATTATTATGAATAGTTTTGTTTTACTTTTATACACAAAATATACAAAATTAATCGGTATGTTGTGCGACGAATGTCAACACTTGTGTACTGTTTATGCATAAATTGTAATGAACGGCAACAATTTGTGTACCTAGTTTGTACAAATTGTGTAGGTATTTTAAATATAAGATGCAAAAAATGTCACAAATTTGTGTAATCCGCATACATGAATTGTGTAGGTATATTGTACATATTTGTGTTCAAAGCAAGGCCAATTTTTATAGGTATCATTTATAGTTTTTAGAAAGAATACACTTGAGGCACATAACATCCAAACGGAACAAGATAAGAATAAATAAAATTAAATGTCATTCAAATAATGTTTATTTCATCACAAAGAACTAATAACAAAAATAACTGAACTATAAAGTCTAATTACAAATAAAATAACAGAAACACAAAATACCAAACAGAACATAAATGAACCATACATTTTGTTATTTTGGAAAACGTTGAATAATAATAAAGTTTAAAGTAATCTTCGTGTCAAACTATATTTATTCAACTAGGAATTAGGTACGAGGATGCACCTTTCAAACCGTTAAAAATGATGAAAATGAGTCAGTTTGTAGGTTTCATGTAATAGCAAAAAATAATAGCAATACCAACCTTCAATTGGTATCAGTTTGCAAATATTCTAACACTTCCATTTGACACAAAACCACATACACATGAGCAAATAATAAATAATAAATAACACTTAACCAGCTTCGCCCTTCGATCACCATAAAACAATCAAACAATGATGGACTAGACATTTGGAGTGCCGCGCATGCGTATTCAGTAGGGTGAGACGACGCCTTAGTCAAGTTGTGGCAAATTACACAATTGTGTTGAAATAGTACATAATTTGTGCATATCAAATAGAAAGTGCACAACGGGTGTAAGATGATTTCAATGCGTTGTAGATGTTTTCCATATAAATTGTGTTATGGTAGATGTGCATATTTTTGTGTATTTTTAGGCAATGTGGAAGTGCATGAATACTATACAAATTGACTTGCACAAATATTTATTGAATTTCACAAAACGCGTATGATGAAAGAATGGACAATTGTGTAAAATATCTACACAACTGTATCTTACACAACGTTGTGTATGAACTTGCTGCAGTATTTTCTCTCTGTGTGCTTGGAGAAATAATTAGCCAATTGTGGAGTCCCACCAATACGTGACGTCTGCATCAAAGTAGTGACCAACTCTAAAGAAGTAATGGTTTGCACTTTCAAATGTGCTACTTTGGATTTCGCGCATATTAATCTAATAAAAGTATCGCCATTTTAATTTTTTTACTCCTATACAAGCAAACACCATACGCTCGCAAAGAACTATCTGAAATCCTGTGTAATTCTATTTTAATGGGGTCCAGACAAGTTATCTGTCGTGGTATTTTGATACCGTTCAAATGAATCAGTTCATCTCTGAAAGATAACGAACTTGTGTGCGAGTGATTAGGAAGTACATCGTCCCATCCTTATTTTTCAGACCATAACTCTTGTAACAGAAACTACGCTGAGATTATAACACAGCTGAGTAATAGACCGGGATCCCACGACTATTTTCAAAAATTAATAACAGGCTCAATCTTCCTGAGTAGCTTCATTTTGCCGAGACGCCCAACTTTTTCGTCTACGAGAATTCTCGATAGTGGTAACTAATAAAATGCGCAGGCGTCAAACATGTCGATTTGGTGACTGCAAAAAAGTCATTAATAACAGTTAGTTTTTCAGTTAAACCTCGAGATAATTCGATGAAGTACTCGAAAAAACTTTTGTCTTACAAATTGGATGGTAGGACTGAAGAGTCCCCCACTCCCAACATGTACCAATGACGTGGTCATAAAAATTCATCAATAACCAGCGAATTTTTTTACTGTTGCTTGATTAATATTTGTATAATTGAATGGTCATATTGTCCTACAAATTGAATGGTAGGTGTTCCCAGTTCTACGCTCCGAAATTGTCAATTCCATGGTGAAAAAAAATTCATTAATAACTGTAGGACAATGATAACACATGAAAGGTTAGTGTATTCTTCCCCTAAATAATACAGTGTCCTTCAAAAAACGGGTATGTATCGCTAGTCCTACAAAAATTATTCAAAATAACGAATTATTTGAAATTGTGGTTTAGCTAATTTAATATACTTTTATTCGAAAAGTAATGTTACTTTCAATGTATAATTATTTGTTCAATTCAAAAATATCATGATTTACGTGAAAAATTTATGAAAAAATTGGGAAATTTTGTTTAGCTTTCATAATTTTTATAAACATATTGAAAACAACAATAACAAAGTGAAAACATTAAAATAATCAATCTGCCCTCCGAGGCGGCTTAAACGATGTAGCATTCGCTTCAAGAGATGCAGGGAAACTTGGAAAAACCTGCAACACAACATCGTCGTCTGAAGAGCTGAAATTTATAATTGAAAACCTTCAAAGAGATCAGACGAATTGTAAAAATCTGCTCTACGGTAAAATAGGATGTATGTTATCTCCAGAGGCCTCAAAAAGTACAGTTCGAAAGAGATATTATATTTTACGGGGATAAAGTGGCCAAGTAGTTAAAATAACGATCTTTCGTTCACTCTGGTCGCCAGTCATGGGTTCGAAGCCTAGCGACTGCTTATATTTCTCTGATGGCCCGAGAAATTGGAATAGCACGTAAAAAGTAAGAATTTGTTAATCCTTGGCTCTCACAAGTTTCGACTTCTGAGGGCTGCCGTTCGTAAGAGGGCGACATCTGGTTAACGGAAAAAACAATTTCAAACAATGAGGAAGGGAAGGGAAAGGAGTGGGAGAGCATGTTTCACCAACTATTCAAGGAGGTATCACAAGAAGAGATTTCTGAAAATAGTAATTTGATGTGGGTGGCTGTAAATCAGAGAGTGACGGGACTTGCTGGAAATAAGGGGAGTTGATGGGAAGATTATTTCATGAGTATAATTTCACTTCAATTCTCACATTCTAGTAACAGATATGGACAATTCGTAATTATTATTTCATTTGATGGTTCCTGAGATATAGCCTTTTTAAACATTCATTCAAATTGTCACTGTGTACATGGAAAACTATATACTGTTGAACTACCAATCATAAAATGAATCCTTATGTAATTGATGAAGACCCTTTCTTTTTCAAAGAATTTGTATAATAAAAATGATAATGGTATTGATATTCATCTATTTCTTTGAACAGAGTCATGCTATGTAATGCAACACCCTTTGTGAAATATAATTTCTCATTCGAATGCAGTGACTTACGAGCTACAAATTAGATTAAATGTGTTTATTTCTGAAAAAAAATCGATTACGAATTAAAGCAAAAAAAATCAAATCGATTCATATTTCGCAAAATGGCAGTAATGGAATTTTTGACACCCTGTAGCTCGAAAACTGGCCCTAGGATCGATCTGTGAACTGGACAACGTAATGAGGATGGCAGGATCAAAAAAATATCATCAAAAATGAGGATAAATGTGCCTACATACAAAATATTTTGATTATTTTTTATTTCAGAAGGTACGGTCGAAATATCTGTAGGCTAGTCAAGCCCTTGTCTTACGGTCAAATAGATTGATTTTTCTGCCTTGAAATGATGTTAATTCATTTGGTTTGTTTCACCATGAGCCATGAGCTTCAGATTTGGGTAAAACTAACAGTTAGCCATACAATTTTTGCGCTCACCAAATCAACATGATTTTCGCCTACGCAGTTAATTATAGCTACTAATATCAAGAATTTTAGTGGAATTGACAATTTCGGAGCGTAGAACTGGGAACACGTACCACTCAATTTGTATGACAATATGACCATTCAATTATACAAATATTAACCAAGCCACAGTAAAAAAATCCGCTGGTTATTAATGATATTTTATGACCACGTCATTGGTACATGTACCATCCATTTTGTAGGACAATAGTTTTTTTCGAGTACTATATCGAATTATCTCGAGGTTCAACTGAAAAACTAACTGTTATCAATGACTTTTTTGCACTCCCCAAAGCGACATGATTGACGCCTGCGCATTTTGTTAGCTACCACTTTCGAGAATTTTCGTAGAGGGAAAAGTTAGGCGTCTCAATAGAAAGAAGCTACTCACAAAGATTCAGCCTGTTATTAATAATTTTTTTTTACCATGGAATTGACAATTTGGAAGCGTAGGACTGGGAACACCTACATTTCAATTTGTAGAACAATTTGACCATTCAATTATACAAATATTAACCAAGCAACGGTAAAAAAATCCGCTGGTTATTAATGAATTTTTATGACCACGTCATTGGTACATGTTGGGAGTGGGGGACTCTTCAGTCCTACCATCAATTTTGTAGGACCAAAGTTTTTGTGAGTACTCTAACGAATTATCTCGAGGTAGGACTGAAAAACTAACTGTTATTAATGACTTTTTTGCACTCACCAAATCGACATGATTGACGCCTGCGCAGTTTATTAGCTACCACTATCGAGAATTTTCGTAGAGGAAAAAGTTAGGCGACTCGGCAAAATGAAGCTACACAGGAAGATTCAGCCTGTTATTATTCATTTTTGAAAATAGGCGTGGGATCCCGGTCTATAATCCAAGTGGGTCAAATTTTTGCGAGATTTCCGACAGCATAGATCGTTTAGTAACACGTTTCTGAATTCTGTCACTAATCATGTAAGTAAAACAATCCAGTTTTCCACTCCATAATGAACCTGAAGTTCTGGTATTTCCTTCAGCCCGCAAGAATACTGGGCTATTGGAAACCCATTACCTCAATTTGAAACCACCTGACAGAAGCACGTTAGATACTGAGTTCGCAATGAAAATCACTTCATTTATTGTGTTACCATCAGTCAACATGTCATCAACATAAAAATGATTTTTGATAACGTTTGATATCAGTGGGTTAGTGCATCCAACTCCTAATTGGTAGAGACATCCAATGGCAAGGAAACCACCGGATGAAGAAACATAAACTACTCGAGTAATTTCATAAATATCAATAGAATCCTGGAGATTGTCTCTCCATAGAATTCGTTGTAATGATGTCTGACTAGGGTTTACTATACACATTCTCTACATTTTCTCGATATCACTTGATATCACATAATTACATTTTCTGTATCGAATCAGAGCTTTGAAAAGATCAGGTTGAATAGTTGGAACAATCATCTGGATATCAATCAGAGATAGACCTGTATTTGTTGGACAAGAAGCATCAAAAACAACATGCAAGCGTGTAGTCAAACTGCAAACACTATGATGGAGCATATAATATTCAAATTTTGCTTCATTATTTTCTACCCTATACCTAGAATTTGCGTTCTAGAGTGAGAAACCTTTTCTTATCAGTTTCATAGGAGTAACCTTATATTTCAGGAGGATCTTTCAGTGGTATGGTGACTATGAAGTAACCATTTTCATTGCGTGAAAAAGTTTACAAAAAATGTGATTCACACGCCATTTCCATTTGGGAAAGAGGTTTCACATTTGCAAAAGTTTCCAGTTCCCAAAATCGGCTGAGCTGTTTGTCAATTTGACTATCTGAATTATGAATAAAGTAACAATGAACTAGTGAGGAAGGTAATGAGTATAGGACCAGATACTAGCCATCCAAACCTAGTATCATGTAGAATAGGACCTTGGTGCCCTAATTTTATTTGTCCAACACACAAAAATTGCCAGAAACAGTCAGCTCCCAAAAGAAGGTATATTTTATTAGGAGTATCAAAGTGGGGGTCAGCCAATTTTATATGTGATGGTATTTTTATTGAACCCAGGTCAACTTTAAAGTTAGGCAGATTGCTAGTTATTTGTGGAACATCAAGATATAAAAGTTTTTTTTTTGAAAATGAGTTGTGTTTTGACTGTATGCATACGATACAAGAAGATTTTATATTGGTTAGATTTTCATGTAGGCACGATACATTTCCAACAACTCTTTTTCTTGTATGATTCAACATATCACTAAATTCTGAAGTAATAAAGCTACTCTGACTACCAGGATCTAATAAAGCCGAACTGTGTGAGATTTATTTTCATTATCAATGACACGCAGAAGAACTCTTGAAAGAAGGACCTGCTGATTTTTTATATAACTAGTAGCTAAATTAATGTTCTCCTGTACACTATTTATCAGAGGATGATCTGAAATTATTCTACTCTCACACAAAGAGAAAAGACTGCAGCAGGTTCATGCACAACGTTGTGTGAGACAGTTGTGTAGATATTTTACACAATTGTTCATTCTTTCATTATACGCGTTTTGTAAAATTCAATGAATATTCGTACCAGTCGATTTGTGTAGTATTCATGTACTTCCACATTGCCTAAAAATGCACAAAAATATGCACATCTACCATAACACAACTTATATGGAAAACATCTAAAACGCATTGAACTCATCTTACATCCGTTGTGTACTTTCTATTTGATATGCACAAATTGTATACTATTTCAACACAATTGTGAAATTTGCCGCAACTTGACCAAGGCGTCGTCTCACCCTACTAAATACGCATGTACACCTATCTTATTTTGAATGTCCAAATACTCCAAATGTCCAGTCCATCATTGTTTGATTGTTTTATGCGGATCGAAGGGCGAAGCTGGCTAAGTGTACTTACCTATTATTTACTATTTGCTCATGTGTAAGTGATTTTGTGTTAAATGGAAGTGTTAGAATATTTGCGAACTGATACCAATATTTGAAGGTTAGTTTTGCTATTATTTTTTGTTATAAAAGAAACCTACAAACTGATTAATTTTCATCATTTGTAACGGTTTGATAAGGGCATCATCTCACCTACTTCCTACTTGAATAAATACAGTTTGACACGAAGATTACTTTAAACTATTATTATTCAACGTGTTCCAAAATAGAAGAATGTATGTTTCATTTATGTTTTGTTAGGTATTTTGTGTTTCTGTTATTTGATTTGTAATGACAGTTTATAGTTCAGTTATTTTTGTTATTAGTTTTTTGTGATGAAATAAACATTATCTGAATGGCATTTAATTTCATTTCAACCTTCTGGATAATGAAACTTATAATTTGTGAACAGAATAAGATATAAAGAAGCAAGCAGGTCGAAACTGATGCTTATTCTTATCTTATTCCGTTTGGATGTTATCATTATAAATCGTACCTATAAAATTTGGCCTTGCTTTGTACACAAATATGTACAATATACCTACACAATTCATGTACTCCAGGTACACAAATTTGTGACATTTTTTGCATCCAATATTTGAAATACATACACAATTTGCACAAACTAGGTACATAATTTATGCATAAACAGTACACAAGTTGTTGGCATTCGTCGCACAACATACCGATTAATTTTGTATATTTTGTGTGCACCACAAGTGATAATGCACAATGGTGTAAATATAGATCAGAAGTTGTGTTTATTTTTTGAACAAAACAGTTAGTTTTTATTCATTCCTTGTATACGGTAAGTGCATAATATTGGTTTATAAAATTAAACAAAACTGTTCAGAATAATACAACACTGAAGTGTATAGTTCATACACAATATCTCTAATACAATATTATAGAAGAAAAATTAACAAATTGGTGCTGTCAGCTATATAGAAACAAATTGTGCTGAAATTATTCGCAATTGTGTAGATATCATACATTTATTTCTCTCTATTTTCGATATGTAGAAGGGTATGATGTCTAGATTTACATCGTCTACAAGAACTGAAATGGCATTGTTTTATCATATGGCCATATATAGCTTTAAAGTTTTGGTATTTTCAATACGATCATTGACAGATAACTTCATGAATTCAGGACAATACTGCATAAAAATGTTGATTATTTTTACAAAATGAACACCAAACTCTCTGTGATATATTGTTTGACTGATATGAGGTTAAAAAAGTTTTGCTTCTGATCTCTTGCTTATTTTTACTAAAGAGCTTTTGCTGCACTGATTATGTTCTACAGGGTGTTTCTTAAGTAAGTGTAGAAACTTTAAGAGCATGTCGCTGAAGTCGAAATAAGAAAAAAGTTTCCATAAACACATGTCCGCAAGTTATTCGTTTCTAGGATGCAGAGTGTTAAAGTTTAATTATTATATTTGTTTTTTGTGAATAAATGCCAAACTATTTGTGATATTCGAGTAAAGTTTGGTATCTGGGATGATTTTTCAATGACAATATCAAAATTTGTGTTAATTGTGAAAAAACTAATTTCTAATTGAATTTATTTTGAATTAAAAAGTCTTGTCATTCAAAATCACTTGCATCGATTATTTCAAATCTCAATAACTCGAAAACAGTTGCTCGCAGTGACCTCTACGAAGAATATATTTTTTACACAAACTGAATAATAAATATTCCCAGATACCTAACTTTACTCAAATATCAAAATTATTTTGAAATTATTCACAAAGAATAAAAATAAGAATTCAACTTTGACACTCCGTATCGCAGAAACGTATAACTTGTGGACATATGTTTGAAAGAACTTTTCTTCTTATTTTGATGTAGCAATACGCTCCTAAATTTTCTACACGTACTTAAGAAACACCCTGTATAGATTCTAGGAGGACTCCGCGATCTCTCATAAATGTGAATAAATTTTTCAAACTGGGTGATGAATGAGAATCTTTCTTTTCCTCCCATTCCCTATTTGTGTTGGAGTCTAATTTCAAAGAAAAAGGATGGATAACCAATGTTTCCCAATTGCCAGTAGGTTGGTTCAATGATTTCAATGAACGCATATGTTTTTTAACGTTATCCATAGGGATTCTAAGAGAGGCAGAAGATTCATCAAGAATTTTTGCCAAATTCAATAGAGCAATAACGAGGTTTTGTATCAAAATTCTAGAATTGTTATATCTGTTGGAGACATAATCCCAGGCAATTGGATAATTTCCACAAGAAATTTCTAATCTAGCTATAACTTGCCTGGCACAACCTTCCAACGCAGACCGAAGATATATAATGAAATTTTTGTATTTTATTGATTGAAGTGTTTTTATGGGTAAGCGATCCAAAAATATCTCTAAATTCTATAAATACGTCAAAACAGCCGTCAAATTTTGGCAAATCAATTATTGGCAATCCAATATTTTGGGACATACGAGGATGCATTGATATCTAGTTAGCCTAGACCAGTTCCCAGTATAAACAAAATATTGCGTTACCATAGCAACGAACAATAACTCATTAGAAGTGTCAGTGTAAAGTTTGACGTCAAAAAAGTAAACCAGAGTTACGCAATAAATTAAAAGAAAAAATATGTCCACCGAAATTGTGAAAATCGAAAAATTGGAGTATAGAGACATCATCAAGTACCTGTATTTAAAATGGTTGAGAGTTAAGCAGATTTACGAGGATATGCTTAATACCCTTGGTGATCAATGTGCTTCGTATGCGACCGTGAAAAATTGGACTGCAAGCTTCAAAAGAGGTGAATTTTCCATTGAGGATGATGACCGATCGGGAAGGCCAGTTTCTGTGTCATTCCCCGAAAGTATCGATGCAGTTTATGACATGATTTTAACAGACCGTCGAATTGGGCTAAAACGGATATCTGAAGCACTTAATATTTCATACAAACGCGTTCATCATATAGTTCACGTCAATTTGGACATGAGAAAAATTGCTGCAAAATGGATCCCAAAATGTTTGAATGTTTACCAAAAGCGTGCAAGGGTAGTAGCATCGCGTTCGATTTGTGCTTGATTTGAAATCGATGTAGACTTCTTGAACCGAATTGTAACTATGGATGAGACTTGGGTACATTGCAAAGATCCAGAAACAAAGCCACATTCGATGGAATGGCGACACTCCGGTTCTCCAAGACCTAAGAAGTTTCGTGTCCAAAAATCTGCTGAAAAAGTTCTTGCTTCAGTTTTTTGGGATTGCCATGGAGTAATCATGATAGATTTTTTGGATAAGAGAAGAACAATGACTGGAGATTACTATTCGACGTTACTAACCACTCTATGGGAAAAAATTAAAAAGAGAAAAGACGCGGGAAGCTATCCAAGGGTGTTTTGTTTTTGCAGGACAACGCCCCTGCACACAAATCTCATGTTGCCATCCAAAAATTCGTGATTTAGGGTTTGAATTACTAGAACACCCCCCTTATTCACCAGATTTGGCTCCGTCCGACTATCATCTCTTTCCTCAACTGAAAAAAACTTTAAAAGGTTGTAAATTTTCTTCCAACGAGGATGTTATAAAAGCTGTGGAGGTCTGGTTTGCAGAGCAAGAAAATACATTTTTTTTGAAAGGTCTAGAGACGTTGCAGGTTCGCTGTAATAAATGTTCCCAATTAAGAGGAGAATATGTTGAGTAATAAAATATTTTGACATTGAAATTTTATTTGGTTCTATAGTAGGCTAAGAATTTTACAATATATCCTCGTACCTTGATCAGTTGGGCTCGGGGCCGCTATGTTACCAGAAAGGCTCGTTGCAACTGAATTATTTGCCATGCCTGTGGTACCTACGCTAATATTTTGATCCAATCCCGCAAAGTTAACATTCTTTGCCTTTGTGGTGGGGGAATGAAAAAATTGCTCGAATGTTTCGCGTTCTAGAGTCTGTGACTCTATCTTGGTAGACAATGATTCAATATCCAACTGCACTGCTTCAAAGTCATGAGGAAGAGAGTCAGAGCGCTCTAAATGTTGTTCTAATTCAAGTAATAAGCTTTCATCAGTTATTGGCGGAGCCAATTTCTTAACAAATTTAGAGAAAATTGTTGGTTTACCTTTTACTACTGCTCTCCTTTTTACTAACTGATCCATATCAGCCATTTCAATTAGGACTTAGGTAGATAATGGAAATTGTTGTCAACTTTCGAACAACCAAAGTCAAGATTAAATATACTTCAAACCTATACATCTTGCTTCAAACAATAGTGAAAAGGAAAATACTGACTCCGACTTCAGGCGAAGTAAGACAACGACGTTGGTTGTTGGTCTTTGCTAATCAAAAACTACAGGGTGTTTCATAATTGAATACTGATCCTGAAGTGCGATAATCCTTGGATGATTTTAGGAAAAATTCTTCATGTGAACATAGGTCCGTAACAGCGTCATTTCTGAGATACAGGATGTTGAAATTTAACAAAAAAATCAGTTCTTCCCCAATATCTCTGAAACCGATTTGGATTTTTTTTTCAATCTTGGTACATGCAAGTATGCATAAAAATAAATTTTTTCCATAATGAAGGATTTCTTAATTTTCATCAGTGGCGTCCCTGTTAACATACTCTGTCATATTTTTCATCAAAATAATGATACGCCACTGTCTTTTATCCAAATAAATGTTATTTTTGCAATTGTCCTTTATCTTCTCATAAAAATGTTCGATTGCCTTTTTTTCGTCCGTCGAACGGTTATTGAGTTAGAAAATAAAATGCATCCATTTGCTTGTCACTAGGCGAAAGCAGACGTTGACGAGTATTAGGATTATCTTGTGGGCTAGACACATCTAGTATGCTAAGAACACCCTTCATTGTTTTCATTATAAACAATTTTGACACTTCTTCAGCTAGATACGTGATATTAATCACTTTATAAAAACTAGTTCATTAAAAAAAAAACATGGTAAATTTTACAAATACCGAATTAGCAGACATGCATTATCTGTATTGGCTTGCTGACGGGAACGCATATGAAGCCAAGCGACTGTATCAAGAGCGCTTCCCAAATAGAATGGTAGAAGGTTATGTGAAACAGGAAGTTTTGAGCCAATGCATCACTTGATAGGAGCACATCGGACTGCAAGAACTCCAGCAATTGAGGTAGCTGTTTTAAATTCATTTGACGAAAATCCTGAAATAAGTACAAGGCAAGTTGCCAATAATTTGAATAATGCCCATAGTCTGGTATGGAGGATTCTTCATAATTATTTATTATATCCCCATCAAATTCAACGGGTTCAGGCTCTACTTCCTCGAGACTTTCCATTACGAGTGAATTTCTGCCAATGGTTTCTCCAAAAAGTTACTGAAAATCCTTTATTTGACAGAGAAATTTTATTCACGAACGAAGCTAGTTTTACCAAAAACAGAATCAGAAATTTTCATAATAATCATTTTTGGGCCGAGGAAAATCCGCATGCATTTTGGTATTATTTGTTCATAATTAGTTATGTTTTCAAAAATAAAAATGTATTTTTATGTATGCATACTCATTACAAAAACTTAATAATAGTCGAATAGGGACAAGCAAATGAATGTATTTTATTTTCTAAATCGAAAACCGTCCTCCAGACCATTTTTATGAAAAGATAAAGGACAATTGCAAAAATATAATTTATTTGGATAAAAGACAGTGGCGTATCATTATTGTGATGAAAAATATGACAGGGTATGTTAACAGGGACGCCACTGATGAAAATTAAGAAATCCTTCATCATGGAAAAAATGTATTTTTATCCATACTTGGCATGTACGGAAGTTGAAAAAAAAAGCCAAAGCGGTTTCAGAGATATTGGGGAGGAACTGATTTTTTTGTTAAATTTCAACATCCTATATCTCAGAAATGACGCTGTTACGGACCTATGTTCGTATAAAGAATTTTTCCTAAAATCATCCAAGGATTATCGCCCTTCAGGATCAGCATTCAATTATAAAACACCCTGTATTTAGTTAGATGGTCTCTCTGAGGATGTCACAGGAAGGCCCTTTCTTCCCTCTGCACAAATGACCAGCTTCGGAATCTTCATTGTGAATCTTTCTTTGGACTTTCTTGATAGCGACAAATGTTGAATACTTCACATAGGTACTTCAGTGGAGATTTCGGAATAGATTTCGATCAGTATCCCGGTCGATGGACCATGTTTGTGAGTATGAGTTTTGGTTTTTCGAATGGACTGTAATTTTGTATGCTGCTGGAAAACTGATACCGCTCTTGAATTCGTTAGTAAATCCAGGATGCTGATTTCTAGTAGTTTTATTACGTCTAGCTGATGACTCGTGATAAAGGCAAAATTGGTACATGGTTATTGATAATATTGTTTTTCGACTCGTTATGAACGACGGTACTTATATGACATTGTCATTCATGAATTTAAAGGTGATGCACATAAATGTGAAAAAATACGTAAAACGCAACAATCTGATCTATGGAATTGCCTTCTGGGGCTTATACAGTCATCAGCAAAAACTATTGAATTTCAATATTCGTTCTGCAGAAAAAGGCTGTCAGATACATATGAAAAGTAAAACAAGATCACTTCAAACCCTTTTAATTTTCCAGATAATTCTAACTGAACCTTGCTTGTTCTTTCCAGAAACCCTGAGTTAAATATACAAGAAGTATTCTAATTTATCAGTAGATAATGATAGACGATACTGTACAAGAGCAAGTTGGAATCTTTCCTTTCCAATCCCAAAATCTGCTGTTTTCTTTGATATATGAAAGCAAGAAAATACATATTCACCTCCCTATGCGCTACAGGGCAAAAACAAATTTGAAAAATGTCTGGAAATCTGTTAAAGGGGTATTTCTGCGTACAAACAAGTATTACTACAGTGATGAATTTCTACCGTGTATTATTTGTGTTGCAAGTATTCCCGTTGATCACTCATCTTTAGTGTTTTATTTATTTATGGATATATGTGTTAACTTTCATAGGAAATGTTCATTATTTTCTATATTTTAATTTTTTATGACTGAAAAATATGATATTTGCTAACATCAATATTATGTTTACCTTTTACTGTCATCTTTAGAATACGATAATTGGCCCGCAAAGATGGGAGTTTCATTTTTGGTACTAATTGTACAAGTGCATAACAATTACTGATAATATCGCAAGAGAGCATGAAATCTAAAAATAACTGTATGCAATTTTTATAAAATAACAAGCTTGAATGTAAAATTATATGATGGTCATTTTTATGCACGAGTGTAGTTGTTACAATATTTTACGTATAAAGAAATTCTACATTTTTTTCTGAGAAATATAGTACTGAAAAATAATGTAGATAAATGAAATTGTGCTAGACATGCGACATTTTTTCACATTTTGGGAGTTTATCTGACATCTTTGAGTATTGTCTGTGGTGTCATGGAGACGGGATAGTCTTGTAGTGCAATTATCGCTCCGCTGTGCAATTGCCGGGGGTAATACCACAAGTGCATTGAAAATTACCGATGATTCTGAAAAAAACGTGTTTTTTTTTAAACTGCACGAGTTTATTTTTTTCGTTGTTTCAAAGCTATTTTTTGAAACAACGAAAAAAATAACCGCGTGCGGTTTTTTATAAAAAAAACACGTTTTTTTCAGAATTATCTGGTTAATTTTCAATGCACGAGTGGTATTCGGTAGGAAATTTCACACCTCACTCTTTTAGCCAATCAAAAAATTCGTTCTTGTTTAGTGAAAATTTCAAGAATGCACAATGAATTTTCATTATTTAATGTTATAATGAACAGTACAATTATTATAAGTAACATTATATCCCAAGCTTCCTCCTGGCGTGCCTGGTTCTAGATTTTTATTGTTTATGATTTCCACAGAACTGCTGCCTTTTTCATTGTGCCGCATTTTTTCAACGATGGCCCGATGGTGTTCTTCATCCATTTGCAAATAGCTTCCAATAGATTTAGAGTTAGCATGTCTCGTCATTTTGATGAGTTCTTGCTCAGCAACTCCGCTCTTTTCCAGATTTGACACCGCTGTTGCCCTCAACGAGTGATTGGTAATTTTCTTTTTTTCCACATCTAATCCCACCTGGTTTGCTTGTTTCTTAGTCCACTTCGCTATCTCGTTTCGCTCTACAGGTATGTTTTTGAACCATTGATTTGTTACTTTCCAAATTGGATTTGCAGTTAAAAATAAGCGGTCATTTTCAATGTGTTCTCTTTTCGATTTTAATGCGTGAGATAATCGAACTGGACATAAATTACTGTTACTTCTATTCGTTACTAACCACTTGGATGAAGCACATTTTTTGGATCCACCTTGGGTAGTTTTCCCAAAAATTGGATTGTACTCAATTCTCTTTGTTTTTGACCTGCATTATCGAGTTCTTCTTTGAAAAACTGTAGTTTTGCTCTGCATCCTTCGCCACCTCTCCACGCTAATTCATACGACAAAACAAAGAACATATTTTTTTGTAGTCCCTCTGGGGTACCTTCGTCACAACTGTTTACTAGTTTTTTCAATTCTTCAAACTTCAAGGCAGTTGAAATCACTTTTCTTTTATCTTCCTGAGCCTGTAGGTATCGTCTCTTTGCATTTTTGGCGTTCTGTGCAGATTTAAACACGACATCTTGGAATGGGTCAATTTTCATACCATATTTCTGGAAGTATTCTTCCATAATCATTTTGGCGGTGACATTCCAAATAGTTTTCACGGTGCTTTCTTTGTACTCCTCACCATTATTTTTCTTCATGTTATGAGCCCAGTCCTTCAAGATTTTCGCAATTTCGCATACTGGCGTGTCTTTTTCTAATTTATACCCTCTTGCTTTACAAAAATCCATGAACTGATTCCAAATAAACTTCTTACTTTTTTTAGTATTCGCTGGAGTCGTTTTTGCGACATTCTTATCGATTTCAGCTTCATTAAAATTTCCGAAACGGTTCATTTTAGACGAGAAATATGAAGACAATGATATTTGTTTACTTCAGATTAGCGTTGCTATGTCCGTAAGCTTCTCAGTTACTTCCGTAGCAATCGCGATATGAACACTTGTAGGTAGATGACACATTTGAAGTCTCACTTCTGACATTAAAATCGCGCGACTTCACTTGAATTGACATCTAATGCGATAATTGCACTGCCGTGACGCGAAACGCGTCTCTACAGTGCAATTATCGCTGTGAGCCAGCGGTAATTGCATTCCTCTTATGGACGTTTTTACACGTGAGGGAAATTTCCTCCGTAATTTTTCGATAATTGCATTCCTCTTATGAGAAATTTCGTATATGAGGAACATATTTGCTGAAAGTTCTTCGAATTAGTCGAATAACACAGTTTCTGAGAATGAAACTGTTTGAAGGGGTAAGAGTGTCTTTTGAAATGCATAAATTTATACTTTTTCCAGAAAACCAAATGCTAAATTTGAGTTATTTGACATTTGAATTCGAAAAGAAAGCAAAATCCGACGAAACACGAAGAATAACAATCACGTTACCACCATTATAAAAATTAAAATACCGGATATTTAGTGTAAACAATGAAAAATAGCTAGAAATTGTTACGATCCGAAGAACTGGAAAAATAATAGTTTTTTTTTATTATAAAGTGATAAACACCAATAAATAAGAGTGTGTGTAATGTTTTTATCGGAAAAAGGACAAATTTGATGTGTTTTAAATAACAGAAATTCGATCTGTCAAATGGTGAAATTTCTCAACAAAATTGCCCTATATCTTCGAAAATGGACGAGACCGCCAAAAATTTCATTTGAATTTTTTGTGAAACAGCCCGAAATACGTAAGTTCCAACAATTTTTTTTGAAAATCAGATGCTCAATGTAACGGAAGTTTTACCAAATGGATTTTTAGCATTTTCGATTATCGTAATAGCGATTAAAACTGCAAATCCCTAACCTAATTAATAACTATCAATAGTGTCAATGGCCATAACTATAGCATGCTTGTTCATTGAAGACTGCTCTGGTTGATCGAGATCACTTTCACATATGTCCATCTCTCTCTAACACTTGTACTGCATTTTTCTTACTCTTCTACAAAATATCAAATTCAAGCAGAACAATCAGAGTACGTCTCAACGAACGACACTGAAGAAGAACAACACTGATCGCGCCATGTAACGTCATCCACAGCGCGCGAAAATGGAGGCGTTTAAATAGGTCATATTCAATCAGTATTTTATATGTTATTTTAAAAATTAATTCCAAGACTTTCAACCTTATTTATATTTTTTACTATGTTGTAACAAAGTAAAAAATTTATTAAACAAGTAAAAAATAATTATGCATATTCCCTATTGCTTGAAGAACTGATATTATATTTTACTACTTATGGAAACCATTGATAATTTCTGTTTGTTACTAGTGTTTTCAACTGATGTTAGTCTACTAGTTGAAAGCTATTGGAATTATTTTCGTATTTAAATTCATTGACAGCGCAAAGTTTATTCAGCATTCAGTGAATGAAGCTGCGAGAGGTAAGATTTTTTTCACAAAATTTAGATCTCGACTGTGTATGAAATTTTTATCCTAGAAATAGTGTGTTCGTTTCATTAATATAAACCGCCATAGGAAAATGTTTTTACATTGCAGAAGATTATGTTGCTTAAACTGAGTGACCCACCCATTTGAAAGCGGGGCACCACTTTAAAATTGTAAATTACCATCCGATTCGGGAGTTATTTTATTCAATGGATAGAGCATTGATAGTTTTGGTCCAGACCAATACATCGCCAAGAATAATTGAAATGAAATTTGACTGCGCCACAGGATTTGAAATACTTACGAAATTTAAAAATCATAACAAAATATTCCTGACGGAAATGTAGCATAATCAAAATTCAAATTACGTTATCACCAACCGTCCTGTATATCACATGAGTGAAATATTGTAATTTACACTGCTTCATTGAATCACTATCAATTCGAATATTAAACCAACAGTTATTCATAAAATAATACCAATCTTTTTTTCCTCTAAACACGCCAGAAATACAGATTCGAACAGAAAATATTTTTTTTCGAAACTTGAATGGCTACTGCTACAGATGAAATGAGTCAGCAATACAAAGGACGAAATAGTCAAATTTATTCGAGTCATTATTGCACCGCAAGTACATTAAAAGACTTTTATTTAAAAAACTGCTAATACGTATTTTTTTGATTTTTGATTTGAAAAAAATTCTAAGAATGCTCTGTCATTATGAATATAATTTCAAATCTATGAGGGCATAATAGATCTATTGAAGCTCTCCTCATTGATAAAAAATCATCTCAAACGAACAACAATTGAAAAAGTTACAGTGGTGCCCCGCTATTATATGGGTCACTCTGTATATTCTAGCCATTCTATGTTATGTGATCTATCTGTTTTTTTATGATAACCATTTCAGTATTTCACTATGTTTTTGTGATTTATTTAGATGCGTATACGGTGGTTGTTGTCAGAATTTGTTCATATATTCACTTTTATATTGCATGGGAACGTTTCGCTTTGTCAAAAACTACTTTCATTTTGGACAATAACCTTTATTTATGAATCTATCTATTAAAATCGAATGTATTGAAATAATCTGCGATCTCATAACTGTCTTTTGTTGAAGGGATTATGAGTTTTTTCAAACGGGGGCTTTGGATATTTCTATCAATTTGATTAATGGTAATGACAACATCATTTTGCTTTTGCTTATGATTTTTTTTTCAATTATTATCATTTCAGTTTCATTTAAGATTTCAATTTCTGACTTAGTTATCATCCCAAGATAATTTTTTTCACGATAACTTAAAATTCTTGTCTTATTCGCAGTCAAAGATGTGTTACGTCATTCGAGATGCTTATTACCTTCTCTATACGCGCAAGGATCTATCGTTAGGTTGAAGTTCACACCATGCGTATAATTATCCTTCAATGCATTATAACTATTCAATTTTGGGTTGGTCCGATTGGTGGGAGTAATCAGTACAAAAATATAAATATCTTCAACTTCGTAGGAACCATCGTAGTAGTGATTTGGACTATAATAGAAAAATGAAACTGGTATGTGTTCACTAATAATAATATGTTCTTCTAATATGTACAGGAATTTCCTAGAGAGAAAAATGTGTGTAGAGATTGCTGCTTCAAGTGTGTGTCTTGAAAATTCATGTGAATACCATTTCTCTCAGAATATTTAGAAATATAAAAAGTTGATTATTGGATTTGGTTCACATTGAAATGTCAACACCTCTCTCGGCGTGACACTTCCTTTGGTTTTATTGAACGTTTGACGTAATTCAAATTTTGATGGATCCAAGTAACATACTAGACGATGTTATTTTTCAGAACAGCAACACACTAATTTTTTTGTTTGCTGAAGAATAGCTCAGATATTTGTGATCAACGCTTTTCAAAATGATGAGGAACTTGGACAAAAGTATATAACAATGTAATTCGAAAGTTGATTTTTCAATCAGCTCTCTACCTAAGTATTTATTTTCAGTACAACCAATCATTGTTGATTTATTTCATATTCACGGTTTTTGTTTGCTTTCAAAGCTTACTTCACATGAGGCTTGTTCGTATAGTTGATGCTATTTCACAATAAATTATATTCATTTGACATACCTATTCAATCGGCCTTTCTTAAATATAAGATTATTGAGACAGCCAATCTGTGACAAATAAACAATTCATACGAATAGCCGTCTCTACCCGCACAGGCTATGCCTTTGGTTACACTCTACGAGTGTTTATGAGGGAGTATTTATATTATTATTAACATTATATAATTATTTCGTTGTCATGTAGTTTGTAAAATTAATTATTCAGAAATTGCTTCCGTAACACTGAAGAGCAATAACGATGTGTGACTTGGGTGAAATAAAAGAACTGAGGAAATTCCGACTTTGAAGTCGGAATTTCCGAGTTCAGAATCGGGAGAACAACATTTTGACTTTGTAGTCGGAAACTCGAAGTTTAAAGTCGGAATTTCCGAGTCGGAAAAATAAAATTCCGACTTGAAAGTCGGAATTTGCGAATTCGTAGTCGGAAAAATTAAATTTTGACTCGAAAGTCGAAATTTTCGAGTTTGGTGGCCCTTAGACCCTTTCGTAGATTTGATATTAATTCCATAAAAAATCTGAGAACTCTGTTATGAAATGAAATGTTTGTAGAAGTTATATAGACAGCAATCAAATTAATCAACTATATTCGAGTATTTCTGTCTTTCGTTACATTACCTATAGCCATTCATTTATATTCAACCGTCGATCCTGGCATTCGCCTCCCAGTGTTTGTACAACAAATTGAGAAGTGAAAATCACTTTCAGTTTTAGCGAGGCTACTATCAATAGGAATGATGTAAATATAAAATTTATTCTTTTCTCAACTAAGACTCTTTTCTGAGTACTCATTGGAGATTTTCCCAGAATAGAAAGAATTCTCATAAAAGAGAATTCCATGATTTCGATCCGTAACGTTTATATTCGGTAGGCATAATATTATTTTCCCGAAATCATTTTGTAGGTGTCTGCAATCATTAGAATAAGCTATACAAATTTTTAAGTTGAGATTTGTTGTATTCATCAACATTTAATTATTTTTTGTATTCATCAGTTCCATTACTTTCTTCATTTTAACGAATGTTCTTTCCTTCGCAGATTATTGTGAGCTTGGCTATTTCCCTAGCAGCATGTGCCCCTGCTGATCAACCAACTAGTGAGCCGATTCCAATCTTGAGATACGATAATGAGGGAGTCAATCCTGATGGATCCTATCAATGGAAGTGAGTAACAAATGAATCTTCAAATGATTATACCTATTCTGATGAAGGATTTATATGATTTGCGTTTGATTAAATTAGAAAACTCACTCATTCAGATTTCCTATAGTCTGCATGAGATCCGAGATTTCGGAATCAGAGAAGTATACCTCATCTGTTGATCGAATGGGAAGGGAAGTTTAAGAATACTATTATATAGGTAACTGAACTGTATAAAAAGTAAATAAAAATAATCAATTGATTCTATTAGCTTGTGGAATAAATAATATTACAATTATATAAAATTAATACAGTTAAAACAATTATCTTAAACTGCTAATTTGTTAAAATGTAATGAAGTTGCAAATGGTAATCAACCGTAATATGATCTAATTAAATTCAAGCACACCTACTAGGTTAATTACGTCATGTGAATTCAAGATCAGTAGGTTGATAATGGTGTGAAAACCGAAAAGAATAAACTACCAACTTCAATTATTGATGAATCATAATAAATATTTTAATATCAGTCTCTTTCATTTATGAATGAAACGAATCAATAGAGGATACAATAAAATAAAGTCAAAAGAAGTACTACACCTTTTTTTCAAGCTGCAAGTCACCGGCAGCCATGTATTAACAATTTTTTGATATTATTTGTCTCTTAAATGTTTTTATTTGAGAACAAAAATTGGCGAAAACATGGCAGCAATGAAATACAGGAATCCTACTATGACAAAACATGCCAATTGCTGTAAAATGTAAATACTATCCAAAACATATAAATAGTCGAAGGCAATCCAAACTTTCGGGAGACCAGTTTGAGTAGAAATTGTGGACAACCAAAATTTGAAGTTTTAATACATAACTTACTGATACATTACTACTCATTACACGAATTTCATCAATAAGGATAGAGATGAAAATGCTAATAGCCCAGTAACCTAGTACATCCTGAGTTGCATTCAATGGTGGTAGTAGGTTTTTTTTTCTTGTATGGGATGTGACTCTGGTGACAAATCACAGCCACTGAATTCATTAGGTATCCCCCCTACCATTCACAATATTAAAAAGAATACAGTTTTCCTAACGCTGAGTACACTTATGTGTTTTCGAATGGTTAACAATAGATTTTGCATTTTCTGCCGGGGCTTAGATGCGAATTGTTGTTTGTTTTATGCCTAATAAGGATTCATAAAAGAATGCTAAAATCGACGTTGTGATAAGCCACGTTTTATTGACAACCAAAGTTTATATCTACTTGTAGAAAAATCTCTGTAAAAAGTTTGAAACTCATATGTTTTATTATTAAAAATGATAGTCATTATAAATAATTTATTTGAATTAACAACTTCCACAGCCCAAACAGATAATGGAAGAAGGCGCTAGCAGTATTATTTCTTATTGGAAGATTATTTAGGCGGAGATATCAATATGAACCCACTCTCTATATTATATAAATAAAACTTGTTGTACAACCTAGTCGTTAAACATTTCCATCTATAATTTCAATTACGTCCATAACACTCATATTTATTTTAACTAGAAGCTCTTCACTACCAAACTCATTTTAATGTGAGTAAATGGAGGTTTTTGAACTTCAAAATACAACCAAACTGAAATGAACAGATATAGTTTAATGCAATGTCAATTAATAGTGCCAATTTCTATTTTCTGCTATGATTTAGGGAGTTTAATTTTTCAACCAATTATCTACTTTTGCTACCATCAAATTCGATCGTAGCAAAAGTAGAGATAGTAGATATATTTGGTGTCAAAAAAATAGCTAAGTGAAATTCTACTTCTACGAGCAGAACATTTCTGCCTAGAATAAAACGCTCCTATAGTTAGTTTCCATTGTTACCAACTGGCTGGTTTCAGTTTGGCTGGCTCACAAATCTTCAGAAATGTCAAAATAGATCAATCAATTCTCAGAAAGGCGTGTCAAGAAACAAATGTCCTTCACAAAACCAAACTTTCAATCAATAGTCAATGGAAACTCCTCACAAGTTGAGATAACGGATACATAACCATTCCAAGTGGGTTCGAATACTATTTCAAGAGACTTTCATGCATGAGTTGGAATTTGAATCTACTAGCCTTGGCTCATTGATTGCAGATTAACGTTTCCCTCACGTTGTCAATGATAACTTATTCATTCGCAACATTATTTGTTGATAAACGCTTCATAATTATATCATAATAATGATAAAATAATGGAGTTGTTGATTGAACCTATTGTATTTTTTTGTTTTTTCTTCGAAGCATCGAAACTGGCAATGGTATCAGTGCTCAGGAGAAAGGGCAGGTGAAGGTTGGCCCAAATCCCGAAGAAGCAGAAATGGAGGTTGCTGGATCGTATGAGTACACTAATGAAGACGGCACAAAAGTTCAGGTTTCATATATTGCCAATAAGGATGGATTCCAGCCACAATCAGATATTCTTCCAACACCGCATCCAATTCCCCCACTGATCCAAAGAGCTTTGGAGTGGATTGCAGCTCATCCCCAACCAGAAGAAAAGCTACTGAAATAGTAGAAGAAATTTAAATGTTATTGCACAGTAATTTAAATAAATATATCTTTTAAGCAAGGGTGAACATTTTGAT
Organism: Chrysolina oricalcia; assembly: GCA_944452925.2. NCBI lineage: Eukaryota > Metazoa > Arthropoda > Insecta > Coleoptera > Chrysomelidae > Chrysolina > Chrysolina oricalcia. Next base: position 45,775,477 of record OX101815.2, on the reverse strand, counting down.
TCAATTATTAACTGAACAAACAACAAAAATCCAAAATATCTGGCAAGCTAATCATAAAATGAGAATGGAGCTACATGAAATCTTTCAATCATTTGCATATGAGTAAAAACTTGAGAACGAATAGTATTTTTCCCTTTACTACAAAAGTATTTTCACTTCTACATGTGCATTTCGATAACCTAGGTATCTTCATCAGTAGGGATACTAAATTTGAAGAATAGATTTTCGTGCTCAGACCATACCATCGGAAATGGGATGATGAACGCCGGTGGTGTCATTCACTGACAACAGATTGTATCTTCTCCTTCACACACGTATTATCACTCCTAAATGCTCATTTCCATAAACATGTTATCTTTTTCAAATGTTGAAGATGACTTGGATCTAGGAGTGAAAATACTTGTGCGTGGTGAAAGGAAAAATACTATTTGTTCTCACTGAATACATCCAGTATCCTAGTTTCAAGTGAAAACTTGCTCACATAGATTGATGAAATACTCTAACCTTGCGTTGATCTAGATGGGTACTCTCGAAATTTCCAAGAAATCGAAATTAGGCAAAAAGCAAAGCTGTGTTGAGCAATGACAAAAAGTGCTCGCGAACACTGAGCACTCTAACAAAGTGCTAGGGAGCAATAATCATTGAGCACTTCCAGTGGTAAAATGCTTGCTAGTAATGAGCACTTTCAGAAAGTGCTTACTTCCGAACACTAATCACTTTTTAATAATTTTGAGAACTGAATAATGAAACTTAACTTATTTCCGTATGATTTGTACTACACAATGATGGCCAATAGAAATTATCCAAAACGACAATATTGTCATTGATTGCCAGTTGTCCGTTTTTGAATTGTGGTTCAACTGAAAACGTTAATAGATGAACTACTCACGAAGAAACACTGTTTTATTTTTATTGATATCTCATATCTCTGAAATATTTGGAATTCCTGATTACATTTATATTTTCACCAAACTGTAATTTAACTGATTTTTCACCTGTCTCAACAATAATTGTCTAAAATATGGTGCTGATCGAGAAGAATTTTTTTATTAGAACTGCATCTTAATACTTATGAAATGCACTAAAAAAGCGTGCGAAATCTTCTAAATTAAAACACGCCGTGCAAGGAAGGTTCATAGGCTACAACATCTAGTTCTCAGTTTAATCATATGAAATGAAAAATTAGCTTATTTCATGTCAATAATACGTGACATGATGTCCTGCTTGACGTGCTTGTCTAGATGCAATGAAATGTAAAGGACATTATCCTGATCTAAAACTGATTTCCAGCATTATTTTTGAAGTCACGATACAAGCCTAATACAATAAAGCATATGATACACGTGAAAAAGTGTCTTTAAAGCACTGGCAACGTTAAGATCACTGCGCTTCGCGTCGTGCCATAATGTAGACTCGTTGCGCTAACAGGAAAAGCTCACTCAGGCTCACATATACTATTTCATATAATTATAAGTTATGAATGTACAATTATATTGTTTGTTGAAAATGTGATTACCGTCAACCGATTGCACCCCTACGCGCAACCCTCGGAAGTCTTCGAGAGACTTGTGTGAGCAGCCCTTACCTTTTAACGTGTGATGCTATGCACGAGACCGATGACCATGCGAGGCTTTGAACCCTCGACCCTTCGCTCCAAAAGCGAACGTTCTACCAGCACGGCCACTACTTAGATACTTCAGGTAATAACCTAACCTAAACTGAGTTACCGAATAGTGGCGCTCTATTTTAGAAGCGAGGGACCATATGTTTGAGTTCGCGCGATAAATTTCGAACGTGATATTTGTATCGCGAAAACTTCGCATGTGATACTCTTCTCGTTCGATATGCTATTCCCGAACCGAATGCGATACAGAGTTGGTCGGTTTCGAAGGGTGTGAGGGAAGTCTTAGCTTGGGTCACGAATTCAACCAATAGCTTAAAGGTATTTAAATCACATGACGTGGCGCGTCACGTTGACAACTGTTCTGCTTATATTTCTTGTGTTGTTTTACTAACCAATCGATTAAAAATATCTGGTTGATTTGAAGCATTAATTACTTAATTTACATTGAATCATGACTGACTGACTGACTGCTACGTGTATATTGGAAGCTGAGTCTAGCTTGAAGCTGCCGCTTGCGAGGAATCCAAGACTCATTAAAATATTCATATAGCATGTTTCATTATTAATCATATTCATATACCTGCCTATTTAGACTGAAGGTAACTTATTTTTGTCTCAATATTCATAGCTGACTTTCAACTTCTCTCCTCTATATAGGGAGACACTAGTCGAATCACCTCACGAATTAATTGTTTTGATAAACGAAGCATTCAAACGAATTGTCTCAAAGTTACAATGCATTTATACGATGGCAGCGTCGTCTACTACTTCTGCAATAGCGATCATTGCAATTTCATCAAAATTTGCCATTTTGTAATATCACCAGTAAAACGTAAACAATGAATTATTATCGAGGTTAGGATTTAAGTCAATTATTCCGATCGATAATTCTTATCGCATGCTAAATATCCACATACCATTTTTGGGGTATCCTTCGATAAAGCGCAAAAATCGCATGCGATATTGCATCGAGTGAACTCAAACATAGGGTCCCTGAGGTTTTCCTCTAGCTAAACAGACGTATAAACAACGTAAAGTTGCATCTGGAAGTTTTAGTGGTCGAATGCAAACGCAGATTATGAATATTTCATTTGTGTCTGTCTGGGTAAAATCTTGCACTTCAATACACAGGATGTTCGACTGCGCACCCAATATTCGGATGCAGAGCTATATTTGTCAAGCTGTAAGATATGTTTTTCATACCACCCGCCGTCGACCGTTCAATTTCCGCTTCAATATATCGATGGGGTCTTTTTACGAAAGCACTAAAAGAAAATAGTACCAAAACTCAATTTTGACGAAGGCACTTCTATGTGGTTTCACCACTATCAAACAAGTTTTGGATGACATATTTAATAACAATAATCAAAAGGTAGAGTGTCGTCATCAAGCTGACGGACTAGTTTCGAAAATTAATGAGTTAGAAAGGGGAATAATGAATATAGAGTGGAATTAAATTATAGAACGCTTGCAAGCGACTAACGCTTTGTTGCAGTCGTCTGATCAAGAACTCAACAAGAGATACGCTCTTTATAAATCATAAAACGGCTACTTCCAAGTAATGCGATCCAAATTTTCAGATATAGAGACAAAAGCCGAAGCCCTGATTAGCTGTCAAGAATATCAGTAATCGACTTTAAGAAAACGCAAGCGAAATACAAAGTACTACAATTTCAACAGCAAGTCTACTACACTCGATGAAGTTGTAGAAAATCAAACACCTGTCTGCATTTGCTAAACGCATGAAAGCTTACCATCAAGTTACCAGTGTATTCAGTATTTGGAATGCTTCGGCAATTAAAGTCTTCAGCGGCAGAAGAAATCTTGAAAAGAACTCCAATTATCGTCAATTCTTACCCAAACGATATGGAAGACAGTCTGGGCAATGAACTGGTTCAGTTTGCTGAGCTGCTCAAAACAGACCACTAAAATTGGAAGCAAAAAAAGCACGAAGCTCAGGAGAAGAGAATTCTCTCATCAACCATTTGAAATTTTTCGAATTTCTTTAATGTTTTTTATCCATTTTTGCACTCGAAATATCGAGTATAACTGCGGATCTGAATGGTACCCTTGTCCCGATTTTGAACGGTTTGATGATGAACAATGGGACAGAAAGTATTTTGAATGGTATTACCGAAACTATTTTTTGAGAGGAGAAACATTGCAATAACTCGACATAAGGCGCTGGTGGCATATCAACTTGAACATTTTGAAAGGCATACAAATCGAAATTGTGAAAATTTATTTATGAAAATCAAAATAATGTAGATGGTTTTAAAAAAAGTCGGGCAATCGTGACATTTATTTCAAAAAGTGATATCGGTGAAACTGTGTCGCCACAACTTTCTGGTGAGACTTGACACAAATCTTGAATTTAATAGAATTTATTTCGCGCAACCATACTCAATTCACAGTTATTCAATATCTTGTACTTAAGGTAATGGAGACATTGAAATAACCGCAACATCCGAAAGTCCACAGTTCGTATCAAGACGCAAGTATACTCAACAAGGAGAAGTAGGCGGTCATCTGCTTCTTCGTGTAAAGAAGGAGAAATATTAGCTACATCCACAGTTGTTCACCTGAGGACTCGGTCATCAAGTACAAACAATATGTTTTCTGGATATCCATATTCCACCATTTTCTTAGCTAGCTAGCCTGTTGTTAACATATAGAAATTGCTTAAATTGCTTCGGAATTGCAGTAGCGTCTGCTACATTAATGGTTATGCCACTTCTTATTGTTTCTCCGGTGTCTGCCTTCAAATTTTCGCTAGTTTATCTGTCGAATACAATTTCTAGTTATGAGCAATTTTCCAGAAGTTTTGTAGAATTTCATGAAAACATTTGAAATTTCTTTTAAAACATTTTCATGAAAATGTTTTGAAAATACCCGGATCAAGCGTGCGGATTACGGCTGTTCCATCAACTATTTTAGCTGATGGTTCGCTGTGAATGAAGCTAATGTTATCTATAGTTTGTTTGAATGCAGTATACAGAGTGGCCACTTTTATAATAGAATTGTATTGATAATTTTCAAATTATAAGAGTTAGAAGGTTGGTCAAATGAAGAAAAAGTTGAACTCATAGAAGGATTGTCAAGTAGTTCAAACAAATCGACATTATCAGGGCCGGTTATTGAGATATCATAAGAAAAGTAAATTCTGCCATTTTGATTTTTTTCCCACTTTATTTCAAATATCATCAAAAAATATCACAGTAATTTTTTATCCGGCAGTCAATTATTCTCAATTTGACGTAATCAGATATTGTATCCAACGTTCCGTACTCTCTGGGCCACCCTCAACCTTATTTTTTTCAATACGAAGATGCATATTTTATGACACTTTCCGAAATAAATTTTAACGCTGAATTCAACGATATATCATACAATGTCATTCAAAGTTGATTTTCAGTTGAGTTTGACCCTTATCCAAATTTCTTTGGGTCGGAACTGTATCACATTTACCTTTAGTTTAATTAACAACATGCAATACATTTTTATTAGAAAATCAACTTACTCATAATTAACTGAATGGAACATATCAGAATCAAAGCAAGAAACAAGTAATAATTATTTACATATTTCATGAGGAGAAAAACCTAATTCATAATAATTAAACGAAACCATCATTTGATTGAGAAATTAAATGATTATTCAGAACTGAATGAGAATTAATGAAGTAAGTGTTCGAAATGTCCACCATTTTGTAAAATGCACTTTGCGGTCCTGGAACCCTTACTTCTTATACATTTGCTTATTTCGTCTCCTTGAATACCTTTCAATACATTCTCAATCTTCTCGCGAAGAACAAACTACAAATTACAGAATCGAATTTCATTTTCAAGATCATTACGATATAATTTTCGCAAGGCTTGGTATTCAAATTTAAAATCATTGTATTCGCGTCTCTTGACTATTTTATTAACAGCAATGGGTCTTTCTCATCGATTTTTTTTATTACATTTTCTAAGAAAGATAACATTAAAATATAATAAAATCAAAAGAAATGGTTTTTTTCTTTCTCTTTTCGCCAAAAAAAACAATTATTTTAATTTTTTGGCGGGAAACTCAAGTAATTTAAACTTGAAAGTTTTCCTGTTAAATGGCAACCTTGGTACAGCATTGACATTGGCAGCAAAATGAGACTTCTGAACTACCACAAAATATAAAACTTTTGTTGTTTATTTATAAGCAATTGTCAGTGAGGTGTTCTGAATTTGTATTACATTTTGTAATCCAAATGTCTAATAGATTGACTCTGGGATTTGAGAAGGCAGATTCTAATAATCTACCTGAAGCAACAAGCGAAATGATCAGTGACTTTTTTGCTAATAATATGAAATTTATAAGTACTGAAGTACGGCATGAAAAAACCAAAAAGTTGGTGTGGTACTTACTTACTTATTTTTATTCTAATTTAATTTATCTATTTCATATCAGTACTGCAAAAGAATCGTATGGAGATAATGCAATTTGTTACATGGAACTCAAACGTCAAGGAGCGTTTTGTACGGTCCAGGGAAAGATTACTCATGAGCATAAAATTTTTAAAAAAACCTTATTTAATCAAAGTAGTTATTGATGAAAAAGAACAGACCATAGTTTCGGCAGATTGCTTGGATTGCGTAGCAGCACAAGGTAACTAATATACACAAATTAATTATTATTTTCACTCCAAATCATTACTTATTACAGGAGGATGTAAACATTGCATTGCATTTTTATTTTGGATCCACCGTAGAAGTGAAGAGCCCTCTGTTACGTCCACCAAATGTTATTGGCAAGGATCAAAACTTGCCAAGGCTGATATTGTTGATGATGATATAGCCACTATCCTTGGAAAACCGATTGTCCTGAAGGAACCTGATTTGGAGTATGTCCAGTCTGTCGTCGATTCCGTTCAAGAGAAAAAAGGAATTATTTTTCAATTTTATGAACAACCAAAAAAACAGGGTTCAATGCATAGTTTGTGAATGACATTTCTGAAATCTGATGTGGACAAAACAGTAGAATTTTTTTTACAATTTGGCAAAAGTTTAGTAAATGACAATTTTATAAACACTATTGAAAAAAAACAGTCGAGGTCAGACAGATAATCCTATATGGTTTGAGATGCGATTTGCAAGAATTACTGCATCAATCGTCTACGAAGCAGCAAGGTCCAAAACCTTGGAAGGCACTTCGAGAGAAAGGATTTTGGGCGCACAAACTCCTATAGAAACAGAGGCTATTGTTCGAGGAAAAAATCTTGAACCTCAGGTGTTACAAGTAGTTGGACGTTTGAAAACACTGAAAATTTGCAAAGCTGGGTTGTTTCTCAATAAAACATACCCCATTTTTGGTGCTTCACTTGATGGAATTACTGAGGAATACGTCATCGAAGTAAAGTGCCGTTATTAATACAAAAGTATCGGACGATATGTTAAAGATGATGTTATTGCAAAGAAATTTTATTTCCAGATACAATTGCAAATGTTTTTTTCTGGAAGAAAAAAAGGACTTTTTTGTGTGGCTTCTCCTGAATTCGAGGCAAACGAAGAAGTTCAAATAATAGAAGTTACTTTCAATGAAAATGAAATTGTAGAAATTCTAGATTTAGCTAAATAATTCTGGATTAAGGCAATCTATCCGCAATTAGTTGCAAGTTATCTGTGAATCAAAAATCATAATTTATTCAAATTTAATCATTAAAAAAGTGGATTAGTGAGGGGAACTGTATGAAAACATAAAAAGAAAAAGTCTAGCAAACTGTAGACACGTGTTTCGAGCTTGGTGGCTTTGGTCAGTACGGTGTAGCCAACTGTAAGGATGAACAACACTCGGCTGCAAGTATAATCAAAAACATATTGAGTCATATGTGATATCGGTTATTATTCTTGGACTCGGATGTCATGCAGATAGCTATAGCTGGCTCCGTGGTGACGTTAGTTGTAGCTCTGGAAGTCAGGGTCTTCTAACCGATTTTATAAATGAACGGTTGGCTTTCTGTTTTAACTCCGTTTGTTTCTGATTTTACTTGCAGCAGATTGTTGCTCATCCTTACACTTGGCTACACCATACTGACCAAAGCCAAAAAGCTCGAAATATGTGTCTACGGTTTGCTAGAGGGCTATGTCCAATAACTTTTTATTTGTTGTGTTTTCATACAGTTTCCCTCACTAATCCACTATTTTATTTTATTATTGGACTCTGATGAAACGCAGATAGCTATAGCTGTCTCCGTGGTGACATTAATAGCATTGTAGCTCTGGAAGTCAGTGTCTTCTAATAGATATCACAAATGAATGGAAAGCCAACAAGCTCGAAACACGTGTCTACTATTAATATTAATATATTATATCCGACAACATTAAATATTTTTGGTCATATTGAAACTCCCTTAGAAAAGACCAAAAATAATGGAGTGCAGAGGGAAAACTTTAGAAACTTCAAAATATCAGTTAATGCAGTTGCTAACCACTTTCAGTCGTGTTTCTCCAAATTGGTTGATGTTACAAATACTCCAACACTGGATACGTCTCAGTCTAGTTCAGTGCTTACATCTCACACGTTCAGCACAGAGAAAATCGAGAATAAGGTATTTAACTTGGACAAAAACAAAAGTGCTGGCCCCGATGGAATTCCTCCGTTACTTCTCAAACAGTGCTGCCGAGTATTGTCCACACCACATGAAATTATTTTTCAAAGATCGTTTGATGAGGATCAGGTAGTTAAAGCAACATTGAAAACTACAGAGGTATATCTAAAATGTCATGTATTCCGAAAATGTTTGTCAATATTAACAGACGAATTTTTTTCAAATTTTAAGAATATTATTGTTAATGAACATGTTTTTTTAAAAATCGCTCTATAGCTACCAATTCATACAAATATTTTTATGTAATAAACTAGAACAAGGTTTTCAGGTCGATGTGATTTACACTGATCTTGCCAAGGTATTCGATTCAGTTAATCATAGTCTTCTTATTTCTAAAATGAAAGCACTTGGTGTGGATGGCAGTTTTTTATTAATTTTATTACTTCTCATCTGGCCAAGCGTAATCAGAAAGTGAAATTATGAGATTCTACTTCTAAATCAATAAATGTTACCTCTGGAGTTCCTCAGGTATCCCACATTGATCCCACAATGATGTTATTTATACTTTTAAAAATTGTAAAATTTACTTTATGATCTCAAATTCTACAGTGTTGTATCATCTGAAGATGATCGACTGTATCATTTGAAGACAATTCAGAATGATTAAATCAATTTCACCAATTACTCTAAACAAAATTACTTGAAAATCAATATTGATAGGTGTAAAATCATGCCTTTTTATAAAACACTCAATCCAACTATTTACAACTATACTATTGATGGGGTTGATTTGCAAGCTGTAACTAGTATCAGTGATTTAGGGATAATATTTTATAAAGAACTCTATTTCAACGATCATATTTACAATATTTGTAATAAATCTCTCAGAATGGTGGGTATTATAAAGAGGCAAGCTAGAAATATTTCTGATCAGAATGCAATTAAGATGTTGTATATTTCACTTGTTCGAAGAATTCTTAAATATAATAGTATAATTTGATCACCAATTTACAATTGCCAGAAGGGCCGTTTAGAGAGAGTACAAAATCGGTTCACAAATTTTCTTGTTTGGAAACTTGTACTTTCCTTCCACGGCCTCGACTCTCTAACAAGAATTTCATTGTTGAACCTAGAAACTTTAGAACAGAGACGAATCAATGCCATGTCATATTTTTTATTCAAAGTTGTAAATTGTGTCATAAATTGTACAGAGATATTAGAAAAATTATCATTTCATGCCAACTCTAGGATCACCAGAACCTGCAACACTTTCTATGTACAAACATATCGTACTACTTATGGTCGCACTGTTTTCTGTTGTAGGCTTCAAGAAAACTCCAATATTCATCGTTCATCAATAAACATATTCAATATCCCTCTTTACATAATTAAGAAATAACTAAAATTCTCCGTCACTCCTACCTGAAAACTTGCAATAGTATTTAATTCAATGTAATTTATTTTTATCTTGTCCTTTACTTATATTTATATAGACATGTTACTAAGCTCACTAATGTCTTTGTATATACACATATTTTTGTTTGTCGTTTGTTTGTCGTTAAATTTAGATTAGTTGTATCATTTTTAATTTGTGTCAAATTCTGTAAAGTACTTGATTGAATAAATAAATAAATAGCCTGAGCTAGAAGTTTTTTATATAATTTGTACATCATGTTATATTCTCATAACTTACTTTAAATAGATTTGAGTTAGCAAAAGAAAAATTAGGAAAAGTTTAATAAATAAAAATTAGAAAACTCAACCTTTTTCAGTACTCAGTACAGCTAGAAACAAATTTAATGTTTTCGTTTATACAAATCCACAAACTACTGTCAATACATAAGCAGCCAAAAATCAATAGAATAGAAATTTATTCATCATTGAAAAGTCTACAACTGTATTACATACATTTAATACAATAGTGTCCATTATATTCATAAATATTCACCACAAAGGGGAAAAGCACCAGTTAAAATGCTTAAAATCTCAATACTCATCTGGATCAAATTTCAAGTAGGTATAACAAAGATGACAGACAAAATTTAACATCAAAATTAGTAAAAACATATTTTACAACTGTTACATTAATCGTAAACCATTTGAAACATTAAGACACACCTACAAAATAGCGGTTCTACAACTTTGAAAATTGGTGTTCTAGTAGCTCTTGCGATAATAAAACAGAAAGTAACAATACAATGTAGATTGGGAATCCATTATAGGTAGTCACTACTTCTACATCAGTCAGCAGTAAAAATGCTCTAAATCTTTCAACTAATACTATGATTTACATAAAATCTCAACTAAAACAAAGATAAGAAAGAACAGACAAAATTAGGAACAAAGGAACACATTACTATTTGACTACTGTAAGATTAATCGCAAAACCCCTTGAATTAATACAAAATGGCACCATTCTAAATAAAGTATAGGTACCTTCTACAACTTTGAAAATGTGTGTCCTTTTGCAATAATAAAACAGATGGTAACAGAATCAGATCGAGAATCTATGATAGTTACTCTGACAACCCTCGGCTAAATTTTAGAACTACAATATATGCAAAATACAATAAAAAATTTAACAGAAACTAAAAGTATATAGTAGGTATACAGAGAGAAAATTAAGATAAAAAAATTCATAGAAATCTTAATAAATTCACATTTTCCAAATTATAGCAGTAATAAATGAATTTAGATAAACCTAAAACTAATCATTGGCTACATTATTTTATTCAGATTGTAATTATTTATGGCCAAACCAAAAGATCTAAGAATGTTCGTTTCCGCGAATATTTGGCACTTACTAAATATTCGAGAGAAAATAAATCGAGTGTTTCCAAAATTTAAAATTAATAAAACCTGTTGATGATTACAGAATATTAGATTGTTATGAAAGTATTGATATTCGAAAAAGGGACTTGAAACCCTTGCTTTAAATGATAATGGTCCATATTTGACTAACTATTGACTTGATACCAGTAAAGGAATAAATAAGTGCCTTTGTTGTATTGTTCACTGGATACCTGTCCATCAGGTAGGGTCACTCCCTAGTACACAATATAAACTCATGGTAATTGATTAATCGACATAAATAAGACTAGCATGCCGATTTACAGTTAGTTTAGTAATCCCTACCGATGCAGATAACTTTGTTATCGAAATGCGCATCTAGGAATTAAATTACTTGTGTAGTGATGGGGTAAAATACTTTTTGAAATAAGAAAAGGAAGAAAAAATTTAACTTTTGTCCAGTTTCCACTAACACTTTACTACTTTATTACGACCGGTTTCGGCTTTTACACCATTTTCAAGTAACTCCAAGTAAAAGCCGAAACCGGTCGTAATAAAGTAGTAAAGTGTTAGTGGAAACTGGACAAATGTTATATTTTTTCTTCCTTTTCTTATTTCATCACGAACTTCCACAAAATAAATAGATCATCAATCAAACAAGTTAAAATACTTTTTGTTCTCACTGAGTGTCACCACAGGCGTCCAATATTCCATTTTCAATATTCTAGATATGATAAAACATTTAAATATTTATACAGATCTGAAAAAGTTATCTAACCAAGGAAGAGTTCAATGAATAGTTCTAAGGCTGTTTGAAACAATTAAATATAAGTCAATTTGAGCTTACACCTTATTTTAATAAGTTTTTATAGAAGCCAAAATGGTTGACTTTCAAATTGGTTTGTTTTCTAAAAATGATGGAATTATTCTTTATTTCTGAATCATGATTCACCACTATGCAAAAACAAATTATGAATAATTTTTTTATAATAATTGGCTAGTCAACATGGAGCTAGACTTGTTCACAACAATAATAAGAATATTAGGAAACACATTGTACTTATAATTATCGTTTTTATAAAAATATGTTACATTTTGATTTTTATTTGGAAATATGAATGGGATGTTCATAATTTCAGTTGTAGAATCATCTGCGGCTGAAACGAAAACTTTAGTCGTCACTTTTCCGTCGTTCAAGGTAATCCTCATGGAAGGTAGGTATTCATGTTGAAGAAAGATATATTCTCAATAAGATATTGAAAAAACAAGATTCCCCAGGAAATAGAAAGAACCTTAAGATAAAATGAAGTTATTTTTGTAAGATATTGTTTTCTGTTAGATATTACAAAAATAACTTAATTTTATCTTAGTGTTTTTTCCATTTCCAGGACAATCATGTTTTTTCAATTTCATATTGAGAATGTTTCTCTTTTCAATATGTTACACTTTTCCAAAAAGGTTCAGAGATTTGAGTATACAGATTTTGGGAGAATTTGATACATATACTACATGTATAATGGAGTTTTGAACAAAGTTCGAAAGTTTGCTGGAGAGTACAAATAAATACATGATACCAACGACAGAGTCGAAGTACCCTTCTCTCCAAATATTTCCACAAAGTGGAAAATATGAGGCAAAAATCTGACAGAAACAACTACTAACTGCCCTGGCTAATCGAAGGATAATCGAATTTTCAACTACCTAAAGCAATTGCAATTGGGTCTTCTTAGAAGAACGTTGCACAAATATCTGTCTTATGTTGTTCAATGTCCTTCGTGGTATTAGCCAGGGAAGTAGTTGATTTTTGTCAAATTTATGCCTTATATTTTCCACTTTGTGGAAATGTTTGGATAGAAGGGTACTTCGACTTTGTCGATGTTATCATATCATTTACAAGTATAATGATTATTTGAAACTTTTTAGTTGTATTTACATAATTGATTCCTGAAAATTTATTTTACCACAAGCAATTATCACAAAATATGTCATGCAAGGCAAAAAATTATTATTTGCACATGCATGTGGACGCAGCATTTCAAAATCGCGAACTCTATTGATCATTCTCTCAATATGAATTCGAAGGCATGCAATTTGTCTACTTTCTTTCACATCTTTTGAAGAACTTTGTTCGTTTCCACTTACAGATGCTGGCCGAATTAATGTACAATTTTTTTGTAATAACATATTTTGTACATGTTTAAATCCTCTATCTGCCAGAATGTGGGCACCCATAGGAACTTTTGTCAAATACCCAGATTTTGCCACAATATTTTTATCACTTATCCTTCCAGGGTAAGCTTGTGATATAAAATTAATTTGCCCATTTGGTGTACATGAGATTAAAAATTTCACTGTATTGCACTGTTTATAATCAGACCAAGTGTTGGATTGTAAAATAGGATGTGATGGCTTTTCTATCTGTACCTCAAAGCAATCTATAATACTTTGGACTTTGGCATACCTAGCTCTGAATGTCAGAGGTAACACAACTTGAATTTTATCTAAAGATGGCCAAAAAATAAAATTATTCATTACTTCTGATATGAGTGGTACAGACTTGACAAATACTTTTTGGGCTTGACTCACACTCAGTTCGAAATCGACATGAAGACGAAAATATGTATCATCTAATCGAATTTTTTTTCAATGTTATGAGAACATCTCTATGAATCACATTAACTTTCTCACAAATAATATTCACGAGACAAAAGATGTCTTTAGGAAGGCCTAAATAGAACCAAGAATGTCGTTCAATGATTATGGTTGTTGTTTTGAGTCTATCACCCGTTGTTGATAATTCTTCTGATCCTGAAGATGCAGTGGACGTTGGAACAAATTCTTCACCAGATGAACAGGTGCTTGATGTTTGAGAAGACAGTGTTATAGCAGGACTTCGTACAAAACTTTCTACCTTCCCAGGCGAAACTACTTCTTTAATAGGTGACACAGTTAATGTGCTAGTTGAACTGGAACGGCTCACTATCCACGAACTAGGACTAGGCATAAAATTTCTGTCTTCTTGTGAAATTTCTGTAATTTTTTGTGGAGAAAGAGTTTTACTCGATGAAGGCCTACACAACAACTTAATTTCTTTTCTTTTCTCTTCATCATCTTCAATTTTTCTTTTATGTCCACTTTCAGTAGCAGGAGATTCATTGTGTGAAATTTTTGCCTGGGGCAAAATTCCTCTTTTAATAATAGGTCTGATACCAGCAAATTTTGCATACTCCCAATTCTCAAAAGCATCTGGTATCTGCAAGAACAATAATTGTTACTACAAAGTTTGAAAGTTATAAAAAAAATACCTTAAATTGATCTTCACAGCAATGTAGACTTTTTGATTTTATTTGAAGCGAACTTCGAGGAAATCCTGCAGCTTGCCACCAAAGTATTCTTGTTTCTGCATCAACAGGCACAGTAACAAAATATTTGTTAGTGTTTTCCTCACTATTTTCACAATTAGGCATAAAACAGTGCTTCATTTGCAAAAATTTATTTTCACTCCACAATGTCAATGATGTAAAATTGGACCAACTGGTTCATTAGAATACTAAACGGTGCCTGAAATAATGAGAAAACTAGTGTTTGTACCTACCTCTAAATTAGGAAATTAGCATTTACCTGCTTTTAATGCCTGTCAAGAGTTTGTTCTTCTTGGAATACTAATTAAAATGCACAAAGAAGGTTTAGTAAAAATGGGAATCAATTAATTGAATATGAATACTTCAATCGTTGATTTACACTTATTTTTGGTTATGTTTCGCATTTGGCGCGCGTTCGGCGCGTTCCAACAATCCACCAACGGCACCAACAGCCTTCATATTTTACATGCGTTCTCTGTTTGTTCCATTGAAACTTGAAAGATGTTGCATCATAGAGTGTATCGGTGTGAAAATGGTGTAATATAAAGAATAGACCCATTTAGATTGGTAGTTCGTCTGAGTAGTTCAAAATGTGTAACCACGGTTGCCAGTTTGTCAGTTTTTTTATTGGCAAGTCGAGTGATGACGAGTAAGTCGACTAACCAATAAGAAAATTCAAACTTTCAAACTTATAATTGATGTTTTGAGCAAATTACTAGCCCAAAATTCAAAACAAAAGTATTTTTGGATTCTGTAAAAAATCTATTTTACTGTCAATTAATCAAATCACAAATCGCCGTCAGATGAGAAAGACTCATTTTTGATAAATTGTATTCACTGGCCACAGTTCTCAATTTTTTTTCTGGGATCAATTGAATTTGGGTCAGAACATTCATATCGTTGATAGACTTGTTTTTTCTTACATACACACAACTCTAGGTTTATTGAACGTATTATTTTCAAGTAGTAGGCCGTGGATAAAAAAGAACATAACAAGAAATGTCATGTTTTAAAGAGAAACATTCTCAATTGAGAGGTTATCTTGTACGATGGAAAACAGCCACTAAATTCCAACTTTCAGTCGCAGATGATTCCACAACTGACTTTATGAACATCCTTCCTGTTCATATTTTCAATGAAATCAGAAATGTCATATTATTTGTCACTTCGTTCATTATTGTGTCACAAGAACTTATCATTGAATACTTTTCTGTGTAATTTCAATTTAACTCATTCGATATGGTAAGATACACAAATGAAGAAAAGAGAGATATGTACGAAGTGTACATAAAACTAGATATGAATTCGTTCAAAGCACAACAAAGGTATGGTGAATTATATCCTGAAATAACAACACCAAATATTGAAATGTTTCGACGCGTATCTAAAAACGTTACTTGCATATAATTCATTCATCAAACCTAGATTACCTTTGTACGAGCCTATAAATGTTCTGGCACAAATTCGAATGAATCCAGGAATAGGATCGAGAACTATGGCAAGTGAATGCAATATATCAAAGATTGCTGTTAATGAAATAGTAGAGAGACATGGATGCCATGATTTATAATACCAAGCCGTGCAAAAACTATATCGTAATGACAATGAGAGAAGGTTGCAATTCTGTAATTGGTTTCATCGGAAGGTGCGGAATAACAACAATTTTGCGCACAATACCATTTGGGGAGACCAAACGACAATCACAAATTCTGGCATGTTCAATCGAAGGAAAAAACATTTTTATGCAACAAAAAATCTTCACTTTATTCATGAAGTTAGACATCAATATAATTTTTCTTTGAACATATGGTGCGGTTTGTTGAATAATAAATTACTGGGATCCTATTCTATTGACGGCAACCTAACCGGAGCAAAATATGTAGAAATTGTAGAAGAAATGTTGGATGATCTCCCTATACGGTATCGGCGTAATAGTCCATGGTTCCAAGAAGATGGATGTGTTCCACACAACTCAAGAATAGTCACAGACTATCTATATCGAACTTTTCCCAATTCATGGATTGGAACAAGAGGTCCAGTAGCATGGCCTGCCAGATCTCTGGATTTGAATCCGCTAGATTTTTATTTGTGGGGATATCTCAAAAATAAAATTTGTGATACTGCGAATTCGATAATAGAGATTCTTCGCGAGAAGATTGAGAATGTATTGGAAGGTACGAAATAAGCAAATGTATAAGAAATATGGGTTCCAGAACCGCAAAGTGCATTTTACAAAATGGTGGATATTTTGAACACTTACTTCATTAATTTTCATTTACTTTCGGATGATTTTTCTTTCATTAAATGATAGTTTCGTTTAATTATTATGAATTAGGTTTTTCTCCTCTTGAAATATGTAAATAATTGTTTCTTGCTTTGATTCTGATACGTTCCATTCAGTTTAAGATGAGTAAGTTGATTTTCTTATCGAAACGTATTGCATGTTGTTAATTAAACTGAACGTTAATGTAATACACATCCGACCCAAAGAAATGTGGATAAGAGTCAAAATCACATGAAAATTAACTTTTAATAACATTGTGAAGTGACATAAAATATGCAGGTCCATATTGAAAAAAATGAGGTTGAGGGGGGCCCAGAGAGTACGAAACGTTGGATACGAAATCTGATTACGTCAAATTGGGAATAATTCACTTTCGAATAAAAAATTCATGTAAAATTTTTTGATCATTTTTGAAATGATGTGGGAAAAAAAAGAAAAATCAAAATGACAGAATTAACTTTTCTTATGATATCTCAATAACCGGCCCTGATAATCTCGATTTGTCTGAACTGCTTGACAATGCTTCTATGAATGCAACTTTTTCTCCATTTGACCGACCTTCTTCTTATGGTTTGAAAGTTACCAATACAATCCCATTAAAAAAGTGTCCACTCTGTATAATATCCACATTGTTGGTTGGTTTTCGGATTATTCCATCATCTGAAATTGATGATGGGTACATTCGATTTTCATACAGAAATAAATCATCAATATCACCATCTTCGCAAGTTATGAATATTGGACATTTTCTTTACCGTTCTTTTTTGTTGCAGTCTTGAATTCATAAAAATTCTGTTTCAGTCATACAGTAAATTCTTCCGTTACGCACTTGACAGTTGAAATTATTTTGTAGCTCCCTATTGATACCAGAGCGGTTTCTTCAAACTTGTTTATTCAACACCTCAATTATTTTTTTGGCATGAGCCTAATCTCAACCTAATCTCAAATACGTTGGTATCTTCATGGTGCTTTACGCCCACGATTTTGTCATCTTTCAAAATTGATTTCTCTTCAAATAATTATAAGCAGAGCATTTTCACTATGACGGATTCCGATAGCTACAGGCCACTTGTTATTGTGTCTGTCCATGAAGCTGATAGTAAGATATTGCGGACAATAATATAGCAGTTTTGTGCATATTTGTGCCATTATCTTCATTAAATTTTTTTCTAATAATACAAGATACTATGTGATAATCTTCATAATATGGTGGTACTCACTTTTGGTACTGGATATAGATGAATTATTTTGTTCGTCTCTCTGGATTGCCCACAAATGATACAAAAAGAGAACATATTATTATTGTACAAACTTCACAGAAAACGATTAGATATTCACAAATTTTAGTCAGACATGTTTCGCCAGCACAGTAGCTTCTTGACTGTCTGATTGAATACAGTTTGTGGAGATCGAATCGTTTTCTGTGTATTTCATACAATTACTATGGATCTTCATCAAGTAACGGCCAAGTCAATCAGACAAATTGAATTACTATTGAATGAATGATGAATTTCTAAGAAAATATACAGCAAAATGTAGAAACACATTGATAATAGTCATCAATACAAGGAAATTTCAATATGAAATTTAGATTCCGTCGCAAATATTCATTTTTGAATAGTATTTGAAGTTTGTTGATATTCCATAAATCATCAATCACCATATCCCTGGAATATTGACAGGACTAAAATTCTAGAAGGGCGCCATCTCTGGAACCGACTAAAGAAGCAGACCACTATTTCATTTATTTGTCATCTGAAAAATCTAAACAAAATCGAATTACTCGACACACCAGGGTTTTTAGGAATCTTAACTCGCTGTAAGAAAATTTTATTTTCGATTATTCATTTAACCTGTCAGGTGGGCCATAATGCTTTCATACCACAAATCTCTCGAACTCTGATGATAATATTGATTTACCTTAGCTTAAAATAATTATTGAAATATTTGGAAATATTTGTTTGTGTAACATTTTAAAACAATTGTTGTGTGGTGTTGTACTGGTAAATCATGGAAATTATTCGTTTGAATCCTCGAATAGCTTATTAGTTCATTCCGTTCACACTGACCTATGATTGTTTTCGGATTCAGTTATAATAATAATAATAAGTAATATTCCATTTGCATATGATATCAAAAATTTAAGATAGTTTGAATTGGTCTCACTTTGTAAATATTATTATTGGTTCCTAACATTTTGACATTTAACCTATCTCAGATATAACTAACAGAAATTCAACAACAAAAGGTATTGAACTATATACAAAATTAACATGAAGGTTTAAAAAAGTTGTTATTCAATGAGAGAGCGAACCAGATCTCGATTCAAGTTTATAACGTAGTTTTTGATAATTTTTTTCAATATTTGGCTAGAATTTATATTGACTATATTCATATTCTGTTCAATGGGCAGAAAATTGAAGATTTTTGGAATGAAGTAAGAGATATTTCATTGTCCGATTTTTGTACTACTCAGGGATGTTTCAACATGATATTCTTTTTTGTTTCTAATGAAATGTTCGTGGTCAATATTATTCAATAGATATTATTTGTTTTTGCAGATATGTGTAAGTATGTTATGAAAGAATGTTTGTCTCACATCGAGTATTCTTGTTCGTGAAAAAAGCAGATTGCTAGAGCAGGTTGGTTCTTTATCATACATTATTTTCAGAAGTCGTTTCTGTACAGTTTCCAACTTTTTCAAGTGAGTGGCAGCAACCCCTCAATATGGCATATTGAATACGAGATTCCACTAGAGCGAAATAAATGAGCTTCAAGTGGGGAGTATCAAGAATTTTACTTCAATATTTGAATTTAAACAGCATACTTCTTAGAGTTTTTGTAACATTCTCAGTGTGAACGTCCCATCTCATTGTTTCACCTAAAAATTTGATGGTATCTGTTCTGGAAATATCAATAACCGAATTGTCGCTATGTATATTGAGGGTATTGAAATTTGGTAAACGATTTCTGTGAGCTGTAAAGGTCATAAATTTTGTTTTATCAGAGTTGATTGTTAATAGTTAGTGACTGAACCAGTCAATTATCTAAGACATATTACACTCTACTTTTTCTTTCAGGTCATGCCAATTTTCATCCTCATACAAAATCACACTATCATCTGCGAAGCTGATTAAGGACCCGGAAGTATTCAGGGTGGGAAAAATATTAAGATATATTGAAAATAATAGTGGCCCAAGGACAGTGCCTTGTGGCACACTAAACTGGGATAACTCTTCTGAACTTAGTTCATTTTCAACTTGTACGAATTGTTTCCTCTGATGTAGATAACTCTCTAGGAGGTTATAAGGTCCTCCTCGAATTCCTATATCTTCCAAGATTTCTAATATCTGTGTATGGCTCATAGTCCGCAAGCCCTCGTACAAAATCTTTGATAACCAGCAAGTTGTAAATTGTATACTGTTTAAGTATGCCGAGTCCGACAAGATTAAGCAGAGAGGAAAGTTTTCCTTTGGCTTTCTGAAAAACATGTCAAATTCGCATGTATATGTAAAGTAATGACAAGCATTTAGTTTATGAGTTAAAGTGAAAGATATTAACTAAAAGAAATCTAAAAAAAATTGTCCAACAAAAAGTTTCGGTACATCTAGTTTGTCCCCTTCTCTAAACGTGTCGATTTCACGACTTGTAAGTCGGCGACAGGCAGCAATCTGAGTTATCAAGGAGCATACAATAATCAAATGAGATTTTCAATGGCACCAATGTCCGACAAAATTAATAAGGATCTTCAGCAATCCGACGCTCCAAAGATATCGATTTGACGACAACAATGTTGGTGATAACCAGCAATGTTGTCTTGACTTTTTTTTCAAAGAAATAGAATATATACGACAGTGATATACTTGTCCGAAAATAAAGTTGGTAAATTTGTAGAAAAACTGACAAAAAAAAACAAATTTTACTGTTTGTGTTTTAACACTAACCAAAACCACCAAGCTATACAAAAACACACACATTTAGGCATGTAAACATATACAGGCTGTTTATTCCTGAAAAATAAATAGAAAATTAAAAATATCTGAATAATTTGTTTTGTAATCGCAATGAAATTTGCACGTGCGGGTATTAGACCGGGGGATAGTGACAGAATTTGGGACACGATTTTACTCAGAATGCCTTTTGGAGGACAGTATTGTTCGTATATCCTCATGATAATAATGCATGAATCAAAGAGTCATCATAGGTTCTTCATATTAAACAATAATAATAATAATTATTATATTTATTATTATTTTTCGGGTACGATTTTAATCAGGCTGCCATATGTTTCGTGATGAAATAATAACACCAAAATACTCGAAAAGCCATAGGCAGGCCGTTAGGGTGGGTCCGAATGGCTGGTATGGTCATGGTCACGTGAAATTGTATTTGAAAAAAGGTATTTTCCGCCCATTCTAACGGTATGCCAATGGATTCTCGATTATTTTATTTCTATTATTTCATTACAAAACATAGCAGGTTGATGGAATCCTACCGAAACACATAATTTTTCGAGAATATTTTTTTTTTCTTTGGTGTCTTTGCATCGACTGCTATTGTCATTAGCCACGTGTTCTGGATAGGCCTTGTTACTAACTCCATACGCCACCTTAGGAGCAGCACTGTTAATTGGAACGCAACAGTGAATCGTACAGGACTCACCCCAGTCCAGCCACGAGATTTGAATAATTGAATCGGTCAAATTAAATTGAAAAATCCCAGCTGCAACTGGGGCTCGAACTCCGGACCTTTCGACCCAAAGTCGGACGCTCTTACCACTGCGCCACGCCCCGACATTTTTTCGAGAATATTATGATTATTATTGTATATGAAGAACCTACGACGACTCCTTCATTCATGCATTATTATCATGATGATATACGGACAATACTGCCCTCCAAACGGCATACTGAGTAAAATCGTGTCCCAAAATCTGTCACTATCCTCCGGTCTATATAGGGTATCCGGTAAATCTTGTGCAATATTGAAACTGGTGATAGAATAACTCATAACTGTTCAGAATATCGGAATTTCACCTTAGTAAAAATCTCACCGTTTTCGAGATAATGAGCATTTATTAAATTTCTGGAAAATCACCAGCTCACCTTGGATTTTTGAGTGCTATGTCTACAAATTGAGACCAATTCAAATATCTTTTCTGCTGAAGATTACTGATGAGTGATGCTCTCAGATGTGCGAAACAGTTTTTCAGAAAACCATACAATTTTTTCAAGAAATGAGGGTAAAATGCCAGATTTGAGTTTCACCAATTTTTTTAACAACAGTTTGACATTATTGTTCTAAAAAAACATAACTAAGAGGAAGTGGACATTCATTACAAAAGAATGCCCATTTTGTCCAGACTCTACCATGGTATAAAACATACGATAATTATTTTTGGGAGGAGTAGAATTTCGATTATATTAGAGTGTGATGTTATTCTGAGCTAAAATCAACCCCATTAGACTTTGTCAGTAATGTCTTTTATTTTTATCCTATCAAGATGTAATGATTAAATAATAACGAATCAACTGCTTAGAAGCATTCAATGAGATGTAAAGAAGTAAATACTAATTCAACGTTTTTTTGAATCAACATACACTATAAACCACAATAACGATTATTCAACATCGCACTGAATAATATTACAAAAATGTTATTTTCCATCCACTCGTACGCAGAGACGACATCTTTTCAAGAAGAACCTTTTCAAATGCCTTATAGGTTATAGCCCCCAAATCAGCGATTCTCTGAGCGGCATTGTGCAATCAGATATCGTTCTGCATAAAGCGCTGCTGCAGTAGTAGCACTACCTCAACATTCACCATAATTGTAGTGCATATGCGCATACTCGTAAACTTTCTGAATCCAGATAGTTAGTCTAATGTGGTATTTGATCTATTCAAGCAATTTGATATGCACCAAAAAGTTCATACAGCTACTAGAGAACTGGGAAAATCTAAAACCTGCCCAGATAATATTTTTACAAAGTGCACCACTATCAGACCACGACCCTCAAATACTGAAAAATGTAATAAAAAGTTTAAAGAAAGATCAACTGCCCCTCAATAATAAATTAAACTTTTCGAATCATAATCAACATAAATTCAAATCTTTCCTTGAAGAGGAATCATGGAGTGATATGTACAATCAAATAACTTCCGAAAAAATAGCACTTTCATTCCATGAGACATTCATGAACCACTTTGAACATTGCTTTCCTACTATTAAAACGAAACCTTTAAAAAAGACAAACCAGGTTAGCTACTGGAAAACACCCGAAATTGAAATACTCAAACAAAATGTTCAATTTACATACGAACTGCGTAAAAAAATCCATGTGACTTCAATAAGGGGCAGTATGACTTGATAAAAAAAAATATAACCAATCTTTGACAGAAGCAAAAAGAACATATTACTCAACTCAAATTTCACTGTTCGACAACAAATATAAAACAGTTTGGAAAATCATAAATATCGAAAGAGTTAATGTTAACTCAAGAGCTCAACCTGAATTTGATGTAGATATTTTTAACGAATACCTCACCAACCATGCAGAGAACATCGTTAAGGATATTCCTGCACACGGAAATCTTTCAACTCAGCATAATATCAATAAATCTCCAAATTCCTTTTTCATGCGATCCTTCAGCGAAGAAGAAATTCGTTCAATTGTTAATAGTCTGAAGACCAAAACAACCCAAGACACATATGGCATCAGTACCAAATTGTTGAAAGAGTGCTTATCATATATTATCAAACCTTTGACTCACGTCGTCAATACTTGTCTCTCTGATGGAATATTTCCTTCCATGTTCAAGCCGGCAAAAGTTCTTGCCATTCACAAAAAATATGATGAGGAACTTCCAGAAAACTATAGACAAATACACATCCTACCTACAATATCTAAAGTAATAGAGAAAGCAATCCTCGTACAGTTCAGTAATTATATGGAGAAATTAAATTTATTTGATGTTCATCAATATGGATTCAGAAGAGGAAAAAGCACAATAGATGCTGTTAATAGGTTAGCTAATAACATTCTTGACGCTTTTGAAAACAAAAAAATGTTTTTAACTATATTCACTGATCTATCAAAGGCTTTTGATTGTGTATGTCATGGAAAACTTCTGGAGAAGTTGGAATGGTATGGATTACGAGGTGTTTCTAGAGACATTATTGAATCATACCTCAAAAATAGAACGCAGAGGGTTTATGATAATAACAACATAAGCCACGAACGCCGAATCAAAAGGGGAGTACCACAAGGATCCATACTGGGTCCTTTCCTGTTTTTAATTTATGTAAATGATCTACCTTCACATATGTCAATCAAACGTAACTTAATGATGATTTTATATGCCGATGACACGTCCTTTTCTCTTCAAGTTGAAAAAAGTACTGATATTGATGCAATTTCAGCACATGCTACTGCCCATGCCAAAGCGTGGTTCGATGATAATGAACTATTTTTGAATGCGGCAAAAACGGAGATAAGTTTATTTTCAAATCATCATACTTGTAATATATCCACGTTGGCAACACTGACAGATCAGTGATGACTACGGGTGTTGAGCAATCCGTCCGCGTCTCGAAATTACCAAATGTAATTTATCTGAATAAACCTCCAGTGAAATCAGTAGCAACAATCAAAGTGTTTTAATAACATCCAAGTCTGGATGTAACATGGTGGCAGCGGAAAAGCGCGCTGGCAAGGTTTGAAACGAAAGATATTTACGAATACCGGTATTTCGAGGTTAGGAGCGCGGCAAATGCGGAGAGATCGCGTGGTGCGCAGAAAAAATAATAATACGATACGACTAGTTCGGAATTTCGACAAAAAACTTTAGCGTGATATTGTTCGCAAGTGTTTTTTATAATAAACTGAAGAAACAATGGCAGATCACTCCAGGCCTCCAGGGGAAATGCATTTCAAAGGTGATATCACCTCGAATTGGAAAATATGGAAACAAAAATTCAACCTGTACCTCAAGGCAACTGGCAAAGAAGACAAGGTGGATGATGTAAAGATCGCAATCTTGCTAAACTTCCTGGGGGATGAAGGATTATTGATATACAACACCTTTGAATACCTTAGAGGCGAAGATAAGGACAAACTTGATACAGTGATAAAGAAGTTTGATGAATATTGTGAACCTGCGAAAAATCTAGTATATGAACACTTCAAATTTTTTAAACGCGATCAGGCTTTAGGTGAAACAGTGGATCAGTTCGTCACCGCTCTCAAACAGCTTAGTGGGACTTGAGAATTCAAAGAAAAAGACACTTTGATACGTGATAGACTTGTCCTAGGAATTCGAGATTCGCGAATCCAAGAGAAATTATTACAAAACTCTGATCTGAAATTGTCAGATGCAATACGAATCTGTCGTTCGATGGAAAGTAGTGCGGCAACTCAAAAGGAAATCTCGAAAGAACATTCTGTGACTGTTTGTGCAGTGAGAAACAGAGGGGGTGGTAGTTTCAGCAAGGGGCCGTCTTCCGGATATAATAATGGATACAGTGGATACAGTGTCAGCCAACAGTATGGAGAAAGGAAAGCAGGTACCTCTTGTAATAATTGTGGAAGTAATCATGCCGAAGATGGTAAGTGTTTAGCAAAATTTAGAGTCTGCAGTAGATGCAATCTGAAAGGACACTATCGAAAGTTTTGCAAAGTCAAATTTGTACACGATGTTGAAGAAGAACCGACTTGTTCACATGAAACTGACGATAATGATGATAATGATCCAGAATCACATCAAATAGTCTGGACTATCATTTCAAATTGTGATCATGAAGTGAATTCTGTTGAGTGGCATGAATATATAGAATTATCCGGAACACAAATTTGTTTTAAAATTGACTCGGGCAGTCAAGTCAATATACTAAATTTTACAGACTTTGAAAAACTTGGTGTAGCTCCTAATGAACTTCCGAAAACCAACACTACTTTGTCGTCCTACTCGGGTCACAAAATAGACATTTTGGGAAAAAATTGGAATCGATTTTAAGTCCTTTGGCACATTGACTTTTTTAGTAACAGTGGACTACTATAGCAAATTTGTCATCGTTAACAAATTGACTTCCAAGACTGCTGAGAGTATAACCACAGCTTTAAAAAATATTTTTGCAACTCATGGGCTTCCTCTCGAAATATTTTCCGATAACGCACCCCCGTTCAATTCATCAGAGTTCTCAAACTTTGTTGGGAAATATGATATAAAACACACCACATCTAGCCCACACTATCCTAAGTCCAATGGAATGGTTGAAAGAGCTATCCAGAATGTGAAGGCTATGCTTGTAAAGAGCGCAAAAGAAGGAGAGGATCTATTTTTGTCTGTTTTAAACTATAATACCACTCCTAAATTAGATCTTCCAGCACCATGTGAGCTGTTAATGGGAAGAAAAATCCGTTCTATCGTTCCTGTAAGAAGAGATTCGTTGAAACCTAGATACCCTGTTTCTGATGTTGATGTAGTTACAAGCTAGTAAAACCAAACAGGCTCACTACTATAATAGATCTTCGAAAAAACTTTCATCACTAAAACCCAAGCAGAAAGTGTTTATTCAGAATAGTCTCCGTGACTGGAAACCAGCGACTGTTGTGGAAAAGTCAGGACCTAACGATTATACGGTCCAGACTGATGATAAAGTGAACTACCGGCGAAATAGGTCATTTATTAGACCCAGATTAGACTCGGGGTCTTCTTCCTCGAGTTCACCCCCCTGCACGATAGCCGATGATATTAAAAATGAATGAACCAGCCATTGAACATGTCATTATCCGATTCTGAAAATTGTATAGATACTTATGTAACTAGAAGCGGTCGGCTTGTTAAATGCCCTGATCGGTTAAATTTATGAAAACATATTTGTTCTTTTTAGAAAGGGCGTGTAATATATCCACGTTGGCAACACTGACAGATCAGTGATGACTACGGGTGTTGAGCAATCCGTCCGCGTCTGGAAATTACCAAATGTAATTTATCTGAATAAACCTCCAGTGAAATCAATAGCAACAATCAAAGTGTTTTAATAACATCCAAGTCTGGATGTAACAATACTCATCCCAACACGAAGTCAGTTAAATTTCTAGGAGTACATCTTGATCCATCCCTTTCTTGGAACACACATATCAGTCACGTCTGTGGAAAGTTGGCAAAATCTGTGTATGCCATTCGGCGCATAGCATTAACTGTTGGTCAAGAAGCAGCCTTAACATCATACTATGCGATGTTCCACTCGGTAATGAGCTATGGATTACTGAGTTGGGGTAAGGCAAGTTTCACAAATTTACAGAGAGTTTTCATGTTACAAAAAGCTGCTGTACGTAGCATTGCAAGAGTTAACTATGGTGAACACTGCAAACCACTATTTAAAAATTTCGGCATTATGACACTGTTTGCTCAAATCATCTATGAAAATTTGATACATGTTAAGAAAAATATACTTACTTTTACCACACACTCTAATGTTCACAACTTCCATACTCGCAACAGACATAACATCGTGCCTCTTAGGAACAGATTGGAAAAAAGTAAATCTATAGGTATTCCCCTTTTCAATTTGCTCTCTCGTGAAATGAGGAAACTACCACTAGAATCTTTCAAAAAGAAAATTAAAAAAATTCTTATCAAAATGGTTCCCTACAAGATTGACGAGTATATATATATATATATACCTAAATATCTATAATATTTGGAATTTATATTATATTGTAAGTGACTAATTTATGTAATTTTTCTGATCTGTTTTGTGACTTTTTCTTTGTTACATGGCAATGTGTAATGTTCTTATACTCTGTATATGTTAAACAAAGAAATAAATGATCTATCTATCTATTCTCAGGGAGTATAACGTGTGTACGGCATGACAAAGAAATAAATACCACTGAATGAAACAAGGGAAAAAACTACGATAGAAGTCACAAGTTGTTCAAACAAAATGTGACAGCCACATAATAGATTTTTTCAATTCTATTTACAGAAGATCCGTTCATGCACAATGCTGTATTTTTCATCATTTTTTCATCAGGAAACTATTGCTTATACAGACACAACACAGGAGTTAGAAAAGTTTTTAATTTTCGACAAGGATTCACCTCCTAAAAAATGTTGCACTTATTTGGTTACATCCTGTATATCTGTCGGTCTCTGAAACTTCGTTGGAACCTGGATGTTGGACAATTGCGACATTTATTTGATGAAATCGAAATAAAATAATTTTTGGGCGTAAGTATAAAAGTTGATGGAAGCCTAGAATGAAACCACGACTAATTCAATGGAAATCATTTCCTCTAAAAATAATTATAGTTTATTCAATACCATGGTAGAGTCTGAGCGAAATGAGCATTCTTTTGAAATGAATGTCCACTTCCAGTTGGTTATGTTTCTTTCAGACAATAATGTCAAACTATAAAAAAAATGATGAAACTCAAATTTGTCATTTTATCCTCATTTCTTGGAAAAAAAATTTCACTTTCTGAAAAACTGTTCTGCACGTCTAAAAGCATTACTCATCAGGTATCTTCAGCGGCAAAGTTATTTGAATTTGTCTCAATTTGTAATCATGGCACTCAAAAATCCAAGGTGAGGTAGCGATTTTCCAGAAATTCTTAAATTGCCTATTATCTCGAAAACGATAATATTTTTACTGAGGTGAAATTCCGATATTCTGAACAGTCATGACCTGGTCTATCACCAGTTTCAATATTGTACAAGGTTTACCGGACACCCTGTATACAATAGCCGGGAATACATCTGAGAAACGTTGCCATTCGTTCACATTCGCTGATATTGCCATCAGTGCTGCTCGTTTGTAGTCATTCGCGGCAACTTTGCTTGGTACTGACCACATTAACGAAGTTTCTGCTCATTTCCATTTGCCAAAATCATTCACTAGCATTCCACTCATTCGTGAAGATTAGTTGACGGTGTAAACATCGGGTATCCACGTGTTCATTTACTAGTTTTCAATAAAAATAGTGTATTTGTTATTAATATGATGGAAAACACAAAGGTAAGTAAACGTTTAAAAAAAACATAATATCATGAGAACTGGCAAGTTTTGGAATTATTAATAATTTTAGCGATTATTGGAGCAACAGCCAATGCATAAAGCTCATTGAATTATACCGCAAACATACAGTTCTGGGATCCAACCGATATATCAGCAGAAATTGATGTTCTTGCGGCCGATTTGCCTAAAAATGAAGAGTTTAGTGGCGTCATTTGGGGCACAGAAAGCCAAAGGCACAAAAAGTGTCGGAACAGCCACCAACACCTCATTCATATATGCCATTTTCACCTCATATGGATGTTGAGTCAGGTGCATATCATCATTCAAATGTGCCCCAGCCATCAAAGCCTCAATTTAACGAATATGCACATGAGTCAAACATATCTGACATTTAAATCGGCTAGTAAATTCATATACCATCATATCTAGATCTACTTTAATATAAATCACTCATCCAAAGGAGTCTCTGCTTTCTCTTCTTTTTTTCTTTTGGTCGCTTTATGATTTTATGCATGAAAATGTACGAGGCACAGACTACTATTAACTGATTTTCACTCTTATGTTTTCCTTCACAAACGAAAACGAAATCAACCTTTCTCGTCAAATTACAGCGAAGTAATGCAAATTATTTTCGACACTGCCACATATTATGAACGCCTAACAACGTTCGCAGACATTCGCAAATCGGATTTCCTTTTGATCTTTTGTGTTTTACCAACAGGCGATGGAAAACGTTCGTTCGCATCGCTGGCCTTTCACCCAAAATTTATTCGTTGCAAATGACCGTCTACACTTGACGAACGAGTGCGAACGAATGCAGACGATTGCGAACGTATGGCAACGTTTCTCAGATGTATCCCTGGCTTAGAGATGAAATGGTATGCCGGCCGCTGTCGAGTAGGTGCACTAAATGATTGTTTGGTAAAATAAAATGAGAATGTTTCTAATAAACAAACATTCTCGTGTATGTCTCGTGGAATTATTTCGTAATAATGGAGAGTTTTTCATGCTTATTTGTCAATGGCGATTCGTCAAAACATACATGGAAAAAAGAGAAAAAATGTGACTTGACTATGTGGTTAAATAGCCAAAAATTTTTAAAAGCTCAAAGTTCAAAGACGTTATTTTGCCGGCGAGTTGGGATGACGACGTTATAGGCTACCATTCTTCCTGCTATAGGGATTTTGGTGTGAAAAATAAATTCCTGATTGATGAAGGGTGACTGAATTTGTATATAATATTTCAAACTCCAATAAGGAAAAAATACCAAGCAGAACTTTTTATGAAAAATAACTTCTTTCCTAAAATTAATATTCATAAAGTTTTCCATATTGTGCCGACTTAATTGGACACATTATATAAATATTTCGATCTTAATATAGATTTAGATGACGTCTACTTTGCCAGTGCAGCACAATCAGAATCCGAGACAAGCGATGCGAGCAAGAAGTGCAAGCGAAGAATCTACTGAATAAGATGACTGGATTCGTTTTTTTTTGAAATTATTTATGTTTATTTATCTTTCAAGATAAGGAATAAACTGTAAACCAACATTGTATTTTTCGTAATTTTAAACTTTTTCTTCTATCGCGAGAAATGTTGAAATTAGAAAATTTAACATTTTTTGTCGGGCAGGCTAAACAGTCCAATATATTTGTCGTACAATCAATACTTCCGATAAGTATTATATTTTTTTCTCAATTTTCACTTTTGTCCGACAGCTGGTTATCACCAACACTGTTGTCGTTAAATCGTCATTTTTGGAGCGTCGGATCCTTATTAATTTTGTCGGACAATGGTGCCATTGAAAATCTCATTTACTTATTGTATGTTCCTAGAAAACTCAGATTGCTGCCTGCCGCCAACTTACAATTCGTGAAATCGACACGTTCAGAGTGAGGGACAAACTAGAAGTACCGAAACTTTTTGTCGGACAATTTTGTTTCACTTTAACTTACAAACTAAATGATGGTCATTACCTTACATATACATGCGAAATTGACATGTTTTTCAGAAAGCCAAAGGAAAACTTACCACTTTCAATGTTTCCTCTCTGCGAAATCTTGTCAAACTCGGCATATTTAAACAGTATACAAAGTTACAACTGGCTGGTTATCACTTGAGATTATGTAAGAGGGCTTGCGGTCTATCACAGTATCGAAAGCCTTAAAGAGAGATCTGAAAATATACACACACTTGGTTTTCCGCTATCTATCGCTTTATAAATTTGTAATTTTAAGCCAATTATTGCATCTTGGGTAGATTAGCCTTCCCTGAACCCAAACATTTTTTTCTGATAGCAAGTTGTTTTTCTCAATATAACTCTTCAGTCTGTTCTTTAGAGCTTTCTCAAAAATTTTCGCGAAATTGGATATCAGTAAAATGGGTATGTAATTGTCAATTAAACCTTCTTTTTTCTTTTTTGTGAAGTGGTTTGATAACGGCAACTTTGAATATAGAGGGACATACACCAGATTTCATAATTTTGTTGATAAGATATGTTATGGGTTTGGCGATTTTTCTTCATTTAATTTTATCAATTCCTGGTGATTTCTTTGGTTTCAATGAATTTATAATTTTACATATTTCTTCCTCATCTACAGGCGAGAGAAACATTTAATGTGGCAGAGATTCTCTTGGTATTGACTTAGCATCCGGTTTTTGAATTATCGAAGCCAGTTTTTTCCCACTTCCGCATAGTGTTTGTTTATTGAATGCATTATCTGTGATAATTTCTTCGATGGTGGATTTTTTCTTCTTACATTCCATACTATTTATTATGTTCCATAGGTGTTTAGAGTTTTTTCTTGTTTTTTTCAATCTTTGATTTATAATAGTTCAATTTCGTAAGTTTCATCACACGATTCAGTTGTTATGACTTTTTGAAAAAAAATAATGGCATCATCAAGAACCAGTAATGTGCTTTAAATAATCTGCACAACCTCCTCGCCTCCTTCTTTGCGTAATTCAAATGTCTTAATTATCGTGGATGGTTCAATGGTCCCAGACTTTCCGCAAATTATAGTGTTTTACTGTACGTGAGAATATGGCTTCCGCAATTTGGCTACTTTCAGGCGGGTCTTTGAAGTGAATTCAAGAGCTGGTATCATGTTTCATCAGTAATTTTCTGCAGTTTATTCCAATAACTTCATGTTCAAATCGAGAATGCGCATGACTTGACTGACTTGAGTAAACTTCTTCTGTCGATCGGGTTATCAACACCTCCAAATTGTGAATTTTTATTCTCTCCTATATGAACTTTCATGAGATGAAAATCCGTATAATTTTACCTACATCTGGTGAAAGGTTACTTTAGTCAAAAGAGCCTACCAGTTCTGAACGATAATTTTAAGTTATTCACGTCCACTTCAACTTTTGAAAACTTTGTAACACTTCTACATTAATGATCTGTCTCTATATTCACGAAGTAGAACAATAGGTGAATAATTGAAATGAAAAAAGATACCCAGTTATTAAAGTGATCAAAGTTTATGTCATTCCAGAACAAGCAGCATCATACAGTGCGGCATTTTACAGTTCTCCCACTCCTGTTAACTTTTGGATATTAATTGTTTTATTCTTTCAGATTTCTGCACCCAAGACATGGCAACAATCCATGTGAAATTTCCAGAGAGGGGGAGCATGACAGAAATGATCGTCTGCTCAGCATATTTTCCTGGAGAAGTGGGTGCGGAACAGCCTCCTCTAGCGGCCGTGCAAGAACTAATTGCCTTCTGCAGGAGAAACAACACCCATCTACTGATAGGATGTGACGCCAATGCGCACCATGAAGCGTGGGGCAGCACAAACATCAACATGAGGGGTGAGTCTCTTTTCAATTACCTGATAGGGGAGGAGCTTACAATTAACAATGTCGGCTCCGAGCCAACCTTTGTCACTAGTATTAGAAAAGAGGTACTAGATCTTACGATCAGCTCAGAATTTCTAAGCAACAAGATATCCTACTGGAGAGTGTCCTCTGAGCCATCATGCTCAGACCACAGGCATATTCAATTCACCATTGAAATAGGCCCCAGACCAGTGGTACAATACCGAAACATACGGAGCATGGACAGGGAAGGATACAAGACCTCCCTGAAGAACCATCTCCAAAACGGATTGTCCACAATAAATAGTCGTGATCAAATAGATATTGCTGCGGAACATCTACAAACTGCACTTATCTCAGCTTATCACGAAAACTGTCCACTGAGGGAGAAAAGGGATAACCGAAATGCTTCCTGGTGGAACAAAAATCTGGATAAAACACGAAAAGAAGTTCGAAGGTTATTTAACCGAGCTAAGGTATCAGGTGAATGGGAAAATTACAGGTCTGCTCTAACCACTTACAACAAAGATATCCGGAAATCAAAACGAGAATCATGGGAACGATTCTGCAAAAATGTGTCCAACACATCAAGCGGAACCCGTATCCACAAGATTCTATCCAGAGAGCCGACACAGGAGCTGGGGTCGTTAAAGCGTCCAGACAGCTCCTTTACGGCCTCCAGGAAAGAAACACTAGAGCTATTAGCTAATAACCACTTCCCAGGCAGCCTGATTCTGGACAATCAATCTCCAGTCACAAATATAGGCCGGATAAAACGACCTCACCAAGATGACTGGGTGGTTGCCAACAAAATAATTACACCACAGGCGATAAGATGGGCGGTTGACTCATTCCACC
Source organism: Chrysolina oricalcia (assembly GCA_944452925.2). NCBI lineage: Eukaryota > Metazoa > Arthropoda > Insecta > Coleoptera > Chrysomelidae > Chrysolina > Chrysolina oricalcia. The sequence goes on along the minus strand of OX101815.2, from coordinate 45,742,126 downwards.
CATACAAATCGCCAGGAGAGGATGGCATAGCTCCTGTTCTGTTACAAATCGGACTGGAACATATCATAACTATCATTATAAGACTCTTCCTAAGGTGGGTCGGAATGACCCACACCCAAAATCGCTCAGACCCATTAGTCTGACATTCTTTCTGTTGAAAAGCATGGAGAAAATACTGGATGGGCACATAAGGTGTGGGGCACTAACCAAGCACCCCCTCAATGTTCACCAGTATGCCTACCAGGCTGGCAAATCAACAGAACTTGCCCTCAGGAATAAGCGACGCCCTGGAACGCCAGGAGATAGCAGTCGCTGCATCCTTGGACACAGAAGGAGCATTTAACAATGCATTACCTCACTCCCTATATGAGGCCACTGTCTCTAGAGGGATTGAACCGATACTATGTGACCGGATAAGAACAATGCTTCACAACAGAACTATAACGACCTCTCTACAAGGCGAAAGTGTCAGCTTCAAGCCAGCCAGGAGCTGTTATGGTCACTGCTGGTGGATGATCTGCTGGCCATTCTCTTGTTTTGGGAGGTTGATCTGCAAGCATATGCTGACGATCTGGTCCTAGTAATAAATGATAAATCCGAAGAGACGATCTCCTACGTCCTTCAGGATATATTGGATACCATATATAAATGGTGTGAGAGGAAGGAAATGTCCATTAACCCCCACAAAATGGTCATAGTACCATTCACCAGGAAAAGGAAGCTGGAACATTTAATACCTCCTTCCATCAATGGTGTAAAAATTCCTTTTGCGAGTGAAGCAAAATATCTGGGAATAACTCTGGATAAAAAACTTAATTGGAACTCGCACTTGGAAAAGACTATCCGGAAGGCTAGCCTTTCATTATGGACATGCCGCAGAATATGTGGCAAAACATGGGGCATGTCACCAAAACACGTATACTGGTTGTACGTGACCGTCATACGTCCAATGATAACGTATGGCTCTATAGTCTGGTGAAGCAAGGGACATAAAAAATGGCCATTGCTAAACTTAACGGACTACAGAGACAAGCGTGCCTGGCGATTACTGGAAGCATTCGCTCCACGCCAACGGCAGCAATGGAAGTCCTCCTTGGATTACTTCCTCTCCACATAGTTCTGGAGAGAGAGGCAAGATGGGCAACATACAGACTTTATCAAGCGGCCATTAGTCTACCGCAGGCATGTGTCATGAGAGGCAGCGGCATGCTGGAGGGCATGATAGCTCACAACATTCTAGGAATGCCCTCAGACATCATGCCTAAAATTATCAACTAGCTACGATATTTCAGGCAGAGGTATATGCCATTGAAATGTGTGCCAGGGGGCTGGAAAATCGACACCACACACGAAAAACAATAAAAATATTTTCAGATAGTTAAGCAGCACTTAAAGCGCTTGAATCCAACTGCTTTGAATCTAGGGCAGTATGGAACTGCAGAGACACCTTAAACCGACTGGCGCAACGCAACAACGTTACCCTAGTCTGTATACCAGGTCACACAGGCCTAGAAGGAAACGAAATAGCGGACGCCCTAGCAAAAGGGGGGGCCGAAACAACGTTCACTGGACCAGAACCGGTAATCGGTTTAGCATATAGCACTGCCAAGAATGTCATAACAACTTGGGCAGACAATAAAAGACTCGAGTACTGGCGTAGTCTACCGGGCCTAGCCCATTCCAAAGCATGTATTGCTTGTACAAGGAAAAAACAGGACTCTGACAAACTGCTAGAACTCATCAGAGCGCATCTCAGAGTTATAGTAGGTTTGCTTACTGGCCACTGCAAACTCAAACATCACATGCATAAAATCGGACTTGCACAAGATGCAGAGTGTCGGCTATGCATGGAGGATGATGAAACGACTAAGCACATTCTGTGTACATGCCCTGCAGCGGCCAGAACGAGATTCTCAATATTTGGTAAATTGTTCTCCAAATGCATTCCTCAATTTCGTCAAGAGATTGGATAAACTGGGAGAAATATAACCATAGGGTGAGCCACAATAGGCCATTGGCCGCAGTGGAGGGCCTGATACGGGCCAACTCACGTTCAAACCTAACCCAACTTTTGGATAGATCGAAGTACGGACATAGGAAAAAAATATAGAGCACAAGCCCAGGCAAATTTTCAGGGGATGATTTTATACACCACGAGTCATATATAATGTTGAAGTACTGGTGGAGAAACAAACTTTAGGCACTATGCCGTCAATTTTTCGCGGTACAGGTAAGTTCACAGGTGAATTTAAATGTCGTTGAAAAGGGGGTACTTTTTTATTACATTATACATGACGGCACTATTCTCGTTAAAGAGGCAATGAAAAAAGAATGCTCTAAAAGCCATTGCCGTCAAAAAATAGCGGTACCGGAAGTCAGATTTTTTTTTATTTTTGAAATCGGCAATTTTACCACCCCCCCCCCCCTCCCCAGTTAATCGAATACTTGAAGGCGTTGATTCAGTTAAGCTTGCATTTCTTTAAAAGACTATAATACATCTATGCCGTCAGAAAAGGGTCGCACATGGGGTCAGAAATCGAGAATCAAAACTCGAGTTTTACCCCTTGTGGAGGTGGTTATTTTATACAACCAAATATTTAGCTGTTTCATTGCTATATCCCTCAAATATAACATATTTTACTATGCCGTCATTTTTATATGGTACAATATACCGGGTGTAACAGGATCATGGTACACCCCCCGTATCTTCGTTAGTTTTGAAGGTAATAGATTGAAATTTGTAATATCCCATAAACATTATAAGCGGCACTTTTTGACCAATAAATGAACCAAGTGAACCAACTTTCAATTATTAAGTAGAACACCCTGTATATTATTGCATTTCTGAAGTCTGCATCATTTTCTGAATCCAGTGATACCACATAAATGACATTTCAAACGTCGAAATTTTTCATAATTCAACTTTTAGTTTTCCATTTCCATGATGGTTCCGATTTGTTCCAATTGACCAGTCTAATACTAGAAAAATCGAAATCCAGTCAAAAATACTAAATTGCGTTTTTTATCAGCAAATAAAGTTCATCGTAATTATTTTTGGGCTAAAACTCAATTATTTCAAATGGAACCGTGGTACCATTTATTAGTACTATTAATAAGGAATTTATCCATACCTGGTAATAAAATGTGCGATCAATACAATCAAAATTACAGCTAAAAGAAAATAAGAAAATACAATTATTTAGTTCTACTTTAATACTAAGAAGATGCTAAGGTGGCTTTGAAATACAAAAAATTAACACAAAACATTACAACAATTGTTCGAAATGCTGTCCATTAACGTCAATGCACTTCTGAAATCGCTTAGCTGTTTCTTGAAGAACGTTTGTTAATTGCTTTGCCGTTATACTATTAATTGCGCGTCTTTCTCACAACTCCAGGTCTTCGCGGGTTGTAACGGCGGTTGCATAGACATTGTTTTTTAAATGGCCCCAAACAAAGAAATCAAGAGGTGTCAAATCAGGTGACCTTGGTGGCCATCGCACGGGACCATTCGTCGAAATTACGTTTTCTTCGAATGCCTGTTCAAGGTAATCACTTACTGTTCTTGAATTATGGGAGGGAGCACCATCTTGTTGGAAATACATTCCCTGTCGTAAATGGACAGGTAATTCAGTTAAACTGTCCTCAATTTCATTTTGCAGAAATCCTAAGTATCTAGCTCCATTCAAGGGTCCTTCAAATATTATTGGACCAATGATTCTACGACCGAGTATTCCAAGCCAAACATTAAAACCGAACCGCACTTGAAAGTTACCCTCCCGCAATAAATTTTGATTTTCTTGTGACCAATACCTTGTATTTTGACGGTTAAATAATCCCATATTTGTCAATCTAGACTCGTCCGAAAATAAAATCCTTCCCAAATAAGCATTGTTTGGCTGCACATTATTCTGCAAGATCCAATTGCAATATTCCATCCTACGTTTATAATAATTTTCGTACAGGTGCTGGTGCAATTGATATTTGAAAGATTTATAATTTGTAAAAAAGCATTGTTTGGCTGCACATTATTCTGCAAGATCCAATTGCAATATTCCATCCTACGTTCATAATCATTTTCGTACATGTGCTAGTGCAATTGATATTTGAAAGATTTATAATTTTGTTTGTGCAAGATTCGGCTTACCGTTTGGTGACTAATTTCCAATTCAAACCCAATTTGCCTTAAAGGAACAGTCTTATCAACTTCTATTCGAGCTAAAACATTAATTTCCGTTCCTTCGTCAATGATAACGTTTTCCTCGGGATCATGGTTAGGATCTCTTCGGAAATGATTTTCAATCAAGATGATTTAAATAATTTCTCGCTGGACATTGTCTATCAGGATATCGGTCGGCATAAAGGTTTCTAGTCGCAACGGTATTTTTCCTACATTCTCCATAAATAATTGACATGTCCACTTTTTCATCCCATGTATAAATGTGCGGCATTTTGAACGAAAATAACAACAAATATAAAGAATTTTCCAATAGGTATAAAATAAAAACACCGATTAACCAACAAATATTTATTTGACAATCTGAATAAATAATTTCATTGTTTTCAATGCCACCTTAGTAACAACTTCTTAGTATTAAAGTAGAACAAAATAATTCTATTTTCTTATTTTCTTTTAGCTGTAATTTTAATTGTATTGATCGCACATTTTATTACCAGGTATGGATGAATTCCTTATTAATAGTACTAATAAATGGTACCACGGTACCAATATGGTTCCATTTGAAAAAATAGATTTTTACCCCAAAAACGATTACGATGAACTTTATTTGCTCATAAAAAACGCAATTTAGTAATTTTGTCAGGATTTCGATTTTTCTAGTATTAGACGAGTCAATTGGAATAAATCGGAACCATCATGGCACACTTAAGAAAACTAAAAATTGAATTATAAAAAATTTCGACGTTTGGAATGTCACTTATTTAGTATCATCAGAAATGTAATAATATACAGGGTTTTCTATTTAAAAATCGAAAGTTGGTAAGCTGGAAGTGAAAAAAAATCATTTATGGGTTTAAAAGTGCTGCTTATTATGTATATGGGATATCCCAAATTTCAATCTATTACCTTTAAAACTAAGTGAGATACGGGGGGTTTACCATGATCCTGTTACACCCGGTATACGCTGAAAAATGTGTTTTTCTACGACAACCTCCACAAATGTTCATTTTATAACCGTAACTTCAATCATAAACAAGCACATTTTGTACAGAATTTCATTTTTGCATCGGTTGCTAGGCAAGTTGCTAAGCAACAAATGCGAAATGGAATATTTCGTGTTAGGTCTAAATTCACTCTAAAATCACGACGACTACGGCTTGTCAAATTATGACGTCCAGCGACAAATTGATGAAATGTCAGCAGATAGTTTCTGTCAAAGTTTCAGTAGGTAACGAGTAATTTCCTAGTTGTTTTCTATAAAAACTATTGATTAAAATGGACACTGATAGTGATATTGACTTAGATTTGACACCTCCGAACATAATAGAAGCAGCGAAGGTAACAACACTGAACTTATTACCGGAAACGTCGAAGGGTATGTTTCAACGCGCCTATATCCTTTTTTTGGAATTGAAGATAGATCAAAAGACAAAATCGTTTTGTAGAAAAGGTATAGTATGCATCTCGCAACAAAATGGGCATCATTTTGTGCTCATTGCATAATATACTATATTGCTCGATAGATGACACTTGGGCATATCCATTTCATAATTTCAAACGGAATAGGAGGTCAAGTGACATTTCGTTGGAAAGAGAATTCAATTATCTCTTCAGGCGTCTACATTTTTTCGGATTTTGCTGCTAGTTTTTCACAATATGTACTCGAAATATCAATTACATATGAGTTCATATCTGAATGGTACCTTACCTTGATAAATTTGAAAGGTTCAATGTGGAGCAATATGACAGAAATTATTTTAAGTGGTATTACCGATACTATTTTTTGAGAGAAGAAACTTTGCAATAACTCGAAATATGGCTCTGGGGTAACATTAACTTGAAAATTTCGAAATGTAGATGGTTGAAAAGAACATTTATCAGGCAGTCACAGTGTCTTTTATCTCAAAAATTAGTAGCGGTGATACTATTCAAAAAGGTTTGTGTTCCTTGTTTGTCGAACCGTTCAAAAGTTAACAGAGGAGGAGTGACTAAAAAAAGCCGCACTGTTTACCATACGAATAAATTCCACAGAATGCTAATAAAAAATTGTTATCTACTGTCTTGTTTTTATGTGGCCTCATATGGAAAATTTCAGTGCTTTTTTGATATTCTGTCGATAAACTTTTGAACTGTTGAAAATCATGTATGAGATAAATTTACGGCAATTAATTCAAGCACGAGGGGGATTCGGTAAGAAAATTTCACACCGAGAAATGAAAATCATCCAACAATTCATAAGAAATAACTAACGATGGTTTCACCTGAGAAATATGTAAAATATTTAACAAAATTTTCATCAATAAATGTGTTTAAATTTGGAACAAAAATAAATAAAAAAATTGTTGTTCTTATCGTGGATTGAACCATCGACCTAGCGACTCATAAATAAATAAATAAAAGATGAAGCGGGAAGAAATATCACAAAATCATCTCCTGATATTTCTTCCCGCTTCTTCTATACCACTCCACTTTGAGCTGAAATGGACTTCTTCCAGAGATTAAATAAATAAAAGTTTATTCTATCAAAGTTATTATTTACAATTCATTATTTTACCCGAAGCAGCTACTCTTTCTTCAGTCCATCTTCGCCCGGCGGGGGGATAGGATGAAAGGAAGGAGAGGACGGCAAGTGTGCTTCACGCCACCCTGCTGTTGCCAGCTCTGGTGACGTGCACGATGCCTTTTGACAGTGCCAACGGTCCCCTTATAGAGAGGGCGCTGGTCACTGCCTCCGCTGTTGCACGGAAATGCCGACCTTTGGCAGAAATAATAGTGGTAAGGCGCTGGTCACTGCCTCCGCTGTTGCACGGAAATGCCGACCTTAGGCAGAACTAATGGTGGCAACTGGAGTATTCGCGCCTCCTGCAAAGCTTATAAGCGTGTTGTGGTCCCATTCAATGTAAAAAGTTGAGGGTTGGTAGTTTGTGAGGACCATAATTTGGATGTTGCGCCGGAAAAGGCTAGAAGCAAAAAACCGGGTTGAAGTACTTGACGTTTTAGATTCTCAACTTGGACTCCCTACGGCGCCGTTTCTACCCAGCGCTCCTGGAAGATATCCAGCGACTCATATAACACCCCACCATGTTTGCGGGGTAGGTTGTCTTGTACTCTTAGCCTGGTAAGACCGGCCGCAACACTACCGCTGAGCTACGGGACTTGTGGTAAAAACTTGTGACAAATGGTGTATTGAACTTCTTCTGAAATATGATTTCAGAATTGACAATTTCTGCAATAATCGTGGAGAAAATATTTTCAGACACATTCCAAATATCTAGTAAATACATAATTATCTCCTTTCATATGAAAACTAGACCTCCATTTGTACATTAAAGCAAAATATCAACTTGTCACATGTCAAATGTTTGACAGAAAAATTTCCACTTATTATGGTTCAATCCACGATTAGAAAATTATTTTTTTTTTTTTTTGTTCCAAATTTAAAATTGATGAAAATGTTGGTAAGTATTTTACATATCCATATTTCAGTGATTATAAATAGTTCAGGTGAAACCATCGTTAGTTATTTCGTATGAATAATTCAATAATTCAAGCACTTGGGAGATTATAAGTGAAAATTGCTATTATATCGGAATTCTGGCTATTTAGGAATAGATATATCAATTCGAAGGAAATTTAGTCATCTTTCAGGATATTTCATAATATACAGGATGTTCCACTTAAAAAAACGCACTTTCAACCCTTTTCGTATCTAGCAGTAAGATCATGAATTTTGAACGACCCTGTATAACGCAGAACAAACGTCTCTATACAAAATCAATGTACATGATCTTGATGAACTAAACACAAAATTGCAACTTCCTAAGAATCCAAATACCGCAGAAATAAACATTCAATTCGAGCTATGTTTTGAATAAAAAATATGGAAAATAATCAATATCTGAAAAACCGTTAGAGATAGGTATAGGGGAGTATGAGGCAGAAATAATCAGAAAGGAATGACACGTTCAAAAATGCGGTAATATACAGGGTGACCCATTTGAAATAACAAAGATGCTGCTACTTTCTGGTATAAGCGGCAACGCTGCATTGCTGAAAATATTTTAGATCCATAGACTAAGAGCAACTACTTGAGAAACCAAATTTTTTTAATGATACTATTTCCCGTTCTTCGTAAACGTCTAAGGTACCATCGACCGTGACCCACCCTGTAGATATATTTCACCCCAAGGGCAAGGGGGAACGCAGATTTAGCAAGCAACTTGTCAAAGTGTCTACGTTACAAGAAAGTCAAATATATGTTTTCGAGCATAGTAATGCTCATCTTCAGTTGAAGTAATACAGGGGTTAAACTGAAATTAGTAAGAAAAACACTAGTTACAATTTTGAAAAATATGAAAAATTACAAAATACTTGGAACCAAAATGGATACTCACATGGCATGGAGACTTGAAACGTAAAAACATAAAAAATTTATGTATGACTCAAAACATCGTTGGCGCAATTAAGGGCCAAAATACTGAGGAATGGTCGGGGATCATTCCAACAATGGAACCACTAGTCGAATCATAAAGATAATTTTAAAAATTAAATATAAATCTCTTTATGTTTCGACTGGTGGTTCCATTTTTGGAATGGTCCCTGACTATTCCTCCTTAATGCCAGTATTTTGGCGCTTAATTGCGCCAACGATGTTTTGAGTAATACATAAAATTTTTAAGTTTTTACTTTTCAAGTCTCCACGCCATGTGAGTATCCATTTTGGTTCCAAGTATTTTGTAATTTTTCCTATTTTTCAAAATTGTAACTAGTGTTTTTCTTACTAATTTCAGTTTAACCCCTGTATTACTTCAACTCAGAGCATTACTAAGCTCGAAAACATGTTTTTTACTTTCTTGTAACGTAGACACTTTGACAAGTTGCTGGCCAAAGCTGCGTTCCCCCTTGCCCTTTGGGTGAAATATATGTTGTGGAGACGACTTTGAGTTTTACTCAACTTTATTACTACAATAACCATTTTGATGAAAGCGGTTCATTATATCAATGATTACCATTTATTACTTCTTCGTTCACTGACACTTGCTCATATTCGTTGGCTCAATGTAAAGGATTCTTTGACGCAATGAAAAATGTTTTAATACATATATTCCTATTGATTCTTGGAATATAACGAATGTAAATGAGTTTACATGAATTCATATTATGACTGTAATGATCATCGAATGAAGAATCAATTCATTCCATCAATGAACGTGTTCGTTGATGCGGTGAATGCCTACGTGAAGGGTAAGTCAACAAAAATGTGGAAGGTAAGTGTATTCGGCGTCTATAGTCACTTTCAGGATGTTTATAAATTTAGTTGGTTTGAACTTTTTAGGTCTATTGATTTGGAAAAAGATATGAAAATTCAGAACTAGAACCACTTTGCATTAAGTATGACATCCATTTTTTAACATATTTGTATTTTTTCGAAAATATCTGATCAGAAACATTTTCAAACTGAAAAATTCCTTCCAGGACATGAGTGAATTACATCTCAACTCATCTATTAAGATTTCACCAAATTTTAGTCAGGTAGTCGAAAAGTTGCAAAGTTGAGAAAACGCGAAAATACGCGAGTTGTTTAAATTGGTTCAGAATTAATTGGTGGTAGGAAACCAAAAAATTAACAAATTTTTTGTATAATATTTTTCGAAGTATTGAGAAATAATCTAATATTTAACGAGTATTTTAAAAAATGTCACAATTGACAGGTGTAGCCGATCGATAGAATAGAATCTTAAGATTTATTTTGAATAATTTTCAAAGCAGAGAATGTTCATGAAAACTTTAAATAAATAATAAAAAAGATTCCCAGTTGATGCGGACTTCGACGGAGACACTGTATATCCTATGGAATCTTTCAACTTCTGATCACGTGATCGGAAATAACAAATGAACTCATCATTTATCTGAAAACCTCTTCTTCAGAACTAGTGCGGTAAAGTATCTCATTAAGAAACTTACAGTATCAGTATCGTAATGTATCGTAATGTATCGTAATGTATCGTAATGTATCGTAATGTATCGTAATGTATCGTAATGTATTATATTGCATAATATCGGTAGTCGGTAAAATTGTTGACAATGATTCACTTTGAATGTATCGTTGATGCCTTCTCCTTGGCCATCAACTCGAGAACTTTAAGTTTTTTGTGGAGTAGTAGAGTTTAAATTGATGACGAGATAATTCATATCTGGGGCCAGTTTCACGAAAGTCACAAGTTACTGTTACCGTCGAAAATTTCATAAATTCAAATACATCTAAGGAAACGATCAAATTACTATTTATTGTCCTTATACCTACATATCATGGTTTGTGTCTAGTATGACGTAATATTCCTTATATTTGCGTTGAGGATCCCAGGTAGCACATCATATCGGCTGAATCTTGGTTCCGTATTGGGCCAATATGGTATGTTGTAAATTAAAAATCAATATTGGTCCAATATGGGTAAATATTCAAAAAACAATATTATATTAATAATATTGGTGGAATATTGGTTCAACTAGTTTTGAATGTAGATTATCACATGAAATATTGGGACAATATTGGTTGGATAATTTCTACCAATATCGATAAAACTTATTGGTTATACATTGTTTTCCACATCTAGAATAAATATTGCAATCCCAATATTCCCCTCATATCGATTCTAGGAATAAAAACTGTATTGTATCTCCAAATATGATTACACATTGGTTGAAAATCATTTCGCCAATATTCAACAAATCTTATTAATTAATATTGGGTCAATACTGGTTCAATAATATAATTGTTTATATATAAGTAAGATAGTAAGCCAACCTTATGGGATTTATATTGGATTCAAATGGATGCGACATGTAGATGGCGACAGTGATCTCGTATCCAAATCATGTCGCAACTTCAGTAATCTGGCCTCCAAGTCATGTCGTAACTTGATTGATACAGTGGGACAGCATTAAAATCGGGGTATTTTGAAGAAACCGGAATTAAAATGACGTCAAATATTCATGTTTGTAACTAATCTCGCTAGATGTCACTCGCATTGACTAACTACCTTCTATTTAAACAATGATAAAATTTATCGATATTTAACCATATCGAACAATATTGTCTTCATATTGTTTCCTACATCTAGATTGAGATGAAATTTGAATATTGTCCGAAAATTCAATGAAACATATAAGAATTATATCATGATCAAGCATGGATAAAAATCCGATAGGTGGCTCTACATATAGAACGTCTTCTAAAACCTTCGAAAGTATATTAAATACTTCCCATAACTTGTTTTCAAGACAGCTCACTCAGTGGTTACGGCGATCAAAAGGCAGACTCTGGTGTCACCTTCATCAATTAAAAGACATTTAATAATTTACCAAGGTATATTGACATCCTCCAATATTTCCAAATGATATTGTACCAATATCGATAAATATTTTGAGGCCATTATTGGTTCAAGAATATTTCACCAAAACTATTTTTGAAATATTCAAACAATATTCGAGCAATATCGCAAAGTGTACTTCTCGACTTTTACTTCTCGACAATATAACTTTTGAATATTGTGCCAATATTGTCAGAATATTGTATCAGCGATATTGTACCAATATCACCGAATATTTTGAGGCCAATATCAGTTCGAGATTATTTTGCCAATATTATTCAAGTAATATTGGACAAATATCGCCAAATGTTCACTTTTTTTTCTCGCCCATATTGCATTTCAAATATTTCGCCAATATGTTCACAATATTGTACCAATCTTTTACCAATATAGGTGTGCTACTTGGGATGTTTCACTTTTGCTAACTCATTATTTTTTATTATTATTAACCTTATTCTTTAAAGTTAATGTTTCATTTCAAACAAATATAAATCATCTTCAATTGTCTCATTGAAAATACAATAGTTTTTTCCCCGAAGGGTACAAAAATTTATATTTTGGGTCTTGCTGAAGCTTGACCCTTCGGAGATTAACGTTTCATTATCCTTGCGATTTCCATGTGTCGCGTCCAGTATTACGGCTGACCATGTGTTACCTTCGTTCAACCCTGCTACAGGGAGAGCAAAATTGGGGCAACACAAATAGGTGGAACGGGAAAAATGTCCGGTTAGTTCAGTGGTAGATTGGGAGTGGAATAATACTCAATAATAATCTAATGCTGGGTATGTAATCGTTTTCAGCACATTTTCACAATATGATTTGGGGTATAAACCGAAGCCAGAGTCTGGGATGAGAGGGCGAATTATTCAGAATTATAGTTCAGGACTGGTAATACTAGTAACAGATGCTTTGCTCATGAAGCAAGATAAGTGCAAGCACAACTATTGGTTGATACACCTAATACCAGGTACTTACTTTACCCGAATGTATATATACATGGGAGTGCACAACTTCTACTTAGCTACTGTAAGCACTACAAATTCTGGTTAATAGCAAAATAAGCAATCGTGATATCTTTTCCAGCACCAACCCGTCACTTTAAACTAGCACCAAAGCGGGGATATTAAAAAAATAGCTGTAAGCAATACTTGTTAGCTAAGCCGTTAATATAGCAGTGAGCAATATATTGTGAGAAACTAGGTAGCAATAATTGTCAATGGTATAGCGGATAAGCAAATAAATGGAAAGAGCTCGCCTGACTGATAGCTATAGATGTCTTCTTGTTCGCTCGTCTCTGGCAAGACTCGGCATCCGTTGAGGAGACCTCGAGGAGATAGCGAGTAATTAACAAGCCTTCCAGAAATACAGTAGGCTTGAATGGGCTGATAAAGCTTGGTCTTCAATTGTTCAGTTATACGGGGGAACCGGAACTAACAGGCCTGAAATAGCGTTTCGGTTATACTAGCAAGTTCTACGAGAACCTCTAGAGTAAGCAAAAGGTAATGAGCGATGCTTTCAACAACAATAATTAAAAGAATACCTTTTAGGACAGTAAGATAGACATTCCTGTGGTGGTGGGTGGCCTAAAGTGATGTCTCGGAGTGAAGCACGTTTTAGAGAACGGAATAATATAGATCCACCTAAGTGTTTCTCCTAATCTTCTCGATTACAGGAGATCTTATTCAGTTGCTACTAATTGAAATGGCCAAATCCACCGAAGGTGAGAGGAATTCTGTCTTTCAAGAGCTACCTCTGGCCATGTGCCTCTCCAAGGTTGAAAAGGATTTCCACAAAAAAGAGTTTTCCTATGCAGGGTTCTGACAACTTGTCACTTGTCCTGTTGAGGTTCTTTTGCTCATGATCTTACTTGGATCAGTGATTTTAGATTAGTTCCAATCATGATCAAGTAGTTCACTTGAATTTGTTGAGTTTCATTGTTTACCTTAAGGTTGACATTTAGGTTAGAATGATTAAACCGAATAAATAATGAATAAAAGGTTGATTTGCTTATCCTCATCATGGAAGTTGCTCATATATCGTACTCAGCTGTTTCCTAACCTGATTAAATGTAAGAATAGCTTCACATTCATGATAATGTGAAGGTGATTTATGATGTTTTGTAGGGCTCTAAGCACCGAAAATGGGGAATATCTGAATAGACCACTTACTAGATTCGACCATCAGTTGATAGTTGATGCACTAAACCCGATACTGTTTCATTTTTCACTTTAAACTGAAGCTAGACTGCAGAAGCCGCATAGCAGATGCATATTATTTAATCTGAAGTGTAATTTGAGGACTGAGTCCTACACTATTATCGCTGCGTTACCTGAGCCACCAATCTGGAGATTTCAAACCGTAACACATGAAGTTTTTCGGCCGCATCTCATACTTCCGTCGTGCTCGTCCCTACACCGGCTGTTACTTGTAGTGACATTCCTCAGTACAGTTATGAAGCCGGCAAGGTCTTCAAAGGATGGGTCAAGCTTCAGCAAGACCCGAAATATAAGTTTTTGTACCCTTCGGGGAAAAAACTATTGTATTTTTTATCTGGGCTTTCGCTTGACCCATTGAAGATGTGTTTGCATTCTGCCGGCGTTATGAAGGGCATGCAAAGGAGGAAAGTGTACTGTGATAGAGCTAGTAAAAAGAATAATGTATACCTATAATTCCAAATATGTATATCAGAACAAGTTTATTGGTAACTGATGATTGAACCCAGCGTAACATTTATAAAGCAACAAAACTACTCAAAATACTTCCAGTCTGTATGTTTGAGAGACTAGAATTATTATTCTTTGAGTTTTTTCAAATACTTTAACAACAGTGTTTAAAGAAATTGTGACTGCCTTTCTAGTTTCGGCCAAAAAACTAAATAGTTTCCAGCATCCTAAAAATGATCTACATTGGATGACAACAGTGTGAAGTCGTGCACTCTCCTTCCAGATGATAGAAGCAAGAGGATAGCCACGTGCCTTGACACTTCAAATAGACTTTGTGCATTTGGGGAATGTCTCTCTAGCCAAGAAATCAAAACTTCTTTATTCCATATCTCCCTCTTCCTTTATGGCCGTTGGGAACCAATAGCTTTCAGTATACTACGCACCAGAGGGTGAGAAGACAGTTCCGGTCCTTTGGACGGATTGGCAAATGGACATATCACTGATTTATGAACACAAATCGTACTATAAGAAAGGTTCTCAACTCTAAATAGATATGAGAGGTATCGTGCAAGGTCTCTGGGCGCAAGGTTGTTCGACACTCCTGACTCCCTCGCCCAAATCCTCCACTTTTTCCAGGGAGATAAATACGATTTCAAGGTCGAGTTTCTCCAGGCAGATTCTAATAATTCACACTCTTTTGGGTCCCATCCTTCAACGAAGTCCATCCACCACGTATTTTAATATGGTTGTATTTGAGGGGCCAGGTGCCGAGTGGTTAAAGCGACATGTTTCAATCACTTTGGCTGCCAGTCGGCGGTGGTTCAAACCATGGCGACTGCAAAAATTTTTCTGATTGCCCGAGAAAGTGCTAGGAATCGCACGTAAAAAGATTAGGAATCGCACGTAAAAAGATTAGGAATCGCACGTAAGACCTCGTTAATCCTTAGCTCGCACAAGTTTCGACTTCTGAGGGCTGCCGTTCGTAAGGGGACGACAGCTGGTTAACGGAAAAAAACAATTTTTAAAAACAAAAACAATTTGAACATAGCAATTCATTGGCCAAACAAAGCTGGCGTTACTTTCGTAAGAAATGAACACCAACATAATTATGTGAAAAGACCAGAAGTTCGCTATAGCTCATCAAATACTATAATACACTGTAATACATTCTGAAATATCATTTAAAATGGGCCTAGCATGGTCACTGGTCTCGTGCATGGCATCACACGTTTAAAGGTAAGTGCTACGTTTTCCCTAGCTCAAATCATTCGGAGACTGGGGTGCAACAGATTGAAGGAAATAACAGTCCTAACAACACTAATGGTTCTGGATCTTCATGAACTAATGACAAGCTTCGTTTTTTTGTGAATCTATGGTCTATCCACCAACCCCAACATTTTGTTCACTTGAGTTTTGCAATGCACATTGATGTGCATAATTATTGTATAAATTATTACCTTTTCTTCGTGAAATAATTTTGTACTTTAATAGTAATTTACGTAACAAGTCCGGAAAATACTGTTTTTTTGGACGAGTAGACCAAATTCTTGGACGAGCGTTAGCGAGTCATGGAAGTCTACGAGTCCAATAAAACTGTTTTCGGACGTGTTGCGTACACTATTTTTTCGGAAATCATGTAGAATAACAAATCATTGAGGCGCATTTAGTCTAAGAGACGAAGAGAGGTCGACTTTCACCCATCTGTTAACCGGACGAAACGATTCCAAAATTGAATATTTCCAACATTTCAGTTCTTATTTGTATTATATATTGAAATTCGAACAGAAGATAGGTACCAAAAGAAACATTCTAATTCTTATTTATATTAACATTTGTATTAAAATTCGAGCACTTCCCGGCCTAGTCCGGGACGTACGTACTTCCCGAACTAGGCCGGGAAGTGCTACTTTCCCAAAGAAAAAGTGTCCGGGAAGTGAACATGTGAACATGAAGCATGTTATTTATGAATCAATTATCAAAATGATCTATGTGGAAAAATCCGACGACGTTAAGATTAACCTTGCTTTTTTATATACCTACTTCAAACCAGGGATGACTTACAAGCTACAGAAAGTGATAATATTGTCAATTCAATTGATATACTTACATGAAATGCATAAAAATTATAAATTTTTAGGTAAAAGTTAAGAAAACGGTAACCTCACCGATTTTGATGAAACTTTCACAGATGAGTCAAAATACAATAAAAACACGATAGCAAATGAAATTTTGATGCGGAATTATAACTCTGGAAAATATGACCTTTTCAAGTACCAAATAAGGAGTTGACTGGTAATTTCACTATAGGAAAGTTAAATGACTAAAAATTTCCTCTATCTCTCAGCAACACACTAACTACACATTTATCCAGCTATTATTGTCACTATTTTTCTCTCAAATAACATTTCAAAAAAGGCACAAATATTTTTTATTATGACTTTTTCTATACACACAAACGTCAAACTTTAATCATGAAACATCGTAGGTGGTTGAGATATCTGTGCTTGAGTACTTCTACAGCGTTGTCAAATGACCTGAGATTACTCCGAATTTATCAAAAGTTAGTTTAGAAAACATGAGTAAGTGTAACGTATCGCAACAGACTTGGGCTTTCTTCATGAAAATCAATGGAATTTTCGCCTGCATTGGCGATATATCGGAAATGCCCGCGCTACGCACGCTCTCATTTACCAACTGTTGGCCGAGTGCAAAGCGTTTGCACATTTTTTAAGAAACCACAACCGACTTAAGCTTCCTACATGAAGATCAAAAAAATGGACAAACGGATATGCGCTTGCGCTCGGCCGAGCGCCATGCGCGCGCTTTTCTGCCAATATCAAAGCCTTTGCAATTTTATATGACGTAATCGCAACAAACTAATCGCACAAATCCGCGCGCGCGTATTTGCGAAATGTCGGCCGAGCGCGCGTTACGCGTGCGCTTTTCTGCCAAGATCAAAGCCTTTGCAATTCTTATCTGTAATTGGAACAGAATTAGTCTTCTTTCATAAAGATCAAGAAAATGTACATGAAAAAGGAAATGCGCATGCGCTCGGTCGACATTTCGCTAATCCGTGCGCGCAGACATGCAGTTGGCCATGTCCTCAAATTGCAAACTCAAGTGAATGAATGAAACAACTGCAATTCAAACTGATTAAGATGAATATCATCAAACTTTATAATATTTGTGAAAATAGACAGGATTTGATTACGAAATTAAGAAGCTGGCAACTTGTACCAAAAGAAGGGAAATATTTTTGTCCCAAATGTGGTGGACCTTTCACACTTGTTGACGATGCATCAAGGTATGAGATATTTGTATTCTATAAGCAGATCGTTTTTAGACTTCTCCATACAATTCCTTCACATTTTTACGTATAACGATCATATTCTTTTCCACTTAAATTCGAATCGATTCACTTTTCAGAATTCAAATTTTTGGTAGTCTCATTTAGGTACTAATTTTGGTTTTCTACAATATAGTTATACTATAATATCGTCAAAATTCATAGAAAAGGAATTTTCTATTAATTTTCGTCAAATCAGTACTTCGTACTTAATTTGCTGGAATTTGAGAAATTTGACAACATCGCAACATTTTTTTATCCATATTTGACAGTTGACAATATTGATTTAAGAGTATTCTGTATATTTTGGGTGTGCCAATCGGTTTTGTATGGCTTAAAATTCTATTTTCTGTCTTCCAATATGTGTGGCAGATTAAAATGTTGGTAAAAAGTTTGATTAAAGTGCATTTGTTTGTGCACTTTTACATACCACTATTCAATATTTACTGCGAAAATAAATGTCTTCCAGGCATTTCCGCAAAAAAAAATTGGTTTTTTATCGTTTTTAATGTACCCTGAATCGTCAAAAAAAAAATTCATCAAAATCTGAGAGGTTACCGTTTTCATTACTTTTTTGCTGAAAATGATCGAACAGATATTCATCTCAGCATTCAACATGTTTTCATTGTCAAATTCCTGGAAATACACACCATTTTCAAGGAATAATCAGAACAAACTATTTGAAAGCATCAAAAATTGAAAAACGTTCTGCATATGTCAATAGTCCATTTATTCAAGGAATTTTGTTGCCAACCTTGTGAAAATTACGTTGGCGTAGCTATGTTCCCTTGGTCATTTTTATGAATGAACTGTGTTTCCCGCGCAAAATCAGATTTAATTTTTTTTTACGGCCCTGTTTCGAAAAGATATATGAGTTTCATACATATTCGTAATCAGCGCGTTGAGCTCTATCCGCTGTGACAAACAACCTCACTATAGTATATAGTATATAGAAGTAAGTAAAATTTAATAACATCAACATGTAAAATTGACATAATAATTCTTTGTAGTTCCCTGAAGATGTAAATAAAATTTACGAAAGCTTGGAATAAACTCCATAAAAGAGTACACCTTTGACTTTGCTGCAATCCCCAATATTAACTGGTTCTATTCTCAACTAGTCAGCAACGACTACTCTTTCTATATATATATATATATATATATATATATATATATATACATATATATATATATATATATATATATATATATACATATATATATATATATATATATAAACATCTTTCTATCGAAACTGAACCATATGAAAATTCATACCAACTTGAACCACCCCTTTTGAAAAAAAAATTCAAATAAAAAATGGAATATATCTGTTTCTGGGCCCTTGAAATGACCTTATTCCAAAAATATATTTCTGAAAAGTGCTCCCGTAAAAAAATCAGTGAACTAAATATAATCATAATTGAGAGTACAATCCTAAGCCATTTACACCTTTCTAACAAATTTGAACCAAAATATACATTTTCATATAAATGAGCGGTAAATTCTGAGCCAGAGCAGCGATACCAGATTTCTCGAAGACGATTCAGGCATGTAATTGTAGATTAGAACTGTTCATTTGCTTGATCATATCACTGACGCTACGACTGAACATCTAGGTAAATACTCTCCAGATTCGATTTTAATGATTTTTGAAATTGTTGCGTATTTTTGTTTCGCTGAAAACGAATCTGGAATCAAAACTACATGATTCTTTCGCGTATTTTCCGAAAAGTAAAATTATTGTGAAAAAATAAAATTTTAATTTGGTCAAATTCAAAAATCTAATAATTGTGTTGAATAAATTTCCCTAAAAAATTGCATTCTTCGAAACTTAAAGATATACCAGAATGGTAAAAATACAATAGTTATGGTGATTGTTTTAAGTTATAGAAACGAAGTAGAAGATGAAAAAGTAACTTTTTCGACGGGGATCATTTTCTCCAAAGTAACCATGGGTCTAAAACGTCAAATAAAGAAGTTGGGGTCCGTAGGGGGGTAACCGTAGATAATACAACTTCCTAAGAGGTCGTTGTATAACAATAATATTTCCAGAATTTGTTTTGTGCATTGATGACTTCTCCATACTGGAATCTTTATTTGGAATATTTTGTTTCTCATCTGGGAATGTCTGCAGTGTTAGTTTTTCTGTGACACTTTCGTTCGATAGATAGATTTGTATATTTTCTGTTTCGGTCGAATTTGTTTGAATTTCAGGTTCATCCTTATTCAAGATTTTATCATTTTTTCTGTGATTTCTGCGAATTGGGAAAGAGTTTCCTGGCTTTTGTGTACCATTTCATCCCTTCTGGGTTGTATTTCTTCTGGAACATGAATAATACCGCTAGCTCTCAAGACTTCGGGATCAACTTCCCATACCCAGTTTGAAATTGGCTCAAATATTTCAGAGTGGCCGGAAATATTTTCTTTGTCTTCATTTCTATTGGAATTATTTTGGTTTTGTGGCAGCAACCTACAGGATATCGATAAAACATAAATAAGTACTGGAAAAATATCCGTTTTCCATATCTTATCACTTGTATTTTTCAACTACTTTTATGGAACTGAAGGAAATATCAAAAAAAAATTATAAGTGTGATTATTCTCACCCTGTATGGGATGGCTTTTATTAAATAAATTGTCAGTTTGTCAGACGAATGTCGAAGTACCCTTCTCTCCAAATATTTTCACCAGGTGGAAAATATGAGGCAAACATCTGACAGAAAACAACTACTTCCCTGGCAATACCACGACGGACATTGAATTATATCTGACAGATATTTGTTCAACGTTCTTCCAAGACCCAGTTGCAAATGCTTACTGTAGTTATACAACAGATTATCCGATGACGAGGCAAGATCCTCGAAAAGCGTCTGCAGGTGGTCTTCCCCAGCCAAGTGAAGGATAATCTGTTGTATAATTACAATAAGTGGGGCATACGGTATATAGAAAACCAACACACACTGATCGATATCTCCACAATACCACAAACCATCATCCGTGCCAAAAACAAGGCATTAGTTGATCGAGCTAGAAGAATTTGTGAACCTGAATACCTGGAAGCTGAACTGAAACATCTAAAAAACGCTCTTCTTTCTAATGGGTACAAAGAAAGAGATATTGAGAGGTGTATGAAAAATAGAAGAGGAATCAGAGACGGAAGAATCAATAGTAGATCAAATGACTTTCCATCCAGTGAACCAAGTAGTAGTCAAACCTACACCGAAAAAAGAAAAGCATTCTTACCATATGTTCCCAGAGTCACAGATCGTATTGGCCGTATTCTACGAAAATATGAGATCAAAACCGTTTATAAACCTTCAAAAAAACTGGGGTTTATCGCATTCCATGTTCCTGTGGCAGCGTTTATATCGGAACCACGAAACGCTCCGTTAAAACAAGAATCGAACACAAGACTGCCTATTACCCAAGACTCTTCCGGGATGCAATTGAAATTCAGAAACACCAGAACAACTTCAACAGAACCAAAGAAGGACTACAATTGAACAAGGTTTGGCTCCCAGTTCTCAAAAATTCTCAATTAGCACCCTATCCACAAAATAACGGTACGAACGATTTTATGATGTCAGCTAACGCTATGGACCAATCAGATGTAAGAACGTCAAATCACAGGTAGACAACGTATAACAAATGTCAAGCATTTAACAGCGACGTAAAAAACCAGAAACTTTCTCTTGAAAATGCTAACCACTAGTGTTGGCGAAACGTCGGCCTTACTACCCGAAGAACCACCATGTATTTGTTTTCTGTCAGATGTTTGCCTCATATTCTCCACCTGGTGGAAATATTTTGAGAGAAGGGTACTTCGACATTTGTCGATTTTACTATTTCATTTATTTGATACTCTCCGGCAAAAATTCTTGAAAATGGTCATGAAATACAGTGAGTCTAATATATCCAACATGAAGATAAACAGTCTTTGTTAAATAGGAAAAAAGTTGAGTAATAGAAGAGCCGTTTATATGGCAGTAAGAAATATAATACATTTTTTTTTTGATTTTCAAATTATTTCGAAAAATGTGAGATTTTTGATTTTTTATAAATATTTTTGGCATTATCACCAGAGCTAGGACAATATGAGAAACTAACACTACCTCATGACATTCTTGTGATAACATCAATTTTAATTTCCGAAGTTTCGTTATCGGTCAACCATCACCAACTTATTTTGTTAAATACGGTCCTATGATAATAAATATAATTTTAAAAGTATATTTCCATTTAAATTAAAAAATGTATTGAATTTGACGGTTTCATTGCGTTTCAAGCATTATCGATTTTTTTGAGAGATTTCCCAGCATTGGCCTAAATTGAAAAAAATTGTGGAATTGCTATTCTAGAGCTGAAATAAATCAAAAGATTGGGTTGCCACGTTTTAATGATTGTGAATTGATTGTTATTGATAATTTTTTCAAAGATGCTTTTATTTATAAACTATTGAAATGAAACGAATACAATAATATTTAATTTATGAAGAGGTATAGAGGCGGCGGGTATAAATTCCATGAAATCATTATATTGTTATTGGTTCTTAAGACGTGTAGAAAATTTCAGTTAGTGGTATGCGGCATGCATATGTTTGCACGCACCCCTTGTCATCCATGTTCTTCTCAGAATGTTCCCCACCTTACTGGACACGTACTTACAGGTCAAGCTACGGAAATTATTCGACAGCCTGTTATTTTTCACAATATTTACAGATTTTTTCATTTTTTTTTCGAGTAGGTGAGCGCGGACTTCCGATTAACACGTAATTTTTCTCAGTAATTTTCCACGATCGAAACCATCAGATATTTTTCCGAAATTCTACGCGATCTTAATCTAGCCTTCGAAAAGTAGGGGGTTGAGCAGAGAATAAATTCCATGAAATTATAGTATATTGTCATCGGTTATTGATACGTGTCAAAAATGTCCGTTAGTGGCATGCGTAGATTTGCTCCCCCTTGCCATCCAGCTTCTTGGCACGTACCCCGCACCTCAAAGGTCAATGGATAGATACATACACACAGGTCAAGCCAAAGAAATTATTTGTAGGCTGATATTTTATGTTTATTTTTATGTTTATGTTTCTTTTTCGTCATAATTTTTCACATACAAAACCGTCGGCAAAAACTATTCGACATTATTTAAATTTAAAATAAGATTTAAAAATTGGAAGAAATTTCCCAAAAAAACTGTAAACATAAAAAATCAGGAGAGAGTGATGGATAAAAAATATAAATAAATGACTTTTCTCAAAAATTAACAACTTGGTTGGTTTTGTTTCATAATTACATAAATAAAAATTTAAATAAAAACAATTTTTTTAATTATCAAAGAACAAGTTAAATTATGATTACAAAAAAAATGGTTTCTTAATAATTATTACAGATGGTAGAAAAAAATTGTTAATTATCAAATCCGTTTTTAAGCAATATTTTTTTTTTAAAATCATGATTTGCATCAAAGATTATGTTTCCAAAATAAATTAGATTATCCTATAAACAACGCATTTATTTCTAACAATTTTGTAAACAACAAGAAATAAAATTTGAATTGTTGATAACAAAGTAAAAATTTTCATTTTTTTTTTTCTTTTTCCAACGAGAATCTCTTCTGAGGCCTTTCAAAAATAGCTCCAAAAAATGCAAAAAATTTCAGATTTGTTAATCATGTTCGAGTAAGAAAAAATTGTTAATTAACGGATTATTGTTTATTCATCTATCCAGTAGATGCCTGAATTCATTCAATTCTTTTGTAAAAACAATATTAGTTTTGGAGAATATTGCAATATAACACCTTCATATCACAAAATTCTTATAACCACCTTGAATTCTTCATAATATTATGAAGCTGTCAAAATGCAGTATCAACCACTCGAATTATTACTCGTATAGAATTTCAAATCATTAGAAAAGTGGGTTAAATGAATGCATATTTCTCGAAACAACAAATATTCAAACCCTTTTATAAAATCACGAATAACTCTAGCTTACAAAGATAAACCTCGGTCATTCTGGGATTCACGCTGTGAGCGCGGTATTATAACGGGGTTAGAGTTTCAGATTGTGGAATAATTGGTGAAATCAGATAGATGTAACACTGGGCTTTTAATGAGTACTATAATTGAATTATCTAGGTACTTACCACATTCTGACATTTGTTTGCCTAGCAGGGCGATTCTTCTACTTCGGTGAGACATTTTAACTTATTTCTAACAGAAACACATGTATCAACATAACGAACAGTGTTGCAAAATCAACTGGCTCAGCATTGAGTGGTATTTAGGTATATACTCGTCTATGATTTACAGCTCCCGAGCGCCCTCGTAGGTAAAATGGCGAACTAAATTCCTGAGAACCATACAGACCTGAGCCATCAATAAACGTGTTCTACAGCTATTCAGCAGATTCATCAACTGAATTTGATTTAAGAATTGGGCGTGGTTTATGTCGGGCTACTGATGAACATATTTTGGCGGTTTTTCAGAGGAAGATATCTGAATTACGGGGCAAAAACAAACCTGAACCATATATATGGCTCAGGTTTGTGAAGGTGGTTCAGGAGTGTAGGTACAAGTTACTATTCCTGGCTTAGGTTTGTATCATTACTGAAAATATATATATATATATATATATATATATATATATATATATATATATATATATATATATATATATATATATATATATATATATATATGTATATATATATATATATATATATAAATATAGTTAATTCTCTTACTTATTCATTATATCGGGGTAATTCTCATTCACAACTAAAAATACTCATTCTCTGTCGAAGGTGTGCTACGTCATTCAAGATGCTTCTCTATAACGCGCAAGAATCAATCGTTAGGTTGAAGTTCACACAATGCGTATAATTACCCTTAAATGCATTTTAACTACTAAATTTTGGGCTGGTCCTAATGGTGGGAGTAATCAGTACAAAAATATAAATAGGTATCTTCAACTTCGTTGGAACCATCGTAGTAGTGACTTTGACTATAATCAAAAAATGAAACTGGTATGTGTTCACTAATAATATTATGTTTTGCTAATTTGTATAGGAATTTTCCAGTAGGAAAAATGTATATACTGCTGCTTAGAGTTTAGGTGTATCTCAAAGAGGCATGTGAATAACATTTCTCTCAGAATATTTAGAAATATACAAAGTTGATTATTGGATTCAATCATTGAAATGTCAAAAATTTTCACAGAAACATTGGCGTGAATATATTGTACAACTTCTTTGAGTATAATTATAATAATATAACAACAAATTTAAACTCGTGGCTCGAGTAGGGTGAGTCCTGCACTATTCACTGTTGCGTTCCAATTAACAGTGCTGCTCCTAAGGTGGCGTATGGAATTAGTAACAAGGCCTATAAAGAACACATGGCTAATGACCATAGCAGTCGATGCCAAAACACCAATGAAAAAAATAATAATAATAATAATGTTTATTTCCAAAATTATAGATATAATGAACAATTAAAAATTGAACATTAACCGGTGAAAAAAGCTTGTGCGTGATATACTACGTAGTAAAAGTTTAAAAAATGACATAACAGGATTGTATACAGTGACCGGCAAAAATTATGTACCAAATGAGAAAAAAGTTTATCGTTACAGTATTGGAAAAATATTTCTGAAGAAAAGTTTGTGCTTGTCCGATGATCTAAAAATTGGCAAATTGGAAAAAAATACAGGGCCAGAGGCCAAAAGTGGGAGAAGATGACAAGATATCGAAAAAAGTTATTTGAAATTGCTTGAAATTCAATATTATACTCACATACAAAGTTTCAAGTAATAAATCACAAAAATTCAAAATTGCGGTTTTTTTAATATTTTCCGAACTCCTTACAAAAATCAAAGTTTTTTTTTCTGAATGGCTTGACTGTAGTAGAATATTTGTATTTTGATGATAATGACAAAACTCTCTCATTATCTCCGCACTAGATGGCACTAAATTGAAAAAAAAATGGTATTTGCCAGAACCTTCGCTATTACATTGGATCGTATTTTACAGTTATATCAGAATTCCAAGACCTTTGTGATGATATGGCAATCTAGAAACATCATGTCTCCTGATTATAATCAAGTTTTAATGATAGTGTTGCATGAGCGTTTCACTTTGCACACAAATTTTGAACTTTAATTTGAGGCACTATTTTCAAGTTCATGTACGAAGTGGAATGCTGCTCATGCACGAATTTTTTTAGAAAGATCGGAAAATATCCAAAAAAAATTATTGAATTTTTTTTTTTCCTATTTATTGCTTGACACTCTGTATGTGGGTATAAAATTGAATTCTAAGCAACTTTTTCAAATCACTTTTCTCGATATATTGCCATCTTACCCCACTTTGCCACCATACTAGTGGTCAAAATCGATTTTCAGTTTATCGTACATGCATAAACTTTTTCACAGAAGTGTTTTTCCAATACTTCAACAATAAACTTTTTCCCCATATGGTGCATAGTTTTTGGCGGTCACTGTATATATAAAAATAGTAATCTAATATAAATACAATGTAATTTAAAGTAAAAATTTATAAATTCCTCATGGAATAAAACTTTTAGTGACTATAACCATGAATGAAAATTAATCAAAAATATCGCACGAAGAAAACTTGTTGTAGATGTATTCGACCTATCTTAGTCGACGAAGACTTCTTTTATTCTTTTTTTTTTTTTCATGCCAAAATTATACATTATATTAGAGAAAGATACCATTGGTGATGAAAGTTCCAGAAAACTGTAATAGGAGAGAAATAATGAAATAAGATAAAATAGTGAAAATACAAGCTATCAAATAATTATGAAACACATTTGTTCTAGTATAGACAGATTAAAAATTTTTTAGACATTTACATATAAACACATATACAGGGTGCCGGTAAACCTTGTACAATATTGAAACTGGTGATAGACCAGGTCATGACTGTTCAGAATATCGGAATTTCACCTCAGTAAAAATACCACCGTTTTCGAGATAATGGGCATTTTAAGAATTTCTGGAAAATCGCTACCTCACCTTAGAATTTTGAGTGCCATGTATACAAATTTAGACAAATTCAAATATCTTTTCTGCTGAAGATTACTGATGAGTGATGCTTTCAGATGTACAGAACAGTTTTTCAGAAAGAGAAAAAAAAATCGATAAATGAGGGTAAAATGCCAGATTTGAGTTTCATAATAATTTTTTTTTTAAAGTTTGACATTATTGTCTGAAAGAAACATAACCAATTGGTAGTGAACATTCATTTCAAAAGAATGCTCATTTTGTCCAGACTCTACCATGGAATTAAACAAACTATAATTATTTTTGGAGGAAGGGGTTTCCATTGAATTAGGCGTGGTTTTATTCTAGGCTTCCATCAACTTTTATACTTATAAATAGTATGTCAATAAAATTAACTTTTCATGTAATGTAAGCCTAATAAAATTACCGAAATGAAATGTCGATTATCCGACATGGCACCGATTAAAACGAATTATTATGAAATATGTCACAATTGTCCAACATCCAGATTCCAACGAATATTCAGAGACCGACAGATATACAGGGTGTAACCAAATAAGTGCAAATTTTTTTAGGAATTAAAAACTTTTTTAACTCCTGTGTTGTGTCCGTAGAAGCAATAGTTTTCTGATGAAAAAATAAAATACAGCATTGTGCATGAACGGATCTTCTGTAAATAGAATTGAAAAAATCTAGTAGGTGGCTGTCACATTTTGTTTGAACAACTTTTTACTTTTTTTTATTATTTCGCTTGTTTCATTCAGTGGTATTTATTCCTTTGTCATGCCGTACACACGTTATACATATGCATATGCACTTCATTTATGATGAATGTGGAGGTAGTGCTACTGCTGCAGCAGCTATACAGATGCAGAAAGATATCCAATTGCACAATGCCGCTCTGAGAATCGCTGATTTGGGGGCTATAGAAACGTTGAATTAGTATTTACTTCTTTACCACTGAATGCTTCCTAGCAGTTGATTCGTTATTACTCATAATTATTTAATCATTTCATCTTGATACGATAAAAATAAAAGACATTACTGAAAAAGTCTACTGGAGTTGATTTTAGCTCAGAATAACATCACACTCTAATATAATCGAAATTCTACTCCACTTCCTCTTAGTTATGTTTTTTTTTTCAAACAATAATGTCAAACTGTCGTTAAAAAATATTGGTAAAACTCAAATCTGGCATTTTACCCTCATTTCTTGAAAAATTGTATAGTTTTCTGAAAAACTGTTTTGTATGTCTGAAAGCATCACTCATCAGTAATCTTCAGCAGCAAAGAAATCTGAATTGGTCTCAATTTGTAGACATGGCATTCAAAAATCCAAGGTGAGGTAGTGATTTTCCAGAATTTGAGAAAATGCTCATTATCTCGACATGTCTGGTACTCTTGGACTACAGTAAGGCCTTTGACACTCTTGACCACGACATTTTGTGTGACAAACTCATATTTTTTGGCTTTTCTACCGAGGCAGTATTTTTAGTGAAAAATTATCTCTCGAACCGTACACAAAAGGTTGTTCTGGACGGAGTCGCGTCGGCGGCCTTACCTGTATACAAAGGTGCTCCACAGGGCTCTATACTCGGTCCCTTATTTTTTAGTTTATATATATAACTAGTGACTGTAGATGTCATAAGTAACTTTCTGTTATATATATATATATATATATATATATATATATATATATATATATATATATATATATATATATATATATATGCTGAATACTTGTTTCAAGGAGCAATAAATGTTCCAGTGACTGTAAAACAGTCGAAAACAATCCTTTAGGGACTCACTATACCTTTGTATAGATTGTATGGCATATGTCCAACAGAGAACAACTACTTCTCTGGCTAATACCTCGACAGATATTGAATTATATCTGTCAGACATATGTGAAAGATCCTTATTTTGAAGGAACAACTTTGCAAGAGCTCTCAGAGACAGACAGCAGGACACCGCCTGATCCAAACAAGGAACCAACTGCAGACCGGTTTCGGGATGAAGTCCCTCATCAGTGCAGTCCAGGTTATCACGGTTGTATACACGCGGGGGCCCGGTGCCCGTCATCGTTCGCCGGGATGAACACTGCAATCGCTTACAGGATCCACCACGGCAACAGATTAGAGAGCGCTCCAGAAGGACATTTCGGATGCGAAATGGTATATGCTGAATACTTGTTTCAAGGAGCAATAAATGTTCCAGTGACTGTAAAACAGTCGAAAACAATCCTTTAGGAACTCACTATACCTTTGTATAGATTGTTTTCTGTCGGACATATGCCATACAATCTATACAAATGTATAGTGAGTGTTTTACAGTCACTGGAACATATATATATATATATATATATATATATATATATATATATATATATATATATATATCCTGCACGATTCACTGTTGCGTTCCAATTAACAGTGCTGCTCCTGAGGTGTCACATGGAGTTAGTAACAAGGCCTATCCAGAACACGTGGCTAATGACCATAGCAGTCGATGCCAAAACACCAAAGAAAAAAAATACTTGAAATATTTCAATTTTCACGTAGAAAATGGGCGAATTCCCAGGTATCTCCATTGAGCGAATATAATTTAATACTGAAGGCTGATGTCCATTCTTGCGTAATAAAATGAGGGACATTGTCCATTAATGTTACATTTGCAGTGAAATGAAATGGCCAATGTCCTCTTGAACGATATATTCCTCACGGCCAAAGTCCGATATCGGAGGCCGAAGTCCTATTGAATGATAAATTCCTCATTGCCAAGAAAACAGCTAATATATATTTTATTATTGGTGAAATAATACAAAAGAATGAGTAATAGAAAGACTCAGACTCACGTAATGTTATATAAAGTTCTTCAAGACGAGCATGATTCTATACTGAAAATCCGTGCACTCCTTTTTCTCGAAACGGCGAAATTGGTCATTGGCCCTTTTTCTTCCAAGGCAACACAAAGAGGTCCTAAATATATCTCGGTGACCTCTTTTTAGGAGATTGTGACAACTTTTGCTACTTTTGTGAGAGGTTATCAAGATATCTACTCCAAATGTCCGCCGCCGGGATATTCTCATCGAGGTCTTAGCGAAATCCCATGTGGAAATTCTCGAACAATACACTCTGACGAGTTCTCTACGAAATCTTGTGGCGAGTTCTCTGCAAAATCTTGAGGCGAGTACTTTGAGAAACTCTCATGTACTGCTCATGACGAGGTCTCTGTGAAATCGCACTGAAGCTAGTTCTGTAATCATCGCTGGCAGTGCCTCTGGCAAGTTCTGTGAGAAATTCGCATATATAGCCTTTTGGCGATTTCTTTGAGAAATTCACGTCAACTGCTTATGTTGAGATCTATGTGAGGTCGGTTTCTGATATTCGCATGTAGTGCTTCTGGCGTGGTTTTCAAGAGTTCGCATTGAGAGTTGTACAAGATATTCTTACGCATTGAAAAAGGAAACGATGTCAACTGAAAACTACTATTCCCCGCTGCTATGGCACCCTCAAAATTGACATGTAATAGATTGTAAAATCCCTAACATTTCTCCTGAAACAATCTGATAGTGAAAATTTGTATTTTCATTCAGATATTGATTGAAGAACTTTCTCGATCAAAACTGGATAAATAGTATTTGAATCAAACATCTGAATGAAAATGCAAATTTTCACTATATGATTTTTTCAGGTTTAAAGTTAAGGAGTAAAATATCTTCCAGATGTTGTTGAATGTCCAGCGAGAAAGTAGTATTTTTCTGTAAGATGTTACAAAAAGTAACCTAAATTCTTCATTGTAGTTTAATCTGAATGCTGAAAAAATATTTTCTCTAATTTTCAATTGACAATATTTCTTTTATCGAACTGAAAAATCTACTAAGAGGTTATCCTGAACGAAGAAAGTGACTAAGATTTATCTTTCGGTCGCATATGCTTCCACATCTGGTATTATCATCTTCGTAAAATGAAAAAAATCTTATTTAATCAGGTATAATCGTACATCAATAATATGAAATGTAATTTTTTAATAGATTCAATATTAGTATATAGGGCCACAGAATGTTTTTCAGCTTCGAATTGGTGAAATGTTTCTATCTACTCATACGCATGATTATATTTACTTTCACAGAGAACGGAGTATAAAGAGAGATAATAGCCATTTCGCATGATTTCTTGGGATTTTGGGATTGAATTACACACCAACAGTATCAAGATCAGGACACTTTGTATTGTTATAATTGCAGCAAGAGAAGATGAATATTAAAACAAAGTCATGAACTAATATGAAATTTATTATACTTCAATACATTATCCCAAAATACTGAAAAAATGTACATTTCAGCATAAATCTAGCAGTCTGTCACCTTCGGTGGACCTGAAAGTAAAAGTGAAGCATAATATTCGGGAAAATAATACATATACACATTTCACTGCACTTTGGGACAAAGTGTTGGTTAAAAATTAAAAAGTAGCTTTTTTACAATAACTTTTATCTACATTTCTGAATTATTTCTTTTAAAATTTGGTAGTGATTTCCCCTTGAAAATTTAAATTCTTCACTTAATCAATACAGAAAATTATCAATATTTTGTTTGAATATCTCGATAACGATTTATTTGATTCAGGTAAGGTGAACCATGAGCAATTTTTTCTAGGGAATTCAAAATACTTTTAAACTTGTAAACCGTGCCTATTGAGAATAGTCAATAACTTATTTACTTCAATTTTGGAAATACTCGACTCGACCAACCATTCCTGCAAATTCTGCTGAATGGTTCGTTGAGGATTGGGATTACCTATTATCTGATAAATCATAACTAGATTCACGGAAATTTCATCAATAGGTGCCGGTCATATTTCTGCTGTTTGAAATAATTGCAAGTGTCACTAACCTGAGTTAATACTATCCAAACTAACGGATAGATATATTACTTTTTTCCGAATGCTGAGGTATCTAACAGGCATATACAGCAGAAATTAATTCTACTCATGATGATGTTTCGACCATTTATATTTATGTTGAAAAGAAGTTGTTGGAGTGAGGTCTCTTATAGAAAAACCACGATTCCTCAGTTAACCAACGTTTCGGCAATATATATCGCTATCTTCAGGGCTCTAAAATATAAAATTATGGACATTTACAAAAGAAAAATTGCACAAAAAAATTTTCCATAGAAGTAAAAAATAAAAATGTGTTAACGTTTATAGTCAAAATTATAATTTTTGAATACATTTTTTTTATCTGGAATTTTGAATTTGAGTTTATTGTTTACTTTTTGAAATTTTTGTAATCGTACATAGTTTTTTATTTGCCCTAAAGATGGCGAATTATATTACCGAAACGTATCTATCTATCTGATAAATACTCTATAAGACACCCAACTCCAACAATTTCTTTTCAATATAATTTTTAGTACTGCTACATATAATATACCGAGTGTCCGAGGTATATTTTCACTCATTTTGTGTCCACATGACATTCTGAACACAACCATGTGTCACTTGTCACTTTTTGTAACCAAGCTTTTTTTATCTCGAAATTAATTTTTCAATCAAGAATCTCTAATTTCAGTCCTAAAATTTTGGGAAAAAATACAACTTTACTATCAAAATGTACTATCTATGTAAAATCAAATTTTTAAACAGGTATTACTAATTTTTTTCATATGTCAGCGTGATGGTTCGTTGGGTTAGAAAAAAGGGGCATTTTACGATTGATTTGATACCGCACAACTGGCGTTCGTGCTAGTAGAGCGTTCGCCTCCCAAGTGTAGGGTCGTATGTTTAATTCCCATCATGATCATCGGTCTCATGCATGGCATCACACGTTAAAAGGTAAGGGCTGCATCTTTCCTAGCTCGCACACAAATCTCTTGAAGTCTTCTGAGGGTTGTGCAACCGGTTGATGGGAATAACAAATAAAAACTGGTATCAAACAAACTTCTGTTACTAAACTAGATCTTTCTTAAAATGAAGCATCTTTTTAGACTGAAATAAAATTTTAGTGTATCGAGTAACTTGTCACCAACACAACTGATAGGTATAACAAAATCATCAGGATGTGTTGAAAAAATATGAACTTGCCGAAGTAGAAGGAGAACTAGTAGAACTATTGAGTACGTATAGGTAAAGAAATATGTTAATATCTAACGTAATCTTTCAGAGTTTCATTCAAGGAAGTTTGGTTGAAACCTTAAATCAAATTAATCGTAATAGAATTTCATATGGCAGACACAAAGTATTATTTTTCACAAAACTTAATTGATAAAATTAGTACTGGCAAGTGATACATAGTTGTATTCAGAATGTCAAATAAAGACAAAAAAGAAGTGGAAATATATACAATAAGTTGTCCCATTTAAAAATGAAAAGTTTAGGTCACTTCTGGAGAAACCAAAAGTTGCGTAAACCTGAGTTGCCTGTTAGAAAATTCAGTTTCATGTTGTATACAGATCTTTCAAATTTCATTTAGTTATCTTCAGGAACAGAAATGTTATAGGGATATGGTATATGAGATGGAATTGAATATAATCTAATACAATCAATCTACGTAGGAACTAGTTGATAGAATGCATGATATGACATATTTAAATGAATACATTTCTTATCGGCGGTTCAGGGTATCGGGCGGGTGAAAAATTGTGTCAACTAGTTAACGGTAGGTTCCTCTATTTATACACTATCAGTGGGCAACTACAACAAAAACACCTTTCGTAAAAAGTAAACATGGTAAAATACAGTACTTACCTATCCTCACTCTTTATTAAACACTCAATACAAATAGTCAAATACCTATATAAACGACAAAAAATCACTTTCTAACCCTCTCTGTATCATAGGTTTTCCCAATGTGCGATGTTTTTACGTCTCGTACATAAGTACTAATTTCTTATTCAGGTTACGTTTGGGATAACTTTAGGATAACTCAAGGAACCCGTATAGAGAATTTCTTGTTTTGGTTACATTCGGGTTGACTTTAGTACCTCGCAATAAGAGTTTCTTATTCAGGTTACGTTCGGGACAACTTTAGCATATCTTTAGGAACTCCCATTGAGAATTTCTTGTTTTGGTTTCATTCGGGATAACTTTAGGATCTCGCAATGAGAATTTTTTATTCGGGTTACGTTAGGGACATCTATAGAAACTCGCAATGAGATAAAACCTGGCAAATGCAATCTGAGGTCTCCAAGATTTCTTATGGGGACATTAGTGAGAATTTTGGATAGTTACAGCACATTGCGATCACAGAGAACTCGCAATAGGAGATCGCATAGGATCCTAATTATAACCTCTTAGAGATTTTGCATAGAGGTATGTGTTACCTGATAACAGAAATATTATAATGCATTTTTTTATTTTTTCATATTTTTTTTCTTATTGAAATAGAAAAGAAAGAATGAAATAAAATAAAATAGTGAAAATTACAAGATATCAAACAACAATTTTGTACACATTTAAACACATGTATAAATATTATAATGTATTTTAAATTTTTTTATATATTTTTTTCACTCCTATACATACATGTCCATTCATCAACGTATCATATTGCAAAAATGTGCCTATTTCAATACTTATCCAGGAGTAATAATCATCTTTGTTATATTTTCTACAGTAAACTTTTATTGGAAAAAACGCATTGTTTATATTTCTAATGAACTGTGGAACTTGTCCGGACATTTCTATGCCGGTGTAATGAAATGATTTTTGACTTATTGTTTTTGCAGTTTTTTCTGTAGAAAACTCAAAATGTGTTTTGTAACGTGTATCATGTGTGTCTTATTGATGGTAATTCTTTTTTATATTTGTATTGCAACATTGCAAGCTAGGGACACTGTACCCAATTATTTCGTTATTCATATACTTTTGAAACTTTTAAACAATTAGAATGATCACTTATAGACCTTCGAAATACAAAAAAAACACCTAGACAATTATTCATGAACGATAATGGTATTTTTTTCAAAAACTAGTCGTCTTCTGAATTGCGAAAAAATCGTGCTCATCCGACACCAAAAAAGACTTATTACTACGGATTTTTATGTAAATTAAATCATTTATACGCGAGAGAAAATTAAATACCGAAAAATCGAGTTTTCGCTGTTTTGGCGGTTAATTTGAGGTTTTGTCGAAAGGTGTTAAAATAACAACTTTTTCATTAAATATTTTCCGCTAAGAGGTAACGTTTCGCCGAGAATTGGAAAAAAACCGTTTTCAACCCCTGAACTGCATCCCCATTTCACCATTTTGAGTATTTTCATGTTTAAATGTTTTTCCTCAAAGTTGAAACCTCAACAACATTCTCCACCCGGTCCTTGCCTGTTACTTTTTTTCTTATTTTAAGCGTTTAAAATTCGTTTGGGCAATGAATCGTATTTATAATGGAAAGTGGATGTGAGTCAAGGAGAATATCCACCCAAAAACAGAAAATTTTCCGCATGAAGATAATTCGATACTAATTCCATGAAAAACCAGAGATTTCTATTTTAAAATAAAAAGTGAATTTTTTGTTGAAGCTGTATCATTGTTAACCTGAATTTGAAGATACAACAATCATATGGATCAACAATATTCGAGTATTTATGTCTTCCATTACATGGTTATAGCCTTTAATTTCTATTTAACCGCCGATCCGGGCATTCGCCTTCAAGTGTTTGTTCAACAAATTGGAGAATTAAACAAGAAGTGAAAATTTCTTTCAGTTGTATCGAGACCACTTTCAAAATATGAATAATGTGAAAATGTAATTTGTTCTCTCCTCAACATAGGACTTATTGTAGATTTTCTCAGAATGGAAAGAATTCTCGTGAACGATCATTCCTTAATCTCGTTCCATATCAACGTTTACTTTCAGTGGGCACATATTTCCGAAATAATTTCCAAGATTTCTGCAATCATTAGAATAAGCGAGAAAAATATCTCAGAGGGGATATGTTTTATACATTAATTCCATTACATTATTTATTTTAATGAACGTTCTTTCCTTCGCAGATCATTGTAAGCTTGGCTTTTTGCCTAGCAGCATGTGCCCCTGCTGCTCAACCATCTAGTGAGCTGATTCCACCAATCGTGAGATACAATAGTGAGGTAAATCCAGATGGATCGTATCAATGGAAGTGAGTAACGAATACATCTTCAAATGATTCTATTTATTTTAATAGACGATTGAAATGATTTCCCTTACATTGAATTAGGATACTCTTTCACACATTCAGACTCCCTATGGTCTGAGAATTAGAAAAGTATACCTCATCTCTTATTTGAATGGGAAGGTGAGTTTGAGAAAAATATTATATAGGTGACTGAAATGTACAAAAACTATCTAAAATAATCATTTCAAAGAATACAATAAGTCACCGACAGCCAGGTAAGGACAAATGCGCATAGAAATATTACAAAATCACAACCTTAATAGAGATTTTCAATGACTTTGGACACCCTAATAAAAAGAGAAAAAAGTTCCTAGTTTGTCATCCTTGTTGCCAGGGGACGCACTATGTGATTGGTTACTGTTTGAGTCCCTGTATGCAATTTGACATTAGATCGTATATTAGAATCTGGACACTCTTTGACAGGACATCGAAAAAACGCGTTTTACGTTATGTCTACCTTGTTGTGTCGAATGAGTATGAGGGCGTATCGTCAGGGAGAGAATTAAGTAACAATATGTTTTGAGGTACACGTAACCCGAGTAACTGTGACAGTATCTTTCAAAATCGAATATTTGTCAACTGAAGCTTCCGAAACGAATTATATAATATATTTATATTCATACCGTAATGTGTTCTTTAAAGAATTGTAAGAGAAATTCCAATGATTTATATCATTTTCCTAGGGGTCCAGTTCCATTACAAACATGGGAGTCGGCGCTCAAGAGAGCCGCGTGGAATATAACATCAAAAGCGCGAATTTGTTAGGTGAATTGTAATGATAGGTCAAGAGTCTACTGGATTGGTAAAACTTTTGGGCACAAGAGTTTCCTCCGATCGAGAAAAATTCGACTGAATGTATGCAGCGTTATTCAGAGTTTAAATAATTTTTTTTCATAAACAGGTACGCTTCAGTAAAGAAGATTTTGAGTAGTATGTCGCAAAAAAGTTGAAGACTGATGCTATTCCTGTTTCAAGAACGATTGAAGAGACTGAATCACTTGGAACTAGATCATTTCAAAATTTTCTGTGTATGGAGGAAGATGTACTTTCTAATGTTTTGAAAGAAAACGACAAGTTGGAGTTAAAATGGACCAATTTTAAATTAAATGAAGTTTTCAACAAGAAAAAAATCTTGTAAATATTCTTTTGGAACAAATGGTAGAACGAGTTCAAATCAGAAATGAATATTAGCAAACAAAGTTAAACGTTTACGGAAAATTTGGCTTCAATTCGGATCAACTTACAAATAAAAATAGAATCCGTAATGGAAAAAGATAAGACTGTGGAGGAAGCATTAGTTAATAGATTCGCATGTGGTAATTCTGGCTATGAAACCTTATTAAAATCAAATTATGCGTTACCTAGTATAAAAACGTTGAATCATATTCAATTTTCTCAAGGCCTATTACATGAAATACTTCATTATTTGATTATGAAAATTAAAAATGTTTCAGACTGCAAGAAAGATTTCTGTTTATTTTTGGATGAATCAGTTATAGGATCTGGAGAACAGTACTGTGTAGCTACTTGCACTAATATGGGAAAGGAAACGTAAGAAAAAGGGACAGGAATAGCTACTTATGTTTTGGCTGTCATGTTAGGTGGAGTTTCAAGTGGATGGAAACAACTCATATCATATCATTTCACATGGGAGAAAATGAAGGGGGAATCTTTGGCAAAAAAAACACTTATTAGAAATTATAAACATATATTATGTTGATCTCTTGGATTCAATATCGTTAATATCACCACAGATATGGGCCCTTCCAATTAAGCTATGTGGAAATATTTCGGTGTGAAGTCAAAAGAAACAGATGTTCTGAATTTTTCAACCTTCAGCCACTCAATTTTTATAGCCTTCAGCTACTCAATTTTTATAGTCTTCAGCTACTCAATTTTATAGCCTTCAGCTAATCTTTTTCGTCCTTCAGTATATTGTAATTTTTTTGAAACGGAAATATCATTTCTGCATATTTATTCTGCCTTTCCACAGAAGATTGATATCAATTTATGCTTTATTTTTCTCTTCGCTGTCTTTTGCAGTCTGGCGCCCTCTCATCTGAACTATAGGCAAGTCAACTCATGTCCTATTTGATTTAATAGTCACTTAATTTGAATAATATATTGATCAATCATTTGTTGAACATCAATCACACCCTAGAAGAATCAGCAAAAAGTGATAAGTTTCAGTAATTTTGAATAAAAACATTGAATTTACATTTTCAAAAATTTGGAGGGTTACAAGTAAAATAAATGAAATTTATGAAAACGACGAGTAGTTATTAACGAAGATTTCAAATAAATTTGATTTGTTTTTCACAGTGATAATGGTCGTCAGTTTGACATGGCAAATCAGACAAAATGCAGGTAGGAGTGCCTTATTTATTTTCCACGAAAGCTCTCGATATAATTCAAAAATTTTGCGCAATGAAAAAATAACGCATATTGCGAAGATGAAAATGAGCTTGGCTGAGTTTGCCAGCAATCACAAATGATGTCTTTCCAAAACCGTGGAGTAGGATAAATAAATGATTGGATCATCGTCGTTGGAATATCATTACTAGTATGAAAGTGAAAAATTATTGGTCTTCATGTTCTACGATCGAAATCACGTATAGTCGAACTCTTCAAATCTTAGTACTGATGACTTCATTGAAAAATCCACCTGTGCAGATATTCTACGCTTGTTTTGTTCAATAAGATTTTTCTTACCCTTTTTACGAAACGCCACTGTTGACAGAGAGGTAAATACATTTTGTACCGTCAATACTATCTTTCGACCGTTGCCACATCAACGATGTAGATATATTTTCTGTTATTGTTTGACTTATAGAAACCGCCATTTAAAAAATATTTGGTTTTATCGTAACTTTTGAGATATCGCCTAAAACGCGTTTTTTCGATGTCCTGTCAAAGAGTGTTCCAACTCTAATATACGGTCTAATGTCAAATTGCATACAGGGACTCTAGTTACTCTAATGGCAGGGAGTTCAAACGTTATTTTCAACTGTAGCAGTCTTGTCATTCAAACTCCCCGCCATTAGAGTGACCAATCACAGAGCGCGTCCTCTGTCAACAAGGATGATATTGATAACTCTCGTCTCTTTTTATTAGGGTGTCCAAAGCCCTTAGAAATCTCTATTTGTAAACAAGTAACCAAAAAGGGGGAGGTACATGTTTCGGATTTAGCAAGAATCCATCTTTAACATTTTCAACTAATGTACCTTTTCTGTAAAGAAGGCGCATTGTGCATTTACTTGAAATC
This sequence comes from Chrysolina oricalcia, assembly GCA_944452925.2. Lineage (NCBI taxonomy): Eukaryota > Metazoa > Arthropoda > Insecta > Coleoptera > Chrysomelidae > Chrysolina > Chrysolina oricalcia. The sequence goes on along the minus strand of OX101815.2, from coordinate 45,703,119 downwards.
TTCGAATTTAATCGATCTTTGAAATATGTCAATACTAACCCTTTGAATGAACAGAGCATTGGTCATAATATCCAAATTTGATTTTTGAGTTTCTTACAATTTTCAAAATTATGTAAAAAATGAAATGTTTTCCTCTCCTTAAGAGAATCTTCCCATGCGTTAGGGGCAAGATTTAGGAAAGGAGAGCAGTGAATGTACAATGTTGTTTCACGCCGCTAACATACCCAGTAGCTCAGTAGGCGTGGATTGGACAGTAAAAATTGATTTCGATAAGATTGAAATATGGGGTTTAATTTTCCGCAGTGCCACGGATTTATCGCCAATGAAAAATCCGAAACCACCCTGATGGAATGGGACAACCCACTTCACTAATATTACTAAAATATTAAACAATAGATCTATAAATGGTATAAAAATAATATATGAATATGTAGAAAATTTGTCTTCCCTTACGCTTGGATAACTTGGACCAAAATAAAAGTAATAGTCATGTCCCTTACTAATTAAATATATTGATTGATGGTTCACACACTTTATGGGCACAATTCAGCACACAATACAAAATGAAATGATATAAATGTAAATATGGTACCATCAAGATGAATTCCAGTGTATGCTATGATTGAGAATATTGTATCGTTTAAATATGTCAATATGAAATCTCCAGTGAGGGCTATGCCTGTGACGTCACGATGATAGCAAACAATTATGGGCCTTGCAAAGTCCTAATCTAAACTTATCTGATACGATGTAGATTTTCTCAATCATGCCAGTTCACCAATTATAGTTTATCCGTGCCTTGGTGTATACAAGTGCACAGTGGGTATGACTCAATCAATCGAAGTACGTCTACAGCTGGGGCGAATACATCAACGAAGAATACCGGTGATAGGGGACTAACAGAGAAGGAATACTGAACAACAGATGTACAGTGGAAAAACTACAGTTGAGCAGGAATAATCACAGTGGAATGACAATCGTGTAGCAACGGAACAGTGGAACAATCCCATTAGTGAAACTCCAATAAACGGTAGCGGAGCAGTAACAGAGCAGTAGCAATGAAACCGTAGTGGAGCAGTAGCAGCACCGAAGCAGTAACACCCTAGAATGAACAATACCAGTCTGACTTCTGATTACACTTGTATGGGGCCATAAGTAGAGCCCAAATGCAAATACTAACCTCTATCAAGTGGGAGGGTTCTGGTAACAGCTTTGATGGTATGTTTGCTGTCTGATAGCTAGTTTCTTGTTCCAGTGGTTTTATCGATGATAAAATGACTTTCAACCTCAAAATCCACATAAAAGCGAACAGAGGTTCCTCGAAAATATATGGCGTCAAATATCGCAATCAATGTGAGAAAATCTCCAGGCATGAATTTTCCCAAGATCCATCAACGATGATCAAACTTTAATTGGGAATCTTCAATTGGTTAGCTTGTGACCTCTTCTTTTGTTATTAAAATTATTATATTATTGTGATGAAAAAGATTCTAGAGAGTCATTGCGAACGGCAGCTTTACGTCGTAGAACACTATGGGCACATAAAATTCAAGGTTATTTATAAGATGGAAATTTAACAGTTTGGTTGGGCACCACACAGCTTGAAAACAGACTATAGATAATTTACCCAGTAAGCTGTGATACTAAATATTTACAATTTCTTGATAAAAGTAAGAAAGTCAGAAGAAAATTGGCTGATTATGTGGTGGTAGGTTGAGGAAATAAAATACATGTATCCCAAATACCCTATAATAATAAAAAAATGTTGGTTGTGGATCATGAAAAGTTCAAACAGCAAGTGAAAAGTTCAAATTATATCTGAAAAACTTAGATTAGGTTTAGAATTACTATATTAGGCCCATAAGAACTCCTGCTGTGCATTTAAAATGTTAAAATTTTGAGATTCTAGATTTCTAAAAATAATTTCCAATAATTACTGACCTTTCAATTAAAATTTCATGAAAGAAGCAAGCGAACTACCTACTAGTAGCGCTTCTTCATAGTATGCTATGCGTCAACGTACTTACATAAGACCAAACGTGTAAAAATGTGTGTAAACTTAACAAGAAACAATAAAGTTGCTTGATTTATCCTAAGCAGCTGTAGGCTTCATCAGTTCTCTACTTGTCGAGACGGTAGGTGTCAAAAATGCACTGGAACAGTATTTATATCTATCCTGTTGAAATGGTATCAAAACAGCACTGGAACAGTAGTTATGTTTATCCTGTTGAAATGGTAGGTGTCACAAATGCACTGAAACATTTTGAAAAGTGTCACTGGATCGGAGAAAGTTCTGGGTTAACCAACCAGGACCCATATCAAAAGATGGCAGTCAGAAAAACTTCCCAAATTCCACTTCCATGAAAAGAATAAGTTGTAGGAGCTAACAACGGCTCGCCATTACATAAACCCCATCGAAAAACCCTGCTGTACTATTTTTTACACAACATAAATGTGAGATTCACTTCAAATGAAATCTCGGAAAAATTGCAGTTTAGGGTAGTAACCCCGATTTTGACGAATTTTTTTTGGGGGGTTATTTCGAGGTCCCTGAACACAAATATGAAGTCAAAAAGCCTCGCTCTCACTTACTTTTTGATTTATGACCAATTAAATGTCACAACAAGGGTATTTTCAACATCAATTTTTTTTTTCCACAAAAAGCAACAAATTTGCCTTTGCCTTATATCAGCATAATCTAGACACTTCAATTCACGCATTTTTGGCACATTTTGCAGTATTTTCAACTTTGTATTGAAAATATAAGATTTAAATTAACATAACAATACATTTGATGGAAATCGTTTATTGACAGCAAATAACTAAAAATGACAGTATGACAGATATGGATAACAAACGGTCGTGTTCCGATATTCTGAAATTCACTAGACACTTTTCGCGCTACCTCTCATGAAACCCTGTCAAGTCTCGTTCATACCCTCGCGAATTTCGCAATTTCTCTGCGAATAAAATGGATGCAGAACCATGTGTTCTGCATCAACGACTGGTCGGGCATGACTGGTAACCATTTTATTCGCAGAAAAATTGCAAATTTCGCGAGAGTATGATCAAGTTTTTAGAAGTTAAAAATTTACTGATATTAAGCGGAAACAAACGTTCTTCAGAGGTAACTGACATTCGACTAGGTATATTGTGGAAAAGAGAGTGTTCAATTTTCGTTTTGATATTTTAGTATATTTTGAATCTGTAACTTCACTTGGGATGCTATAATTGGTAATAAATTAAAGCAACCCAAATGAAGGTGCAAATTGAACATGTACTAAAAAATAAAAATTCAAAACTCTTTTTCCTATAATATAGACTAATGTCAGTTACCGCCACTCTGGGCTAAGCACGGCAGTATAAACGAGGAAAGTGATGGCGTCACAAATGTCATTCTTGTCAAAAACTGATTCCAAACAAACCTTCCTCGAATTAAAATCAGCTTGTCCGATATTGTTTTCGTTAAAGTTTTTCAACTTCTTTTGCTTGAGTAAACAAAATCCAAACAACCAAACACAATTTGAGAAGCAAAGCAGCAAATAATTAACAAAGAATGTCATCTAAAATTCTTTGTTTGGAATCAGTTTGTGACAAGGATGACATTTGTTACGATACACTTTCCACGTCTATTCTTTGATGAAGGTGTATAGCAAGAACTACACGCGAGCGAAGCTTTTCTACTACTATGTTATCTTTTTATATCCACTTTTTGTAGAAAGGTTTATCCCTTATTTCTTGTTGAAGATCAGTAGCAAAGACAAACGCGAGCGAAGCGAGCGCGCTCGGCCGACATTTCGCAACTCCGTGCGCGCGAAATTGCGAAATGTCGGCCGAGCGCGCGCTTTTCTACTACTATTTTATTTTTTCTCTACTTTTTATAGAAGAGTTCATTCCTTATTTCTTGGTGAAGATTCACAGCCAGAAATACGCGAGCGCTCGCTTTTCTACTACTATTTTATTTTTGCTCTACTTCTTGTAGAAAGGATCATTCCTTATTTCTTGGTGAAGATTCATAGGCAGAAATACGCGAACGAAGCGAGCGCGCTTTTCTACTAATATTTTATTTTTTCTCTACTTTTTGTAGAAAGGTTCATTCCTTATATCTTGGTGAAGATTCATAGCCAGAAATACGCGAGCGAAGCGAGCGCGCTCGGCCGACATTTCGCAATTCCGCGCTCGCGGAATTGCGAAATGTCGGCCGAGCGCGCGCTTTTCTACTACTATTTTATTTTTCCCTACTTTTTGTAGAAAGGTTCATTCCTTTTATCTTGGTGAAGATTCATAGCCAGAAATACGCGAGCGAAGCGAGCGAGCGAAGCGAGCGCGCTCGGCCGACATTTCGCAATTCCGCGCGCGCTTTTCTACTAATATTTTATTTTTTCTCTACTTTTTGTAGAAAGGTTCATTCCTTATATCTTGGTGAAGATTCATAGCCAGAAATACGCGAACGAAACGAGCGCGCTCTGCCGACATTTCGCAATTCCGCGCGCGCGGAATTGCGAAATGTCGGCCGAGCACTATTTTTTTCTCTACTTTTTGTAGAAAGGTTCAATTTTTACGTGTAGAAATAATAATGCAATACTCGATAAACTGCAACATTACGATGTTATACTAAAAAGTAGGGTAATAAAATGTCACGTAGTTATTGCGACGGTTTTTTCATATCGCGAAATAAAATGGTTACCTGTCATGCCCGACCAGTCGTTGATGCAGAACACATGTTTATTCCATAGATGTATATTATATATACTTTATTCACACATACATTTTATTCGCAGAAAAATTGCAAAATTCGCGCGGGTATGAACGAGACTCAACAGGGTTTCATGAGAAGTAGCTCGAAAAGTGTCTTGTGAATTTCAGAATATCGGAACACGACCGTTTGTTATCCATATCTGGATCTGTCATACTGTCATTTTTAGTTACTTGCTGTCATTAAACGATTTTCATCAATATTGTTAATTTAAATCTTATATTTTCAATACAAAGTTGAAAATGAAAATACTGCAAAAAATTCCAAAAATGCGTGAATTGATGTGTCTAGATTATGCAATGGCAAATTTGTTGCTTTTTTGTGGAAAAAATTTGATGTTGAAAAAACCCTTTTTGGGACATTTAATTGGCCGTAAATCAAAAAGTAAGTAAGAGCGAGGCTTTTTAACTTCAGATTTGTGTTCAAGGACCTCGAAATAACCCCCAAAAAAAATTTTGTCAAAATCGGGGTTACTACCCTAAACTGCAATTGTACCGAAATCTCCCGAAACGGAAAGGAACACTGTCAATCACAGTGAAAATAGCCTTTTTTGAAAGCTTATCTTATATTGAAGCGTTCTCCATAATATATTTCCCAAAATTTAAATGTGCCACAACCAACGCCAAAACGTCAGACTTACAAATCCATAATCATCCTTGGGAAATGATGATGACTCTCTCAATCTCTCAGAGGGGGGTGGTCAAAAAAACCCAGCAGGTCATTTCAAATCTGATATTTCACAATTCACTAGTGATTTGACCTATAACATGGTCGAAAAGGTTGACTACACAACTGCCTCTTCGATGGGTGACCGGAGAGTGAGCATAAAATGGCTTCTTCGCTCAACCTGTCCTTCCTGTCACGTGATCTGTCACACCGAGTAATCTTGGGCTGTTCACGAGTCACAGAACAAGAATTAAAGATGCGACAGAATGATTTCGTAACTAAAGGCAACTTCACATGAAATAACAGGTTATGTGTTGGTTGACTATCATATTATATGATCTTTAAAACCAAAAAAAAATTAAACTCTACAAAGATTACCAGAACCCACTTAGTGTGGACCAATCCTCCTGGAACTAGAACCAACTATTCATTTACAACAGGTATTCGACATGTTCAGACCCAAACATCCACGAAGTTGACGGTTCACTAGGAACTTACAAAGTGAATTTGTTCCAAAGGAACGCATCGACACAAAGGCGTCATTATCGTGCAAGTGAGAACGGTCACAGAACTTGGAAACCCGCTTCAACAAAATGTTAGCCCTGCTCAAGTGGTCAGTCACGCACACAAGTATAGGTGGTTGCCTACATCGCTGGGGCAACTCGGTCCGGGACGGAAAGAATGCCAAACGAGGACAGACTCAAGTTAATCTCATTATCAAAAATAAAAATTAAAGTGGGAAAAAAATCACAAGCTAGACCATCACTCATCAAATTTCGAACCGGAACATCGTCACTCAAAATATGTCTCAGACGTCAAACTCATTTAGGCTGAGTCAATTCTCTGGTCTGACCAATAAGGTTAGACCAGCGCGGTCATTTGGTTGACTTGACGACCTAATTGAAACTGTTTGAAATTACAGTTATAAAAGGGTTATGTTTACAATGTTCACTGGTTAATAATAATTACAATAATCAATTATTATCAAATGATATTTATTACCTCTATACCACAGAACTCTTTGAGTAATGTGTGCTATACACGTTCGTGTGTGTAGTATCTATGCTTCGATATTATTATAATTATTGAAGTATTTGCTCATTGTAGTTTTAGTTATTCGGGATTTGAATGCCTATCTAATGGCAGTTTCTAATCTTGGTGGCAATCTAATGACTATAATACTATTGTATGCACTAGAAGATGACGATCTTGTTATTATTGAGACATTGTTCTACTTACACCTTTCTAAATGAAGTTGGTAATTTTAATAGTTCGATAGATTTAATCAAGAAACACGGGATTATTAATAATTATCGTTCCAGCTCAGAAATCCGTTGAGTTTATTTCTAGACTGCTGAAGTTACTGTACTGATCTAAATGATTCTATAATGAATAATGAATACCTACTTTCAGTTCATACTGTTAACAAACCTTTCTTAGCTGTTTCAGTTTCATGATTACGATAAGTAAACGACAAATGAATTTGCTACTATTGTGCCTTTTAGTTTCACTTTGTTTAAATTTTATTGAAATTATGGTCTACCATAATATATTTCGAATTTTTTAGGTTATAATTTGAAGAAACTATCATTTCTTCCTACTTTACCTGACCGTGACCACTCTGTAAACGTCGAGGGCAGGTTTGATATGTGACCAATATTTTCAATCATCTGATCGGTCCGACTAAGATGTCTAAAAACCATGGTGTGTCGACTCATTCCTGCAAAACTGTGGGATAAAACGGGAGAGAATTCGCCAGCTTGATTAAGAGAAAACAAATGAAATCGTGACCTGTTTCCCAAATATTCCACATTTGCGTGTACCGCCACGATCGGTTAGGGTAAATTTACAAGCACAGAAGTTTTCAAGTATTGTCGACGGATGAACTGAATAAAGAAACCTAATTATTGAAATTTACTAAATAACTATCACCAATCAGTTTTGTATATTACATTTTCGACTTATTTTTATAATTTTTTACTGAAATGCAATTAACTACAATAATAACCACGCATTTGATTTGGAAGTATCGAAATTAAGCTTCATGAAAATTCACCATCAGAACCTGTCAATCTTGTGCTAATATAATCATGAATGGTGGGATTCCGTGAGATATATTCGTGCCATTATTTACATTAAAATGTTTTCTAATAATACAAGATACTATGTGATAATCTTCATAATATGGTGGTACTCACTTTCGGTACTGGATATAGATGAATTATTTTGTTCGTCTCTCTGGATTGCCCACAAATGACACAAAAACGGAACATGATCAAATTATTATTGTAAAGACTACACAGAAAACGATTAGATATTCACAAATTTTATTCAATGTTTCGCCAACACAGCATAGCTTCTTCACTGTCTGAATAAAGTTTGTGGAGATCGAATCGTTTTCTGTGTATTTTATACAATTACTATGGATCTTCATCAAGTAACGGCCGAGTCAATCCGACAAATTGAATTATCATTGAATGAATGATGAAGTTCTAAGAAAATATATGCAGCAAAATGGACAACACATTAATAATAGTCATCAATACAAGGAAATTGCACTATGAAATTTAGATTCCGTCACAACTATTCATTTTTGAACAGTATTTGAAGTTTGTTGAAATTCCATAAAATTGACAACAGTCGTCAATCACCATATCCCTGGAATATTGACAGGACTAAAATTCTATAAAGGCGCCATCTCTGGGACCGACTGAAGAAGCACACCACTATTTCATTTGTTCATTTGTCTTCTGAAAAATCAAAACAAAATCGAATCTCTCGGACACACCAGGGTTTTTATACATCTTAGGTCCGACTCATCGTCATACTTCATACTGAACGCGCGTGCCTTATCCGAACGGTGACTTGACACAGCCTTAAGGCTATTCCACATAAAGGCAGTAGCAGTGGCACTAAAGGCAGTGACTCCGCCCCTTTTGACGCTGTTACCCGAATGAATCACATTAGGATAAAAATTTTCAACTAATTGTTTGTTAAAAGCAGTAGAAAGGAATCATAACAGCAATCTCGATTTCATGATAATTTTAAGATTAGAAATGCGAACACTGCTAGATTTTACTGCAAAAAGTTTAAATGAATCAAACTTTTAGCAGCGTGACCTTGAATTTTCAGCGTCGTCTAAACATGTTTGCCATTGGTTATCTTATCAATAGAGGGGGGTGACGCCACTGCTACTGTCATTATGTGAATCAGGCTTTACTGTCACTATCAGACAAGGCGCTTTCTTGTTCGTACGTGTTCGGTGAGATCAGTCCAGGAACTGCCTCGAGCTACTCGGAGCTACTCCTGGGGTCAATAGACGAGGAAAATGTGTCGTCACAAATGAAAAGAACACCTAAAGATTCAGTGTTGCCAACTGAACCAAGACGAAAACGCCAGCCTCTCAATCTCAGAACCAAACACAAACAAGGTCTGGTATTCGAAAGTGAAGTAGGTTCCTCAATGACACAAGACAGAGATAGAGTAGGAATGAGTTTTGTGTTCTTAACACAAAACAATAGACTTACCAAAAGTATGTTAACAAAATAACGCGGTCATACCGCAAAATAGAACAACTGATAACTGTCATTAGCTTAAGGTCAGCGTAGGGATCACGAGACTCGACTCGATCAAATCGACTCAACTCATTTTCGCGTTTATGAAGTTGTTCACGAACGTCGATCGAAAATGGAATCGAGTACTCGATTGTGCCTAACTCTCTAGTTGGGATAGCATATTCCATATTCGATCAACGTTCGTGAACAACTTCATAGACACGATAACAAGTTACGTTGATTTGATCGAGTCCAGTCTCGTGATCTCTGTGCAGTTCATGTTCGCTCGAACAAAGGTACGTACTAACATTCGGAACAAGCTGTACATGACAACGATCAAGTTGTCATTCTGAAACAGTGGCGTACAGAGTGGAAAGTTTATATGGATGACAGAGAATTTCTGATGTTATTGTATTAAAACATAAAGGGTTTTCTCTTAGATCATATATGCTTACGCTAGATACGGCATCATGTACTAATTGTTTGGTATTAGAGGGGTACCGATAAGAGGGGGTGAAGAGGGCAATAGCGTACTACAGTACAGTGGCGTACGAGATATTTTGGTACAGTGCACAAAATATTTCGTGGTACAGTGTATATTGACAATATTGACGTACTTGTACAACACACATATTTCAATTTCTGTTTTCCAATGAATGATGGATTTCCATATCGGTTACAGTGAAATGAAAATAAATGTGAATCGAAAATATTTGGATTCTCGCAAACTTCAGTACCTACGATCTCACAGAATAGATATTTGGGAAGTCAATGAAATACTTACCATGGAAGACTATGAAATGATTATGAATTGAGAGGAAGGAAAACTATCCGAGAAGTTTTGCTGAAGTGTGTTATATGCAAAAGGCATAAACAAAAAGCAATCGAAACACCTTTTGCTTCACTTCCAGCAAACCGGATCAAGAGTGTTGCTGTGTTTGAAGTCACAGGCATTGATTCAGCCGGTCCACTTTATCTGAAAGGAAAGGAAAAATGTTGGATTGTCATTTTCACGTGTGCCATATACAGGGCAGTACATTTTGAATTGGTACTTTCTTTATCTACGGATAGTTTCATCTTGAGTTTGAGGAGATTTTTTGCACGAAGAGGAAGAACATCTATAATTTATTCGGATAATGGAACCAACTTCACAGGGGCAAATAATCATTTTCAGAAAATTGATTGGGATCAAGTCTGAATTTTTACCAATGTGAAGAAAATCAAATGGAACTTCATTCCACCAACAGCTGCCTGGTGGGGAGGATGGTGGGAGAGGATTGTTCTAATTGTTAAGGAGTTACTGCGTCGGAACTTAGGACGGGCTTCAGTACATTATGAAGAATTGTTAACTTTAATCTGTGATTGTGAAGCTACAATAAACTCTCGACCTCTAACATATATTTCGGAAGATTCGAATGACATGATTCCTTTAACCCCAATCATGTTTCTACAGGACATAGAAAATGCAGAGGTTCTAGATATTGATAGAATTGATAGAAGTCATTTGGTTCGTCGATTCCGATATTTACAAAAAGTGCGAGAAGATTTACGAAAATGATTCAAAAATGAATATCTGGCAGAACTGGTCAACACTGGTCGACGCAATAAACATCGGCTGCAGATTGGAGATATAGTTCTCATTGGATCTGACAATCTGAAACGAGTTGATTGGCCGATTGGAATAATTTTAAATATATTTCCCGGACACGACAAGGTATCAAGAGTTGCGAGAATGAAAACAAAAAATTCCGAAATCATAAGGCCACTTCAACGTTTATTTCCATTGGAAATAACTGCTAGCGAAGGTGACGTATTGAAAAAGAGAGGAAATGAGGATAAAAGTATTCTGGTTGGTAGACGTTCTACTTCCGTTGGGGATGAATACAAAGAAAAGGAGGAAAATGTTGAAAGAAGAACAAGATCTGGAAGAAAAGTGAAAAAACCAGAAAAGTTTATTCCTTGAATATTATTTATACATAAGTTATTGTTGTTTACAATTTTCCCATGTAAATTGTAAAGGTGGGAATATGTTAGGACTCTGTATATTATGTTCCGTTTAACTTGAAATATCAAGAGAGTATATGTATCTGATTATAAAAAATGTTAGTAACTGTTGTAAAACTGTCAAGATTATAATCACTTTTCAAAGTAAAAGTCTTCGAAATAATAAGCATTTTCTTGAGTAATTCTCCCATAATCAACACACTCGTTTCACGGATTTCATAAATGAGGATCGAGATAATTATGAAAATGACAAAGTTTTAGTCGAAAACACTATCTTCATACAAAAAGAATAAGTAGCAGCACATCAGTAGGATAAAGAAGAAAAAACTGAATTAAAGATGTGGATAAGCTGATAATCGAATCCCGGACCTCATCATTTCCAATCGAGTGCTTACCAAATCAAAAATATTTTGTTGTCTCCATGTAATAAACATTATAACAATAATAATAATACTCTCTCATAAACACTTGAATAAGTGTACTACGAGGCATAGTATGTGCGGGTAGAGGTTAGC